>VZDJ01000782.1:25269038-25344633 GCA_008694505.1 Cyanoderma ruficeps
CTTTTTCATTTGACAAAAATTTAATTCCTTTGCTTTAAAAAACTGATAATATTAAAACCCCCCTCAATTATAGTTGTTGCTGCTTAATGGTTAATGACAGTTTATGCAGCGTAGAGTACAGCTTCATGAATGGTTTAGATGCTGCAATTTTCAAACTGTACATACCAGGTAGTTAAACACTGACCTCAGTTCAGTGCTGGACAATGTAGAACATGCCTGCAAAAAGACAAGGGGGAGAATAAGAATTCTTTCAAAACGTCCCTAGAAAATAAGGTTCTATTATTTGTTTAACACTTAGATTGCAAGTGTATTGTGTCTAGTTCTGAGATTTGCTGCAGCTTTGCAAAGGCTTTAATTGTTACAAGAAGGTGAGACATGAAAAAAACCAGAGACCTATAATACATTCGTACATTCCACACAATTGCAATGCATTGCACAAAAGCATTCCTTTTTTTAAGGTCACTAAAAATTTACCACAAACTCATAGAAATATGCAAGTGCTACTACTATATGACAGCGAATCATAATTGTCAATGAAAGCTGAAATCAAGAGCACATAATACAGCAAACAGTATTATTGTGAGCAAAGTAATTATTTGTCAGTTATTCAGGATTTCTGCTTTACCATCAGAGTCTTTTCCTTGTCACTCTACTATAAGGACTTTCCTGCTGGTAAAACTAGGTGTTTGTCTATATCTGCTGTATATTTTATTCCTTTTCAGCATAACTATACTGAGAAAAATATCTACACTGAATCATCAGTCTAACACAAATATAAATGAATAAATTTAAGAGAGTGATCAGAAAAGCCTGGTACTCCCAGTTGTGGGACCCTTTCTAATGCTCTGCATGAACATTTCAACCACCTAAAATATCACACTGAAAACAGGATTCTAATCAATGTCCTTTGAAAGGCTGCAGTAAGCCCTATGTGCAAAATCATAATTTTGTACATGTATTCTAAGATACCTGTGCCACAGGAACTTTTCTTTTATGATAATATTTGCCAAGTTCCTGTGCGTATAGATTTTATGTCAGTTGAGAGTAGCAGTAATACTGCAGGAATGTAATAAAACTATATCTTGGTGAAAGAACCTATAGAAAAGGACAAAGAACCTCCACAGTGTGTGCCTGTTTCCCACATGATTCTAAGATTTACTTTAACACCTTTTTTCATATCACTTACTTATGGCTGAAATGACATATAGAAAGAGTTATTTTCCCTGTTTCCATGGCTAAAAGAAGACAGCAGATGCTTGAAAATGGTCTTGTACTTAAAAGTAGAAGACCAGCAATAGGAAAGCCATATGTTAAACTGTTAGCAACAAGTACACTGAAAGCAAAAGATTTAAGGGGAAAAAGGTCATTGTCAGGGTCACTGGGATGCAGCATAAGCTATTACCCTTTTTCTGCATCTCTTTACAAATTCTACACTTAAATTTCAGAACTTCCCTTCCAGATAAAGTTCTCATGCTACTTTGATTGGAAACAATGTTATAATCCCTATAGAAAAGGCTCTCACACTGTTGTCTCACTGAAGATTTCTCTTTTGTATTTTTTTCCTTGCTGTTTCTCTTAATCTAAATTAATCCAGTGCTGTGTGCTTTACTTGATGGATCAGGGAATGAAACAATTTGTTTCAAAAATAAGATAATATTGAAGTGAATTTCAGCTTCAAATTCCCAGAGCAAGAACACAATAAACAGAAGACATCAAAACATCTTGATGTTCATTGGCAAGGGAGAGTAAAAAGCCAGGGTTTTTTTCTTCATATATAGAAACTTTTTCCCCAAAACATTGAATGTAGTATTTTCTGACATCCTATTTGAAGACTTTCTTTCCAAGTGCAAGACAAGACTAACACTTTTTTTTTTCCTTCAAGTTATAAGAAAACCTATTTAATTCTATTTCCCTAGGAAGTATAGGTGAATATATTGTAAAATTATCCCATTCCATCATTTGCATACTATCCTGAGATAGCCTGCAAGGACCTTGCCACAGATCTGTACTGTCAGCTTTGGATCTCTCACTGGATCTATGATCACACCCATTGCCTGGACTACAGTGCTGGATTTATTGAGCTGGGCTACTGTTGTATTTCTCTGGGGAATGGTTTTTCCCCAGGACCCCTGAAGCCTGTAACCATGTAGTTTGACCCTTCCTTCCTTTCTTGACCTAATTGGCTGAGGTCCAGCTATCTTTTCCTGAGCAGGAGGTTAGATAAGGCCCTGTTCTTCCTTGTTCGCTCTCTTTCCCCCCTAGAAACCTTTGAGAATAAACGCCTTGCACTAATCCCGGGGGAAGAGCCTCTTTTGGAATCTTTTGTCTTGCCCCTGAGATAGTCCTCCAAAGCCTCTCAAGGAGCTGAGCTAGCCAAAGAGCCCCAGGAGGCTTCGGGGGGATATTGCAGGCTACCTTCTCCTAGGCATGAGTTGTAAAACTGATGACTGCTGAGAGTCTGAATTCCGTCTTTCAAATGGTCTGGTAAATAGTAGACTAGGAGTCTTCATATTTAAAAGAAGTGAAAATTTAACTTGCAGTAGTGTCGTGGGGCGAAGCTGGGCGTGTCCTAATTTAGGAACACTGAGAGAAGCTCTGGAGACAGAACTTGTACAAAGCTGTCTAATTATCTTTATTTTGACTCCAATATTTATAGATATGTACAGAGGTCAAGGGATTGGCTACACAGGTCACTACCCCTTCGACCTGAATGGTGAATAGCACCATCATTCATTTTTTTTCTCACAGGAGAAGTATATAAACATTCTAAGAATAGATTTTATTTACATCAGGCTGCGTATGAACGTTCTACAGAAAGAGAAAGAACAGAAAAACTCGGGCAACACAGTAGGGTTCAGAGTTGCTGTCAACAGTGCATTTTTAAGAGTAGCCAATAAATGAATAGTCTTTAATTAATGAATCTTAGTAAAGTTTGGGGTTTTTTTCTGCAATTCTAATTATTATATAAATCTTTAGCACATTACTTTAGTCTACAGGTTAATATAATATACAGCCTCTCGTCAGGCACAGTTATACCCTTGCTAAAATATAGTGACAGAACTATATACACCATTCTAAGTAATGTTCAATTTATAACTTACATGGATACGGTATCAACTACTTTGATTTATACTGTGTGCCCTCTAGCAATACAATCCAATGTTCTTGACTTTTTTTATTGCATCAACAGTACTCAGTGCATTAAACTTGCTCAGATGTTCTTATACCAAGTTCAAAACTTAAAGGTGTTTTATGATGGCTACTCAGTCCTCTCCTGTCTACTCTTACATTAAAATTCTTCAAAGTCATTCCCGGAAAAGCAGTAATCTATGACCCATTTTTCCTTAGGCTAAATTGGGTTTTCTCAAGTAAGCCAATACATTTAATCCTTTGGAATGGGATCTATGGCAAATCAATGTCTGGAAATTTTAAAAGTACAGTCACTGCATTAAAGTGTGTGCATTTTTATTCTGCTTTTGCTTCTCCACATGCTACCTGCATTTTTCTCCAGACTTCACACACAATTTCTTTTCAGATGTTTTCAGAGTACAGTCTTATTGCACTGTTTTTTCTCCTTAGTAAGTGAATTATACCCTTGGTAAAGCAGCTGCACGTTTTATCTGGCTTCATGCAAAGAATTTCCAATCACACTGTTTGTTTGTCAGTCTGCTGGTTTATACACTCTCTTGTCTTTAATCCATTGGACAACAATCAGATGAACAAAAGATGCAAAAACCCCCAGATTATCTTGCTGCAAATTTTATGAAAATATGAGAGTGCATACAGGGGAGACATATGCTTTCAGAGAAATGGAATATATTGAGGTTCAAAAAGGATTTTAGGGAAGTGTGACAGGCTTGTGGTGGGGCACACGAAATTATGACATATCCAAAAGCTGGTTAACTTATTCTGATTTTCAGAACTCTGTGTGTCTTATACTCATTAATTTAAAGGATATTTCAAGTAAATGTATTTTATAGTTTCTATTGAAATTATTAATTTTTTCGCCTGGATTTTTTTTCAAAATATCAAAAAGTGTAACTAGGAAGTGAGTATTCAGCAAATTGGCTTTTCAAAAAATCTGTCATTGAATTCTGTAACACTCTACCCTGCCCAGCAGGGGTAGAGATAACTCTGGAGTTTAGGCCAATCTAGGACAATTTAAGTATCCATACTATTTAATTATTTCAAGTGCGAAACTCAGTAACATTTGGGTTTTTTTGTATCTTTTTTTGACTGAAAAAATATCCCATTCTGAGAAAGAGAAAAAAAACCCCTCTTCAAAAAGCAGAATGTTTAAATATATTCTACCAAGGAATGTTATTGTTGTTTTATTTTTGTTTTTACCTGGCACATTTTCTAAGCAAAAGAAAGAAGACAAAATTAAAATTGAGATTCACAACTGACTTTTTTCCTTACTAAAATCTGATGTAATGCAATTACTCATGCAGTTTGTATTGAAAGCAGATTTTACACTCCTGCCAAAATAAATGGTTCTACCCATTGAAAATATAGATTATGGAATGAGGGCTGGAACAGATTTTTTTGGTTAATTTAAAGGCAGAATCTAATTTCTACAGGTATGTAGAGCATGCCAACGTGGTTTAAACAAGCCCAGCTGTATACACAAAGCAATCAAATGCAGCTATGGGGACAATGTCTTATTGACAGCTTAAAACTGACCATAGAAAGAACAGATGTAGCCTAGATAGATCAATATTGAAACAAATAATAAAATGTCATAATTTCCTTTACTGCTACCTAGAACCAGTGCAGCAATGTCCTGAAAGAGATTGGCCAACTGCAATTTCTCTCCTTTTCATTTTTTTTCAATATTGATTTCAGTCAAAAAGAAGGCAGAGGAAGAACAATAATCTATGTTTCTATAAGACGTCAAAAGCTGCCTGTAAGTAAATATTGACTCATGGCAGATGTGTCAGTTTATTGTGAAACACTTTTCCTTTTTAACCACCATAATTCTATAAATCTTCATCTGACCATTGGTGTGTGCTTTTTAGACCAGTATTTCAGTGAAAGAAAGCAACACAAAACAGAAGCAACCTCAAATCTCATGACGACTGTTCTTATAAAAATGAAATATCACTGTCTTATGCTGTGTAACTTTAAAGGTGAGAATTATCATTACCCTTGAGCTGCAGTAAGACACAGACCCTCCTTTCCACCTTGATCACTGTTGTCATTTAATTGAATCTGAATATTTTATGAGTAAGAGATAGTAGGAGCATAGCTTTTTGGCCTTAATACGATGCCAGCAGATGCATAATTCAAAACTAAAGAATCATTCCATAGCTCCTAGAAAAACAGTGTTTACTAAAACCCCTAAATGCACATTCTAAGAGCATGACATAACACAGTAGAAATGAGCAAGGCATCTCCCAAATGAGATTTAAAATGTCACTCCAGCAGATGCTGAACTTGTCAGTCCCAGCACAATTTTTAGGTAAGAAACTACCTAAAAATGTGAAAATCAATCACATGTGAAATGTGTGATTCTTCAAACTTTCTAACCTGCACAGCAGCTTCTTTCTTCTATTCCTCTACAGTTCACACTGGATTTAAATACACAAGCGCAAAAATAATAATAAAAGAACAATAGGAAGTTGTGTCACTCAGTGTTCAGATTCTCCTGTTCCATCAGACTGAAAATATCCCTGTCAAGAAAGCAGCCTTTAGTGCGTATGCTTAAGTGGCATATGCTCGACTATTTCAACAGGGACTAACTATTTCTTTTGCAGAGTATGAGTTGAATTTCTAGAGATTAATAACTTGAGAAAATAGAGTCTATATTTTTATGCACATAAACTTGACATTTTATCCCATATCTAGATATTCCTGAACAGCAAGGAAACATCACCATTTATATGTAACTTTATAATCTGTTTGATATTTTTGAGAAGAAAGTTACATATCAGGCTATGGACTGGGTAGAGCAAAGTAATATGGAGACAGATTAATAGTCCCTCGAAGAGAGAGAGGAATTAGTGTCCAGTAAGGCAACATTCAGAAGGATTAAAAGATGAACAATACTGAAGATAATATTTTGACATTCAGTTGATCCTTAGTTTACAAGTAGAAAGAACATAATTGCTAGCTAGATGATAAACAGGTCAGTATCTGTTCTCTAGGGTGTCTGAAGGATATTCTAATTAATGGCTGTATCACATCACCTCCTAATTGCTTCCTTAACAGAAACATTGGTCTCTTCAACTAAAGGTGAACAGCTTCAGGATTTCAGAGAGTTCATCTCCCCGCCAGCTCCTGCAGATCTCCAACAGCACAGCAACCTGTGGGAGGTGACAGCTAGCTGAGCAGGGACAGTGGCCAGGACACCTCAGAACCACAAGTTATGTTTGTTTCCCTTAATCGTTATATGTGGTTGTGAGGCATTAACAATGAATTTGAAGTGCATAAAACCTCAAAGATGTAGCTCCATATTTGTGATAGCAATTATTTTTCCTATCTAGACCCCAAAAGATAATTTTATTTTAATCAAGTAGCAGAAATCTGAATTTACTATTAAGCATAAGCTGTGTTCCTAGTAAATAATTGTTCCTAAGAAGAGTTGAAAGTACTGGGATTAAAACTTATTCTGGTTTTACATTTTTAGATCAAATCTCTACCCATATCAGTGCAATCCAGAGATGAAATAAATTCAGACAGAACCAGAGTGCCACTAGGAAACTTGAAAATATTTTTTTAAAATTTCCATTTACTTTTCTGCCTTCAGGATAGGGCCTGACTTCTTGTAATAAATGCAATAGATTTATGCATTGCATATGAAAGGAACTGAGAAATCCTGCCTTTATTCTACAATACCCAGCAAGCTCAGTTTCTATTCTATGTGTGACTTTATGTACACATACGTTGATGAGATCAGACGGAGCCACAACTCTCAGAATATTTTCTGATTGCATTCAAATATATATTGACATTCAGTGCTCATTGACCTTCTTGTTGTCTTCTTCCAAATAATGTTTTAAATAATCTGTGGGAAGTTCTGCTTCCTTGCTGCTCCATTTTAAATCACAAGATATTTCATAAGAAAAATAAAGCATGAAGAAAAAAGAGGAAAAAGAAAGCCTTCAATTTTCAGCATCAATAAGAAATGATTCCTTTTGTGGTAAAAAAAAAAAAAAAATGCTCCTTGTTTTGGGTTGTTGTCCCTGTTCAGTTTTCTCAGAAATGATTTGCTATTAGAATTAAAAGTGAAGATTGTGAAGGCTTATGCAAACATCTTGATACATGATATTGCCAAAGTATAGATTTTACCTATTCCCAGGACCAGAGCAGAAAGAGAGCTATGACAGAATATTTTTCATCAGACAATTCAGATTTGTCAGAACTTGCGCTTTCCCCACACATTTACATTTCAGGGTGGAATTTCTGGTCTAAACCAGTGTGGGATGCCTTCTTCAGAAGAGATCACTTGTTACAATGGTTATGCATTGTAATTCATAATGATACTGGGGCCAGGACAGTTTTTATGCTGCAGCTGTCATGCCCTTCATGAGCAGCAGCACGCTGATTTAGTGGAAGGATAGGCCAACTCTACTGACTTGATAGGAGAGTTGTGGGTCTTGCTCCAAACCTGCCAAGCCCAATAAAAGAGCAAGAAGCCACAGATCTGTTTACATCAAGACAATTATGTTTGCAGAGGCTACATGCATTGCTACTGAGCTAATGAGTTCATTTTTGCTTCTCCCATAACCATTTAAAAACTACTTTTTACTTATTTACAAATGATCCAACCACATTGCTCTCTGTCAGAGAGAAGTGTATTTGTCCTTACTGATGCCAGTGAAGTCAATGGAAGGGAGGATCTCTTTGTACCTTATCAGTTGCTTGGCCATGTCTGAACATTTAAGATATATATTCACCAAAAACCTGTCTTGGCAGAGAAAAAAATCTCATTAATTCTGTGCAAACCTATGCTAACTTATCCAACTCAATGTAAAAAATGCCATGTCTACTAATACGCTTACAAGTGATCCACACATTGTCAGAGATGCCTGTGTTTTACCTCTGGAAACTAAACTTGAAGAACAGAATCTTTTGCTTTTCAAAACTTGTTACTCTTCTTACATAGAATACTGAATTAAGTTCATTTATATGCCTGTCAAGAAAAGAAGAAATAGCACATTATCTAGAAAAAGCAAGAGGAACATAGCTGCTTTTGCAAAATTGTCATGGGGTAGGAAGTATTGAAGGTTTTTCTAAAAGCTGAATTTAACAACAATAAAGTAGATTGGTACATGGATTTCTAGAGTCCCATGGTACATACTAATGTTTTCTGCAGTAGGATTTTTACTCAAATCTGTATAAGCTTTGAATGTTTGAATGAAGCACAGCAGCAGTGGGGAAACACAATAGGAGGCATATAAAGTCTTACCAATAGGCCTTGCCTTTGAAGATATGAATTTGAACTACACTTTTTTTTCCCCTGGTGCTGAAGGTAGGCAGTTTTGTGTTTTTCCTGGTCAGCTAAGTTAGCTTCTCTCTGCTCATAGCTCCTCCTGTAAACAGAAATGTCACTCTGTTTGCCACTATTTTCAGAATTATCAGGATCATATTAGATACTCTTGCGTCCTTGCTATTCTTTCTCAGTATTCTTCCTAGTTTTGTCTTTGTTTTTATCCAGAGCTGCTTCATTATTTCAACCATTCTGCATCACTCTTGTTGTAATCTCTTCATATCTCTACTGTTGCTGTATTTGTCCTTTCAACAGACTTACCCCACAAAACACAAGCAAATAGACTGTCGCCCCCAGCTTGTCAAACACTCTTGCAACCGAAGCATTGGGCAAACTGGCATGTAAAATGTAGGTAAAGATACATCAAGGTGACTCTTGCACAGGTTTCTCCTTCTGTTTCGCCAGACAAACATCTGGCCTGAAACTTCCATGTTAAGTGTCTGACTCAGCTGAATTTATGTGATAAGTTTTGTTTTCTCTAAGCCTTGCCCATGCATAAACAACAATAATTATTCAACATGATAACAACAATTTAAAACCTTTGAGTCAAGTGTATGGGATGTTTGAGTCCTGGGAAGGCACTTGGGCCAGAAGCTGGGATTGTCCCTCAGAAGTTCTCCTCATTTCTTGCTGTCTCCATATGGAGAAATACCTCTGGGTCCCTGTTTTGCAGAGGCTGTTTGGGTTGATTCAAGTAATGGTAGATGTTGGGCAGTAGATGTTAGCACTAGGAAAGCATTGTCCTGATGCTGGATAAATATAAATTATTCTGTATAATTTATTCCATCCTCACCGTGTTTCTTCCATCTTATCCATCTTTGCTTTTCAAAGCCACTCTTCCTTTGTGACCCTCAATCTGAAAGGCTGAAGAGGTATAAAGTGATTTTCTCAGAAGTAATATTTGATTTCTTCTGGTATGCCTGCCCTGGCACAAACCATTTCCAGTTCACTTGACTTCTGGGAACTGTCTGTCAGAGAATGTATCTTTGAAGAGGGCTGGATGAACACAGCTGAACCCACTCTTTCTGAGCTGGGTAGAGAACTAGAAATAATGCAGCCTGGTATAGAGCCACTGCAGCCAAATTGCCACTGGACCTGGAATTGCTGCTTTGTAGTGCCATGTAACCACACCAGCTTACCTAGGTTTTCTACCAGCTTTGTAAAACTGGGCTTTAGTTCATAACCTCAAGAATAAAGTCCAGCTCTATCTTCCCTCTTCTTTTGCATTTTATTTTCTTTTCATATTTTTATAAAAGGCTGTTTAGTGACATGAACAGATGCACAGTTTAAAGGCAAAAGTAACACTGATTCACTTCTTTAGCACTCATTTTACCAGGCTTCACTTATCTGGATTTAAAATCTGGCCCATAAAACTAGTACCTTAAAGGCCTACCCATAAAATATTTACAAGACAATTATTGAAGTATCTTTTATCGGCTAGGATTCCATTCTCCTTGCCTTTCTGATTTCCAAGTAAAATTGTAGTTTTGAATTCAGACAAGGTGGTAGCACAAAGAGGTATAATATTGGACACTTGAACCTTTTTCACGCCTTGCAGAAGAGATTTCTTGCTTCTATTGGCCAATATTTATTTTTTTTCCTTGATAAATTATTACAGGAATAATATGAACGAAGTTAACCTTCTAGCAAGCAAGTGTAGAGAATCATTATCAGAAAATAATTACGTATCTGTAAATAAAACACTTGATTAGTTGACCTTTTTTCCTTGTCTCTCCCATGGTTTTTACCTGAGAGAGAGTAGGGTTCAGTTAGGCATTAGGATGAAGTTCTCTACTGTGAGAGTAGTGAGGCACTGAAAGATGTTGCCCAGAGAAGTCATGGATGTCCCATCCTTAGATGTGTTCAAGGCCATGTCAGATGGGTCTGGAACAGGAACAGCCTGTTTTAGTGGAAGGTGTGCCTGGTCACGGCAGGGAGGTTGGAACTAGATGACCTTTAAGGCCCCTCTTAACCTAAGGCAATCTATGGTTCTATGATTTTATGATTTCTCTATGTATTCTCAGGGCTTGCTTCTGTTTTTTTTGTTATGGCTTTCCAGAAAAAAGATGAAATATGGGTGGCCTCTGATGTCCTCGGAGAGTTTGACTACTGACAAAGTCCAGTTTGTATTAGAAAGCTTCTAATTCATAAGAAAATATAAAATGTCCAAGGCAAATACACAAATTGAACAAATTTGGTTTTATGGCTTTCACATTTAGCTATTTTATGACTTTTATGAATTAGCAAAATAAATTTTTCTAGCCTTTGAAATTATATAAAACTGATTTAGCATTTTCTCTTAAATTTGAAAGACCAAACATTAACAGATTAATTGGATTAGCTACCAGGAATGAGTAGTAATATAACTAAAAGTTTTTCAGATTGCTGTATTTAATTTTAGCATGCTTTGTAGCTTGTTAATTTTAAAACAGTGTATGAACTAGAAATATTTATTAAAATAAATTATTGCGTTCTATTTATGATAATTGAGATGTCATTAAAATTGCATGAAAACACATTCTTCACACTTACTAGCTATTCCTAACATTTAAAGATGCCATTCTTCATTAAAAAAAAAAAAAAAAAGAAGAAGAAGAAGAAAAANAGAGAGACTGCTATGCCTCAATTATAGAGGTTTTTTAAGATGAAGAGTGGTCATGGATGCTCCTGAATGTGTTTGTGATCATTAGATGACTGAGATTTCAGCAGCTGGAGGATTTTTTTAAGCAATGAAATAGAACTGTGCTGGAGTATGAAACATTTTTCAGACACAGAGACAATTTTTAGTGACTAATTATAGTTAAAACTAGGTAGGAAAAAAACAGCAGTGTAAAAAATCCATGGGTAAAGTTAATTTGAAGCTGAAATTCAATTTGAAAGTGTCTGGTGAATGATCATAAACTTGTTAATTCCTCAAAACAATCTAGACAATGGCTTGATTATAGATAAGATAAAAGCTGCATTTTGTAAGGATACTTTGTGTGTATGTGTCTTATCAAGGATGAGAACCAAAGTTGATCTGGGATGCTATAAGGAGCCACTAACTACTAGAACTGAAGGCTTGCTTTTAAAAACATAATGTTATAAGTCTATCCCTCCCAAACAAGAGTTTTATTGTCTTTCTCTTCAGGTTTTTTAAATTAGGTTTGATAAGGCAGAAAATTCTGTGCTGATTTTGGCTGGATTAGAGCAACCGGTATAGGGCTGAGTTTTGGATTTTTTGCTCAACATAGTGAGCTGGTAATAAAGAGATTTTTTTGTTATTGTTGTGCAGGGCTTACACATAGCCAAGCTTACACATAGCTTTTCTGAATAAAACTGACCAAAAGGATATTCCATACTTTAAGGCATCATGCTCAATATATAAATTTGGGGGAAGTAGGGTATGTTCAGTGTGATGGTGTTGGCTTGGCTTCCCAAGTAACCATTACATGTGACGGACCCCGGCTCTCCTGAGAATGGCTGAACACCTGCCTGCTCATGGGAAGTAGTGAATGAATTCCTTGTTTTGCTTTGCTTGCATGCATGGCTTTTGTTTTACTATTAAACTGTCTTTATCTCAACCCATGAGTTTTCCAGCTTTTACACTTCTGATTCTCTCCCCAGGCTTGCTGGTGGTGGAGTGAGGAGTGGCTGTGAGGAGCTTGGTAGCTGGCTGGGGTTAAACCACTACATGTCAAAAATGTTTGGGCTAGATTCATAATTTTGTATAATGGGAACCCCAGTTCAATTTCTTATTCCAAATTTAGTGCAGGCATATCAGTCTCAGATTCTCAATGGAATACAAGCTGCCTGACAACAATTGTCTTTTGTTTTCTGAGGCTATATTAATGAAAGGCATTAGTAGTTGCCGTGTGTTTTCCAACATTTATCTTTGAGGTCTGTAGCTCAGAAGGTGGGATGAATATCCTGTACCCACTGTAATGCTATGGGAAAATTAGTTACTCCAAAATGAGAGTCGTGGCTGCTGAAGGGTTCAGCAGATCAGCTGCAAGACACAGGGAAGAAATAGACTGATTTCAAATGCCACACATTCCAGGCAAAAATTCCCCAGTTTGTCTGGAAAGTGGCCTCGATCTATGCTGGGGGTGTGCTGTCCTCACCTTTGTCTTGAACATTTCTATTAAATGATGAAAAAGTTTTTTATTTCTATTAAAAGATTACATACTCACCCTTTCCACTTGGCACTTTGTCCAAAGAGGGGGAGATTTTAGTTCAGTATCATCATCTGCTTAAGGCACTCCTATCCACATGGCCCATTCTTGGGAAAGAATTCTCATATTCATAAAGACTGGGTCAGAAAGGAAACAAGACTTTTAACTTTTCTTGATATTGTATAATAAAAAAAAATATGAATATTAAAAATATTCTTTAGCCCTCTGCTAAGTAAGAATGTGGTCTACCAGCTGTTTTCCATCTCTATCTTTCAAATGGGCGACCTAACCAATTGTCTAGAGAATTAGTATTTAATTTGTGAAAACCAATTACTTCAGCAGATAAAGATGGAAATATCAGATTGTACCCAGAGTACTGTGCCCAGTTCTAGTTCTCCCATTTCAAAAAACACACAGACAAACTGGGAAGGGTTTAAAGGCAGTTCAGAAAGATAATCAAACAGCACAGAACCTGTTCTATGTGAAAAGACTACTGGAATAAGGTCATTTTACCCTGAAGAAGAGAGAGTTTGAGGAGGACCTCAACACAATTTTCTAGTTCTTCCAGTATATCTGCAAAGAGGAAAGAGAGTCTCCCTTCAAAAAGAGTCACATAGAGAGGTCAAAGAGCACAAGGAGGTGTTTCATCTTGATATAAGAAAGAATTTTTTTACAGTGAAAACAATAAATCACTGGAATGACTTTCCATAAGACTATGGAGGAGTCCCCATTGCTGCAGGTTTTCAAATCACTAGACAGGGGGCTAGATAATGTCGTCTAAGCTCCCTTTTCTACAAAAAGTTGGACCAAATCATCTTTTGAGATCCTTTCCAACCTGGGCTGTTCCATATTATGTCATGTCTTTTTACTGCAAAATAAATTTATTGATGCTTGGTGAGGACTGCCTTCTAGGAGGAAAAGAAGTGTGTTTCCAAAGAAATTAAGTGAGCTGGGGACTCTTGTATTTTGTATGAATGCCTGAACTGCAACATTATTGTGCAAAACATGCTCTGCTTCCTTCCCTTCTCAACAGTGCTGCCTTTCACAACAGAATTGTTACTCAGCAAGTGGCTGCCAGCATGAAACTTCATGTCGGGTCCTCCTCAAACACATTGCTCAGTAGCATACATAAGAAATAGAGCTAGTAATTTCTAGAGCACAGTTAAGACACAGAAATGCTGATTTTTCTTGGCTGTTTGTAAGAAAACTAGGTTTCCCTTACAATCTGTAAATGCAGAATCAGCATTTTTAGGTCTTACAGTGCCTAACACTTCTGAGTATAACTCAATCCTTTTTCTGGGTCAGGACCTTCATTTCTCTGCAGCTGAATATCCCTGACAATGTGGAATGATGTCACCTTGTTATCCCACAAATTCTTCTTTTAAAGACAAGTATTAAAAATTAACTTTTGAAAAGGGTTATTTATAATGGGCCAAATGAGAACCACCAACAGATATATGAGTTATGCACAGAAACAGTACACAGGCAAACCTCCAAAGTGTTCACAGCCCTACAGGAGGAATACAGTCCTGGAAGAAGTGTTCACAGGAAAAGCAATTTTCATTCAATAATATTGCTGCTAGAGTAGCGTGAAGATTATTAAATTTCTCATCCACAAACTTTGTTAAAGAAAAGAGTAATAACTGGGATAAAATCTCCATTTTTATTCTCATTCCCAATTAAGTACAGCAGGTTTTAATAACTAGATATTTGAGAAGCATTTCAAAGCTAGGTGCAAAATTTTAAATTACATTTGTTATGTATAATACATTTTAGAAATAAAGGGGCTTATATATTCTAGACTCTGTCCTGTAATTCCTATTAATTAGAAGAGAAGTTACAAACAAAATATGCATTAGAAAAATCATATACTCCAGAAATATGACTTTAAAATCTGTGGTCTCTTAAATTTTAAAATAAAATTCATAAATTATCATACTGGAAAAGAAATGAAGCAGTAAAAAACATGAGGAACAGACTAAGAAGTTAAATAAGGGTGCTAGAGAAATATTAGTCTGTTTTCATTCTCATACTGTGAGTGTAATGTACTGGAATTATAACTGTACGACTATCTCCTCTACTTGCTTTTCTCATTTTCTATGGTCAACATTATATTGAAATTATTGTAAGGGCAAACACCATTGTACAGTTACAAGTACTTTCAATAGGTAAAGTATACAGTATAAAGTCTCTACTGTTGCTAAGTAAATGTCATCTTTCCCAAAACCCACCTGCAAATATTGATCAAGAATCTCAAGCTTTTCAAGGAGCTGCGAAGTCAGAGAGAATTAGTTTATGCAGTTTCAGAATATTTATAGCTCCACTTATAACATCACTATGTGTCTTTAGGCTAACCAAGAATGTTAAGTAATTTTTTATAATTTTCTGAATTGTAGAAGATGGCTAACTGACAGGCTGCAAGAACAAATATACTGGGAGATGAAGTGGTTTGCATTTCCTTCATGGAAAAGGTTTAACAAAGGTAATCCATGAGTACTGAGAGAGCTGGCTGAGGTCATTCTATGGCTGCTCTCAATAATCTTCAGTGACTGGGATAGGTGCCTCAGGACTGGAAGAATGCAAATCTTGCACCTCTCTTTTAAAAGAGCAAGAAGGAAGATCCAGAGAACTATGAGTTTGTCAGCCTCATGTCAGTCCCTGGGAAGATGATGGAAGAGTTAATCCCAGAAACCATTTCCAGGAGCATGAAAGACAAGAAAGTGAATGCGAGTAGTCAGCATGAATTCACCATGGAGAAGTAATGCTTAACCAACTTGAGAACCTTCTATGACTATATCATTCTCTGAATATCATAGGTTCACATATTAGGAGGCATTGTTAATAGTTTTGAAACTTGATTCTGAAGCTAAATATAATTTGCATTTCTTCCATTACTATTTCTCCATCTTTCCATTCTCCCACTACTTTTTAATCTTTTTAGACACAAAGAAGAGATATGGCTAAGAATATCTCAGTTTTCATTGTTTCTAATCACCATTCTTCAAAGTGTTTCGTTTGTGGGTCAATAGGTGATTGGCCTACATATAATTTTGTACAGCGAGCCAAACTGTTGGAGATTCTTCCACTAATTTTCTGTAATCGAAATGACATTGAAGGGAAAAAAGCCATCCAACCACACTTAGGAAATTATCTAGTATTTCTCTCTTCACTTTACTGATCTATCTGACAATCCATGATAACAGAGGACAAGTATGAGGAGCAAAGAGGAGGTGTTAGAGGATGTGTATACTTCCAGTCCTGTACCATTACCTTTCCACCTGATCTGTCACAAACCATAATGTATTTTGTACTAACAGCAAAAATGAAATTTTTGCTCTACAGATACTGAGTGACGGAAAGTCAGTTTTCTGAGGTTCCAAAAAGCTATCACTCTCTACCTAAAAGAGGATATATTCCTGTAAATTAAGGGTCTATGTAGTTAAGAATTGTGCTTCCAAGAGGGACACAGAAAGAACATTTTAGAAGTACAGTGTAAGCATGCTTTACCATGGAACTCACACAGTCTCCACAATTTTGTTGAAATCTTGTTGGGGTTTTTCATGATTTTTAGTGACCGTCTATCGATTTTTATTGCATGAATTTACTTGCTTTCTGAATGCATTTTACACTTCAAGATTCATATTCTTCTGTAGTAGAAAACTGAAAAGCCTAGGTATGAAGATGTGAAGAACTTTTCTTCGGTGAAAAGCTTCCTTCTTTTTGTTTTAAATGTGCCACTTTATGTTGTGTAGTTCTCATAATATTTAACAATCATCCCGTATTTCCCCTTTCTCTAACTACTGTGATTTTATAGACTTCTGTTATAACAGTCTCCATTTGTGTTTTATCTTTCTTTTCAGGAACATGCTTGTTTGCTTTACCCTTCTGCATCCCTTTGTCCCAGCCCTGGGGACAGACTCAAAGCCAGAATGCCTCAGTTCAACAAAATATCTGCTGGTCTTAACTTTTTTTTTTCTTAGGTATCATCTAAGCCATCTAACTAGGATATGCCCTGATACACCATGCATAGGTGCAATATTATAACTGGCAGATTATGATCCATAAAGAAGTTTGTAAGATGTAGTTTGGATGCATCCTTTCCTCTTTATAAAAGTATCTAATGATATCCCAAAGATTAGGCCTCTGTGGAAATTACAGAGCACAGGCTTTTCCCTAAGGCAGTGAAACCACCACAGTCCATTGGGAGTGGGTGGGAGGTGTCTCAACAGCTTTAACTAATGATTACAGTGGTTGCCATGAAAGTAGTTGAAATAACTGTGAGAGCAAAGCTCAGACTGATAGAAAAGGCATTCTCAGCAATGTCATCAAGTGCTGCTCCTGGGATAACAGCCAGGATGAGGTAATAATTCCTGACAGAAAACGGGGGATGAATTCAGTCCAAAGGGCATTCATTCATAATGCAGAAGACTTTGGAGCAAGCAAAAGAAAAGTTTCAGATGTAATGAGCAAGGTGATACCTTACGAATTCTCATATCATGTGCAATTTTGGAATGTGGACAGAGCCAGCCAATAAAAAGAACATACTTTCTGTAATGAGGAAAAAGTATGCATGAAACTGTGCCCATATTTAAGCCTTCAGAGGTACTAAGTATTTGCTGACTATTACGAGCTTCACAAGTTTTGAAAAAACTTAGTTTGGTTTGGTCAAATACAGAGTTTTTGGATTTTAGGAATACATTTTTCTGACCAAAAATTTTGGCTTCTCTTAGTCTTCTTAGATATGTTGGACTATCTGATAAAGTGCCTGGAGAGATGAAAGCCTTACTGTGCAAGTAAATGTGCAAAATGTATTGTGGAACAAAGTATCAGCTATGAATGTCTTACAATTTAAGTAAAAATTATGGACAGAGAGTAGAGTGAAAAAAATAAAAAGCAGGCAATAAGACATGTTTTACACAACTGTCAGGTTCAATAATCAGTGTACTTAGTGTCAGAATATACACTGACTTTCTAAGGTTAGTAACTTGTCTCATTGATCTTTTTGCACAGCAAATTACTTTGCCTTTCTAAATAAACTGGATACTTCCTTATCATTACTGTCTAATTTTACATTAATTTTCATAGATGTACCTCTAGTAGTAGAGTTTCAATGTGTGAAAACATCTCTGGAAATTTAATTATAAATTGCTGTGGATGTTCATTGAAGGTTTTTCCATTTTCTGCATCTCTGGAAAGCTCAGCCACATAACATTTTTCTGCAGTAACATATAAAAAATAACAACTAATTGCAGTAGAAGTAGCATGGTAGTACTTAGGTCAAGCTACTGAACTAAATATTTGTACATTATAAGACATGCCAAATGACAAAAAAACCCCTTTACAATAATTTGGATAATATAGCAGACTACTTTCATATATTTCATAGTTAGTGAAAAAAATATAAGTTCACTGAACAAAGGTTAAATTTTGGTCAATGTTGAGCTGTACTAAATTGGTTGTTCTGAGTATATTTGAAGAAGAGCCTGAAAAGTCAAAAAAGTCAATGCCTAAAAATATTTGTTCAGTGTGATGTAACTCTTGGAAAAAAAAGTTAAGTCACTGATTTCATACCTGCCTGGAAGATATTCTTCCCAAGCTCAAACTGACGATCTGCCTCTGTTACTTGAAGTATGAGTGTTTTTAAGAATATATGTCTGCATGCATCTGGGGTGCTCAAGTAACCTTTTAGCACTAAAATTAATCAAAAGTGGAAGCAAGTATTGTGTATATAATTCATAGTGAGAAGTTGAAAAAAGCTTTATTGTAACTACCAGGTGGCTGTGCCATATCAGCCTTTGACTCCTTCTCTAGCAACTGTGAAGAAACCAGTGATCAATATCTTGTCAAAATTGTAACTACACCAGGATAGTTTGGGTGAATGAGGAAAGTTAACTTTTTACTGAGACAAGTGTGGTAAATATAGATTATATTCAGCTTGAAAAATAAGGTTCTATGATTATGAAACTGAATGTGAAGTCCTGGTAAAGGGCCTAGAGCACAAGTCTTATGAGATGCAGTTGGGGGAACTGGGGTTGTGTAGCCTGGAGAAAAGGAGGCTCAGAGAACTTATTTTCTACAACTGTTTGAAAGGAGGCTGCCAAGAAGTAGGGTCTGTCTATTCTCCCTGGTAACAAGGGACAGAATGAAATTAAATGGTCTCCACTTAAGCCAGGGGAGATTTCAGTTGGATATTAGGAAAATTTTCTTCACTGAAAAGGTGGCCAGGCATTGGAACAGGCTGCCCAGCGAAGGGGTGGAATTATCTTCCCTGGATGTATTTCAAAGATATGTAGGTGTGACACTTAGGAATGTGGATTAGTGGTCAGCTTGTCAGTGGTGGATTTACAGTTGGACTCAATGATTTTGAAAATCTTTTCCAACCTAAATGATTCTATGACTCTGATTATTTTTGAAGCTGACTCTGTGGGTTACAAAATAAAAATCCTTGCACAGCTAATCTAGAACAGGTATGAGCATGCAACCTCAATTCTATTTAATTATCAAAATATAAAAAACAATATTAATGTAAACTTGTCTTTGTGAGAAGATATATTTTATAATTATTATATTTTTAATTTTCTTCTGTTATAATGTAAACAAAGCAATGAATTGTCAGAAGTTAGACTAAACGAGATAAGGGATTTTTTGTGTGAGTATTTTTTAGGGTTTTGGTGTAGTTGTGGATAGGATGAAAGATTAACCTTGGCACTGATCTTCTTGTTACTCTTAGAACACTGGGAACAGGTAAAAGGATGCTCCTCTTCTTTGTAGGAACTTACCAGAATGGATGATGTATGGTGGATGCACACAACCACGGCAATTACTGCAAAAACCATTTCCCCAGACAAAATAATTTTACCTTATCTGCTATTGTTTTAATACCAGACGCATAAAAATTATTATTATCATCATAATAAACCTTCTGCTGTAGAAATGAGAACCATGGAAGTCCTGAGAATGTTGCATGTAGAAAAACGTAGGAGGTGAGGAGGTCAAAAAGCATAAAATTGGAACCCAAACGTCTATAATAGTGCTTTAGCCATAGCTGGAGCATCTCTGCAAATTACCACAATGTAATATCTTTGGTCCAAAGACTGTCTGCAGTGAAATAGAAAAAACTGTCTGGAAATGAATTTTTACTGCATCACACTTGCAGAATATTTCTATTTTCTGTTTTATAGGTCAAGCAAATACCATATAAGCAGTTTTTAACCTGAAGGAAAACACACAATGGATTAACTTTGAAAACTGACTCTTCTACTATAGGTGCAGAACTATGCTGAAATAAAGGTGTGCTCAGAACAGCAGTTCTGAAAATACCCTAGAGAAGAAATAAATTTTTGTCATTTCATATATCTTTAAAAAAAAACTCTGCCAGAACAAGTTTAACCAAAAACCTTTCTCCCAGAACCTCATCTCTAGTGGTGGCCAATAGCAGATGTTGAGCAGGAGTGGGACAAAGTAGCATCAGTTTCACAGAATATTATTCAATCTGTATGTAGTTTAAGGACCTCCTGGGCCTTTAATTGCATCTAAGTCATTGTGTGTAATACCTATTGATACCACCTATCCTGCATGAATTTTTCTAATTCAGGTAAATTTGTCTAATTCACCTTTACAACAGCCTATAGCAAGAATTAATCCACTTTCAATGTGTCATGTGAAAGTGGTGTTTATTTTCAAAATATTGCTAATTTCTCTATGTACTCCTTGTTGCTTTATTGCAATACTGAATAAACAGTGTTTATTCACTTCAGTTATGCAATTTATTTGCTCATAGATGTCTGTACAGTTGCTACTGATGTTGCCTGCTTCATTTTCTCCTAAATAATTTATACATAGATCTGTTTGCTAAGTTTTTACTTCTGACAAAGGAGGTAATCAGATTTTCCTTCATCTTGTATGTTGGCATAGAGCTTTTGCCAGGAAAAACATTTTCTGTGAAACCATGAGCTCCATATTCCTTCTAAAATGGAAGAAACCAAAAGGTTCAGGACAGATGCATGGATTCCTTCTAAAATACACAGTCCAGAAGCAGCTGCTTTTGCAGATTCCAGAAAAAACATCAGCCAAGTAGACCAGGTAATGACAGAGTCATCTCAGCTTGCAATGTATGGTCTGTCTGTAGAACTACCCACTTTCATGAGATAGTTTAACTGCTAGTCTAGACTGATGCTAGTCTGAAAAATGAGCATAAAGTAGCAATATCATATTAGTGGCACAATAACAACATAGTAAAGTCCTTTGATGTGCTATACCTTTAAATGAAGCCTTTTCCAAGAACAAAAGATGGCTTCAGCTCTTTTTTGGTACTGAATCATTAAAATACATATAGCAAAATATTCTTTAAATCTATGTAAAGTCTCTAACTTTCAGCCTCCATCCAATCCTGTAATATGTTTTTTTTCTCCTATTTTATCTATCAGTTTGCAAATATAACTGCCCGCTTCAAAGAAATATGTTTTTGCCTCAGTGTGTCATGGTTGGGGTTTTTTTTTTGTTTGTTTGTTTGGTTTTTTGGGATTTTTAAAATTATTATTATTATTTTTATTTTTGGGTGTTTTTTAGGTTTGGTGTTTTTTTTCTGGTGAAATTTATTTTATTGTCCTATTCCACTGACTTCCTCTGTGATGTTGAGTATCCCAGATAGGTATGTCCTTTCATCTCTTATTTTTTTTTTTCCGGTTGGCTAATACTTCAAAGGAATCCAATTTGGAAACACTTTACTATCTACATATGAAGTACAATTTACCTCTAAAAATATAAAATTTATTTCTTTCTGAAATGTAAAAGATAGGAGTTTTTTCTTGTTTTGGCCCAATGGGACTTCCCTACAGGATGGTGTTAACTAGTTCTTGGTGTGGTGTGGTGGCGTTTTAAAGCAGTATGGTTAGACTTACAGACGATGAAACTTGGGACCTTCTCAATTTAGAAGCCTAGCTTGCCTGGAATTGGTCCTCAGGGCAGGCCTGGCCTTGTGTTCCATGCTGGACTTTTTCTGCATTTCACATTGAAATTTCATTGCATAAAAAGCAATAGCAGGCCTAGTGAAAAGAACCGTGGATTGATGCGTCCTGCTCCCCACAGCAGAATGGATCCATGGTCCTTCCTGCCCACAACCCTCCTGTCCTGGCCAGCTGAGCTCCTGCCTTCTTCGTGGCTCATCTGGAGGAGGAGAGTGGGACATGTCCTCCCTCACCACTCTCACTGTTATTTGGGACTGTGCCTTTCGTGGGTGTTGCACAACATGAATCTGGAGTCTACTGTGCTCTGTGCCCATTACAGAAAAAAATTGTCTACCATGTCAGATGGAGCTGCTTTCCACTTACCATGACTAGTTTATGCAGTGAGTCCCAGAGGAGTGCCATCAAAATTATTAGACTGATGGAGCACCCACACTCACCATTTTCAGAGCATGCACAAGAAAAAATTTAAAGGGGTAAGAAAATTTTTAAGATATGACTGAAGCCCAATAAATTTACCAAACTCGGTGTTGAAAAGGTCCATAAAGTGGGCAGACTGGTAAAGCCATCTGTGGCACCATTAAGTTTTGGTATCCATCTTGCAGATAAAGGAGGACTTTGGTAGACAAAATCTCATAGGGAAAGTGGTTTATACAATATCAAACTTTTCCAATAAAATCAGCCACAAAATGGAGCTCAAGAATAAGAGCAAATCAAGTAACACAAAAAATTTAACTAGGCAACATCATTCCATTTGACTCTTGTAAGCCCTTGTCTGGATAATTAATGGTCATATAAATAATGCAATTAAAGATAAAAAAAAATTCACTAAAATTTTCAAAACAAGTTTTTAGCCTGTGTTCAATCAACTGCTATTCTTGGATTGGTACTGGTATTAGATAGCCTAAAACATGTAATGCAAGCAAAAAACTGAGAAATCAGTTGCTCTACAAGAAAACATGGAGAATGTCCTGTCCTGTCTCGGCTGCTTTCCTTCAGAAATAATGTGCCTTTGAAAGAAGTTTTAAACTGTGGTGGTGGATTATGCCGTGAGTTTGGGCCAACACAGTAACAGTCATTTACGAACGCTTTGGAGATTTGGTAAAGTTAATAAATACATTTTAATAAGAGACCTATAATAGAAGTAGAAGATTATTTTCTTCCCTTTGGATAAAATCTCTGCCATTGTAGTGATGTAACTAAAGTTTTGAGAGTAAAAACAGTGAAAGACAATTTTAAGACATGCACTTCTTCGCACATTAAATTTTTTAATATGTATAAAAAGTGATTGTTTTTTCTGTATTTTGAATACTTCCTGTTCAAAGGCTAGTTGAAAAGGAACTTATTATAGAAAAAAACCTTCATTCTTCAGTCTGTTTTTCTATATTTAATAAATAGTGATAAAGACTCAATAAAAAAGAGCTTAATCAAAAGCTTGCAATAGGGAAGACACATTCTCCTAAAACACAAAAGCATGGTACAACCTAAAAGAAGCTGCAGTTAATCAAGTGTGTATGAGGCAAATAATTTGTACTCAGTCAGCGACATATATTTACAGTGTTTACTTTTTGATGATGTTCTGGAATAAGGAAAAAAAGTCCAGACTTCCAATGCTATGTCTGAATTTTAACTGGTGCCAGATTTATTTTTCCTTTAGATTTGGAGGCCTGAAAGTCATTTAAGTCTAAGTGATATTTGTTGTTATCAGTAAACAAATCAGATTTGATTTTCTTGCTACAGATACAAACCTATCTCTCTCATAGGGTCGTCTGTAAATTAAAGAGTGAACATATGTTTAAAACTCTTGGACTAAACAGCAGGAATTTTAAACAGCCAAACACAAACTACCTTATGAATCTTCCAGGTTGCTTCTTTATGCTTTCACCATTTTAAAATGAGGATTTGAAGTTGTCGCTGTTCACTCTGTAAATAACAGACTAATATTCCTTACAGGTTTTTAGAGAGAAAATATAATTCACCTGCAATCAGATAAGAGAGTTTTCACTAACTTATCCAAGATGTCATGTGTAATGTTCTTGAAATGAATTGCCAACACAAAGTTTTTCTATTAAAATAAACCTCTGGGAGCTTAGGTTGTTGAAACTTTCTGTATTATGATCTTTAATACCTTGCTTAAAAAGTGTACACAATTTAACTTTGAGTTGGTTAATTTAATTTCCAAAGTGTCTCTAGGAAAGAGTTTCTTCCAATTATCTAAAAGACAAAAATGGTAAATAAAGTACTGAGGGAGATGTTTCACTGAGAAGAGGTTGGCTTTGAATCATCTCTGCACTTCATTATCCTCCAATCAAGCAATCAAATTTCTTCACCTCTGGAATTCACATTCTGCTGATTATCATTTATGTACTTTAATTGGTTACACTGTAATTTCTGGCTAGACCCTTATGAACAAAAGGATTGTTACTGATGGCTCATTCACAGTTTTAGTCCCCTTTCTGTAGTTGGCTAACAGATTCCCTCCAGATTTCTCTATCATCACCTACACAGCTCTCCCACTGGCTATAAAATACTGCAGCAGCTTGTAGGTAATTGATCAGACAAGTGAACTGTAAAATATTCATTTTCTACTTCAACAGCTAGATAAATCTCTTGGGAAGTGGATGAAAATATTGCTTATGCACATCAGGGTTGGTGTAGTAATAGCAAGGTTGCTGATAAGCAGGGGTCTGCTACAGAGTTAATGCTTAATTCTGTTCCACGCCAGAGGTGGGGAAGTGTGCGCTCTCCCTTTGCCTGCAGCCAGGAGTCTCATTACACACAAAACCCCAGGCATCAACACCCAGGCACCAGCCATGGTGCTTCAGGGATGGTGCTTCCTGTTTTAATTAATCAGGTTCATCTCAGTGTAATATGCCAAGGAACAAATTAACACTTAGTTACTGTAACCAACATACTAAAAGCCAAAATATTAATGAACTGGAGAGCAGGAGTGAAAAGGGACTGACAAATAAGGGAGAGGAGAGGTAAAACCTGCTTTTTACCTTTTTCACTAACAGCAATTTTTACAATCTCATATTTTTTTTTTCTCCAAGTTTTCAAAAATCATTCAAAGTGCTTTAATTAAAAGCATTCAAAAGCGACTGCATACAGACCTTAGAGGAACAGCAGAAGATAGTGAATTATTTTTCATCTTTATTTTCCTGGGTTGCCATAGTAAGAGAACCTGAAGGGAGTTAGCAATAGCTTTGTTTCTGACTTGTACTAAATGTGTATTAGGCAACCTTTCTCAAGCCCAGACTATACTACTCAGAAAATGCATGCAGTCCCTCCACCTGCTTTCTCCTCACATAAGAAGGAGAAATCTAAGCTTTAAATGTTGGAATATGAACAGCAGTTTTTAATCCCATTGTTTGTTTTTGAAGCAGCACAGCACATATGTTAGTTTTCCATGTCCTTGGAGTGTGGTGTCAGTCAGCTTAAGATGAGACATTTGAAATAAAAAATAATCAATGCTGTGTATGCCACAGCAATTTTGACCACATGGGAAGAAAAATGGAAGACTACAATTTTGCAGTAGAAAAGCAAGTGTATTATAGGTGCTGCAGCATCTAATCTAGAGATGCTGACAAGAAAATCCACCTTTCTTGGATCAGAATAGTCTAAGATATAAGAAATAGCTCTAAGAACAGAAGGTAGGTCCATGTTACTTTCTGTATCAGCTAACCTCTGATGACTTAAACTCAGTGCCAGAGAAAATGATGGTAATAAATCAGTCAATCAGAAAATCTGGAGAGCCGCCTGACACTGGACAACATTATCCAAACATACTTTCCCCCTTACCCCCATTATACTATAAACAGATTTGTTCACACATAATCATGGTTTTGAGGTGAACCACCCCCAGGCTGGAATCACCTCCATTAAAAATACATGCCATGGCATTCAGGGACCTCTCAGGTATTGTCTAGTTCCTTGACAACCCAAATATTCGGAAATACATTCCATCACACCCACAGACAAGGCAGGCTGTGCATCTTCTGCATACAGCAAGATTCAGATTTTTTTGTATGCTTTCTATATTTTTTGATGTTACTAAAGCAAATAATTTCCTTAATAGACATTCTGAAAACCATATTCTGAATTTGTAGTATCCCAGGTGAAGAATGCTGTATCTCATGTTTATTTCTGAAAAAGAATGGTAAAGATGAAAGTACATATTTATAATGAGAAAACTGAAAGGGAGAAATATTAGAAAGCACTACAAAGTAAAGGAACACAAATGAAAACAAATAGTGGAAGTAGTTCCCCTTTGTGGTCCTTGATACAATAAATCCTGCCATTTAACACTTCCTAAATTCTTATTCAGTTAAAAAGATAATAAAAACAAAAGTAAAGTTCTGCTAATAATGAAGTGATGATGAAGTGCCCGATAACTGCATGCAACTTTGAATGCATTTGTGATGATGACATTGTGTTTAGAGGAAACCAGATGGATCATAAAGTCTTTTCTATCTAGGATTTTAATTATATTTAATTATATTGTTTCCTCTAATATGCATTTAAAGTAAAATAATTCCCTTCCCTTCCCTTCCCTTCCCTTCCCTNTTGACATTATTTTGATAAGAGTTAATAAGAAAAATCTTCACCCACTTTTTTTTCCTCTGAAAATATTGTGTTATCCAGTTGTGTCCTTGCTTTCCCCTTCAAGTTTCTCTTTATACTCCACTGAGCTCTACAAATTTTGTTTTGGTAGGTTCCCATATAACTCTTTATTATGAGCCACTCATCTCTGAAAATAGGAATGCCTTTTTTTTAGATACTATCTTTACATGATTTTATCATTTCCTTTTTAAATCCAGCTAGTTATTGAAATCAGTGCAAGCCCAGATAAGTATGTACTGTGTTTTACACATTTCACCAACTAATAAACTCTTATACCTTTCATGAAGTTGTGAAGGACCAGCTCTCCTTTATGGGTGAGAGCTGCTTGGAAACATTCAAGCACTGCTGAGCCTTAATCACCCTGGGTACTTTTCAATCACCTTTATGTTGAGATCATCTCTATTTTTCTATCTATATGACACAGAAAATGTATTTAATAAATACCATGTTGCTGAGAAGCATGAAGAGGACACTGATCTATGTGCCTGTGGAGAAGTTACGAGAGGGGAGATGTCCAAATGATTGTTACTCTCCCTCAAGTTGGAGCATTTTGCAGAGCACTGGTGGTTGGTTGAAAAAGACTTGAATGTGAAGAAAAAGACAAAGAAAGGCTCTAATATAAGTAGAAATATCTGCAGAATAAAACAGCAAAGACATCAGGACTAGAGTTAAGGAAGCAAAGAGAAAGGGAAAGAAGAAGGGGAAACAAACACAAAGAAAGGCATTGGTAAGGGAATGTAATTTTCTTTCTTCTTTCTTTGCCCTGGAATTGCAGATTTCTTTGATTGTTGTTTTGATTAGTTCTTTTACTGTAAGGGTTACATTAAAATAAAATTTTTTTTTAAAGAAATTCACCGGATTATAATCACATTATGGTTTCTTGCGTTGAAGTCACTGAACTCTTCTATGTGTTTCTACCCCTTTTTATTAAACAAATTCTTCATGCATCGGCAAACCTGCTCAAAAACAGTATTGTCCCAGTCTGAGCACCATGGTACTTACAGCACCCAAGGTCAAGAAAGTTTTAGAATTTAAGAACAGCCCTCAGAGTAATTATTTTAACAATTTAGTGGGTTTTCATGGCAAGGTTTTGATAGTGGAGGAGGTGCAGAAGTGGCTTCTGTGACACCAGCAGCTGCTACCATCCAGGCAGAAGCAGTTCCAGCTGCCTCCAAGACAGACCCACCGCTGGCCAAAGTAGAGCTAAGAAGTAATACTCATACATTACTTCTTGTAATGTCTGAGATAACATATTTTAGAAAGGGTAAAAGCCATTGTGCAGCACCTGTGAGAGGAGTGAGAATATGTAAGAGAAACAACCCTGCAGACACCAAGGTCAGTGGAGAAGGAAGGGAAGGAAGCATTCCAGATGCTGGAGCTGGGATTCCCGTGCAGGCCGTGGTGCAGGCCGTGGTGCGGCAGGATGTCTTCCTGCAGCCCACAAGGGTTCACAGTAGAGGAGAGATCCACTGCAGACTGCTGAGGACCCCACACGGGAACAGGTGGATGCCTGAAGAAGGCTGTGACCCCCTGGAAAGCCCACACAGGGCGAGGCTCCTGGCAGAACCTGTGGACCCATGGAGAGAAGAGCCCACGCTGGAGCAAGTTTGCTGGCAGTACTTGTGACCCTGTGGGGAACTGCTACAACCTGCTCCTGACAGACTGTACCCTGGGGAAGGGACAGTTTGTGTAAAACTGCAGCCCATGGGAAGGGCACTTGGTGAATTGCTTGGAGTGTCTCCTGTGGGTGGGATCCCATGTTGGAGCAGGAGAAGAGCATGAGGAGGAAGCAGCAGCACAGAGAAATCACTGTGGTAACAATCCTCATTTCCCATCTCCCTGAGCCATGCAGGGGGAGAAGGTAGAGAAATCCAAAGTGAAGTTGAGTCTGGGAAGAAGGGAGAGGTAAAGGGAAGGTGATTTTTCCCTATTCTAATCTATTACAAATAATTGTCCATAAATCAAACTACTTTTCCCCAAGTAAAGCCTACTTTGCCCAAGACAGTGATTGGTAAGGGATTTATCTGTCCTTATCTCGATCCATGATCTTTCCATCCTAGTTTCTCCACCTGATAAGAGGGGCTTCTTGGAAACCTTGTTTCAGTCAGGGTCAGCTCACCACAAACAGGCAGCCAGGGACAAGGCTTGTTACCTAGTTTGAGGTGTAAGAAATTCCAGATGGATTTATTTTTTTAAAGAAGGAAGATAAAATAGTAATAATTCTTCATAAAAGAAACCATCAGAAAGAAATCCACTTGTTTGCCTATAACACTTCTATTTTGGGCATTCCAGATGCAGACCTGTCACTTCCCAGGAAATGCTATAGTTCACAAGCCATATTCTGTACTGGCCGAAATAGAGGGAACAGCTTTGGTGGAAGGAGGCATTGCATTGCTTAGGGTTTGAAAATGTGAGGGATAGGTATTCTGATCCTTGTCTTAAACAATGTGTTCTGTATCTTACATTTTATAGTGGCTGAAGAGAATAATGTAATTTCGGGAATAGACAACTTTGTGTGCAATAAATCTATTGTCCCAGTGGAAGAAAAGCTGTGTCTCCCACTTAACAAGTGAGTGCTCTAGCTTTAGGCCATTGTAGAAAATGACCTTCATGTCCCAGGTCCCATGTGTTGAAGAAAACACAGAAATAGAAGTTACATTCCCTTTCCCCAATTAAGTGTTATGCTTTTCTGTGTGCAACTAATGATGAGGCATTTTCTGTAGAGTATTATATGCATCAATAGTTGAAATTTTTACAGCAATGTTTCAAGTGAAAACAATACTAAAAACTCACAAATAACATTTACAAATTTAGTATACCTTGTATATATATACAAGCAGAAGAAAGCTCTGAATGTTTGAACAGACTTCTACTGCTTTTCATTTTCTCTGAATGCTTTATCTGGCTGAACTTGGCCATTTTTAGGCTCTTTATGCTAAGACTCTTTTTCCTTTAACCACAGTAGTTTTTCCAAGCACTAACAATCATCCTTATATAATGCATTTAGAAGCTGATAAACCCTTTCCTTTTGTTGTACAAATTTGATGTGTCAGTTTTCCCTTCAGTGCTGAAATGCAGGGCGCTATGCAAGATAGTTCTTTTGTTCATTTAATAATCTACCCGCCTTTCCATAAAGAACTCTACTCTACTTTCAACATCAATATTTCAAAAGTTCTTTTCACCATATTACTTTCTTTTTCCACTTCTAGTTGGTTATCAGAAGTTTAACTGAATAGCTATAGTCAATGCCTTTGCAGCCAAAAAGTTAAATTAATCTAGTTGCTGTCAAGAATCTAGATAATTTACAAAGATTCCCCTTCCCACTTCATTCACTTTCCTTTTCAGCAGAACTCTCCCAGGTATTAGGTGCATATACCAGCTATGATTTGCTGGAATACCACATTCCCAGCAGGTTTTGGAATAAAGAAGGAAAGACATAGGACTGTGTATATAAACCAGATTAAAATACTTACAGTATTTTAGATTTGTTACATTTCCTTATTTGGGTCTTACTTCATCATCTTATTACAACAACTCAAAGCTGAAATAATATTTTTTGTTTATTTTCACAATATTGTTTTTCTTAGTCCAGCCTTTACCATGGAAAACAGGAACTGGATTGTAGTCCCCTATCTAAAAGTCCTTTTCAAACAGTTGAGACAATATTGTAAATTTCACTGCAAACAGCATAGTTGGAAACCAAAAGGAGACGGCTTGACAAGAGACAACTTGGAGTAGAATGGAGAAAAAGGAAAGCATTCCACAGGAAATGGAAAATAAGTTAGTCCTTATGGACAAGAGAAGTGGACAAGAGAAGACAAATGAAAAAAAAAAGGATCACCCAGATAACTGTGGTTCATAAGGACATTGGAACCATACTTTCTCCTAGAACCTTTCTCAGTGGCAGAGTTACCTTTAAGACTATACCTGGTTTTTTTGTGAATTTTCCAAAGGGAACTGTTGGAAGGAGATTGCTTCCTGCACTAACCATTATAATTTGATTCAGTTAAGTATTTCAGTACAATGCTAATTTATTCCACTCTCACTTCTCGGTGTTCCTCCCCATCTCCTAATTCTTTCTTCCCTTTTGAAAACATTTATGGAGTTTGCTCTGGTGGTTGCCAAAAACATCTAGCAACGAATCAGGATTAATTTACTGATTTGCATGTAGGTATTTGGGAATTGTATGGTAAACTGTTCATGTTTGGAATGCATCACACACAATTCACTTTCTGATCGCCCAACTAAAAATATTGAATCCATGCCCAGAGCTGTGTTTTTACATTAATAAAACAATAGCTATGATATTGCTGTTTTGGAAAAGCATATCTATACTAACACCTATCAGAAATACAGATTCAATACGAGGTTGTTAAACAGTAATTCAAAAGTGATTTAGAAGTAGCTTGAGGGGCATCTGAAATCCAGTGTATCTGAGATTGAAGCATAATCCACAGAAACATATAGAAAACATTGCAAACATTTTACATGTGAACATAAATTAACACCTTCATTTTATTTCTAGCGTATTTTTACATGTTTTGAAACAGAAATACTGCATTTGAAAACCTGGAATAATGAAATTAGAACATAAAATAAATGTTTTTATTACCGATAAAAATTAAGACACCAAGAAAGGCAAATCAGATTAAGATAAAATGCATAAATCTTCAGCATTCAGCCTAAAGAAGCAAAAATCTAATTTTCAGTGGCCATTTCATATAAGCCCAAAGAATAAAGAGAAAATTCAAATTAATGTTTTTCTATTTGTCTATCATGTGTTTCTCCTTTCAGAATTAGCTATTATATTACTATTTAAATATTTTATCTAGTCCTGTTTACTTGTGTTACAGTGATAGCTAAGGATCTTTGTCTAGAAAAAGGATAGAGAAGGCCTAGATATACATACATCTCACAAACCATCTATTTAAAGTGCAAGACTTCTGAGATCTTTTGCTATTCATTCAGAATTAATTGATCTGTTCAGAGCATGATTAACTGTCTTTTCAGATGTTGTTCCCTTTTGTACCAACTGTTCTGCAGAAGGCAGTTTATGCACATTATAAGAAGAAGAGCATTTGAAAAGAGCCAACAACTTGTAATACAATACAGCATTGAGAAAAGGCTTGATGTTGCTCAGTGAGGAATAGAGTCAGGTGAAGTAGAAGAATTCTGAGATCCTAGAGAAAATAGAAATAATTATCTTCTATGTGTTTTAAAGAGTTCTTAAATGGAAACCAATGTAAATTATTGCCCTTTTCTTCTTTCCACTGTTAGAAGAGGGTTGAAAGTTTTAACTTAAATTTTAGCTATGTGAATCTTGAAAAATGCTCATAATCTTTGGCTTGATAAATACAGAAAAATTCTAAAACTGGGCATATGCCTTCTTTCCAAATGAGATTAAAATTTTTCTTTGTTTTTTTGGGGGTTTTTTGCTTTGGTTTTTTTTTAATGGTAGCTGTCTTGACAAAACTTTGTAGCAGTCCCAATGTATTCTGTAGTGCTATTAGAAGCATTAGAAGCAGAGAATCTTATGTCTTCTTGCCCTGAGAGGAGACATGTGCAACTGTAGGAACAAATCTGTCACCAGCTAAAAAACCCCAAATCTGCCCACTTATGAAATCATTGCATAAATGTGTATGGAATGTCTGTTCCAATAATAATTCAGTTTACTCAGCCCTGAGAATAAATGTTAATGATAAATGTTTCTTAATTTAACCAGTCCATCTCTCTAGTTAAATTTCTCTTGTCCTCCATAGCAAGAATGCAGTATAACAAAATAACCATAGTAGTTAAATTGGAAATGTTGCCTGATAGGAGTTAAAAGGNTTGCCCTGAGAGGAGATGTGTAAATGTAGGAACAAATCTGTCACCAGCTAAAAAACCCCAAATCTGCACACTTATGAAATCATTGCATAAATATGCCTGGAATGTCTGTTCCAATAATAATTCAGTTTACTCAGCCCTGAGAATAAATGTTAATGATAAATGTTTCTTAATTTAACCAGTCCATCTCTCTAGTTAAATTTCTCTTGTCCTCCATAGCAAGAATGCAGTATAACAAAATAGCCATAGTAGTTAAATTGGAAATGGTGCCTGATAGGAGTTAAAAGGCCCCAAAAACTCTGGTGGAAAAACAACCTTCATGTCCATAGAGAAAAGGGAAAAGAGATTGTTTGTAGAGCAATTATCAGACTATCCAGAAGAAAATATTATTTAGCATGAAATTACAACAGCCTTACATTAGGTTTCTTTTTATTGGTAAAGTATTCTTCCTAGAATGTGTTACTTGCAGACAAGGATCCGTTTGATCTGTCATTAGCTTGAAGAAAATAAGCCAATGTTCCTTATCCTGGTCTTCTGCAGCCTTGCACATACAAAAATTGCAGTGTGAGGTGGAGTAGGGTGTTCCAAACTCTGCAAAAATTCCACTTATGAGATCATGCAGAGAAAAGGAAGGTTTTCTTTGGAAAATCCAAGACAATAACACCTTGAATGTCCTCCTGACTTCACCTCGGTGGTTATAGATTCTTGCCTTGTAAACTCTGGATGATCCATTTTCTGAACGATACTTTTGCTGTTGCTTTGATTTTTGAGGGGTGTCAGGGCAGTGGCATGGTTGGGGTTTTTTTGGGGTGGAATGATATTTTTTGTTTGTTTTGTTGCTTTCCTTTCATAGGTATTGACACAGTACTATGAACTAATGCATTCAGAAAGTAGATAGACCACATGCAAATACAGATAGGCAATGTCATAATTCACTGAGACTACAGCTGATACCTCCTTGTACAGTTTCTTCCTTATGAAGGAACAGAATTCTCTGATGCTGAGCCTTTTAATGCCAGCCATTAATTACAGGTTTTTAATCTTTTCATGTTTGCCTGATTCTAATTTTCTTGCACCGAGTTCATCCTGTTTCTCTCTTCGTTTTCCTTAGTTTCTGACATAACTCTGGATGCTCCAGACTTTGCCCTGGTTAAAACATTTTTCCTTTCTATACCTGCCTCAGCTCTTGATTCCAGCACTTCATGCAGGTACTCTGAAATAGCAGCCCTGTCAGCACATCCTGCTTATTTACTGAAGTGCCAAGAAGTCTCAAATAAAGGAGTGCCCCAGTGTGCTGGAAAGTGCCCACAGTGAATGACAGCCCCAGTCTCAAAGATGTTCTTCCTCTGTGATGTAGGAGAAAAAGCAAGTGATAAACCAAATGAGCTAGAATGAAAGTGAAGGCCAGATAACATGCAGGTAGTGAAGACTCAAATTCCTTATGTCCTGCTGCAGTAACTGTTCTTGGTAACAGGAATTGTATTTTATTCTTAGCAACAAAACTGAGTCTTTGGTGTAAAGAAGGGAAATGAAGACTCCTGATTAAGATGACCTAATTAAAAGCATCATGTAGGAGATATTAAAGTATTTCATTGAAGTATTTCTGGAAGACCTGTGTCCTTCTAGGATGGACAAGATATGTATCATTAGTCCAGTACATCCTAGAATACTAATATTGTCTAGCAAGCACTAAAAGTAAGGCTTGGAAAAAATTAACATGCCTCTTCTCTTTAAATAGATGTTCTGATGATATTATATTACTCTGAAATAAATACAGCAGGAGTTTCTGTTTTTACAATGAATAAATAGACCACATGACAAATCATATCTATTATTATTTAGACAAAATAATTGAAATCAGACTCAGGCATCAAGAATCTAAGAAGAAATCTCAGGCATCCGAATAGAAATCGAAGGCTGACAATTGTGGAAAACACACTATTGTTTCTTAACCTCTAGTTTAGACTAGTAACACCATTAGTGCTAGGGAAGACTCAAAGTGGTCTTATTGTATGTTTTTGAAGTTACACATATGTATAACAATGTATAAAATTAAATATAAGAAGCCAATAATTTAACCTTTATGATTAATAATAATAATGTTATCTACAGTCTGAAAAGTTCTTAGTTTAGTTAAATTCTGGAAAATAAATACATTTTGTTTATGTTCCCACTAGCACTTTTAAGGAAAGCTACTATTAGCTATTAATAATAAATTATGAGTTTTCCTCCCTGTCAACATTCATTTTTTTAGGGAAAATACATACCTTTTGGGATTGGGATTCAGACATTTTTTCTGGTAATGAGCTACTTTCTCCCTGAACATTTCAACCTTCTCATTGTGAAATCTGACTCCTATTAGAACCAGCTTTTTTAGCTCTGCAGATTCTTCTCCAATTAAGGGTTCCTGTCGAGTAGACCAGATTCCTTCAGGAGGGAAATGTTAAAAGTCAGTGAATTATGGAATACCATAAAGAACACAAAAGCCTAAAAGTTATTCCTAATGGCTAATAAATTAAAATACTTTCTTGTATAATAATTGGTTGTGATTTTAGTTGAATATTCTGTAAAGTAGTACCAAAATATACTGCTCCTTATCATTATAAAAGGTGGTGAGCAGCAATGAAGGAAGAGAAACATCAAGAATAATTCAGAGTAGGGGAAAAAGGAAATTAAAATTTAGCTTGGACAAATTCAGTATAATACATCCTCAGGAAGATAATTCAAACATATGGATAGTCAATAGAGAAAAGCTTTTAGTAGGCAGGCATGTTGGAAGAGATTTAGAGATCAGATGGAGCATAGATTAGCTATGACATTGCAATGTAGTATGAGAAAAACCCCCAAATATATTAATCAATTTTTGTCAGCAAAGGCACTGGGCTGTAGAGCAGCAAAATAATGCATCTGTTGGCTTGATCCTGTCAAACATCAGTCTTGCAGATGATTTCTGTGGCAGAACAATCAACCTCTCTAAGGGTCTAATTCACATGAAATTCTCTGAAATCAATGGGTCCATACAATGATTTTGATGTCTGTAAATGACATTTTATACTGTTATAGGCCATTTGTTAGCAGAAAGATATGATATGATGCACTTAAGTTGAGAATAAACTCCCTGCCAGAATTACAGAGGCACTACGAATGGTTGTATGTTGTATGATTAAATAGTATAACAAAGAAGACAGTCAAGAGAAAAATAATAAATTTCTGGTTATAAAGAGGAAAAATAGGATTAAGTTCTGACTGCAAAGTACATTCAGTGGTGGAATAATCTCCTTACAAGGAGAGTTTGAGGCCCAAGCACACTGAAACTCTGAACTAGCAAACTCACTAGGGAAAATGACTACAAACTGGCAGGATGGTGGTTGTGCCTCAGCTTCACCATCACTACATACAGTGCTCTGAAGTTCCTTCCTCCTTGCGCCAGCAATGCTCTTAACTGTTGTTCCAATGGCAAGCAGGGATGCACGTGCAAATGCATCCTTCTGTGACAACCAAACCTGCAGCTGTCACAACCTGCTGAAGCTGCAAAGCGAAGCTCCTGGTGCAAACTTGCAATGCCACGTGCAACTACAACAGGAAATCATTAGTGAGTGGTTGCTTCTAAATAACAGAGTGAAATACCTGAAGGAAAGGTTTTAACTTTGTTTATTTTTCCCTTTTAAAGTGAAATGTGTGTGCTAACTGAAGAGACCTCTGTGACAGCTTTAGGTAAGAGGGGCCCTACACCATCACAAAGGTAGGCAGTGAAAAAACACAGCTTCACTGAGACAACTGAATCATGACAATATTTACCTCCTCAGAATAGTTGTGAATTCCTGAAATTCTTTTCCTTTCTGCTGTTGCATTTAAAAGAGCCAACTATGATAGTACTTTTTACTGAAGACCATAAAGCAAGCTCAATTTAGTAATATTTTGGAAATGGCAGCACATCCAATTTTCCTTTAGTTTACTCTGCAGAGAAACAAAAGCTACACTTGGACAGAACTGACCCACGCAGTCAGATTCAGTATTTTTCAGGGTATTAGTGGTTTGGACTAGGTTCAAACTTCTGACCTGAAGGAAAACTTCTGTAGACACATTTAACAAGCTTGCTCCTTTCTGCAGTTCAGATGATAAACACTTTTTAGCAAGAGAAAAACGTCAGTCCATACATTCTTTCTTACACTCTCAAAACATACATCTACTTGAAATAGCTAGGACTATAACTTAAATTAGAACTTAACACTTCTGCCACATTTTGAATTTGATTTGAAAATTTTCCTGTACTTTAAAAATTATTTTATTCTCCTGATTATTGCTTGGACAAAGAGATCTATATGATGTGTGCATAGCAGGGCTGACAACACACTGTCCCATTTCACATGAAGGCAACTACCCCAACTAGCCCAACCCAGATGTGCTCAGGTCAGATCAGCTGTTATGTGCAGGAAGACAAATGAAGTCCTTTGGGAAGCCAGGGTAGCAGTGAGGATGGCAACATCATTTAGCAAAGGCAAGTCCTTCTCACTGGAGGATGCCAGATTTGATCCTCTCTACTCTTCCATTAAACAGAGTTTTACCAGCAAAACCTTTTACAGCAGAGTCATTCTAACCTTCAAAATAGAAACGGAAGCTTTGTTTTCTAGTGAAGAGCAAGGAACAACTTGAGAATTTTTTAAACCACCTGTGCAATTGTTGTCACCAATTGGTAGTTTTATTGAGGAAGTCAAACTACAGATTTAGTTAGGCTACATAAACATTTCAGGAAAGCACACGAATACCAAATCTTTTAAAGACAATTGTACAGCCTCCTTTCCAGAAGTGTTTGGGTTTTTACACTCAGGATAATAAAAGTGCTAATGATTTCTCACTTTCTACACAAAATTAAATGCTTAATAAGCTGAACAAGTTTCAGCTAAGTTTCTCTAATTACCAACTTCAGTTTATTTTTTATTTGCTACATCCCTGTGGAAAATGGTACACAGGATTTCTAACGTTGCAATAAAACACTGGAAAATCTGCTTCCCTGTACTGTTTTTCATGGACTTACTTGTAATTGCTTCTTTTTATTTTAATGACTAGGAAACACATATTCCGGAAAAGTAACAACAAAAATATAGGGGTTTTTAATGGCGATTTTGCATATCTTATATCTCCCAGGCTCATATCTTCCAGGACAAATGGAATAGTATTTCAGGTTGTCAAAAAAGTGCGTGGCATCTAGAGGACTAGGTCCATTACATGTGAGGTCTTTTAGTAAATGTCAAGAAGTTAACTCAAGCAGGGTTTGCATTAGAGAGATGTGTTCTGGTAAAAAGATTTTGGTTGAATCTCGAAAGAAATAGCACATGCTACAGGAAAAGAAAAAAAACAAAAACAACACCAAAAAATGAGGGGGAAAGAAGCTAGAAAGGATTATTCCAAAATATTTGGAAATTATTGGTATTTTCAGTAAAACAATCAAGAAATAACTAAAGAGAGGAGGAATAGCCTGTCTTGTTATGGCCATTTCATGCATACACTGAATAGAGACAATGCCTTTCTACCAGAATCTTTACAGGCAGCTGTAATTGAGAAAACATTCCAGTTGGTGACTGACAATCAAGCTACTAACAAGAATCTGATGATTCTTGCCTATTTTGAGTCCAATTATTATGGCAATAAAATGGGTTAACAAAATCTGAAATAAAACAGTATTATCAAAATTATCTTAGAGAAATAACATGATAGAGATACAATAGGAAATCATGACTGAGAAATACTGCATGATTACTTTAAAATCTAGAAGTAAGGAAAAAAATTCATGATACTAATTAAAGTTCTCATTAGAATCCCATTATAAGAAATAAGAGAAAAAAGCCTCTTTATTTCTCCAGAGACAGCTTTAGCAATATGAAATGAAGAAAAAAGGCTTAGTACCAAATCATTTGTGTCTCTTTCCCTTTCAAGCACACACACAATGAATTGGATTGCATTTTATATGGTAAAAGGACATTAGCTAAATCACAGCAAATGCTTAACTATTCATAGTGTGCAACAAAGCACAGAACTTGTGGGTGTGAGCATATGCATTTCTGTGCTAGTGGAGAAGACTCTAATCTTCTGTACACTACATAAAATGTTTATATTGAACATTTGAAAGCAATAATTAGAGATAAACTTTCAGATTATACTTTTAATTTCTTCTGAGGATAGTACTTTAAATGTGAGATCACAGATCCTTTTCACATACTACATGCGCTTTCCAATGCCTGATAAAAAACCTTTCTGCCCACCAACTTGGAGGAATCATTAAGTGATAAGAGCAGCATGTTTGCTTCTCTATTTAGACAACAGAAAATTACATAGAATATTAAGAAAGTTGCAGGCAGAACATTGGTGTCTTTTGATCCAAGATAAAAACATCTACAATAAGTTGTTGACCAGACTGCTGTTTTCTATTTCATCACTCATTTGGAGTACAAACTATAGGTGTATAAATTGTAAATACCTACTGACTATTTACTGACATGATTTATTATCAAAATTTAGATTAATGTATTACTGAAACAGATAAAAAATTTGATTCATCTTAATATTTTTAAAGAAAATACTGCTGCATATTTAGGCCTTACAGCTCTAGCTCTGCAAAGAACTTCTGAGTCTGTGGATTTTTAACAATCCATGCAGACATGGGTGAATTGATCTTAAAGAAGAAGTGAATGCAAAACTAATTGCACAACTGGTACAGTTCAGAATCTAGGAGACTTAATCTTACAGACTTAATTTTCCAAAAGGCTTGTATCTCAGACTGGCTTTCAGATATTAACTAAGACAAAAACTGTTAGGATGCAGAAGAAAGAATTTGTACTTTTGAAGTTCTTATCCGGAAAGAAGGTTCCTGTTGGTGGAATGTTCACAAGGTCTTGGATGCAAAGACTGTTTTTCTTAAACAACAACAGTGTAGGTTAGGGAATTTTGGTTTAGGACTTGGTACATTGAAGTTTATTTTTGAATAGATGAGGTTTGAATGCTATGAGAAATAATGAAATACACAAAAAGGTAGGATAAACAGTCTACCACAATTAAATGTCAAGTGGTTATAATTAATTTTTTCCTTATGAACCTGATAAGTTCCAGCTCTGTTCTCACACATAATTTGTCACACTTCAAGTCATCTCTTCCTCATGATGAAAGACATTTACTTTCATGTACTCTGTAAAAGAGTAACTACCTTTCCTTCAGTAAAATGACAGATACTACTGCTCAATATAAATATATCTCTGCTATATTTTTTATCTCGTGTTTCTGATTTTCCTCTCCATCAGTTTTTATTTATATACTGCAATGAAACACCAGAATGTAGGAATGACCATGAAAGGTCATGTATATCTTCTAATGTGGCTAACTCAAGGTACTTGTGAGAAATTTAAAATACCTCTGAGACAGAGTAATCTGAAGAAATCTCTTGTTCTTACTATTACACCCTGAGTTAAAACATAAAGGTAACAATAAATATCTCTTTAGAAATTGCTAACTACATTAAGTAGTCTTGATTGACACATTCCGTCTACTAATTTTTTTGTGAATTAATTATTCATATTAGTGAAGCATTTTATGATTTTGCTCATAGAATATAAAAAACTGTTTTACTTTCTCAGATTCAGATTTTTTCACTTACAAACTGTCTCTTATTCTTGATTATAACAGAAAAAAGAAAGCTTTTCAATTCAACATTATTATTCATTACATACATACCCGAACCTATTTGTTGTTGTATATTGATTCTTTCTGCTTTTCAACTGCTTTTCATATCCTCTTTTGAAGTATACTTTTGTTATGGGTAGTATTCTGGAAAGAAATATTGATTTCAATAAAGATGTTACATTGTCCATTCTATTATAATTCAAGCTGTCACATACTACAATGTGACATATTACTTATGTTTTCAGTAGGACATTAATGATGACCTCTGCTAAGAAACCTGTAGGATTGTTAGGGCTCCACGGGTTAATTTAGATATGGTTAACTTATCTGCATTGTACCCCACATTTTTCAGATAGTTCCCTCCAGCATGATTGTCAATGATAAATTCTGTTTTTCCAGCATTCATTCATCTAGTTCATCTTCTCCCCCTTAAATTCTTCGCGGTTGTCCTTATACCCGAATAACAGAATGTTTTTCCTGCACTTCTCAGATTCCTATTTCATTGCCCTCTCTCCCAGTTCAGTAGTAAGAATAAGTGAAGCTATAACGAGAAAGTTCCGTCAATCATTTAATCCCCTTTTCTATAATGACAGGAATCTGTATTATCCTAAACTTCTTTTGTTTCTGTTAGGTGTTTTTTGATCCTGTTTTCTTAATGTACAGGAAGATATTAAGTATTCTTTCCTGAGGAATCAGAATTTCTGAACGTCTAAAGAAATTATGTTGTTGGGGGTTTTTAATTTTATTAACCATAGCAAGTGATTGGCTCATGAAGGTTTTTTTCCCCTTTTAAAATATGACAATCTCAAGGTACTTGAGAGAAATTGTGAAAAAGTTCAATTTTTTGGGGGGATAACTCAATGACCCAGAAAACCTTCTTGAAAGAGACAATAAGTTTCATGATCATTAGTTCAGTTTCTTAAATACATGAGACACTATTTTTTTCCTCCTCTCTTTCTCTGCAATAAGGAAAAATTTGGGGGGTTATAATTTTGGGGTTTCATATGTCTTAGTTGTTATGCATAAAGTTATAGAAAACTTTTTGCAGCATGTAGGGCTTTAGTAGCATCACATTGTTATATATCAGAAAACAGCAGGTTTCATAGTAATCTTTCAAAAATTCTTGAGTAAAAACTAATGTAAAAAGTCATTTAACTTCTCAGCAGTATTCTTATCTTCACTCACCGCTTTGTAGGGATTTAGAAGATCTGTTGGTTCTATTACAGTCATCTTCAAAATGCATTTTCATGGCTTCTGGGTATTGGTTTTAAAACTCTTTAATTCTTTTCTTGAAAATCCATTTTTACCCTTCTAATTTCCCTCTTTCTTCATTGCTGCTATGTCCTTGATTATTGATAGGCTTCGCTAAGGTCAGTCTTCTTAAATGCAGAGAATTTGCATGCTTGAACCAACATCTTTCTAACTATTCTCATTCTCTAGACTGCAACATGCCATTTTTTGGCCACCTGTCCCTGTGGTTTTAAAAGACAGAATTATCAGAAGACCCCACATGATGAGACTTGGTGAAAAAACATGGAAAGTTTAACATAGTTATGTTGTCATGGTCAAACACAGCTCAATTTTATACTATGCTGCTGAATGTTGCACAGTTCTTACCCCAGTCATTCAATATCATTTTTACCATCTGCAAGCAAGTTAATGTTATAACCAAAGTTCATACATGATGAATTGCTTCAAACAGCTAATATATTTCAAATTATTTAGCCAGTGTTTGAAAATATTTCGTCAGATACTAATTCTAAAATATTACCAGCATTTCAGGAAAATTTGTCTACAGAATTGCTTCTTTTAGATGAAAGAACATTTTTCTTATAAGAAGCTTAATTCATGATTATCTATTGGTATGAATAATCTTAAATGTCAGTCCTACTTAACTTTTTTTAAGTCAGAAGAGAAAATTTTTTGAAAGTTGTGCTGCATTCAACATCACTGTTTAGTTCAGCCACAGACAAGTTAAGCATTTTGTAGCCTAACTGAAAGAAGAAATAAGCTTCAGATAGAAGGGTATCCTTAATGAAGAGCTCCTCTTCTCCTAATTTCCCAAAAATATTATAGTAAGAGAAAATACTTCCAGACACAGCATTTGTTGAAAAAATCACCAATATTGTTAAGAAAAAACTCTTTTACATCAGTAAAAATTCACACCTCTGTGGTCAATCAATTCAGCTGTTTGGTTTAATTCTCCATGCCTTTATAATTTGCATTTATTTATTTATTTATTTATTTATTGAAATCCCTGTTTTTAAACAGATACATTGATGGATAATCTGAGACCAGTAAGTTATTGAGATTTTACTGAAAAGTGTTTGCTTTATACACTTAACTCCTCTCAGAATTTCACAACATTTTGTGCTCATGTTGGCATATGCTGTGAACTTACTGGAGAAGTTGAAAGGCATGCCTTAAGAATAATCACAGAAGATCACACTTCTCAGTTCTATAAGGTTTTGAAACTACACAATATGATTTTTTTTTTTTTTTGGTGGCATCCAATATCAAAGTAAAAGGAACGAAGTAGATGATATAAAGATGTATCAAGGACTGAGCCACAATCGCATGGTCCCAAACTAGTTAACTGTATAGGTCTTTTGAAACTGAGTTAGAGACCATGCTTCTGATGTTTTTGGTTTGACAAGATGGTTAGACTTCTACCTATTAAAAGTTCTGCAGAACTTCTGGCAATCATTTTGAATCTGAAGTGTTTACACTGTTTACAACGCTGGTCTTGTTTTTTTTTTTCCTTAAACTTCGTCATTGTTATTGCATTGTGTGTAAAGCCTTAATTTAATTCTTATGCCTCATTTCAGCACCTAGAAATGAAGCAGTTTGATATGAAAGAGTACTCAGCTACATAAGTTTCTGTGACACAAGCTATAACCTGCTAATTTGCATCTTGAGAAGGGCTGCCTGTTTAGAGAGACCTGAGACAGCCTTGGAAAGCAGGGAGAGAATTAAAGATGACTAGCTTTCTATGCGTGCAGCTGTGAACTGCAACAATCCTGGACATGCCATTTTATAATGGCTTCCCTAATGAGAATGTTCTTTTTGTTATTTAGGGTTCTTAACTCTTTTGCTTTCTTTATTGGTTTTTAAGTGTTAGCAATCATTACTGTAGTAGCTTGTTCATCATACTGAGATGTCTCTGAGTTTCTATATAAATATCAGCCTTATTCCTCCTTTCTGGTGTTAAGAGAGCTGGAAGTGACAAATAAGTATTCTTTACTTTAGTATTTTGCTTGTTATCCAAAACCAGCAGGTGAAGGAATAATTTATAGGCAAAGTGTACTTTAAAATCATTTAAGCAGTGATGACTCTGAAAAAACAGATTCAGTTCCAGTTTAAAGTTAATATTGGAAATGTTTTGTTATCCAAATTAACTGTTCCATATTTAAGAGTTCTAGATTTCTCTGAGCATTCTTAAAAGAAATTTTTTGAAGTGATAAAATAATAAACAAAATCACTAAGGAAATAGTAATTATCAGCTCTTGGAATTCCAGCCTGGGCAGGACCAGTCAGTCCCTTTCTACTCAGTAACTGCCTGGTCTTTACAAGGTTCCTATGACAAGTTCCCACAGATGATTTTATTTAATCAGAGCCTCTTTTCATGTCCAGTGTGTCTTTCCTGTGAAGTAAAACTGTACAGGCACCACTTTCCCATGACTTTACCTGCCACCTGCCCATTAATTTTAGGATAACTTGCATGGTCAGGCGTAAGTGGATGCAGTCAGTATTGTACATCATTGAAGTTTACTTGTAAATTATCAGAACACTTTAATTTTGGAAAGAAAAGGATCCCACTTTCTGTGAGATGACAGAACTTATTTTTCCTTATTGACTGTTTTCATCCTGGATGGTCTTTAATAATTTTTTTCAGCATGCTTGTTCAGGCAGCTACATTTTTTTCTATAATTTTAATAAACAATGGTATGATTAGAATAAGATTATTTGTCACTAACTGAGAAGCTATGAAGTGTATTTGAATGTGACAAACACTTTTCACCCCGCCAGGGTTGCTTTGTTCAGACCTACCCAATGGGAAAGATATGTCTTCTCATATATTAATGTAACCTGAAATTCATATTGTATATTGCTATTATATAGCAGAAGTCAGTTTCAGTGAAAAAGTGTAAAAGAGATTTTGGAAGGAAAGAAATTAATAAAAATCATGATACTGACTGCTCACTACAGAGACAAGTTCATGTGACCAGTTAGGGAGCTGAAAAAAAAAAATGCAGAAAGCAGAGTGTTTTAGCCACAGAATGATTCATTTTCAAAATTAGGAAGAGAACCAGAAACCCTGGGCTTAAAATGCGGATTTAATATGAATCCTGGCAGCTTCAATTGAGAAAACCACAGCCAGGCTGTTTTAACAGCAGGCATGCCTGGCTTTATTTTCTTTTATGTTCCTGTCACATACACAACTTATCCAGGTTGCCAATTCAACATCAAGAAGTGGCCATTACCTTGAAAAAAATTTCTCATTTTCACCCTCCTCATAAATATAAATACTTCTACAAGAGGGCTGAAGTATTAAGCAGTGACTTTGATGCTGAAGATTTTGAGCAACAATCTATGCTGGTGAGTCTGAAGGGTACTTGAACTGGCTGTCTGCAGCACTTTGCAAGGGAAGGTTTTATAAATTAGTTTAAAATTGCTTTGTTGGTGCTAGTTGGCAGTGGTAACTGTGATAGGCATAACTGAGTCCTTTGAATCTTCTAAGTGCCTACAGCATTAATTGATCTGTATAATATTCATATGAGGTAGATTATATCCCTCTTTTAATCAAAGAAACTGTTGCAGGAGCTCTGGAAAGTTAATAGTGGAATTTCCACCAACTTCAGAAGTGTTGCTCACCGATGACATTCCTAAATGCCTGGTTGCTGATTTTCCATGGTGCTGATGGCCTGAAACTCAGATCAAGGTCAATTGGAATTCAGCTACAGTGTGTGAAAATGAGGTCGTGGGAATAGAAAGCTGAGCACAGAAAGGCTCTGGGAAGGCAGAAAACTGGGCAATCAGGTCCCAAAATTACATAACTGTAGCTGAAAGGCAGATTCAAAGGCATATAAAAGATTCAAGAACTGAGAATTTCCAGTTCATAGCCTTTAGAAATTGGTGTACACCAATCTATTACCAATTCTAAAACCAGACAACATCACATAATGGAGCTTTGGCAGCCCTCTATGGTGTGTCCTACTTGTGAGGTTTTTCATTAGCCAGTGCTTGCACTTCCAGGAAAAAGGGAAGTCAATGAAAGTGTGAAAATGTTCAGAGACATTTGCCAGAAACATCTACATGCTTATGTGACACAATTATGTAAATTAAAATCCCTACGAACTGGTTTTGCACAGTATAATAGCAAACACTGGTGAAGGATGATGCAAATATGTATAAAAGACTGCGTGAATCTGGTAATGTCCTTAATTTTATTTTATTTATTTTTTTATTCATGCAATGGAAATTTTCACAAATATATGTGGTAAATAGCAAAGGAAGCCTAAAATGCTCATTTAAATAATTTTCGGTGCATTATACTTCCAGTTAAGGAAGTTATTCCTTTCTGAAATGCAAATGAGAGGAAATGCAGTGGTTAATTTAATGGGCATGCTAATAACAGCAGGCAATTATGGGTCACAGGAACTATACCAAACCTGCTGGGGAATTCACCTGGTTTCATTTATAAGGAAAAAAACTATCCTCTGGGTTTCAAGCAGGGAAATGGCAAATGAACTGTCTGAAATTAAGAATGGCAGCCAATATGGTTTGCTCACTGATTTGGAGAAAGGACTGCCTGCTGCGTACAAAATGTGAAACCATGAGGCATTGGTAGCAGGACTAGAAGGGAGGATCAGAAATCTGTGACAGACTTGTAGAGCATAAACAATGAAAACAGGCTATATTTTTGATCACAGATGGCTGAATTGGGTACTGAAATCTCTCACTGTCCTGGAAGACCCAAAGTAAGTGAAATTTTGGGTTGCTACTTTTATAGAAAGTCCTGAGGCCGTAGACCAACAGGATGTGTGCATTATGGCATTGCTGGAAGTTCAAGCTCTGGACAACTTCAGATGACAGAAGTAGAGGTATTTGATCAAGTTCTTATGCTTGGAAATTACAAGTATTTCCACAAGATTATCTCCTCGTAGTTTTCTCTCATTGTCTGGCACGAAGAACAATGGAATCCCACTACATCTATTGGCTGACATGTCCCCAGTTATTGTATTTGAAAACTCTCAGGAGTCGGATACAAAACTGAAAGATTTGCAAAATCAGAACCAACGTATAAGCAAAGCATCTGAATTCCATCGCTACCTTACATCATATTTTTGAGGCTGTAATTCGGCTGGCTTCATTGCAGTGTCTCCTGATTTACCAATGTCACTGGGATCAGAATTGTGCCTACAGTCACCACATTGTGGAGACAAAATAAAGTCTGCTAAGTGTTTTAGTGGCAAGACAGGTCACCGAGGTTGCAATTATCTCTAATTGACACTTAACACAAGCTGTAATATTCTTTACGTGCTGCTGAATGGCAGCTCAGAATGGTGTGAAAGTCTTTTCTATCAAGCAGCAAAGTGGAAAAAAAACCAAAAGAACTTATTTTATCTCTTGTCCTTTGAACTTAGTGCTCACACTGCTCAGTAGGAATGGGAACAGGTGCACCAACACCTATGGGAAATGACTCTTGGAAAGTAATTTTTGCCTGTATAAGTGATCACTCTATTGTATTTTACTATAATATAAAAATCTCTCCAGCTACCAGAACAACTCAACATACTCTCTCTTAACAAATTAATTCATGTTCCATCTTTTTACTGCAATGAACTATCAAGTGACAAATGATACAGTGTCTTCCTGACAGTACAAGAATGGCTATGTCAACATTGACATAAGAGAGGCGTTTCTCTGAAATATGCAATCTTTTCAAATGCTTCTTCCAAAATTTTTAAAAGGGTTATACTGTCCCACTGGCACCTGAACAGTCCAGGTTCCTGATATCATTCTCTAGTACCTCTTCTGTGAAATAAGAAAAAAAAATAATTTCATCAATCATAGCTTTTAGGAAATTTGCTAAAAAATATTTGCTAATTTGTTCACTCTAAGTATGCTTTACAGTGAAAGAAGTTATTCTGTAAGCAGTTGCAACTGAAGAAAAATTTCAAATACTTGTAAAAGATGAGTTGCTGACTCAACATGACTATTTAAGGTTCTTTTCTCAAAAGTTTATGATAAACATTCAGAATACTCCATCTCACTTCTTCAAAAGGAGATACTTAGATAATTGCCTGACATTTAATGGAGTACTCAAGTTCAATAAAGCAACATATATTACGTCTCAGATGACAAACCCAATCAGCCATTATTTGGAGATAGGCATTTCACTGTTTAAATACTGTCACTGCTAGAGTGTTCAGCTAGTCATCTTGAAAAGAAATAATCTTTCTAATTTTCTGAATCACAGATAGTTTAAATAAAGCATTTGCTGTCTTTAAATAGGCAGCAGAGAATCAACACATTAAAAAAAAAAAAAAAGAATAAAGGCAGGAGATGTCATGGGACATTTTCCAGTGCACTTAACCTTTGATTTTGGAAAGAAAAATGGTCATCTATAACCAACCATACTTCAAACCATATCTCTTTCAAAGATATTTTAATAGAGCTTCACTAACAGGGATGCATTTATCTACTGTGCAGATGAACTGGATTTTTTTTTTCTGGGTTCCAGGTTTTGGGTTTATTTTTGCTAGCAACAAATATCTCAATAATTTTGATGGTTTTCAAAAGGATCCTAATGATTATGGCTTTCTCTCAGTGTTATCTTCTCACCAGTAAATTCTTAAATGATTCTAACTGTTAGTTAGCTACCTTTGAAGGCTAACTGTGGTTGGGGTTTTTTTTAATTCCTGTAAAAAATCCACTTTTCTATACAGTTACATGTGACTGTGGTGCTTAAAGCAGAAGATGCCAGCACCAGCCTAGAATGATCAGCTTTCCTAGATGACCTAATGATGAGGCATTTCACCACTCAGTGAATTTGCAGGACAGACAGACAGTAGCGTGTATTGTTCAGAAGTTTTCGTTAATGTTCCTTAAAGGGCTGAGAGTAGAGGCAAGGAAGTGAAGCCAAAAACAAGAGACTGTCAAGCAGAAAGGGTGTATGAATCCTTATCTACTTGTAGATTTTTTCTATTCCTATGTTGTCTTAAATGAACTGGAAAAATAATATCCCTTCTTAGGTAACATTTTGAAGATCTTAATGTACTCATAATATTATTATTCCGCATTTCCTCCTATCTGTTATTGAAAATTGTTTCATAATTTGGGATTTTTTTCCATCTTCATAAATCAACGTTTAAACTATGTTAACATCAGACTTCCTTCATGAATATGTTCATGAAAATATTTTGTTAAAAAAAGTAAGAAAGCAGTCACATTTCTGAATCACAAAAAGAGAATTTACAAAAATTTTCTTACTTTAAGAAATATTATTAAATTAGTCTTCTGCTCGAAAATACTTTATGACTTTTTGTGTAATTTACTCATTTAAATAACACAAGATAATAGGAACAAGGTTATATTAAAGACCCAGTATTAACTACCTAAACACTGGATTTTCTGAATTTCATTGTCCTTTCAGCTTCCAGTTTTGGGAGATAATTCAATACATATGATTCTTAGCAGTTTAAGACTGGGGTGCTGTATAAACTCATCCTCATTCAGTATGATCCAAATGGCAGAATTCTCAATCTGCTTAGACTTTGTTCTGAAGCTCAGACCTCACAGCAAGTGGTCCCTGCCTTGTCTTTGACAACCCAATGCATATTGGCTCCAAGTGCATCAGAAGAACACCACCACACTACTACTGATACCTCTGATTATGCTTCAGCCCAAAAATCAGCACAAAGGAAACAGAGAATGTATTCTACCCTTCTCATATGAAAAACACAGTGAATTGTTATACATTAATGATGGTACATTGAAATCTATAGGCAATTCTAATACCTTAGAGCCTGCTGACTCATGATGCTGCTGGTAATGAAGTCACACAGACAACATAGAAAGTAATTCCAGATTTAGAAAGAATGAAATAATGTGTCTGGAAAGAATAAGGAAATAGACCCGAAGGCTTAGCTATATCAGTTCAAATATTTCATATGCATATAAGGTCACAAATTGCCTCCAAATGAGATCTAGTTAACATATAGGTATGGGGAAATGTTAGAAAAACAAGCTGAAGTTAAATATGTTTTTATGTAGTGGCAATAAAATCTAGCAGTGCCTTCAAAGGAATTGGTAAACTGGATTGAACAAACAAAATAAAAGGTAGCCCAAGCACAGTAAGAATAACAAAATCAGAAATTTATGTCTCAGATTTGCACATTAGAAAAACCCCTAACTAATCAACTGATCTGTGCAATGCCAGTTAAGATCTCTGAAAAGATTAGAAACCAAATTCTGATTTGTTCTTGGTACATGTCTTGAAAAATTGAACTAAAACTGGTCATAAAAAATTTGGACCAATTTCTCACTAAGAAGGTTCTCCTGTATAGGTTTTAGCCATGAGATATGAGGACAGAGAAGTTAATTTTCAATGTATAACAAGTGTCTCTCTCATTTATCCATATACTTGAAATATACATACACATATAGAGTATAAAACATACTGTATATAAAACGTATAAAACACAAAAATAGATATATTTATTACTTACAGAGTCAGGAACATAGATTTAGACTTGGTTTTTGAGACCTATGCCAAAAATTCAGATCACTGCATGAAAGAAACAACATTTTAAGAGATGTAGTGTCAACTAGTACCCTGGAACAAGTTTAAATAGACCTTTGGAAAGCCAGGCATAAATGTTTCAGAGAAACTATCTGTCTACAAAGTTATTTGAAATGTCTCTAAATATTTATAAAAAATGAAAATCATTATAGATATGCAGAAAATCATAACTATTCAACGGTTATGTCATGCTCTAGTGAACCATTTTCTGTACGCTTTTGTTAAGGGTAAATTCTCAGTATTGTAAGATCCCTGTATAAGCCTAACAGCTCATTAACTTACTATTGTTTTAAATGACATTAAAAGTTACATTACAGAAACAAACAATACTTGGCAAATGGAAAGTGAAATTTCCACCTTTCAATAACTTAGTGGTTTACTGAAATGAGTACAAAAGGACCAGATTTTGTTTAAAGCATTTAGCTATGCTTTTACATACAGAAACGATCCCTCTAAATATATATATATATACAATTCTATGTGATCTAGCCTCTACAGGATCTAGTAAAAAAAGAATGAAAATAAATCACCCTCATTAAACCTGACAGTCCATTATGTCATCAGACATTACAAACTCCCTGCTACTGCTCGGCATCATGTATGGTTCTGTGAGCATATCTGGATATTGATTTTTGGCCAAAAGCATCAAGCTTAACATTAATAATTATAATAAGCAATAGAGCCAAATTTGTGTTTTCTATGATTAATTTCAAATAAGTTCTATAATCTGCAAATTAAGGCAGATTGCAAAAATTCAGAGCTCCTATAAACTTGAATTGAACTATAAAAAAATAAGGAGAGGAAGAGAAATAATACTGAATTAGTCAGGCTATATCCTGAAGAAGTTCTGGGATCTTATTTTGAATCTCTAGAGTGCCTGAGAGAATGGAACCACCACCTGAGTGAAAACTCTGGAGTGAAAATGGCATTATAGAAAAATTACAAAATCAGCTGGAAAGGGTTTCTTCCTTCATATTCTCTAGTTTTGAGGTCCTCGCTGGAGAAAAATGCGTGTACTAATATTTGTTCTCCTAAAGAGAAATACTAATAAGTAAAAAAATTTAATGGTTTGAAAAGTTAGTGAAGAACAGCATCAATGACAAAGCTATGGCATCTGACTTTTTAAAGCATGGAAGTACTTAAAATGAGAATATGATCAGAATAAAAATTGTTAGCAGTAGTGTACTCTATATGAATATAGTATATATAGCCACATGTTACACCATTACTGATAATTATATAGTCGTTGCCAGTAATGCCTCACATGGATATTTTGTGCTAGGTATTTCTGAAATTAAGCTGGAAGTTTCAGTCCTTTCCCTGGTTGGTAGTTACAGGAGTTTTCTCTTCTTTTACTGGAGCACACAAGACAGTAATTTTTATCTCTAATAATATCTTTCCTTAATCTCTTTTCAAATGGACTGCCTGTCTCAAATTGAGACCAGAGTGATTTAGAGTTAAAAGAATGTGTATAATAGAGATGTGGCATGTTTAAATCCTCTCCTTAGGAACATAAAACTCAATTAGAAGTATAATCTGGCGGACAGTGTAAAAAAGGGCTGTGAGGGAATTCATGTCTAGTAAATCATCCAGAACTTCATCAAAATGCAAAGCATAGCTTAACTGTAAATATGGTGTAAAAACATTGTGAAGATGAAAGTTTATTTGGAGTTGAATTTTTTTTTTCTGGACATGGGAAGCTGATATACTCTATGGACTAGATAAAACAAAAGTGAAAGTCAGATTTAAAGTATGACTTGGTGAAAAACATCAGCTGTGCTACACAGGCATTTCTCAGCCCAAATTTTCAAGTATTGAGAAAAACAGGAAGAAAAAAGCAAAACAGATTGGAGAAAGTTATTTTTGGGAGATACAGCCTAATTATTTTTAAATAAATGCAATTTTTAATAACCCAATTTTAATGTTAAAATATTCAATTGCCATCCAGAAGAGATCTAGAAAGGAACGCATTGTCAAAAAGGTCTGGTTTGTGAAAAGTGTTATAACACTTTGTTCCGCTGGCCTTATTCTTTTGTGAGCTAATCCTCAATTCTTCCCTAACATTTAGAAGATAACAACAGCTTTAAAATGTTACTGTGCTTGTGAAGAGTCAGGAAGATGGGCTGATGCTGAGAGCAAAGCTTTCTTCCACCACCCTCCCCTGGCTCTGGGATTTTTCTCAGGCAGACTCCACCACCCCTCACTTTAGGACAAACCATCTCTGTGGTGTCTGTACCTGCCTCTAGAGCAAAAGGATTCTGCCATTGTCTTCAACACCTCTCAGCACTGATATCATGGGACAACATGGGAGCAGTGCAGCTTCAAAAATGGGGCATCTGGAACATGGTCTTGCTCTCTGAATATGCCTAAGAGCAGAGAAGGATGGGGACTTGAACTGTAGCTGAATGAAGTGTGGCTATATGGAGATTTTTTCACTGTCTAGACCTCATGCTTATAATCTCCAAATTCCTCATTAACCTAGTTTCTGTGATTATTTAGGAAAAACACAGATTACTTAGTTATTAGTATTTCTTCAAAGGACTTAAATCTTATGCAAAAAATATTAGGAAGTAGTGGTGACTTCAAAAAGCTATTTATCACGTATGAGAAAATAAGAAGTGTACCGTGATTCCCTGAAGAAGGCTGTAAAAGTAAGTCTGGTAGGATGAAGGAAAATTCAAACAGAAAAAGCTTTTCTACAACTGCCAATGAAAATTGAACTGATGCCACACAGAAGACATTTCTTGTTGAGCCTACTTTTTTCTGCTCTTATTTTTCCTTCATTTGTACTTTATCATGAAAGGAATTTTCCCTCATACTGTGTGAATAGACAAAATGTCAAATAGTCAAAACTCATATGTACGAGGCTAAATGTGGCAACCGACATTTTAGATAGCTGAGGTGAATTCCATTTTTGGTAAAAGAAGAGTTGCATCAAAGTACATCTGTTTAGGTTGTGGGAAATTATGGACTTGCTGCATCAAACCCAGTTAAATTTCTTTGGGGCAAAATCCCCAAAATGCCATTGAAAACAGAGCAATCCCTGTAATTCCTATACATGAAGCTGGGGATCAGGGTGCATGAGACACCCTGTTACTTTTAGGACAAATTAAAGTTGTCTTAAAATGTGAAAACAGAGACACAGATTAGTATCTTCACAGAAATGAGAAGATTACTTTTTTTAAGGTACATCAGAATGATTTAGGGTAGATTCTTTTGCTGCTGCCTTCTCCACAATTTTTGCATCTTGAACTCCTCAGCTGAATGAAGCACTTCTGACTGCCCAAACTGAACTTGCAAACCTAAACTCGCAAACCTGAACTCTATCTCAGGTTTTGGCAGGAAATACAGCGTTAATTGAATTAGATTTAGGGGTTTGTGGACAAACAGAAGAGCACGTTATTTGAGCAGATTACTCTTCTCTTAAATATGCAGTTCTGTTGTATAGCTGGTGGCTGAAAATAATCCTACTGTGTCCAGACAAGACGCACACATACATTTGCATAGAAACCTGTTTAATAATATCTATTAATTGCTAATAGATATTAGCAACTAATATCTATTAGTTGCTTAAGACTATCAGCTTAGTTGCTGATCCAAAGAAGGTACATGGGGAAGCAGGAAGGATTCCTTTTATCAAAGATAGAAGTCCATATGGTGGAGGGGTCCTCATCTGCCTTTTTGATATGATAAACTTCAAGCCTGCCTCTGCTGATTTAAATCTAGAAAAAGGGTTTGGTCATTAAAATATTTTGGCACAATGTTTCTGACCATTAGAAATTTTAGACTTAATCCATTCTGGTAGCATTGGTCCCTGTTCATAATCATCATTTAGCTGAGACTTTTGAAATTCCATTGGAATCAGTCTTCATTTTTTAAACATTAAAATACTCCTTCAGAGCTTAAGGATGTACTAGAGTTGCAGTAGTAAATGAAACAATATTTGCATTATAAAAAATGGAACTTGTGATTCTAAATTTCAGGTTTCTATAGTGGAATACTCCCTTATTTAGTGAAGTGTTAAATATATAAATTCATGCTTTACTATTATCACTAGTTTTGCATAAGGAATTAAAAATGAAACAACAGGTTGATTTACTGAGAAAGTAAACTGAAGTGAGAACTTCAAAATGCCCAGACTATTTAATCACACTAGTGCATATGCAAAAAAACAAGCCTTGATAGCACAAACGTGACAGGACTCTAGAACTGAACTGTAGAACTTTCATCCACTACACTAGTTTAAATACTCAGAAGAATCAGTGTTCTTTACTCAAATAGAAATTAGAACACAGTTTTTGCACTTTTTATTTGTTAAAAGCACATGTATATGCTCTGGTTTAGAAAATATTTTTCTTCTATGAATAAACTGCTTTTTCTTTCTGTTGGGACTCTTTTCAGAGCATGTGGTTGCGAGGCTGAGATTGTCCCACTTCAGGAACAGAAAGATGAGCAGGCAGATCAAAGGAACAACCCCTTTATTTCAAAATTTGAGTCCATTTTATATACATATGTACAGAGGTCAAGAGATTGGCTACTTCACGTTGCTGCCTCTCAATGTGGGTGGTGGACATCACCATCAATCAACTCTTCTCTCAGAGGAGAAGTATGTAAACATTCTGAAAATAGGCATTGTTTACATAAAGCTGCATGAGAACTTCTGCACAAAGACAGAAAGCAGAAAATTCAGGGCAACAAGAGCACCCCCAGAAGAGGATCCACCCCACTGCTTCCAAGCAGGGCAGGATGCACGAAAGGCAACCAAAGAATTTGTGCCTGCGTTACCACTACTCAGCTGTTTGGCATTGCAGTAACACTCCAAAAAAAGAGCAAGGGCATTTCAGATCCGGAAACAGACACAACTGATGCAGCTTTTTCTCTCTCCACCTGGTATAAAGGTGTTCAGGATATGTGCAGTACTAGGAATCAACAGCGTATTAAAAGTTAATGGGAAAATGAAGCAGCCTTAGCATTGTATATTGGAAATGAAAATAATGCATTCTGTGAAAGATTCAACACTGAATTCAACATGAAGTAAATGTGCTCCATGATAGCAAAAACTAAACATCTCTAATTTTTTAATGAGTAATAATTTTTTCTATCTTTGTCTTCTTTTAACCAGTCCAGTCTTATTGCTATAACAAAGCCATTCTTCTAGCACTCAGAAAACAGACTACAGCGATACCACTCTAGCTTATCCCTCTTGAGGACACTGTACCAACCTAAAGCCATCCAATGTCAGCTTATCTTCTTTTCTTGGTTCTGAAGAGCTGACAACACTCTACAGTGAAATGCTTTCAAAGACCCCGCAAGCCTTTGTCTTCGAAATAAGAATTGTCTTCCATGTAAAAAAAAAGTCAGTCCACACAATCTTCTGGCTGTTTTGGTTTTTTTTTCCCCTAGAAGTGTGAAATGAGGGAGGGACAGGGAAGCTCCAAGTAGAAGCTTCAAATAGTGAGGGTGGGGAATGCATATGGTGGTCCTGAAAAGCTGGTTGCAGAGCTCATTAGAGTTTTTCTGTGGAGACAAAGAGGTTGGCAGAAAAAGAAAGGAATTTGTACACTTGTAGAGTGTTTTCTTATTTATTGTAAGCATAAATAACCATTCATATTTTCTGTGCAGTTCCTTCTCATCAGACAGTTGCTACTATTCAAAACACTGGATTAGAACTGGCAGGTTGGAACTGTCATACTTTCTTAGTTTCCATTGAGATTTATTTCTTTCAACAAGTAAAATAAAACTAGACTGTACTTCAAAATATTACTTTCCCTTTGTTACAAAAAAAAATTTTCAGAGAAAATAGTGGGTTTTTTAATTAAATGTTTATTAATGTTTTACTTGAAAATGAAAATGTGGGACAACGTTTTTCATGATATATTTTAAAAAAGAAAAATAACTACACACTAAGAAGTTTTTAGTGGCAAAATTTGCAGTTTGGTAAAAATAAAGGGAAAATAAGAGTATTGATCCCTGCTTCTTGTTAAAGCATTCCAAGCATGTAATCCAGCTACTTCCTAGGTCACATTTTCTGGTGTCAGATGACAGCTAATGACGTTAATGCTTTCTGAGGGAAAAAGGTTGAAGAAATAAAGCACGTTTCTTTTTCACTGGTAAAGCTTTACCTTGAGTTCACAAAACTTTTCCCTCTTCCAGAGAAAGACATATTTATTTCTGATTTTATGTACTGTGAGAGACACACACCATTTACATTTAAAAAAGGTTGTCACATTTATTTTCCCATTGAAAATACAAGGTTTTCAGAGAAAACCTCCAAAACTCATGAAGTTTTCAACATAGCCTAATGCATTTTCTCTGAGGTCCTGTATGGTTTATATTGAATTTCCTGCAAAACCAGACTATTTTGGTGGGTTTGTTTTGGGTTTTTTTGGTAGCAATGTTAGTCAGTTAAAATGTTGACCTGAAAACCTTTTTAGCCAGGTATTTTCATATCCTCTGCACTATTATTTTCCTGCTTCACCTGGATAGTCTTTCTATTTGTCTCAAAACTCATATTTTTAGTTTATTTTGTATTCTCAAATTGCAGCTGATTTGGATTCCACACAGATATTCTTCTAACTAATTCAAAACCATATATCCAAGACACATGAAAAATACCATTGACAGGAAGCCCAATAAATTTAATTTAAAATTGTAAAGATAGCAGTAGTTACTACTTTTTTTTTTGTCAATAGAAGCATCTGCTAGAAGTCAAATTTATAGCTTATTCCCATAGAGCTCATCAAAGAAGTAAAATGGTCAAGCAGCAAAAGTTTTTAAGACTTCGAGTTTTCTAAAGGCTCTTGACAGCATCTTTTGTTATCCCCTCAGATATCATGTTACTGGATACCTATGAATACCACAACAGAATCAGGGGAGGATTTATCAAAGTTTTCAAAAATAAAAAGGATAAGAACCACAGCAGAATTGTCAAAACAGCAGAACTTCAGGGTTTTTTTAATAGGAAGACATAAAGATTAACACAGTAAACACAGAAATTTGTTTGAATAGAAGCAATGTAATTACCAGGTCAAGATAATTCCTTTTGTTTTCCATAAATAAAATTACATTTAAAAGCATCTGAATTGTTTTTCTCTCCTCCTAGGGATATGGTGTGAGCACCAAGTTTTAATATTTATGTGTTTTCCCTTATAAAAATCCATGAACAAAGGATTTCACCACTCTAAAGGTTACACAGAATTTAAACAATAGGTTTAGTTGATTTGAATAGCCTTTTGGCATGTTGATTTATGCTATAAGAGTGGCCAAGGGCTTTAACAGTTTAAGCAGGATAATGGGGTAGAGAAAGCATGCTGAGCAAATGCATTCCAAGATTTAAGGACTTAAAATGTCTGAATTAAACTAAACTGACATGTATTCATTCTTAGCAAATTTGCTGTAATTATATGGGGAATGTCTGAAACAAGACTGAGATCACCTGCCAGCTGATCTGAATCGGATACTGGTTCCCATTATAGGAACTACATTTCAAGCTGTTGGCCACATACCTAGACATTAAGCAAATGGATAATATCTCACTTAGTACAAAAGCATTACAGAACTAAGGCCACTTCAGCTTTGGCCATTTTTTTTTGAAGGTACAGATGGCAATAAAATAACAAAAAACCCAAACGAAATCATCCAAAGTAACGTAAAAAATGTGTTAGTGAATTGATCTATAATCAGTACAATAGGATGGCACAATCATGCACTAGAATGAAGTCAATCACTTAAGTATCTGAGGTCTCAGAATTCTGAGCGAAGGATGATTAGTTTAATGGACAAATAGAAATGGGTATAAAACCAACTGATCTGTATTTTAATAAGCATTTTATTGCCTCTGACTTAAGCAATCTGTGAAGTTCAGTAAAGCTCAATTAAATCTGGGTCATCCAGAGAGCTATTTCTCTTCATAGTCTTATACCATATAGTCTCTTCTTGATCATCTTTGTTTTCCTTCACAGAGAAATCTGGTGATTGCCAAAATTCTTTTCCCTGCACTGCCTTTCAACAACCAGCCCACAAACATTTCAGATCTAGTGTAACTGGTCATCTCTTCTGGCATAGGACCTGGGGGACATGCTAATATTTATAGTCCAGAGGGTAACCCAAAATGTCTTGAGGGACATCTTTTCAGGAAATTAACTGGAATTCTGAGGTTTCTCAATGCCAGAAATGAGGTTTTCCATTTCTTTTTTTTCTTTTAATTGCGTATGACTCACAGGTGAGTCAAAGTTGTATGATCCATATGATAATCTGTGACATTCTACATATGCATGGATGGTTTCTTTTGTCTCTACTCTTCCTATGATCCCTGGCTGTTCAATGGAAGCAGAGGTTCCTTGGCATTTAACAGACTTGATTTATTCCTCTGTAATGCATACGGTTCTACATCTAAATTGCTCCAGTTTTTGAGGATGGAAGCTGTAAATTGCTGAGAATTTGCATATGATGCAGGATTTGGCAGCAAGGGCACTGAAAAATATTCTTCTATTTGACATTTCCAATATTAGATACCTAAATCCTCAGTTAGACTCTGAAGTATGCGGTCTGTTTGTCGAGCAGTTGAAGGTCTATCTGACATCAATTGACATCGCGGGTGAAAAAGCCCTTGAGATATTGGAATCTCTTAATATAGAGGGACAAAAATTAAGAGTAAATAAAGGTCCATTTTTAATTAGGATAAAACACCATAGTTAGGACTAGCAAAAAGAAAAAAAAGCAGACTTTCTTTAAAATTAAGCAGTTGAATTTTCAATTTAGCTGAGATTTTTATGAGAATCATCACTCCTGACTTTATTTACTAGGCAAGCCTTGTTGACAGGCCACACCTATTAGGCCAACCTGATATATGAAGACTTTGGTACTACGCCTCCAATAGGTGAGATAAAGTTTTACAATTGGGTTGTTAGGTATAAACAAATTCCAAATCCCCACCATTAACTTAATGAGTCTTGACAAGACTGGCAAGAGATGAACCCTCAGCCTTAAAAATATCAGTAATAAAATATCAATATGGAACCTCTTAGCAATTCCATTTTCTCTGTTTTCACAGCCCCTTTTTGTTTATTTGTTTTTGGTTGGTTGGCCAATTGTATTTTTGGTGTGACATCCTTCACAGGGTTCACAATCTTGCATTTGTACAATTAATGGCTTCCTCTTAATCAGCCAGGAAACCACAACAGCTCTACTTGGAGTCTGTTGAGTCCAGCCTGGTCGGGGATCCCAACAAGAATCTCTCTTCCAGGAGAGCTCCATTTCCCAGAAGATATTCCAACAAGTACTCATCATAAATCAGTATCCTTCAGACTTGGGCAGCTTTGTTCTTTTCATTAAGTATTTTATTTTATTTATTTATGCATGGAAACTGACATTTTGGTTCAAGATGAACCTGAGTCACATTTCTCCTTTCTCATAAAGTATCAAACTTGTTCTAAGCAGCTTTCCTGGGCACCTATTGGCTAGTGTCAGGTGGATCCATAGGTCTAACTGGGATTGATGTGGTTGCCCTTATCCTCTTGGCTGCCAAAGTGATTGAGGAGAAGAGTTCGCACAAATCCATTAGGGCACATGTGTGCATCTTGGCAGGAAACAAAAAATGCACTAAGAATCCCCTATAATCTTTGTTACAAGCTCACTTACATGCATAAAAAGCTGCAGTTTATATCATTGCCTCTTTCTCAGACAGTCGGGACACGAATCTGGTGGATTCAAGTGGGATTATAACAGCTCCCTTTAGAGAATTCAGAGTACTGTCGCACCCGAGAAATCCAGCAGAGCTGAATGGCCAATATGTTGTTATTCAGACTTGGAATGCAGCCCTAACCATGCATTTTTAAACTTCTATCTCCTCCAGTGTCAATCATATCTTCTACAGCTGTTGTTAACACATCTTCTAATACCCCTAAAGAAATGTATGTATATAGATCTGCCTACATAGGGTTTTTTTCCTTTTGCCATGACCACAAATGTCCTATTTAGACAAACACTTTTTTCTTGCTTTGTGCTTTAGCAATTCTCACATACTATTTTCCTACTTCATGTTTTTGAATAGCAACAAGACCAGGAAAAAATTTCACACTGTGATGCATTTTCAAAACAGTTTTACCACTTTGAATGTAAATTCTGTAGGTGCAAGAAGCACTGACATAACTGCTGTACAAATTGAAAAGCTTTAAGCAGGTGCAAATTAATTCACTTTGTCCTAGGAACTTACACCTGGTATAGAGCTCTCCTTACAACCAACCTTCATGAGATGGAGCAACTTCCTTCCAGACTGAGACAAGTGCTTGTGCTGATTTGTTGAGGGTGATTTCTGCTGCAGGACCCTCTTAACTCTGATAATCAAATACAGAAGGATGAACTGATGGGTTTGGAGTATCTGAGTGTCCTAAAGTTAGGACCTGTAACTCCTGAGAAAAACTGGTTTTGGTTCTCTTTTTCTGTATTATAGAAACCGTATGTATGTGTGCATCAGGGATAAAAGTAATGTGACAAAATCCCAAAATTGGAAGTTATTTACAGTGAACCCTTTTAAATTAAAAACCAGCTGTATGTCTCTGATATGGTTAGAAATATGTATATTTTCATGATTTTCCTTGATTTCCTAATCCTGAGAAATGCAAAAAGAATTGCTTTGAGTACTTCATACCAAATGGGTGAAATAAATGTCTTGATTTTCAGAAGTCCTTCCTTACAGATATATAGTTGCCAAACAACTCTGTTTTAATGAGGGTTTTTAAAATGTGTTATTTCTTTTCTACTGACATGTTCCAAAGTCCTTTCCTAGTTCTCCTCCTCTTTTTAATTTTCTTAATTCCTCTGCTATTGGTTTACTGTTTGTATCCCTCTAATATCTCCTTTATTTTTATTTGGTGGCTATGTCTTATTCTACCTTTACTCTAGAGGTGGGTTTCTTTATGCTTTCAGAGAAAAGCCATGGACTATCTTCCCCTCCCTTAACACACACCCACAAACACGGACACACTCAAATCCACTGGGTGCTAAGCTTGCTGCAGCTCCTCACTGGTGCTCCTCTTTGTCATAGAATGTTGGCTTTTTTTTTTCCTACTCAGCTCCCTGTACAGAAATCAATGTTCTGCTACACTGAGTGGAGTGACAGTAATGCAGGAGATGCCAGCCCAACAGCACAATGCACAAAGAACTGTTCTCCAAAAATTCATCTCTGCTAAAAAGGAGGAGGAAGCCACACTTTGTTTCCTTCATGGGCAGAGTAGCAACACCATTTTTTTTTCCTGGCTTCTCTGCTCCTCTCCTCCCCCCTCACTCACTCTCAAATTCAGAATTGAATAGCTTAGGCTTACAGGATACTAGTTCAAAGAAAGGACTTAAAAATTCTTCCTCTTTTATTACATCATAATCTGGTACAAGAGGCCAAAACATAAATGCTGTTTCTCTCTGAAAGGTAAAGAGAGGCTATTACTTGGACCAGCAAAATCTTTGTGGAGGATTACTGTTTTGTTCCCTCAGATTTGGAGACATTAAAAAAAAATCTTGAATCCTTGACAGTATTTTCCTGAGTTAATCTCCTCTAGTGTCTGTTGGTATTTGCAGTGTCTATCAATGTCAGTCTCTTCTGGTTACACCGTGCAGTTGGGTATATTTTGGAACAACCCACACACGATTCAGGAGAGTAAAATTATGCTCCAGTGCTAGAAAAGGGGTGACAATGGACTTCATTTTCACATGGGCAGGCTTCAGAGGTGATATAGAGAGGTTCAGTATGTTTCCAGTGAATTCAACATATTTATCTTAACAAATTATCCTTTAGTAGTTCCTGCTTTTCATTTCTTGGTGGCTGTTTTCTCCCTGTCATTCAACATCTGACATTTTTTCCCCTGTGAAATAAAACATAAGGAGTAGAATCACTGTTTTCTGGGCTGTTTGTATGGGCATTGTTGATATTGAAAATCTGAGGCTGTTTGATTCATTTTTCATGCTAAAGTATCCTTGATATTGTTTCTTGATGGGGTAAATAAAACCACTAGGCTCAGACTCAATGCTGGGGCGTGGAGCTGGAATTGCATTGAGGAGATCAGTCAGGAGTGTGTTTAGGCAATCAAAGGCTCTGACCTGCAGAATTAGGGTTATCAGAGCCTAGTGGATTTTCAAATGGCTTCTGATAAAAATTGGCTGAGTATTATGTGTGGATGGATAAAGGGAGATTTTGTTTCACTTATTGAAATGGTTCAACTAATCCTACGCAAGACTAGTGCTTCACACTTGGCTGTTCTTTCCCAACCTTTCAATAAATATATTTGATTTCAAAAAATGAAAGAGAGAGGATAAAGTAGACTGTTAGAGGCTTACTGGCATATCAGTGAAGGCACAGGAAACTTTGCTACCTGTGCTACATTTTTTTGCTAATGTGACCCACTGAACTATTTCAGAATGATCTGTAACGTGGAAATTTGATCCAAAAATATCTGGGGTTCACTTTTTTCTTGGAACTATACTTGCTGTAATAGTATTTCAACATGGACAAATACAGAACAGCACTTGTACCAGGAAAAATACAGAAATTAAGGGTGACTTTAATTGCCTTCAGCAGTTTTCTATATTGTTTCTGAGGGAAAATGAAAGCTTGAATATTTTGAATTGGTTTTGCTCCCAATCTTACTTACTTTGTTTTTGAAAAACACTTTGTAACAATGTTGAGCAATAGAAGTGGGGTCTTTTGATTTTCAAAGCATTAAACAAGGAACGACTAATTGCATTAGCAGTTTGGCACAGGCTTGACACAGCCTTCACCCTCCATTCAATTAAAGCTTGCTTTGAATTTGGTGAGGGCAGATTGCATCCCATAGGTGTTATGACTCAGACCATGTCCTACCCATATTTTTTACAATTACTGAAGTAACACTAAGAACTATTGACAAATGAGATACATTTCATTAAGTCTGTTTAACAGACGAGGAAAGCAAGTCATGACAAAAGGAAATAATTTAATAGCAAGTGGCAAAACTGGCCATTATTCCTGGTGAAGTTTGAAACTGTGTTTTGATATGGGAAGGGCAAAAATGGCAAGAAAAAATTTCATCTCCCTTGTTCAAGTACATTTCTCATCTTGCTTGAAGTGAGGAGGTACCACAAACTGATGTACCCTAATTTGGTATATGTTGCATAAGGAATTCCAGTGGGAGCCCTTTCTTTTTCTCTGCTTACAGATGCACACATGGATGAAAACTGTCCAAAACCATAGAAAAACTGGAGTGGATTATACAAATTATAGACATCAACCTTTTAGCAGAGAACTAGAAAATTATTTAGTAATCCTAATCAAAACAATCACTGCCTCATCCTGAAGATCACTTCCCACAGTTCATTTACAACGACAGACAGTCACACTTCAGTGCCTCACGCAGTGGTCCCAGTCAGCCCAGCTATGTATCCTGGTTCCTGCGGCTCATGCATTGAACCCACACGAGTCTGCCCTCGGGCATAATGGCCTTCACGTTCCAGTTAGAAACCAGCCTACCTAAAACCAAGATCGAAACCTCTTTTTCTGCTCAGACTCAGCGCCCGCCTCTGAGCACGCAGCTGCTGGCAGCCCGGAGGCTGGTGGTGGCCCTGTGCCCTGCGCTGCTGTCGCCTCCCCAGAGGGGACAGCACCGTGGAAGCATTTGGGAACACACACGGATAAAATGAACAATACCGGACTGCAACAACTCCGTGTGCTGCTGAGGGTTATTAATCTTTAACCGGAGAGCGGTTTCAGCGCTCGGAGCGCACACGCCAGCTGTGCCAGAGCCAGCAGGAGCGGGGAGGGGCGGGAGCGCTGGGACACCGGTGGCCGGGCGCGGGGATGGCAGTGCAACCCTCGCCCGCGCGATGGCAGCATGTCCGAGCCGTGTCCGAGCGACGTCTGTCCGAGGGATGTCTGTCCCAGCGACGTCTGTCCGAGGGATGTCTGTCCCAGCGGTGTTTGTCCGAGGGATGTCTGAGGGGGTGTCCGAGGGATGTCTGTCCGGGCGGTGTCTGTCCGAGCGATGTCTGTCCCAGCGGTGTCTGTCCGAGGGATGTCTGTCCGAGCGATGTCTGTCCGAGGGATGTCTGAGCGGTGCCCGAGGGATGTCTGTCCGAGGGATGTCTGTCCCAGCGGTGTCTGTCCGAGGGATGTCTGTCCGAGGGATGTCTGTCCCAGCGGTGTCTGTCCGAGCAATGTCTGAGCGGTGTCCGAGGGATGTCTGTCCGAGCGGTGTCTGTCCGAGCAGTGTCCGAGGCCGGCCGGAGCACGGGCGGCACCGGGGGCTCCCAGGCCGGGCCTAGGGCGAGAGGGGCCGTGCGGGGCGGCGGGAGAGCGGGCCCTGGCTCAAGGACAAACTGTTTTACTCTGCCCAGCTCTGAAGTTTGGCCGCCCGCTGCCTACTGGGGCCTTTGCGGAAACTGCCCCGACGGTGCCCCGGCATCTCCCGAGGGCCGTGCACAGTTTCCCTGCGGCGGTTCCCGTCTAAAGCCTCTGCGGCCTGCGGGAAGGGAGGAGGGACAGGGTCAGCTATTCCGACATTCCCAAACACATCTCAAACCCTTTCCAAGATGAGGACTGGGAAGGGAAAGCAGGAGCGCAGCACGTTGCAGGGCGGGCATCCCTTCCAGACCCGCAAGTGCAAGTTAAGCTTTGAGAGACGGGCATTGGGTTCTTCTGACCCATTCAGCATCTCTGGGCTTCTTTTTACCTGAGTACTCTTTCAGAGCTCCAGTTATGAAGTGCCTGAAGAGCATCTGTCCCTGGTCACTTCACAATTAATCTGCAACTTGTTTTGAAATAAGGAGCATGCGGATACTTTTTAAAAAAACGATCTATTATTTTCCAACTTTTTTCCTCTTCAAGTTTGCAGGACCAAAGGTATTTTTACTGAGTTGATGTACAAGGCTTTCATGATACTGATGTAATTTATGGAGATGGAACTGAACTAAAGTCTTTTATACCAGTTTTGAAGAGTGGGGTAACTGCCTTTTGCTGGAATACAGTTTTATGATGTGCAATAAAATACTCTATAACCTATTTGATAGAGTGGAAAAATAAATTTTCTTCAGCATCGCCTTTATGTTGCCACAATGTACCATTTTGTGTATTATCTGACTCTTTATGCTTCATATTCAGCAAGGGAATGCTCCTTTTCCAGAGCTCTACTATATCTGCACACAGACATTTTCACCACCGGTTGGGGCAACAAGTTGCAAATAGTAAACTGTTGTTGCTATTTATAAAGTCTAAGCTTAGAAATAGTCAGGGAAGCAAGATATCCTACACAAACTCCTGGTGTTTGTCTAAATTAATCTTGATGAAGAAAATTGCATATCTGAAGAAATTTTTATAGGGATGAGCAAATAAGTTTTTGCCTAGAGTTGATTTTAAAACTCTATTTTAAAAATAAAGTTCAAAACAAAGCCTTGACACAGACAGCAGTTGCATAATGGAATCAGAAAACTCTTTTTTTTTTTTCTTTGCCAAGGACCTGAAGTTATGGTATTGAATTCATTATTAGTGAGACTGAATGCTGTGGAGGCAACTTAGGAGAAAGCAGTGAGTTATTCTGCCATTTGTGTCTGACTACATCTGGTTTTTATACATAATCACCAATGCAAAGTTTGGAACCAGGGCATGAATACCAGATCTGCCAGTCTGTTATTATTTTTAATTTAATAGGGCCAATGAACAATGGAGAGGCTTCTGCTAAATTAATAGCTCTGATAAAGGAAGTAAACTTTCAACAGCCTCTTGGTTTAAGTATTCCATTCAGAAATATGAAATCCATGTTCAAATTCATTTGTGAGGAGATGTGAATTTCCTTTTCTGACATCCTGAGAGAGACTCTAAGACAACAGATTCTTGTTTAGGGGGAAGTCAGAACCTTTAGCTCTTTGAATTTTGGCCAAAATACAAACATTTGTTCTGTTGGTTATTTCACAGATTTAAAAACACTTTACAGAATTTTGAGGCAGAAGCCACATGAATGACACCATATTGAATAGCCTATAGAAAATGACAGACAGATTAAAGAATTTGGCCTAGAATTCCCTAATCTTAGTAGACAGGACTTGCATGGCTAGTAGATAAATTCTGAAGCTTCACAGTTACTCCCAGGTGTGCTACTGTTGCCTTCGTATGTTATGCCCTAAATAGTTCTTTCTTTTCCTCTGCGCCTTAATATTTCCCTTGGAAAAGTGAATTGAACACTTCTGACACCCCTTTTTTATTGCTTTGTTTTCTAATAAATGAAGACAGTATTTATTATTTTAAATAATTTCTGATGGGTTGTTTTAGCAGTCTCAAAAGTAGGGGTAGTTTCAATCAGAATAAAAACAAATTTTCTCTCTTTCCCTAAATGAATAGAATTATTCAGTATGATGGTGGCAGAACATACAGAAATTAGACTTTGCTTTTTTTTCTCTACTATTATAAATCCTAAGGTATTAATGACCTTGGCCCAGCATGTCTTGCTGAGAATTAGTGACTGGATGAAAACACTTCCCCAAAAGGGACAGTGATTAATTCTCAGTAAAATTCACTAGGGATCAATCAATCTAACAAAACCATTCAATAGCGTCGTGGAAGAATTTGAAAAGAAATCATTTATGAATCTGAAAGTTTTGTTTTTTTAAAAAAGTAACAGAGTTGTGAAAGGAATCTGTTGAGTAACATATACTGTTCAATTAGAAATTATATAAATATGTACCTCAAGATGATCAGCTTTCCTCTGTGTGATGAGAACATAATAAAATATTTTTATATTCAAATGTGTGGAACATGGGACAAGAGCATCTGTGATGACACAGTAAACAGTAGAAGAAAGCAGTGAGCTTTGTGGTATTGCCTGGAGTGTAATCATGGAAGGATAGGCATCATGATTTAGCTGTTATGAATAAAAAGACAACACTTTCCTTAGCAGTTTTCCATTTCTGCTGTAAATTAGCTCTGGCCTGAATCTCCCAATATACTCTGTGGAGAAAACTTCATGCACCTATTAATCTCTGCAATTTACTTGGGCTTCTGAAAGTTCAAAATTCACCAAAGAGCATTTGGCTAGAACTAACCAATGTGCTGGTGAGGTCCGCCTTTGTGCTGATTGCAGTTACATATATTACAGTTATATATGTTATATATGGACATACATGCATGTATACATTCCACATTGGTTGTTCAGTTAGTGAAATAAATGTCTTTGAAATAAAATCATCTTTGATTGTACTGGAAGAATAACACTAGGTTTCACCTATGAGGCCCTGTAGAAGATTGTTGCATAAAACTAGCAACATAGCCCATACAGGGTCAAAAGGTCTCAGTACCATGTGTGTTTAAATTCACCACTGTTTAATCTTTGCAGCCTTGAAGTACTTTGGACCATCATAGAAAATAATACACTTTGTAATCTTTTATCTCTCCAGAAGAGAGAGAATTAAAAAGAGAAGGTGAGACAATTAAAAAGAGAAGGTGAAAACATTCGTGTGTGTGGATAGAGCATGAGATTCTTTTATGAAGTAAGCTATAAAAATGATGTCTCTCTAGTCTAAATGCCTATTTCTCTTAAGGTTGGTTGTAATCCCTGCCTTCATATATCACCTACAAAGGTCTTTGTTACAGAAAACCCTTTCTATTCTCCACTCTTCAAAGCAATTTATTAAAGCCTATCTTTTTAGCCTACCAAGCCCTCCAAGAGGTTATATGGATGTATGAATTGCACTTTGTAGTAGGAGAACTGAGCTTTTAAAGGCAATGGGGTTTGACAAGCTGCAAAAGTGGCCTTAACAGTAACTGCAAAGAGCTACCGAGTGCTAGATTATTTAGAATTTATTATTTTGAACGTGTCCCAAGTATACGGGTCCTGCTTCATAGCTGAGCTGCAAGCTATGACTAAGTTCAGTGACATTAGCTATTGCTCATGAGCTAAGGACAATTCTGAGCTAGGAAATGCCAGTCTTAAGGTGCAGTGTGCTGTCAAGGCCATTCAAAGTTTGAACTTGTTCAGTGTCACTTTGGTGTGCTGTTGAGTTTAAAGGCAGAGCAGTATCTCTGTTACATGAAGGAGCTTTAGTTTGCCAGTAAATCTTAAAGGAATACCAATTTTAGTCCTTTCAACAGCAGAATTCTTTTGAACTCCTGTTGGATACAGGGATCTCAGGGATCAATCACAGTATTACAGGCAGGATGTGTTCATTCAGTAGCAGAAGCTTTGGCACCAAAAGAAGATTGTTGAAACTATTTTCCTTTTAGCAGCAGGAGTAAGTACTCTAAAGAAACCAGACTCAGTACGATTGCATGATGCATAAACAGTGTGTAATCCTTTAAATGTACAGGGAATTATACACAAATGAGGAACAAGAGCAAAAATCCAGTTGTTGCTGCTGTACAGGCTTGGTGTTAAATATACAAATTTGAATTGTTAGTCAGGAATGCTTTTGTCTTCAGAGAAGAACCCTGAAATCATACAGCACTTTCTACCTCCACCCTTGGGATTTAATGGATCTGCATTCAACGGTTTCAGCTTCACAGGTTTGTGGTTTTTAAATCAGATAAATGCATTCCTTTTTACAGGGAAAAATATTTATTGGATAGGTTTCTAAAAACAAACATAGGATAAAACCTAGGACTTCAGTAACTAGAAGCCAGAAGAGACGGAAAACAAACAATAAAACATTTTTCTGTGAATTAGACTACAGAATACCAAATGCCACACAATCAGAAAATTGAAAGAAATAAGATCTGTTGCAAAGACCAGGTTATAACAGTTCTCCTTGATTTTTCCATCAGGTTATCAAAATATTATTTTTTTTTCTCATTCCTTGAGAATGCATGTATATACAGAAAGCAAAATGAGACATGTTTAAAAATATCAAGGATCAAATGCATTTATTTTTTCTACTTTTTCTCCCACAAAGACATTTTTGGCAAGAATATTCAAATGCTATAAAAAAGGGATTATAAAATGTCTGCACACAGGAATGCCAGCATAACCATATACATATTCCCATATTATATCTTGGGTTGAAAATTTAATCATTTTGAGGAAATAAATTAAACACAGAAACAGAAAGATCAGTAACAGAAGGATTTTGAGAAACAAAATACCTGCAGCTGCATTTCTGTTTCTATGAGAGATTTGATTTGACATCCACTCATGTTAGCATTTGGAAGAGAATAAGGCTTGGCATATGCTACTATGTGTTTTCCTCCTACAGAGGAGACAAGTGGCAGGCACCCTGCTATACCTTTTAAATTGTTCTCTTATTGCACAAATTAAAAGAGGAATATTTAAACATACTTCAGAGGTTAATTTATAACAATTATTTTCTCTCTTTAAAGGCACTTTTGTTTGCTATTGTTTGAAATTTATGAAAATACAAACCACAAGAGACCAGTATAAGTTTCTAATTTCATAAAAAATCCTAAAATTTTCTTAAAGAACTGACTGTACCCAGTGCCTGAAAAAGTAAGTCATATCTCTATGCCTTTTCCTTCTCAGGAAAGCAGACATGGAAGCACCATGTTAAGACGTGAATTCCAGCATGCAAGGATTGCTGAAAATGGAAGTTTTATTCCAGTTATTACCCCAAATGTATAGAATGCTGATGGCTGTTGAGGTTATGCAGACTTACTAGTTATAAAGCTGCTGTCGATGACATCCAGTAACAAGCACCAGAGCAAGATTTGGCAGCTGAAGCTGGACAACAGAAAAGAGGGTGGGCTTTCCTAACAGTGAGGGGCAGTTATTTGTCAGCTGTACAGAGCTCTTTGGAGTCCAAACCAAGTTTCGTATCCCTTGAAATAATGCTTTCTAGCTCAGCAAGAGATTTATGGCTTTGATGGGATTGATGTACAGGATTGATGTAGGGATTCCAGTGGTCTTCTTTCACAGCTGATGAGGTTATACAACTGTCTGGTCCTTGGCCCTGTGAATCTTGTCATCAGATAAACACATGGTTAGATATGCATCCATCAATGATCCCTCTAGTTCTCATTTCTGCATGCAAAGCGGTACTCCACTGTGCCAGAATTTGGTCATGTGAAGCAGCTGTCTGTGGCACTTGGCTTTTAAGCACTGTGATGATGCATGTGAGAAGATGGCATGCTTTACATTTGGTAGTTAAACTTAGGGGTGAAAAGCTGTGCCTCACCTCAACACCTCAGGCAACACAAAGAAACCTCTGTAATATGGTGGTTATAAATACGTACATATATATATATGTATGTGTATGTCTATTATTCTGAATCCCTGTACCAAATCAGCCACAGTTCATCAACACTTACCTGAACAGATGAATCTGGATTTGCTGCAGACCTATTCTGTCTACAGAATACTTAGACAAAAGGTCAAACCTCGAGTGAAAAACTGATTCATGTGTTTCAGGGAAAGAAGAATCGTAATTTTTCACAATATACTCAGAGATTTTACCAACAAAAGCGTGTTCTGAGATTGTATTATGTAATACATTATTGGTTTTATTATTGAAAAATTTGCCTTATTCACTTCAACAATGACACTATACAGAACAATGAGCTCCATCGAAATATAATTCAGGAACCTGATTTAAAAATGGTTGAAAATTCTCCTGTTGAGTTCGAGGAACTTTGGATCTGTACCATTTGCTTTGTCAGCATTTAGTGCAATTTTTTCTGTAGAAGAATTCCTTAATGGAACAGGCCAGGAAAGAATGTAAGAAATTTCTGAGAGCTGATCCTTCAGATCTCCAGAGATCGTGGCTAGAGAGATATAAGCAAAACCAGTTGAATTCTCAAGTAAATGTGCAGAACATTTTGCAAAGCACTGTGTGTCTCTGCAGATTAGAAGCAGAAAGAGGCAACAGTGGTTAGTATGTTAGGCACTCAAAATGTGTGGAATCATGAGATAGATTTTCTATGATGAACTCACCTAATGCTACACTGATGGAAAACTCACTCTTTGGATAGGTAGAGACTGGAAAAAAATTATTTAGTGTAAGAGTCCTGTTACCAGATGAAGAAGTCAGGTTATGCACACTCAGGCTTGAAGATTCAGTTTTCAGAATTTATTTTTCTACACAGATTTATTCTGTTTTCACTGAGGCCGAGCATTAACTGTTATTCTTATTTGACCTAGGAGATTATCTGCACTCTCGAGTTTCTGTCTCTGTTGGACATTAGTTTTGCCACCTCTTTTTCATTCAGAATCGCCAGTGACTGGTGTTTTCCAGCTCTTAATGTGACAGATAACAAGGACAATGGAAAGCACTCTGTGACAGATGCAACTTTTATGGCATCTGAAGGTGCAAACATATTTTCAGTTTAGCATGCTAAAGGGCATCAGTTCAGAGCCTTAGGTGGTTAGAAGCATATGCTGCTGCTGAAAATAATAAGAAATAAGACTATTTTGAACACAGTTTCAGGGGCAAGTGTGTGGAGCATTTAGCTCTCTGAGCACTGAGAAGAAATGTCTAGACTGAGTCAAACTAATGAAATACCTGTGATGATAAAAATAAGCCTGCTAGAAGTCCTCTTGTGAGCAAACTACATTAGTGCTCTTGTATACTGCTACAGCACTTAATGTTTGCTGTTGCAGCTTTCACAGATACAATTGCCCTTGAGATCACAGTGATATTTCTACTCTTCTTTATACCTAGACACCTATTCTTAAGCATTTTTGCTTCATTAATAATTGATGCCTGTGTTTAAGGCTTCTATTTGAAAATATCTCTCAAATCTACTTTATTAGATTTTGAGTAAATGTTCTCCAAATCTCCTCAGCATTCTGTTAAAAATGAATGTCATATATCTTTTGATAAAGCCTACAGACTTAAGTGCCTAATAAAACCGTACATGACTAAAATGACTATTAATATTTTCGCATTATGCTGAAGTATGAGTATTCTCCCAGCAAAGGTATGAATCACTGGTTTTCCATTTCTTTAATTCTTTATTAATTGGTACTTGAGGCAATAAACCATAACATATAACTTTGGCTTCAGATAAGGTTTAATGAGTGCCTGACCTTTGCTTGGATAATTTTCTGTCAGTGAACCAATTCAGGATAACCCTTTGAAGCTTGAATTCCTTTGCTGAGTGCTGCTTGGTTTTTGCTGTCCTTGACTTAAATGGGTGGTACTGATAGTTGGCTTTTTTACAAATAAACTTCCATAAGAAAGCTTTCTTTTAAATGATTAATTTAGTGGAAATTTAATTTTTTTGTGTCTCTCTCTGTTTCATTAATTATTCTGCAGTAGAACAGAAGCCTGATTATAGCTGGAGCTGAGAACCACCTTTCCTAACATAACTGAGTTATATGGCCTACTACGATGTCATAATCTGCATGATGACCCTTCCACCTAAACGTACATCATGCTTATGGGCATACCATAAAAACTCCAGCAGAGTAAGTCCTAATTCTTTTAGAGTCCCACAGAGTATAGATAGAGAAATCAGAAAGTTATTATCTAAATGAAATTGTATATTAGATATGGGACCTGAAAAGGTTTGATACCATTCAGGTAATTCTGAAAAAACTGCAGATATCCAACTGGTACATGTTAAGATCTTGACTGAAGTCTCCTGAGAACAGGCTTCCCTGGGGGAATCTCCAGTACTTTCTACTTCTGTCTGGATTTGAAATACTATGAGAACAATCACCCATGCTTTAAATTGGGATTTATGTTTTTCTATTCCTCTCTGAATCCCAGAATGCAGCTATGCATGAGAAAATGCAAAAATGATCAAACTTATTCGGACTCTAAAAATATTTAATGATTTCAGACATTACTGAAAGATTAGGCAATGTATTCTCTACCTTAAAATAACTTATTTCTGGAGTTTCTGACTACCATGTCCAGTGGTAGTATCATCTCTAATTTTTTTTCTCCAGAAAAAAGTAGAACCTTATTAAAAAGAAGAAGAAGAAAAAAAGAAAGCAGCCAAATGCAAAAGTAAACATATTATTTGGCACTGAGCATACTTAAGGAAGACTAAATGAAATATTTTCTCCAGTCTTTCGCAAGTATATAAGTTAAGGCCAGGGATGCCTTGTAAGAGTGCCTAAGAGTGGCTGGCCTGACCTGTGTGTACAGTACATTCTCTGTTTAGAAACTGTGTGTGTAAAGTATGTAATATTCACTAGAGCAGGGTTTGGAACTTCAGCCTTATGCATTTGAGCCATTTTAACCCTCAACTACAAATGCTAAGTGATTGAATGCAAAATGTAGCAGCTTCAATTCAAAATTCCTTTATGTTAGCAGTGTTTTAAACATATTCAGGGGTTCAATTCCAGTTTGAATCAGAAAACCTGAAACACTGATCAAAGATATATGGACATGGAAGAGTTTATCCTCATCCCTTTGTGAAAGCAGAGAACTAACATGTATTAAAGCAATATAACCATATTTGTACGATATCAGATTGTATCTAGCTTAGATAAAATAATATTTCTATTTGTCAGATTCCAAAAAACTTTTGGGCTTTGTTTTGGTGGTTTGGTTTTTGTTTTTATCTCTATAGTTAGCTAATAAATTTGTTGCAAATAATTTGGGCATTTAAAATTAATTTAATGAATTGCATTCTTCACTAAAACACTGAAAAGAAAGTATCTAGTCACAATAATATGCTTAAATAAACATTTGTTTCAGTGCTTTGCTAAAACTTGTGCCTCAGGCCATAGTCTTACCATTTGCATACATTGATTCAAAAGATTTTAGAATTTTTAGTTGCTCAATCGGCCAGTTTCCTTGTGGAGTCACTATCAGTTCTGTATGAAGGTTTGGACTCACTCTTGACACTGAACGTGCTATTTGCAACAACAAGATATCAGGGCTAACAGGAACAACATGGAAAGAAAAAACAGATCCAGCTGCTTATAGCTAATGGCATAAACCTATGGAAACAAGCTGCCTTCCCATGGTTAAAAGACTCCACTCCAGTGAACAGAATTAATTAAGTTCATTTCCATTCAGGACTGCCCTTGGTCCACAGAGAGGCAAAGGGCAGTTGAAGAGTATAATTACTTGTGTTAAAGAGAAAGGGCAATGGGAGTTAGCCCAGCGTCACAATGTGTTTTAAAAGAACAGCATGCCTTTATTGTATTTTTAGTTTGATGTGGGTGAATTACAAAGCAGGGGGAAAAAAGCTCTATGTGAAACAGTACTTACCAGATATAAATGGAAACAATCATTCAAGTGCTTCATTCAAAGTAGTGAAGAAGGAGAAAAAGGAAAAAACCTAGCAGTTCTGATAATATGTCCAGCAGTGGGAATAAATGTCATAAATTAAGGTTTGCCTGAGATTATCATGAGAATAAAAACAACTGCCAGGACTACTAATTTTCAACCTTATTAGAATATATCAGTTTTTGTGTACAGGTACAGTCATTCCCTTTGATCCTCTATGCATTAATTTTTTTCAATTTTCACCTGCTCTGTACAGAGTGTTACAGGAGTTTTAACAGCATAACTTTGACTACAGACCCTGGATTCCTCCAGGCCTTTTTCAGAGCTTGTGTAGCAACACATATTTTGTTGCCATCTTCCAGATGATTGCCAAATTTCTGTTTTTATTTTTTCTCCCTGCTGTCAGTGATATTTGGAGTATTTTAGCACAGTTTGGGATCACTTTTTTACCTGAACTAAATGATGTATATGTTGTGAAAATCAACTATTCTACTTTTATTGGAACTAGTCAGTTAAACCAGGCACATGGGAAGAAAGCAGTTGTAGCTGTGGTTCCCATCCTGCTTGAGCAACCCATCCCTCTTTTTCCCCCATCACATATTGGGGGGATCCATCTGAAGGGAGTTTGTCAGAGGCTGGTATAATGCCACTGTTCCCTTTATTGATAAATACATTATACCATTACAGCCCAACACTCTTTCAGTGCCACAAGCAGCTCTAAGAAACTTATCTCTTCATGTAAACTTTTGTTCTGACTTGAGCAGATCTCACTGTGTTGTAGTGCTAGAAAATGGTAGCTGGATGTAGGGGAGGCTGCACCCCTGTATTACAGGACTAGTAAAGCTGCAATATTCCATCAAGCCTAGAAAAAAAAACCTGGTGAACTTCATCTCATATAGACAAAAGAATAATATACAGGGGTTGTTTTAGGTGCTGGAAGAAGTTGGTCCAATTTATATTTCTAAGATGTAGTTGAGAATAACCATAAAAGATTAAGCAGAATCTACAGAAGAAGCTCTGAAATTTTTCCAATATGTTGACAATAAATAAGGCAGATTTTTGTTCCCTGGACCTGTAGGTATCTCTGTAACTTACACCATTTCTATATGGTTTGTCTGACAATTCTTTCATCTTTCATCTAATGCAATTCAAATCCATTCAAACTATATTGAGCAGCTTGAAAATACAGAGAAGCTGAAGGAATCATGTAACTGTGGTATTTCCACTGACTGGCTCAGAGGCAAGTCTGCCCTGTGAAACAGTATTTTAACAGCTGTCCAAACATGTTTATCTGGATCTCTTTCAGCTTGTTACATTTGTTTCTTTTTGTTTATCACCTCCAAAAAGGTATTCATTCTGTAAGATGAAAATGGCAAAAACCCCTGAAATATAAGTTGTTCCAGTGTATGACCTCTTGTGGTCCTGTTATCATAGAGCTACCATGTGTAAGGATTGTGGTTATGAGTTGTTAATGTAGTGCAAATAAATAAAATGTCATTGAAGGACCAAAATTCACCTGCTTGGTTCAAGGTCTGGCAGTTACAAACTGAAATAGTGTTGTCTCCAGCCCCATGTGTTGCCACTTAAATGCAAATATTTGTGGGTACAGCTGTGTCCTAACTCAACATTCAAATTCGGAAACTTTTCTTTCAGAAGTAGTCCTACCTAAATTAGGTCCTCTATTAATTTTATACAAGACTGTATAATCATAACAATAACTCCCTAAAGTGCCTTTGTTTTTTCTTTACACTTTCATAAGATATATTTCTGTTAGATGCTGTGCAGTGAAAATGAGTTTGCAAAGATGATTTAAAGTATAAAATGAGAAATGTGGTAAAAGAACAAGCCTGCAGGATTACATGTGAAATAGAATTCCAGTTTTTTGAGGTACACATGTTAAAAGAAAAAAAAAAAA
>VZDJ01000782.1:25344692-25433861 GCA_008694505.1 Cyanoderma ruficeps
ATTGTAAATGCTTCATCACGAAAGCTTAAACAGTTTGGAAGCAACATTAATTGCTGAATCAACTGTGTAGTAAAAAACCCCAATGATCTCAGAGTAACTTTTCAAAAACAATGACCTAGAAATATTGAAAAAAGGAGATAGAACAATAACTGAAACATGAAGCTTTCCCTTCAAAACGCAGGTACGTAAGAAAAAAATGTAGCAACAATGTGATGATATGTAATCGTATGACTATTCATAGGCTTGAGCACTATAAAGCAGAACTGATGAGACAATTCACAAATATAAACCACTTGAACCTGGTCCTCTCTGTAGTCAGGAAGGAAGGAAGGAAGGAACTTGAAAAGATTTTCGTGATTAGAAAAAGTCTGGATTGTTTGTCCAATTGCTTATATAGTTCTAGAAAAAGGCTAAAGTACTTGTATGATTTATTGTATTTGGAACACAGAGGCTAAGAAACATGATTAGACGAGCACAGAGCTACCATGTGTAGGAAAATCTTATAGATTTCAATGGCAGAATTGCAGTTTAACTGGCTTGGACCCTGGAACCCATTTTACCTGGAGTGGCAATGGGATTTCAACAGTATTGCAGATAAGCAGAAGAAAACTTCCTGTAATTCAGAAAAAATTCTAATTCTCTTCAATGAATCTGGTTATGTTTATTACAATAACAGTGAAGAGGAAACTACTACCTACTCCTGGATTTGTCATACCTACCAGACTTGTTATTTAGGAACATAGTTAACATTGGTGTCTGATAATATCATCTGAGAAAGCTCTGGAGGAATCTCAGGCCAGATAATCCTCCTCAGGGGTCCATCTCTTATCATTGTCTGTCCAGGGAAGCCTTGTGCAGCAGGAGTTTTGACTTTGACAGCTCAAGACAGATGACATTAGTTTACTCATGCTGAGCAAGTGTAGTTTAATATAGAACTTTCTACAATGAAGAAAAGCTACAAACTAATGAAAAAAGCCCTCTCCATTTAGAACTGTTAGGTAACCCGTAACAGGTATTTTCCTTGTCATAGCCCACATTCAATTTAATCATTACACCACCTCCATTTAGGACCACTTCTGGCAAGCATTTGCCCACGTGAAAAGTCTTCCTGTTCTAACTTGCTGCTGGCGAAATCCCTTATCTGAATCCTTGTTGGGCCAAGATGGGTTGAGCCCCTCACAGTCTCAATACTGGATATTCCTGTCTGTTGGCAGGAATTGGCTTTCAGCATGGAAGCATGGTCTGTGTTCTCGCATGTCTTCACTGCCCTTTCACTACCAGTGTGAGTGATGACTTTCCAGCACCAGGATGACCTTCTGAAAAGGGGCCTACTTTGCATACATGATATATTTAGGGAGCTACTTTGCCTGGGCTTTGTGTACAGATAATGGAAGAGGCCTTTGGAAATATATTCAGAGTGGGATGCAGGAAAAAGCCTCAGGTTTCCTCCTAGAAGCTACAAAGAAACCACAGAGATATGAACGTCTACTCTAGGCCCCAAAGTTGCCTATTCAGCAGATACAGCACAGTTATATCCTAACCTGGCAGCTAAGCTGATAATGAGAATTATCCCATGGAACCAACTGTATTTATTTGATATTTTGAGGTCTTCAGAGATATTAGCAGGTACTTTGTGATTAACCCTTAGCAATAAAACAAACAAATTTAGTAAATAACAAAGACAAATAAAGAACTGAAATAAATTACCAGTGTTTAGAAGCATTATTCATTTCAGTCCACTCAGGTAAGTCCACTTTCCCAATACAATATATTACTGAGTAAACATTGAGAGCATAGCTCCAAGAGTGGGAAACTGCAACAGATACAGACGGATACCAAAAGTGGCTGAACTGCATCTGGCAGTTTGGCTACATCTGGAAGGAGGCTAGTTCCCAAGGAGTTGGATAAGGTGTTCCTTCAAAAGCTCATATTAGTTTCAAATACTAAAAATATGTGGTAAATATGTTATAAAAATCAGCTCCTGTCTTTCAAGCCTTCAAACTGTCTAGAGACAAAAACCTAGTTTTGTCCCTCAACAGCCCATCTTTACCTGAGATGATGTTAATTCTGTGCTACAGCAGTAGGGTATTACTAGATGTTGTTGCTTCATAAGGTGCAGCATATTTAATACATGAGCAGATCTATTTATTCATCACTTGCTATGACTTTATAAATTTTGTTCTGTTACCTGCACTGTGGGATCAATGTTCTCTGTTTCTTGCTGTGGCTACTGCTGCCTTTCAGTTACTACTATTATGTATGAAAACTACCCACATCCTTTCACCCTGATGTCTGCAACTCCTGCTTGTCAACTGCTTCTAGGAAGTATAAATACTTTTTAAAATGTTATTTCTAATTTTCATAATTTTCATAAAATACAAAGATGACTGAGCAGCACATATGAACTGTCAAAATTTCTTTCTATTTCCTTTTGGAATTAGGTGTTACAAAAAAAAGACCATAAACATTAGGTAATAAAATAGAAACTCTTGAGATGAAAAAGAAATACTGGTGCACTTGTGTAACACTTGAGATTTCTTATACTATGAAAGATTTCTTTTAAAGTTGAAATCCTGGAGAGAAATAGCTATCAAAAGAAATCATTTATATTTGTCCTTTCACTTTGTTTATCTAGCTATATCAAGATGAATTTTGCTATAGATTTCTACTTTTTCTTTGACAGGAGCTGTATCACTTCTTTCCATCTGAGAGTTTCTTCAGGATCAAGTCTGTAGAGGAAAATAGCATGATATTTTTGTGTTATTACTATCTGAACAAGATGTCTTCACAACCTCTTTCCTAATCTTAAAGATACCAGGATCCTCAGATCCATTTTAAATCTCACCCTTCCTAAACTCTTCCATCAAGTATATGAAGTTCAGAATTGAAACTTCACAGTTAGTGATAAGAGACATTTTGCCTAGAAGGCAAAATGTCAGCTCAGTACAAGTTTTCACATACCTGATTTGTCTTTGTATGAGAAAATGTTTCAGATTCACCCTCCTGAAGGCTGATGAGCTATTCACTGTTATTTCCATCAGGGTTTCAGAGTATATTTTGAAATGTATCTTACAAAAAAAAAAAATATCCCTAGTGATTACAACTCATTTTTTGAAATTGGGTCATTCTGTCTTTCAATGCCTTGGGATAACCAATTAAAAAGAGTAAAGCTGAGGAACTAGAAGAAATCCCCCAAACTCTGAGATCACCAGTCTGTCATCTGTCTTCAACAGCATCAATTTAGTTTTTCATGGTGAAAACTTAGTATCTTGGGATAGTGCATAATAGACTTGACACAGTTTTTAAAATCAACAGCTCTGGCTGCTCACTGTGTATTTAACAATATGGTAATTGTCACCAGAAGACCTTAGGACAGACATAAAAAAAGACATTACAGGAGGAAAAGATCCACCTTTTTTAATGAGAGTTGAATGAGCCTATAACTGAATTTCATAGTTTAGTCCTGGATTATTTAAGAAAAAAAAAATTATGGTAGAACTATGTTTGAATCAGATAAAGCCATTTTCTCACATGGATGATATTTGGTTGAAGATAACTTATACATAGATTGGAAATTACTTTTCAAAACTTCATTTTGACAAAATATAATACAAATTGTTTCACAACAAAGTTGTTAGGTACTATTTTCACCATTTCCTCCCCTGTATAAAAATTGAGTATCTCAAAATAATGGCATCCTATCTTTGATTTCACAATATGTTATTGTTGTTGTTACAATACAGTAGAATAAAGGAGCAGATGCAAACTGTAATATTTTGCTTTGGAAAATTTTATATCAATAACTACATTATTCACACAAAAGTAATAAAGGAATTAGTTTGAAAGATATTGGTTTATCGATTATCTTGAAAATGGTGTCTTTAACTTCCAGTAGATTTTAGTATACCAACAGAACTCAAGAAAGCTGAGAGCAGTTTTAGAGTGTGCCAGTGAGCAGAGGAATGAACGGGATCATCTGGATAGCCACAGAGCAGTTGGTCTGCCATGGGTTGTGGATGAAATAAGGGACAAGGTGACATGGGATTGAGTTTTTAGAGGACTAAAGGGTAAATGTATAATTAACGTTGGTAAACAGGATATCTAATGCTCATAAATAGGAGTCATAATGGGGAAGGAAGCATGTGTTGAAGGGAGGTATTAGGAATTGTGAATGTTGAAAGTGATGTACACGCAAATATTTTGTGCACCTGGGTTGACAAACTGGCCTTTACTTGGCAAGCAATTTACAAGTGCAATTAACTTCAGGCTCAATTTAGCTAATTTCAACATCTAAGTAGCAATTGTGTATTTGTGTTAGATCCCTTGACATCTAAATAGCTTAAATTAGGGTGCAAATAATTTTGGAAGGAAAAAAAAAGTACCAGTGATTCACAAAAATTAAAACTCCAAGAAAATAAATACCCTCAAATAAACCGTATTATACGTTTCTTGTGTTTAGATATTGATGGAAAAATTTCCTCACAAATTTTCTGCTGTATTCAGATACCATTTCATATTTCTTGCACTGTTAACCTGAAAGTAATTATACTCCTCCTGTCTGAAAGGTGAGCTAGCTTTCAAATATGCACCATCAACAAAATACAAACACCTTCACCTGTATTGCTTTGTTAGTGGCTGAGGCTATTTAACTGGAATGCAGATATCATTGGCTAGAAAGAAAGAACCCCCACCAGCAGCTTAATTTCTTACTCTAAATTGGTTTTGACTAATTACAAGATTAAATGTGGGAAAAAAAAAGAAAACGGAAAAAAAAGCTTCAACCATCTCTGTTTGTTTTGTTGAGTTATTTTGCCATGAGTCCACAAAGCCATATTCTTTATGTGTAATACTCTTAGGATTGTTTTTGTTGGTTATTTAATAGATGTTTGATGTTACAGAAGAATGAAGTGTTGAAAAATGATTTCCTGGTTTTTCTAATTAAAAATACTTATGAACTGCGTTTACCATACTGGACAGTAATTTTTTTTTTTTTTTAAATTTTTCTCACCTTGAGAAATCTCACAGCAAACATTGACCAAAGAATATCTTGGCTCAGTTGTCTGAGTAACTCAGAAAAAATGAGAACAATAATTAATAATAATTAATTATAATTAATTATTGTCTTTGGATTATCTCTTTCCAGTAGCATATAGTGAAGGTCTAACTGTATTTATTGTTTTCATACTTAGGTAATCTGGAAAAATATATTTTTCAAGCTTTATGTAAGTTACCTCTCATACATATGAAATATTTCTCCATGCCCTCCCTCTCCCCTCTCCCAATTAACAGAAAATTATACAGCTGTTATAGGAAACTATTAATTGACTTAAGAAATTTTTTTAAAAAAGGAAAGAAACATCTAGAGCAGTACTTAAATAATGGAAATTTTCTACACACACACACTTTCTATCCTTTGTTCCTTTCACCAATACTTTCAATGACTGTTTTTCTTTGTTCATCTTACTCATTTTATAACATCTTATCTAGCTGTAATTTTGAGCAACAAGGACTAATTTTGTTTTGCTAGTTTTTAAATTGCTTTTGTGGGTTTGACAAATTTGGGGTTTGTGTCCTTTTGAAGGACATTTAACAGGTATTCAGCAATCAGTGACCAGACGATGAAAAAAAGTCCTCTCTTCAGTTCTGGTAACTTTCTTCTATGCAAATCATTTTAAAAACTTATTTCTCTAGAAATTTTTTTGCAGACTAAGCTTGCATAAATTAAACTAGATCAGGATCAAAGTGATTTAATTTGTTAGTATGATGTAATTTAGCAGCAATTAGTGACCTATACCAGCAACTCAACAGATAGATCACCATGATAGTCACTTACTAAATGTTAGTATACATCTGCACATTTCTGAACAGCTTTCTGTGGTCAATTCTAGAAAATTGGAATTGCATCCACATCCCCTGCCCCAAGTTAAATGCACCCCAATCACAATGGGGAAAATGCACCCTTCCAGCTGCACATCTCTCTCGTGGGAAGTTTAAGTGCATCTATGCTTCTCCCTTCAACTGCTGTCCCCATGCAGCAAGGATCATACCTGCACAGATGTGCCATGTCCCTGGACATTGTACCTCATACTGTCTTCCACCCCCCAGACTGCTCATGGCAAACAACAGAGAGCCTGCTCTGCCTGGCTTTGGAGTGATTGTGATACTTCAGGACAATTTCTGGTAGTGGTGAGCCTGGCATTGACTGCTGTCATTTCCACTGCTAGGTTTCTCTGCTCTGCTACCAATAGCTGCACTTCTTTTATACTTCTCTCAAGCTGACTCCTTCCCTGTTTAAAAACCACCCTTTGCAACTCCCAGGTCTAACCTGGGTGGTTAACTTTCTCTTTGGGTGAAAGTTGGGTGGCCAGCTTTCTCTTCAGTTTATAATTTTTCGTTAATCTTTATTTTGAGTCAACAGCCTCATGGATAGTTTTGGGTGTCCCAGTGGGATCTACAGCGCACACTCAAGTTCCTGTCTCAGCAACTGTGGCTGTTCAGGATGTTTTGCTAAAGATGTTGTGAGCATCCCACAGATCCCAGAAGGACACTGGCTATCAGAGCAGGGACAGGCAGAGTGCCAGTACCTTGAAAGAAAAAGGAAGATAAATTGTTTGAGAAGATGTCCAAAAAAGGTCAGTGAAAATGGTGAAAGGTCTTAAACACAAGTCCTACAAAGTGCAGCTTGGGGCAATGGTATTGTTTAGCCTGAAGAAAAGGAATCTCAGGGGGGACTCTATCACTCTCTACAACTACCTGAAAGGAGGTTGTATTGCTTTATATTGGCACTTAATGAGGAATTGAAAACACACCGGTGTTTTGGCTACTGCTGAGTGGGGTCACCACAGTAACAGTTCATTCCCTTCTCACCAGTAGACTGAGGATGGGCAAGAACCTGGGAGGTAACACAGCCAGAACAGCTGACCCAAGCAGTCCAAAGGGGTATTCCATACCTTATGATGTCTGCGGATCAATAAAACTAACAGAAATAGTGTGCATTTGGGGGTTGCATTAATTATTACAAAGTTTGTATTCTGGAGCAACCTCTATGTGTCCTGGAGCCCTGCTCCTTGGGAAGTGCCAGGAAATTGCTGGTGATGGGAAAGAGCGAATACTTTTTTTAAAGTCTTGTTGGCTCTTTTTAAAGTCTTGTTGTTGGTGGTGGTTTTGGTGAGTTTTGTTAGTTTCTTTTTGGTTTTTTGTTTTGGTTTTTTTGGGTTTTGTTTGTTTTTTTTGTTGTGGGGTTTTTTGGTTTTTTTGGGTTTTTTTGTTTGGTTTTTTGTTTTTTTTGTTTGTGTTTTNGGTTTTTAGAGTTTTTTCCATCTTATTTTCCCTCACCCTGGCCTGCTGAGGAGAAGAATGATAGAGCAGCTTGGTAGGCACATGGTTTCCAGCCAAGACCACAAAAATGTTGGAATAGGCTGCCTAGGGAAGTGGTAGAATCACAACCACTGGGTGCATTTAGAAGATGTGTAGTTGTGGCAGTCAGAGACATGGTGTAATGGTGGACTTGGTCATGCTGGGTTAACAGCTGGACCTGATGTTAAGCATGTTTTCCACCTTAAATAATTCTGAAGTATCTGAGAAATTGCTTCCAAGAAGTACTAAGGTGCTATTGCAAGGCTTGCTCTTTTCCATAGTCACTTACTGCTTTTTAGCGTAATTTCTCAAAGTAGACCTTGAAATCTCTTTGCCAACGTTTTGTTTTTTGAATCTAGCATTTTTTTTCCATTGATTATTCTATGACTGGGTTGTTCATGTAATCACCCTCACAGAAACTTCAAATAATTTGATCAGTTTTGAATAAAAAACAATCTGACTGACTCTGTTCATTCCTAATGATAACTCTAATTCTCTGTTATCTCAGAAACTTATTTATTTATTTAGTTGTAATTTCTTTTATATATCTTTATAAATATATTCATTAGCGTTAATAACAAAGATAATAAGCAATAATATTGTCCAAATATAAATATTAGGATCTTAATTTTGATAATTTACTTTCTTTGCTTTTCTAATTTGCTGGAAGTTAAGCAGACCAAAGCATCTCTTGACTAAACTGGTGTCACTGTGAATAGCAGTTATTCCAGTAGATTTTACCACAAAAAGGATTATCCCTATAACTCTTCCCTGGATTTGAAGGACAGTGTGTAAAGATGTGTTACTGTTTTCATGATTCAGTTATCACAGTAAATAGTTGGACTAAGAATCTAAAGGAAAAATGAACAAGGAATTAAATGAAATGATAATGTTTTAAGTCCTTATTGAAAATTTAAAAGTTCATAGCCACCTGACTCCTGACCAAATTCTAACTTTGTGCACATTCCCTTAGAATAGATGGCGATAAGAATCTTTTTCTCACTTTGTTGGAGGTGGAACTAAAACTCTAAAGGAAACAGGACTAGGTTGTGGATGGTTAAGCTCAATGATTAAAGCAAGGATGGAGTCAAATGTGGGGAACAGAGATAGTGACTATGGTCAAGGAAAAAACCACAGGCACTCAAGTTACATCTGGTGTAGAATGAGGGATTAAAAAAATGACAGGGCTGGAAGCAGGGTCAGATGAGAAGCAGGGTCAAATGTTGTCCAAAATTTCTAAGGTAACTAAGGAGCCTATGTTGAAAGTATGGTTCAAAATAAGGAACATGTTTTGATCAATTTTAAATAAAAATAGGTTCCTTGGACTACTTAAATTAAAAAAAAATAAAATAAATACATAAAAGTAAGGTGTTTACCACAGGAATAAAACATTGTGGGGACACTTGATGTCCTAAAACAAAGGTGAGGTAAATATATAAAAAGTTGGTAGTGAGAATACTCCTCTCTTAGCTAGGAAAAGCCCAAAGTGAGAAATCTATATTCAGTTCTTTTTTTTCATTTGAAAGCATTTCAACCTACATACCCACAGGACTGTATAGTACTGTATATTCTGGGGGAACAAAAACAGGTAATCCTTTCCTTGGGGAGGCTGTTCCAGTGCCTAATCAAAATTCAGGTAAAAAACCTTTTCCTAATATCTGACCTAAACCTCCACTGACATTATGTCAGGCCATTCCCTCAGGTCTTGTCACTGGTCACCACAGAGAAGAGATCAGTGCCTGCCCCTCCTTTTCCCCTCATGAGGAAGTTGTAACTGCAGTGAGGTCTCCCCTCAGTCTCCTCCAGGCTGAACAGGCCAAATGGCCTCAGCTGCTCCTCATACGGCTTCCCCTCAAGGTCCTTCACCGTCTTTGTTGCCCTCCTTTGGACACTCTGTAACAGTTTAATGTCTTTTTTATATTGTGGCACCCAAAGCTGCACACAATATTCGAGGTGAGGCTGCCCCAGTGCAGAGCAGAGCAGGACAATCCCCTCCCTTGCCTGGCTGGTCATGCTGTGCCTGATGCCCCCAGGACAGGGTTGGCCCTCCTGGCTGCCAGGACACTGCTGACTGGTATTTAACTTTCTGTTGACCAGGACGCCCAGGTGCCTTTCTAGGGCACTGCTTTCCAGCCTCTTGTTCCTCAGTCTGTCTGTACATCCAGAGTTGCCTCATCCCAGATACAGAATCTGACACTTTCTGTGTTAAACTTCACAGAGTTGGTGACTGACCAGTCATCTAATTTGTCATAATCTCTCTGCAGGGTCTCCAAGCCCTCAAGGGAGTCAATAGATCCTCCCAATTTAATATCACTGGGAAACTTACTAAACCTTCAAGTCTTGTGTCCAGTGAGGAAAGAATATTTCATTATCTTCTTCATCTTGTACAAGTAGCAACCCTGTTTCCATTTCCAATCTCAAAAATTCGAGAGAATTATAAGACATTATCAATATTATAAGATATGTAACGTTAAAATCTTTAATAAGAAAGATTTTTAAAAATATATTTTATTAAAGATTTTTTACCATGTGTTTAGATTTTATATTTTTAAATATTAAAGCAATAATAGAAGATTCATTGTCCATTGATTGTAACCACAGTAACTGCTGCTTAAAGGATTTTGGAACAGCCCCAATATGTTTGCAGTCGCTGAAATTTGCACATGCAAATCAGATGCATTCTAAATTTTCTAATTAGTTGTTGATTTAGAAGCTGCTGACTGAGATATTCCCTGATTCTGTCTACTCTGACATTTAGTAAGTCATTACACTTTAAGGATGACACTGAATAAAAAGACAAAGTAGTGTCTTAGGGCCTAAATGAAGTATAACTTTGGGTTTTATCACAGCCTTACACATTAATTAAAACTTTGTTTATGACTACTGCAAATGGTTTTGAAACAGTTTAAAATAAACTTTCAAAAATTATTATAATCTGGATTTTTAATTATTTCTGATTTCCATTTATCTGTTTGGTCTATAAACCAAAATTTTGAGGCCATTGGATTGACATCTCTAAAAGCTGCTGTAACAGAAAGAGTGTAAAAAAATGTTTTAAAAATTGTTTTAAATTGTAATTTATAATGGCTAGAGAAAAAAAAATAATTGGCATTACAGGGTGTGACTGAGCTAAATGGCTTAAAGGCCAACATGGAAGTTTAAACCTTTGGCAAAAATGATTTTCCTATTGGGCCAGAAAAACGTAAGGCAGACAAACCTCTTTATAGACACTGCACTGGTAAACTGTGTCTTTAGAAGAAAATTTTATTGGGTTAGACTCTAATCTTTCATCCAGAGCTTGAGTCAAATGCTGCTCTGAGTTGAGTCACTGTGTAGTAAACCATAAAGAAGAAGAGATAAGCATCTGCTGGTAGAACATGAGCAGCTGAACCATAAGAAGCTGTTTCCCTGTGTGTCTCACTGAATATGTGGCTGGACTTTGTTGTGTGACTTTGAGCTTTTCACTACATACTCTTTTTGTGATGCTTTTGCTACTTTTGGGATGTACCTTTTGCAAGACACTTAAGTTCTCCTGATTGATCTGTGGCTTATAAGCTGCTAACCTGAATGTTACTAAAAAGGCCTAGACATCTGCCTATAGTACACCTGGGCAAATCCCCTTGATGCCAGTTTATCACTTGCACAGGGGCTCACCAGGCTGCTGAACCTGTAGGAAGAAGCTGCTTGTAGTCAATCAGCTTTGTTAGGACATGCCAGTTAATCTTCTCAACTCCTTACCAGTTTCTTAAAGCTAAATAAAACCTCACTGTTTATTTGTTGCTTCTTACTCCTGAAATTATTTTAAAGCTATAGAAGAGTACCCCTATGTCTAACTATTTTTGAAGTCACGCATATTACACAGTCTTAGTACCAGCATGTATAAAACCTTTTGAATTTATTTTCAAAAGGTTCCAAAGAAACAGCCCCTTAAGTATCTCTATCAGCACTAGAAAAATAGCTTTGCTGTCTAAAAGATCACACATGAATATAGCTTTAATGTTTTCAAACACCTGGGTATTCCTGGGTAACTCAGATACTTTTTTCTCATCTCCATTTTTTCAGAATTCCAGTAGCAGCAGCAGCAGCTGAAAAAGCTGCCAAAGGAAAGTGTCTATTGCTCTCCTTTACAGCGGATTTTCTTTGCTGAGCAAATGGCAGAGTCACCTGTGCTGCACATCCTTCTTTTCAAACAACCTTGCTGGTGCTTCATTTTCTCTGCAAGAATAGACACATCTGGCATTGTGTAGCAACCTCCTCCTTTTGCTGTTCTGAATAGCTCTATACATAAAAACTGGCCTCTATCTTAACCCCTCATATATACACCATGGCAGTGCTAAGGGCTTTCCAAAGAAGCAAGGGAGATGGGGGTTTTGCTGTGGAATGACATCCAGACTCTTACTCCTTATCTCTCCTCTCCACCAGAAACTCTTTCAGTGTCTGTGAAATCTGTATTTCTTGAAAATAAGCAGAACTGCAGTGGTACAGCAGACTGGAGACTTTGTTTATGGTGAAGAACCACATCTTGGGAGGGCTCTGGAACACAGGTTTTCCCATCAATGAAAGCAGAAAATCTTTGGAAGGTATTTTTTACCAAAAAATTGTGGTTTTGTTGAGATGTCCCTCCTCAACAGCAACACAGGTGGGTCAGTGTCCTAGTGCCCTTTATAATGCTTGTATCCCCAGTCGTTTGTTCTGTTTGTGCTGTATATTGAGTTCTGTGCCTTTAAGACTGGTTCTGAAAGCCAAGCAGGGAAAGAAGCGTGCAGTTTGTTTTGAAAAACAGCCTTCACTCCTCTGCATTTTTTTTCTTTCTCGGGAGGGTGTGTTCATCAGAGGTATGGACAGCGGCCGGACAGAGATCTTTATTTTGCTTTTACTTAGTTTAGCAAGCTGAGGCAAAGAAGCTTCCTGGATCTTTTTTTCCCCCCTTTTTCTTGGGAGAGTTTAAACCTGCTGCAGACTGAAAAACCCAGAGGAGGACCGAGGGCTTGCACCTGTGGCCCACCGGGGCCTGGACCTCCGGAAGGACTGGGACTGGTGGGAGACTGAGTGAGCTGAGCTACACCCATGGCAAGGACTTCCTGAGTTTTGTCACCTCTCTTTGAAGTGACAAGAGGTTTTATTGCTTCGTATTATTCATTTTTTGTGCTTGTGGGCATTTTATTTGTTAAATAAATAGGTTTTTTCCACTTTTCTCTGAGGAAGTTCTTTTCCCAGATCGGCTGGGGGGAGGGAGTATTTGGGTTTGCTCTCCAGAGGAACCCCATTTGGAGGTTTCCTCCCAAATTTGCCCTAAACCAGGACAGTCATATAATACAGAGATGATTTATTATTTTGCCTGAGCCCTCTGAAATATTGACACAGAAATCCCTCCTTGAATGATGAACGAGGAAATGGTCACTAATTATCAGTCATTGGTAGTCTGCTTGGTAATTCATAGAAGTAACGTTGCAGTGAGGGACCTTGATGCTACAAAGCACAGAAAAGGATATCAGATCTTTCCCCACCGTAGAAAAGAGCAGAAGGCCTAAAGACCACAAGCCTGTATGTGTTCAGCTGCAGCCTGACAGATTTCTGCTGAGCTCAGAACTACTCCTGTCTTTACTCTGATGAAAATCAATCTAGCTTTTTTATGCAGAAAGATAGAAAAGGCATTTGCAGGTAAGGGCTTGTCACTCTCCATTCCCACATGGATCTTTCAGTTTGGACCCTGGGACATGAGGAAGCTACTAGAAAGAAAGAAAAAAAAGAACCCACACCAAATAAAGCAGACAACTAAACAAACAAAACAAAAACAAATAAACAAAATAAAAAACAATCCCCCAAAACTCCAACCATTGGAAACCCAAATTCTGCCCCCAATAAACCAAATCCCAAAATTGTTGTGAGCCTCTGCATAGGCTTGAGGCAGAGAATTTGAGAAAAGACAAAAGTCATGAAGGAGAAGAAAGCAGAGGAAAATAGATAAACGCGTCAGTATTAAGAAAAACTTTAAATTAACTGCCTCTCTATATAACCTGCTTGTTTCAAATATGTTTATTAGCTTATAAATATGAATATGTTTTAAAAATATAAATAAATATATGCTTGTAACAGTCCTCTGGGATCCTTTATCAAACCTTAGCTATTATCAATACTCTCTAAGGAAAATGAATATAAATTAGGGAAAGAAATTACATTTTTTAAAGGAAGAATTAAATAAACTATTGAGATTCATTGCTATCCTCCTCCATTTGATTTAATTCCCTCTGGATTTCTTGAGAAATTGCCACTGTCTCTAAAACAAGATTTTGAAATAGTTCCCATTACCATTGATTTTGGTTTTTATTTTTAATGATGGCCAAAGCCATCATTTCATTATTTTGTTTGCTGAGAATGGTTACATGTCCTCAGATAGAAGTTCTCCCTTCCCTTCCCTTCNTTATTTCTTTTCCTGCTTTCCTTTTCCCTTCTTTTATTATTCCATATTATTATAAAATTGTCATCCTACCAAGGCACAATTCATCTTTCCCGTTTTTGCCCACTTACACGGATGCAGTGTGTGAAACAGTGTTATTTTGATTTGGTCACAGTTCATATCTGTGAGACACAGGTGTGATCAGCTGCAGCACTGTGAGACAATGATGAATGGGCCCTTTAGAGCTTAGCTTTACATTTCAAGAAACAGCAAAAGGAATTAAAGGAGAGAGAAACTAAATATGTGCCAGTGCTTGTCCCTCAAAAAGCAAGAACACTAAATCCATGCGCAGACACTTGCTTCAGCAACCACAAGAAGTAGATTCTAGGGAATACAAACCAGCTTGTATTTTAACAATGTAGTAGGTAAATTTGAGATTTAAGATGGGGGAACATATGGTTTGTGCTCTAAAACACATCACAGGTGTCCCAGTAATCTCTTTTTACTATTTACATTTGTGTTCAAGGGCTTGATTTTTCTCTTCAGTGAAGAATTTGCCCTAAAGATTTATGAATAAATAGAATAGGCTCCTAAAGGACAAGTAACTCGAAGTTGGTTGCAATGTAGCACATCAATCCCACCTATGCAGACATCTCCTCTGTTGGTTTATTGTCCGGAGGTTTCCATCCATAGCCTTTGGTCCAATTCTTATTGATTCACTTCCTACTTATACATGGCTTTTTCACAAAAGTAGGTTATGCAGAAAATCAGACTCTCCCCTCTCCAGCCTAAATATCAAAGAGTACAGAAGGACATTTAATATGAAAAGATTATGCTTTAAGTATACAAATAGCAATGGACAAACTGTGTTGCTGTGTTGTAATCCAAAATTTCAATCAAAAATCATTCTTCATACAATATTGTTAAAGGTGATTTTAGAAAAGGATTTGCTAAATAATAAATAGGGAATAAATCAAACATTTTATTGCAAAATGGCTTCTTTAGTAGAGCTTTTCCTAAAACACTATATATTTCATATAGTTTTTATTTTTCTGTTTTCTCTTACATGCTAGAGATGTTATTTAAATATCATTGTGCTAAACAGAGAAATACCTTAACTTTGAAGCTCCATCCGGAAGTAAAATGATATTTATAAATGCTTCACTGAACAAATTTTTTCAAATATAATTCAAGTATAGTAATCACATTCAAAATACAATTTTTCATTGTTATGTTGCATCTGCTCAATACTGATAAGGAGTTAAAAAAACAAGCTATAAAAATCAATGCCACTAAATGCTTATTAATTATAAAAGAACTTGTTTAGCTTACTGAGCATATTTAATAACAGGAATGTATATTCCCAGGTATAGATACAAATTTTTGACAATTCATTTAAAGTGCAGTTAGATTGAATAAAGTTTATAAGCATCATACTCATTTAATCTGATTCTACACTGAGTGGATCGTTTTGCTGCTGGTAGAGCACACAGTTTCTGTCTGGGTTAAAAAAAGCCCCTGCATATTAAAGACCAGTAAAGCATAGTGGATAAAGTTGCATACAAAATATATTCTGCCATTTTTGCAATATTATTTGTAAATTTAAGACTTATGACTAGTTTTCTCAGACATTAGATTGAAGTCCAGTAGCATCATGAAGTGGTTTAACCAGTTGGTGGTGCATGAGGCATTCAGGGCAATTAGATTAGCACAAGAAAGTTTCAAGATTTTTCTCAGATCCAGCCTCACAAAAGACACTGGAGAGAGATAAAACACATTAACAATAATTTTTTTTACATCATTACACGTAGCTGCAAAAAAAAATAGTAAGAAACCAAAGGTTATGATGTTGAAACAGCAAATTGTAGACTAGAGGAAGTGGCAGAGTAAGAATGACTTAATTAGAGGCTTTATGAGCACCTTATTGGGAGGTGTGTGTTAAGTTTTTATTACGGTAAATCTGGTTCTGGCAGAAGCAAGCACACTTGAGAATAAATGCAGTCAGTACAGCAGACAATACAAAGTGATAGGCCATAAATTAATTTATACCTTCAACAGCACAGCCAGAGCTTGACACCGCCACCCCATATTCACAAAAAAAATTTGGATATGTTTGTATCACAAAGGAATGGCTCATTCTAGAGCAGATCTGTGAGAGGTACGTCCATCTTCTTCTTCCTTTTCTTTTACCTTGCCATTTTCAAATGATCAAACATGTGGGACATGTTTTGGCACACGGAGAACTGTCTTCAAACACAGTGGGCATAGGCCGTGTATCCTGCTGATCTATGCAGCTTGAGACCAAGCAAAATTTCACCAGTTCAACAATGAATAGAAAGGTTTCACTTTGTTCAAAACTATTCAAGACATTTTTTTTTTGAACCTTTGAAAGAAAAAATTGAAAAATCCTGTCCAGAATGGTATGTCCTTACTCCATTCATAATGATTTAAAGCTCCACTGATTTTCTTTTAATTTAGACTATTTTTATTCAAAAACAAAATCTTTAATAGCATGTATTTTGTGAAACACTTTCTATTGCATTTTCTAATAGCAAAATTTATTGCTATTTTTATGGATTAAAGTGTTTTGCCACTCACATAAGAATGGATACCATTACTTTTGTTTTAGACCAATGCACTGTAGCCACTGTATTTCACCAGCTAAACTGCAACAATAGAGTTTATCACAGTTTAATGAATGACAAGAAAAGCCTTTATGGAAGAAAGAAATTTTAAAAAAAATCGAAGCAAAGTAGGCTTTGAAGCCATATTAAATCATTTATATCATACATCTATGAGACACCAGTGATCTACTTAGATTTGCTGACACATACCTCATATCAACATTTACTTGAAATTGTGAAGCTGCATGACACTGGGATAATAGTGCCTGGCCAGATGAATGCATGGGTTTTCACTTAAGCATTTATGGGACATAACATGACCAAACTTCCTTTATATGTGAATGAAAAACATCTTTGCTATTGTATTTGCTTAAATATAAAAATTCATCATGTTTGAAAATGGCAGTATAACCTTTGATAAAAGATTAAGACTCTGCAATTTATGTCTAATCCAAACTCCAAGAACTTCCAAATTCCAGTTTTTGGCTCCTAAAGCTTTTTTCTGTGGAGTTCACATATTCCCCAAATTCAAAGGTTTTGTTTCTTTCAGAGATGTTTCTGGAAAATGGCCTTGCAATGATTACACTGTTAGTGATTCTCAAAAGCTCTATGAAAGGAAAATTGAATGCAGGTTATGTAGCAGAAGGGAAGAAAGGAAGAGCTGAGCTCACATGTAAAATTTTTGCTATGTAAGGTTCTACTAGATTGTGGTGTTCTCAGTAGTGTGTGCTTATGCATCATTTCTGAATACTTCTGATCTTAAGAAGTTTTGTGATTACTACTTCCTGTTCTGCAACAACAAAAAGCATTAGACTTCCTCCTTCTGTCACCAAAGCAACAACTGTGCTGCTTTAGTCATAATGAATTCAACTGGAGAGATTGAAATCACGTAAGAGACATAAAGAAATTATATATCTCGTTGTTATTTCTAGAGACAAAATTTTAAGATGCTTGTGTTTGTAAATACTCAAATAGCAATTAGCAATTCAGCCAGAATTGCAGGGAAGCAGAAAGTAAGTGCAAAACAAGGACCTGGTGTTGCAATAGGGCACAAAATAAAGACACTTGACTCCAGTCAGAAGGCAGTAGAGATCAGAAGCTTTATTTACAATTCATTCAGTCCTTTTATAACATGCTGTGCTAGGAAGGCACGTTATTGGTCCATAGGACTGACACCTCTCCCATTGGCTAAGTAACAGAAATAACAACACCTGTTGTTATGGGAAAGGAATATTGTTTATACAAAGTTGTTTTGGGAAAAAGGAAACTGTTGAAAAGTTTCCCTTGAGAAGAGCTAGCAATTCTCAAGCTCAGAAAGTATTGAGGCCACAACCTGGTACCTCAGGTAAAACTGAGTAGAAAGATTTTTTTGTATTTTATATTCTCTTCCTTGAAAGTCTATCAATACATTGATGCATTCATCTTCTGGAGAAGCCACATTGCTCTTTCTTCAAACTCAATTTTGAAGACATAAGACTTTTACTAAGTAGATGGTAAGCAGAGCAGATTGTGATTCCACTTCTAGTTGAAGAGCAGGCTACTAAAGCCACAGAGAAAAACCGCAACACCATGAGATATTTATGTTCTGGGGTAAGGTGCTGTTTTCAAGAACCAATTTGATCCTTACCACTTAAAGAGAACTTTCAAAATTACAATTTCCTTTTGTGGTCCCAAACCTAACTTATTTATTCTTGATTGGAAGGCAAATGAAAACTAGATACTGGGCTTTTTATGTTAAATCAGATTTAGTCTATTCATTATTTCAGCAAAATACTTAATAAAAACTCAACACCCTAAAAAATTATGCAGGTCCTCCCAAGTCATCCCTTCTCGAGGCTGTGTCTGCTCTGATAAGTGTTGAGTAGGAGGGGGATGATCACTCCTCTGAAGTTGCTGGGTGCGCCTCTGTCTGTACAACAGGGAGCACCTCTGGCTCGTTTCCCTGGAGGGCTCCCCATGGGCTCATGCTCAGCTCACTCCCTGCCTGACCTACCAGGCCCTTTCAGCTGAGCTGTCTCCAGCCAGGCAGCCCCAGCCTATATTGTCCTGAGGGCTCTGCCTGTCCCGGGTGCAGGGCTTGGCATTTCTCCTTGCCCATTTTCAGCAAGCACCTGCCAACCCAGTCCTCCAGCCTGTGTAGGTTCATCTGCCTGGCAGCCCTGTCCTCAAATCCTCAAGGCTCTTCTCAATCTGGTGTCGTCTTCAAACTTGATGTCTCCAACCCCTATTCTGAATCTGCAACCTTGACCATCTTGTGAGACCCCATTTAACACTTGAACAAGCACAGTCTATGCCAAGGCCTGTGTGGCTGGGGATGTGGCAGGGGAGTTGCTCCAGTCTTCCAGGTTCTTCTTATCTTGGTTTTCCCTATGACTACATTAGCAGTGGAGACACAGTATGACTGATTTGGGCTTCATCTGCTCTAAACATATGGAGATTTCTAGCGAAAAGACAAGGGGTAATAGTGTTAACCGAAAAGAGGATAGATTCAGACTAGATATAAGAAAGATTTTTTTTTTTTATGATGAGGGCGGAAGAGAAATAGGTTGCCCAGAGAGGTTGCAGATGCCTCTGGATTGGGTACTGATGTTTATATTGATGCCGTGTGGCTATGGCAGTAATCTCAGTCTTTAAGATCTTAATCTGGACTGGGAAGGAGCAAATAAAGCTAAATGAGAAAAGGCTTGGGAAGAAAAAAAGTGTAGCAGGTCAAAAGTGAGAAAATAAGACAGTAGAGTGTTTCCCCAAAACTATATTTTTTTTTCCTTCTGGCTTGCTTTCTGTGATTAAATTCCTCTGTGTCTCTTAACAAACTTTCCTGTTTCAATGGTTGTGATATATTTGTCTGTTTATATGTTACGTATTAAAACATTTTTGCCTTCACATCTTCCTAGTAACCCTCTTTATGAGTATGCTTTTTTTCTTGGTCTTACATTGTAGAAATTATGAAAGTCTATTGGTCATGGTTCACACAGGTGTCCACAAAATTTTTGCATTGTTAAAAGCAATATTCTTAAAATATCTTTCTATTTTCTGTAATGATGGCTTTCAGATTGAGTTCCCTTATTATTCATGACACAAGCTTTATGGAATCAGCAGTATTTTCTTTAGAAAGGAAAATTGATATATGGTCTGGATATTCCTGAGAACTCTCTTGCTCCTTAATCACTGTCCTTCCCATTTTATTTCATTGTTTCATAAAAGGATGCGTAATAATAACAAAATAAAATATTTCAAATTTCAAAAATTACAGTTTCATTTGGTTTTTTGGTAAACTTTGTTGCTTTTCTATTAACCCTGAAATTTAAAATATTATTTAAAGTCTCCAATTTCCTGCTTTTCTTGTCATATTTACTGAAGATTTTGATTCTGCTAAATTCTCTTCAACAAGCTTCTTTTCTTAGTGAGGAAAGAGGCCTGGGCAGATGCATATGCAGAATACAGTATTCAGCAGAGTCCTTGAATATTTGGAGCAGTTGTCAGAATTTTGGTTTGTTTCTGGCTTCATGGCTGTGAGAAAGGGTTTGGAAATGATTTGTGTGGGGACAATGTATTGATTTTGACTAAGACTTTGGAACTTAGTAAATTGAATCTTAAAATATTACATAGTCTAATTTTTTGCAGCTGTACCTACTTCCTATGAACTGGTTAGCATTTTAGCCTTTTCCTGTAATGAATAAATTATTAACTAATGAATATAATAGTATATTCCTGTTTTAGAAAATTTTAAAAATCCTACCTACATTACTTTTCTAAATGAGTTATTGCATGTTTCAGTTATAAAAATATGTTTCACATGAACAATTTATACCTTGCTTTCCACACTTCTGTCATTGTTAGATAAAAAAAATTAGGAAAGTAGTGTTATAGTATTTATACATACCCAGAATTCTATGGAGAAAGCACTAAAATCTAAGTTTTTTAAAAGTCAGAGTGATATATAAACTCAGAAAACTTCGGGACTCACTTTTCCCTTTCCTTTAAAGAACAATTGCCTCATTTAGGAATAATTGGAATTCACTAGGGAAATACACATGTTCTGAAACCTAGTAATTTCCAATTGCCAAGATACCTAATGAGTTATCTTAACAAGATTACCAAACATATAAAAGGAACTAATTGCATTGCATTTAATTCTGAAATCACGACTGGATGCAAAATAGGTTTTGCAGCTGGCATTTTGCTGGCAATGCAAGATGAAAATGAGGAGGTAACTAGAGATCAAGGGATCATCCTGCTCAGTTTTTAGGAAGAGTCACTCCTTCCTCCTCAAATGACACCAAAATTATACACCATTATTTCTTGAAGAGAGAAACATTTGAACAATCTGTGACATGACAAAGGATTAGTCAAACACATCAATTCTCAAAAAATGCATTTAATTAACTGTTTTCCATTTATTTATTCACATTGTGATCAGCTATTCAAATAGCAATGGACAGGTATTTTTTCACAAAATAATTTGGGAGTTATATTTTTCATTCAAATTTCTACTGATAGTTCATTGCACTATTTGCACATTCACAGATGCAAACTCTTACTTATTAATTACTGATTAAAATAAAAATTTCATTTTTTTAGAAATATGAATACAAGATATTGCTATTCTCCAAAGCGGATAAGACAGTTTATTACCCTTACTGACACACTCATTGTGCTATCACATGACTTCTAGATTTATATTGCTTTTGTATTTTCAGAGAACACTCCATCCACTTCAGAGACCCACACATCCACTCTGACATCAAATGATGGATTGTTTTTCTTTTCTTATCTGTATACTATAGTAATTATTATCAATCTTCCTATGTTCAGTGTATTACAGGTTTTTTACCAATATAACACAAGAAATACTTTTTTTCATTGAAATATTTGTAAATTCCAATTATGATTTTGGTGTTATGAGATTTGGTTTCAATTCCTCAGAAATATCTGTGTGGTTTGATTAGCTTTAAATCTTCCTGAAAAATTATTTGCTTAAAATTATTTTCATTTTGAAGAAAATACCTGTGATAAAACACCATCATAATTTTTAACTGGTTGTATTTTCTGGTTATTTAGTCTTCATTTGAAGCTTGGCATTTTTTGAATTCTAGATGTTTATAAAGGACTATTTTAATTGATAGCAGCTGTTGATGGGCTCATGCAACAATAAGACAGAAACTCAAGACTGAGGAATAAGAGGGGATGTGATTAAATCCCCCTTCTGTTTCTGTCACTTTTTAAACTGATCTCGATATTGAGGCTGGCAGGAGGTTCATGTGAGGGTTTATCATAATTTTGTTGCTCATCTGAACCGTTTGAAATATTCATCACAGATGTTTACCACAGTGTAGCCACCTTCTTCCACAAAGTGTGAAGCAGCTATATTCTTCTTCAAAAATACTAATTGTTCAAGGCCATTTACAAGAGATTAAGTGCATTATTTGGAGACACTTAGATCTCTTTAGAAAAATATTCTACTGTTTATTTGTGGTTTTTGATTATCTACCTGGATAACGAAGCATTCCTTCTGTTTCTTATTATTTAACGAATAACTGTAAAATCAGTGAAAAATGATCACATTTGCTTGTTGCATCTTCTACTGAAAAAACATCAAACAAGGCCAGTAGGAAACAGCTTCTAAGAAAAACAAGAAGAATGGGGGTCTTCTACATTCTTAGTTGAGCAGTGAAAGTTTAAGTAGAGATAAGAAAAGGTCCTTGAATCCTTCAGAATCTTGAGATGTGTACAAAAAACAAACAATTCACAAAATATCTGACTCCAAAATAGTTAGAATTCAAAGACTAGTAGCATCATATAGGTTTGGTTCATCTTTACGTTTCCTCAGATACATGCTTACTGTTTCTTATGGTTAAATAAAGTGTTGGCATAGCCTGACCTTGACCTCACCTAGCACCTCACCCTTCTGTTTTTCCAGTGAAGTCTTTGAGGTCCATGAAGATTTTCACCACTTTACTGTATATACACGTCCAGTCTTTGAAATCATTCCGGTCATGACCACAGCAGTCACAGGAAATCTAACTCAGCCCCTTTACTCACAAATGAGATTTCTGCTATTCAGCCAGCTCTAAGTGCTTCTATTGTTAAGGGCATATATCAATTTCACTTTCAATTTCTCTTCCAAATAAGTACTAGGAGAAAATACTGTTGAAGAGGAATAACCAACAGCAGACTCTGACTTGCTAATATCTTTCTTTATCTCATAGTCTCATTAAAAGATATTCCATATGAATGACCTTAAATACTGTAGCTGTTGTGAACTGAGATGGGCAAATTGTGAAGTCTATGCATAATACTTCTTCAAGCAAAACAAAATTCATTTTTATACTTCTTGACAAGATGTGTGCCATATTTTCTGTAAATACACAAGACATTTCTTCATCTAAAAATTGCAAACCAAAAATGAATCATGCTTGTAAAATTTTACTATCATATATTTCTCTGCACATCTGTTTGAGACTCTGCTATGATTGACTGAAAGGCTTGAGTAAAAATAGGAAAACAGACACAGCTGCAAGTAAAAGGAAAGGAAAAAAAAGCAACAAACACTAGAAGACAAATGACGTCATGAACAAACTGCTATTTCCTCCTCTATCTAATCTTTGCTTACATGCTTTAACTCTTATATTGAATTTTTCTATTTCAGCAATATTTCCCCTATTTACTTGTCATTGTGATTCCTTCCGATTCTGTTGGACTGGCTTATTGTTGCACATGACAAAGGGGGAATGTTGCAGAGGCTCTGAACTGAACAGAATTCCTTTTACCTTGAAAGAGTTTCTGAAGACAGGACATTTCTTTCCTGATCCTTTTGAGGTAGTTAGAAGAGATACTCTGTTCTCTTTTCCTTATGAAGCCATTTATACCTCTGCTTTGTTAAAGTGACTTGTCCATTTTAGACGATGCTAGTAATCATGCCTAGACATTGCCTTAGCAATGCAAGAACACAGAAAAGGAGCGGCAAAGAAACAGCATTTACATTCATGCATTTGAGTGATCTTTCAGAACAATAATCTTGGCAAAGAAAGGTTCACAATACATCCATTCACACAATATCCAGAGGCCTCTCAGGGACAGTGTTATGCAGAATTAGAATAGAAGAGACAAAAAAACCCCAAACAAACCAAATTTAAAAAGCATTTTTTAAGTCTTGGTTAGAGATTTTTTTCCTTGGTCACCTTATATTCAAACTGGTTTTTGTTGATTCTGAGGAAGCATAATCTGATCCCTATTTCAGAGTGGTGAAGCAGCCCCGTGCTCTGAAGTGTCGAGTGCCTGACAACTGACAAGTGAGGCTATCAAGCTGCACAGTGAAACTAGCAATGTCAAAGCTGTTGATCAGAATTTAATTCTTATGAGCTGATAACTACATTTTATGTTTATAGAAACTGAAGAGATACAGGAATGCATGCTGGAATGCTATTGAAATTAAAACCGTTCTCCAAGCAACAACACTGTATTAAAATACATTGGCACTGTCTCTTTCAATCACAACAAATCTTTGACTTAAAATTTAATTTTTTTATTATGTGATTTTCTCAAAACTGTTGGTCTTAGCCTTTACAGAACCCCAATAAAGCAATGTCTTAAAACTTGAAACTTAATGTCTTAATTCTTAAAACAATGTCTTAAAACAATAATGCTGCAGAATTTATGGAAGACACAAAACATTTGACTTTTCAGACAACTTCCAGCATATAGAAGGATCATAAGCAAATCCCCTCTGCCTAATAAAATGACATCTACTCCTAGAGTTGAAATGCAGGAGGTAATGTGGTATCCTATACTTCTACAAATTCCTAGGCTAAACAGCTTGGAAACAACCAATAAAAATTATCGTAACACACTGAGGTCTCACTAGTGTACTAGTGTATATGTATATATACACTAATGAAAGCTCTCACTGCTATAACACTGAAAAAAACTCACCTCTTTTCTTTACAGGGAAAGAAATTAAATGCAAACATGTTCAATGTAAACATAGAGCCACTGCATACTTTCCATATTAGCACTCCCCCAGTGCACATTGTCAGATGGTTAGTGAGAGAATGGTGAGAAAATGAGAGGAGCAAAGCAAAGCATATTTCTTTTTTCTCTTTTCAGACTGGATAGAAAGAACATGTATACGATATGCATATGATGTTATTAAGTAATTCCTAAGTTAAAAAGTGGTATAAGATATGGCCAAAGGAAGAAATCTGTTTTCTTGCACATGAAGATTCTCGTCACTGTGGGTAAAAGTGCAATGATATCTTGTTAGCTTTTCCTGGAAAGCCTTTTCAACTGTAATTAGTATGAATGTTAACGAACTGAGGTTTTTCAGATAAATATGAACTTTTTTAGATGTTTCTGGGTATTATAGAACAAATTCTTTAGTTCTAGGAGCTTTTCACAGTAGCTGTGTCTACTTTGAATAGAGTAAAAATTCAGTTGATTTTCCAATTCATGTTGCAGTCTAGATAGTGAAGTGATATGATTAGAACTTGGTTGAATGCTGCAGCAAAGTATTTGTGAACACTTTTTGAATACAATCACAAATTTGTCTTGTATCAGGCTGGTCTTGGGGCACCCCAAATTATTAAATTTCCCCCTAAGAAGCTGTTGAAATTACTCATTCTGAAATTTTGGCTAAAGAACCAGGAGTGACTTCTAGTCTCTAGTCTGGTAATCTGCACAGACTTGAAATACAGAATATATGGTTCTGTATATCAAGACTGTAATAAAATATGTTTTGGGAATAATCTATAAAAAAAACCCAAAAAAGAAGTTTTAAAACCCCAATTATTTATTGCTTATTTTAGAAGAAAAGAAGTTACTGCTCAAGATGTGATCTTTTAATATGGCTATTTTTGCTACTACACTAGCAACATTTATGTACATAAAAATGAATGGACACAGGCATGTTGTGGCAGAGTGAACGAGTTTATACCATATGATTCCTAGCAAAAAAAGACCAATACATCATATAGGTATAGGAGTTTACATCTGACCACAGGTTCATAATATTCATGTCACCTCTGAGTAAATTTTATTTCCTCCAGATGTTTGCCTTTTTCTCTGTAACCTGTACAGTTTACTGCAGTAAGTTATGAATGTCTCTTTGTGGGTTTGCATCAGTGTACAACCTAAACCTGAGTCTGTCCCAAAGTTCCTGTCAATCTGCTTATGAACTGCAACACTTTTTCCTGAGAACCTTGACAGGAGCCCTTTTGGTAAATGAGGATTCCAGATTAGGGTCAATGTGCAGCAACTGTGAAATGAAAGTACACATATAGCAAAGTTCCACCCTGAAAAAGCAAGACAAAACTTAATCATGCTGTTTGTCCTGAATAGGAAAGAGGAAGGTATAATTTGCTTTATATTCCAAGTGTGGGACCAAACCATAAATCACAGAGTCATCTAGCAAACTGGTATAAAACCCAGCAGGTGACACATGCTGCAGTGTTTTATGCCATTAGAAATGGTAATTAGTAATAAAGTCTTTGTCTATTCTTTGTAAGAACATCTGGCTGAGCATCTATTGTACAATATAATGTATATTATGTTTAGAAGCATAGAGCACCTGTAATGCTTACATGGAGAAAGTGATTTCTCAAGACTTTTTGACATGTTTAGATATCAATTCTGAAGCCTTGTAGTTGTTTGAAATTTATTTCTGGTTGTAAAGCAAGCTGATCTAATTACAAATGTGCACATGTGTTACAAGATACTGGGACAAATTAAAACTACACGTGCCTACTTTTTGAATTTCTCATACTTTTGAAAGATGATGTTATTGTTCTTAAAGAGTAGTAGAACATTTATGTATAGATATGAATGTATGCAGATGTATAATGTCTCCATACATGGATGTATAAATGCATTCTATGTACATATGTATCTACATATGAAGATATGTGCATATATGCATACTTATTTCTATATATATGTCTACATACATAGACATATATGTGGAATATATGTTGGCTGTAACTGGGTTTTGGTTTCAGTGGAAGTGATGCCAAAGTTGAATCCCTCTGCTAAGTTTTAAAGCAATGCACAGCAGGATTTAATTATTCCGAGAGACACAAAAGAAAAACTTGTTTGATGTGATTATTTGTTGTCACTGCTTTAGTAGAAGCCACAGACTCACGCTGGTATTCTGCTAGGGTTCATCCAGAAGCAATTATTTTGCTCTTCTTTTTGTTAAGTGAATAATATTCTCCTTAAGAACTGAACTAGAAGATTATTAGGTGGAGTGTGAAAGCACAGAGAAAAATCAGAAACCCAAACCAAACAATTTTGTATGTCTTTGGAGACGCTGTATGTAGTATTTGGTCTCTGAATTTTAACTTGCAAGCTGACAATAACTGGAGTTTGAATTTGCATCAGGAAATTACATCCAAGTCTTGTGTACAGAACTGTTTTCTCTCATTTGTGTCAAACAGAGGTGCAGTGTATCAGTGCTACATTTTTGCTGTAGTTATTTGAAAGAGAGAGATCTGTGCAAGGAGTGAAGAAGGAGTAGTCTTTTCTGTAAGCAAAGCTGGTTCATCACCTGATAGGACTTCTGCTCTAAGTCTTGACAGCTTCATACCATTACCTCCAACATTATTCATATAGTAATCATCAAATAATCCATCTATCATGAATTGTGTCAAGAGAGACTTCTCAGGGATTCTAGTAGCAGCATTGGATTTACCATATTAAAATATTTCCCTTTTGTTTCTTTGAACTAAGTGATTCATACAGAAATTAGACCCTTTTGAGAAGTTTTCCTGATACTTTTGGAAAATAAATGAAAAAAAAAAAAAAAAGCTGGACACCCAGAACAATATTCCTATCACATTTGTCCTTTCTGATTTATTTTCTTTTGTAAATTCTGATAATTGGAGTTGATCAGCATTTTCAGGGAAAGAAAAATATTTCTGTAGTAACTTACACTGGAGAATAATTTGCACAAAGAATAAATCTAAAAAGATAAAGGTCATGCTCATCCTTTTCTCCAGTCAGAGGATCTTCCGAAATAAATCAGAATTCCAATATCATAACAATAATAATATTCTCTCTCACTTTCAGAGACAAATCTCCTTTGGGAACACTTTGCCACACAAGTATAGCTACCAAGTTCAGATGTGAAGAGATGTTGCATTCAGAAAGGAGGAGCTCTTTTGGATTAGAGAAGTTTTCAGTTAAATTAATTCCACTTCACAGCAAGAGGGAGTGATACATTTGACCTTTGTTGTATAAGAGCTGTAAAACTCCAAGTGTTAGCGCTTTACAGAAAATAAAAGTTGTAGAATGGACTTCTGTACAGGTTAAAGGGAGCATGACTGTGCACTCTGCCAAAAGTAAGGTGAAGGGAACTGTCGATCATCACATTGTGTAAGATTTGTTGTTAAATGTGTGATAGTAGTATATAGCTTGATCTTTTTGACAGATGCATGAGAAAAAGCATTCAATGTATAACTGATATGAATGAATCGTTTGGGAGTCCTTGGAGAAAATATAAACAGGAAAGGATAATAATGCTCATTTGGTTCTATGAAGAGATAAAAATGCATACTCTGCTCTTCTGTTGGAAGTCTGCATCTATTTGGCACAGTGTGTTGCTTGCTACTATGAGACAGGAATTGAATTTCCATAAAATACAAGCTTTTCAACTGGTGCTATTTAATAGACCTTGGTCACTTAAGTGGATGTGTAGAGAGATCTTTGAAACTGGGGACTTATATGTGACTTCAGAAATAACATGTGACTTCTCAGAAATGTACTTTATTAGACTGTCTAAAGTCTGTAGGAAAAGTTCTGTTTTTCTGAAATGGAAGTGCTCTTTTTTGAGATAGCAAATTTTTGAAGTGATCTTGTTTGAGGGGCAAGCTATCTTTTGAAGACAACCAGGAACATCTTCAGCTCAATAATCTTAAATGCCAGCAAGATTTTTTTTTTTTTTTTTCTGTACAGGATTCCTCTTTTCCCAGTAGGGTCATCTAGAGGCTTCCCCTGTAGCTCTGAGATGCCTGAGGAAATCTTTAAGATTTTGCCTCACACTTCTGATTTTCCAAAACTGAAAGGAATCTTATTTTTGCTTGTTTATTTGTTTGTTTGTTTCAGGTTTTTTATTATTAGTTTTCACTCCTCAAAATTCCAGTAGGCAAAAAAGTTCTTCCTGGATGAGTCAAAATCTATTAATGGTCCTTTTTCCCTTTCATTAGTGAAGGTCTGGACAAGTATTCTCTAACTGCTGAAAGCTGAGCAGCTCTGGGAGATCTTTTCTGTGAATTTTCCAATTTTCTTCTAGAAATGCTTTGTAAACTAGAGATTAATTCCTTCACATTTTGAAAATTTATGTCTAAAAGTCTGGAAACCCAGAACCCCAAATTTAGGTAGAAATCTAAATCCCCAAAAAGGAACATTCTAATTTCTAGTTATCAAAAATAGTTATTTGCCTAAATTAAATAATAAAAAGCGTGTTTCTAGTTTATTTTCCTTGATCACTGAATGTACAATTTTCTTGGTTTAAAATTTCACTTTTCAGTTTTTCTTTCCATTTATCTGTATTGCCCTTTGATAGGTGACCAATCTGTCTCTACTAATTCATATGCTCCTGAAATCAATGGGACACTTCCGTGCATAGAGAATTTAGCCCTATTAAAATATATTGGATTATACCTTTTCCAGTAAATAGTAGAGTTGCAGAGAACATATATCATTAGTCTATACATTCAGCATTAGTAATGTCCCTTAAAAGGCACATTATTTGATTATGTTAAATTTGTGGCTTCACTCAAACAATATGATTTTTTACAGCTCTCTGTAATAATCTTCTGTTCTGAATTATTGGAAGCCTTAGAGTTGATCCTTGTTTTCACATATATGTACATTTCTTGTCTTTCATTTTCATAGAGTATGTCTGAAAATATAATGCAATCTAGGTTGCCCCCAAGAATTGAAAGCAAATAAGCAGGACCAAAACAGCAAATAAGTGAAGTTTTATAACTTAATAGATTCAGATTACAGGTCTATCTTTCTGTCTTCAGCCCCACTCAAATCAATAAAGTGCTGTGTTTTATAAATATCCACAGTGGTTACTTTAAAACTTCATCAACTTACATTTTTACATAGTAGTAAATTCCAAACAATAAGTTAGAGGACTTCTTGGAAATTAGGTAACCTTTCTAGTGATTTCTGGACTCCTAAGACCAGCTAGACTCACCTGTTTGGAGAGACCAGCTTTCATTTTGCATGTTAAAAAACTCTGTCAATATAATAAAATCTAAGGACTGGAACTGATGTCAGTGACCTGAAGACAGGGTCCATAAGCCTGTTTCTTAGAGCTTGTTGGTAGTGAAAGGATTCAGTGGCTAGCAGGACGCTGCTGTCGGTTTGTCCTCAACTTACCATGGACTTGGCGACTCCCGCGGTCCTGACAGACAGTGGCTCAGTCTCAGGCAAACAGCAGGTAAAATGCTGCTGTCCTCCTGACTATTGCCTTTAAAATAATCTTGGCTGTAGATTTCTTCTAATCATATTCTGGTTATGCCTCTGCATCGGGTTGTAGATGGGCTGGAGATATCCCAACTCCTCTGTCAGTGACATCTCCAAAAGGGCCTTTTTTTCTTTCTTTTTGTTCTGTTATTTCAATCCTGCTCAGTTCTTCCATTCCTAAGTAATAGCAAAATGCTGATGTTGCACATTAAAGAACCCCAAACTTCTAAATTGTTCTGTGATTTCCTCAAGACAAAATAGTTTTTTTCTTTCCTACTGGTTGAGCCACCATACCTATTAACAGTGTCAAACATCCCAGACTACTACAAATTGCGCTGTGCCTGGTGAGTCATGCAAACTAATGGTTAGAAACACATATCTTTGTTTTATTCTCTTATAAAATGCAGAATTATAAAAACAAACATGTTGGCACATGGAACTGCCAGACTCAGCTCACATTTCCAGCAGATCATATAATTAAAATAGTGAAAAAGCATGTGTCTGCAGAGCAATATTTGCTTAGTTGAAGCAGTTAATTCAAAAAGGCCTCATACTGATGAAAATAATATTATAGTATTTAACACTTTAGGTCTTATTGAATCAGCATTTTCCTTCTTCTTCTAAAAATTGCACTGTACCAAATCACTTCTTTCTTTGTAAAAGAGATTCTACTGTATGTAATAATTTCTTTGCAGGCAGCTCTGTCCTCAGAGACAGGGCTGCTTCTTTCCTTTTCAGAAGGTGTCATACTGCTTTCTATTACTATACTAATATAAACAATTCATAAGAAATTTTCAGTATTAGGAAAAAAATGCACATGTATCTTCAGAGACTTTATGCACAAATGCAGTTTGCCTTATCCTTGCCTTACAGCATGGGAATTCACAAAATATTTGAAGATTAAAAGATAACCTTTTTCCTGAAACTTTTCATGCTGTTATTAATTGGTGTTACCTTTGGGTCAATGGAAGCTGTACAATGGACAAAACTAAAATACTGGGCTTTCTACTGGTTCAAAGATTTAAACTTTTTGTTCATTGTCAGTGGGATAAAGAAAGACTAAGGAAGAATAGTAAGAAATACTACAGAGTATTGTATATCTGCCATTCTCCATGCCACTTGATGTTACCTGTTGGTTAGAGACCAGTGTGAGGTCCAAGATGACATCATTCTTGCTGTCTTGAAAAGTACCTTGAGGTGATTTTGTGTATGATGAGATGCAAGATTCACTCAGTTTCTCTGACTGAAAGTCATTGGTCAAAAGGAATTGTCAGGTTCATTACCTGGGCAAGGCTTAGCAACTGGGTATGCCTAGTTCTGCAGTGACAGGGCATAGCAGGTGATCCATTTTGTTTTAGTATAGGCAGGATGAAACCCTCGCTACAGCTCATCATCTCCCTCTGGGTTTGTTGCCACACATAAGGCAGTGGCTGACAGGTCCTGTTTATGCTTGCCTGACCTGAAGCTGTCCTTACCTGTGCCAGTGTAAGACACAGGTGCTGCCACAGAAATTAAGCTACAATAAAACAACAAGGGGAAAGTTATCTGTGAGGGCTCTGAAGCAGAGGAAGAATCAGAAGAGTAGAGAGCAGGGAGTTTCCACTGTAGATTGGTCCACTCCTCACCTATGTGTTTAGTTCTCCGTGAGATTTATCTGACTTTTATTCTTAATTGATGAGAAATCTGAAGCATTAAATTTTAATCAAGGTTTGTTAAAATATTGAGTGATGTAAATGTCATGTAACCTTGCATTTCATTGCCAGACATTATGTTGAAAAAAAGTCAGCACTGCTTATATCAAAAATTCATTTTGCCAATATGAGCTCACCTTTTGCTAAGACTCACATTTACTTTTACTCACATTGCTTACTGAAAGCAGCATATCTGTGTGCACATGGCAGAAAGGGAAATTACTCTGCTTTTCTTCCATTTTCCCAGTCTATTGTTGTGTGCAATATAGTGTGTTACAGGCTCGTCTTAATCAGTTACCCTGCCAGTTAGCACTGTGACCTTTACAAGATTCCCTTGGCTTTCTGTGAGAGGCAGATGTCAGTATCATGGGTTAACTAGGCTGCATGATTTTTCTTTGGAAGATAGCCAGACCATATAAAGTGCTCTTCAGAGAGAATGTGTCTGTTACTTAAGATCTCATCATTTTACTTGTCAAAACCCACAGCATATGTCAATAATGTTTAGATTACCTTCGGCGCTGAAGATCTTTCTGACTTGGGTTTTATTAGAAAGCAAAAAATAAAATCTACCTCTAAGCTGGTTTGGTTTTTTTGGGTTTTGGTTTTTGGGGTTTTTTTGGTGTTTTTTCTTTTTTTAAGAAAAAAATTACTTTGAATATAAGGAAAAAAGTATTAGGGGAATTATAACCATGCTAATTTCTAATAAAACACTACCAGCTTCTTTCTACAAAAAATTTAATTTTCCAAGCTTTTTTAGTATTGGGGTGTACTTAATATGAAACTGTGAATCACATGCCTAAATGAAATTATTTAAATATAATTAAAGAATAATAAAATGATTCATTTTTATTACTGTTTTCTGCAGTCCTGTAATACATATTTTAGCATTTTCAGTAATATAACCTGAATTATCAGTGACTATATTAATTCAGGAATACAATTTTCTGCAGTGTAAGTGTGACATGGTAAAAAGTTACCACAAAAGGTCTATTTCATTGTTACATGAAAGGTGTGGAATTTCCAGTTATAATACACAGAGATCTGATTCACTGAGTTTTCAGGAATTGCTTGTTTTCCTTCAGAAGAAACCCAGTAGCTTTTAATTAAAACCATTAAAACCAATAGATTTTAATGAGTAGTTAATAAAGTGTGTAATAAAGTTACTTCCTAAATGTGTCTAAATCAGAAATCTTACATGTGGAACCACCCTCTTCCTAGTAAAGCTAATATCTGAGAGCTTTATGGAGCTTGTCAAAATAAAATTGAACACTGAGCATCTTACAGCATTTCCAAATCACATGGCTATTTTGGGTGGCTAGGGCAATGGTTTTCAGCATGTACTGTTTATGCTACAGGGTTCCTGGGCCTGTGGGAAGTCAGGATCTTTTGGATCTCTGTGCAAAAACCCTGTAATGCAAGTCCTTATGGTCCCCTGAAATGAGGTCTTCACACCTGATCCTGTGCAGTGGCATAGTGCAAAGGCAGAGTTTGATTTTATGTGTAACCAAATAACTTCAAGCAATTGCTACTCACACTCCAAGCAAATAGATAGCTGTTACCCTGTTCCAGGATTGAGGCAATTAGTTTTTTATTTTTCCGACATAAAGTTAATGGCTCACTGTTGCAACAATTTTGAACCAGTGTCTCAGTGGGAATGACTTAAGTACAAGGGTCTCTGTTTTCCAATTTATTCCCAAGCACTTTAACTCCTTGAGATTTCCAGGGTATGAAGCTGCTGTGCGTGTGCAAGCTGGGGAGTCTGGCCAGAGCTTCACCAGAACTCAATGTATTTCTGTGGGGATGGCTGTGCGCAATGGCTGGAAAGCTGGATGGTGTTAGTGACAACCTGCAACCTTCAGGCCGCTCTGTGCGTTTTCCAGACCTGAATGATTAGTCTTTCTCAGCATATTTTTCATAACTGTTCCATCTAAAAGAAGGTACAGAAGGCCCCTGGAGCACCCTGCTAGAAGTGCATGTTTTAAAGGATATTCCATTTGTGAAGTATAAGATGTGGGCTGAAAAGAGGTCATACTCTTTCAAAGTGCCACTTCTAATACTCAGAGCTCTTTTGAGATGAAATAAAGAGAGTCCTCAGCGTCATGTCTCAGTCTGAGATCCCTTTCACCAGAGAGCCATGGGGAGCTTAGTGTAGAAACTGGCTGTTTGGAAATGTTCCTAAATGAGAACAAGCCCTGTATTTTTCTTTTCTATGTTCCTCCTTAGAATTTTCCCACTTGATGTTTAAAGAAGTTACTAGTAAGTTTTTTTTATTTATTATTTTATTGTTAGTGTGGACTACTGGGACTTCAAAAATGCTCTGTCATGTTATCTAGTAGCTAAATCAAACCATGACTTTCCTTTGTATGTATTGAGGATGGAGTACTTAAGAACTTACATGTTCTGTTTTTCAAAGATAAAGCACCAAATAAAATTTGTCAATTCATTCTCTTGTGCATAGGGTTTCTTGGTTTTTAGAGAGACATTTTCTGAAACCTAATTTGGATTGACATAGTGATAAGTGTTCTTCACTATTGCTGATTAAATAAGTAAACTCACTATTTTAGGCAAGAGGATCAGTGTATTATTTGTAGATAGCAAAGACAATCCATCACGGTAATGATTCAATAGTCTTCAGTGTTTCAAATTCAGCTACCTCACCCTTTGTGAGTAGCTGTTTTGCATAACACTCTCTCACTTTCTTTTAACCTAAGTCACCATTTGTCTTCCAAGTGTCCTGTCAGGCACACTGAAGACATTTCTTTGTATGCAGCATTACAGAAAAGTCATTTTATAGAGCTATAAATGGAACTTAAGGTAAATAACTTTAATGACATAACAGAAAGAGACTTAAGATCCAAAATTCACAGCCGAAATTTTGAAACAATCACAGCGGCATATTATGAAGGAAAGAAAATGCAGTGACTGAAGGAATCTGTACCTTTTGGTAGCTGAGCAATGACCCAAACAGTATTTTAAGCTTAGATTCTCTATTATAATTTTTACTGGTGAAATTTTCTTTGTTATGTTGAATGCAGAGAAGGAAAGGGAAAAATGTTTTCTAATCATGTCAATAAATTTGGATTACATGAAATCTTGATGTGAATCCTTCCAGTGACTCATCTCCAATTGAATACAATTCTGTTTCAGGAAAGGGCTTCCAAGTGTTCTCTAGAAGCTTTTCAGAATTCTTGGTAATGAAGCTCAAATTCACTTAAGCTAAAATGCTCCATGTTAAAATATCATGGAGAGACACTGATTGGAATGAAAATAAAACTGCAAAGAGACCACTAAAATTGGCATATAATGGATGTGCTTATTTTCACATATTTCATGGTATTTCGGGTGAGGTTCTAGCACATTCCACATATCCAGCAAAATAAATCACAAATTCTATCTTTGGTTAAAATGAGCAAGAAAACTTCTGAAAAGCATTGGGTACTCTCTACTGCCTTTGAATCCCTGGCAGTGAGGTCATATTTTGAGAGATCCTGTCTTGGGAAACTCATAAATTCCTCTTGTTGATTTACTTCTGCATAAAGGCACTGCATTAGGAAGGAATATGAGAACTGGCAAGGGAAAACTCTTGCCACTAAAGTAAGCATAGTCTACTTTCACATGGAGGTCATACACAACTGATCATGTCTCATATAATTGAACAGAACCATGCTGTTCAAAAATTGTATAGAGATCTGCTTCATTCATTGCTTGAGTTGTACCTGATTATATCTCACAGTATGAGGCTAATCAAAGAAAAAAACAGTTGCAGCAGTACGTACAAAATCTAAGTGCCCTGACAAAATAAAATAAATATTGATTCAAATTTTATTTTATTTCACATGGAAACGCACACACTTTCTGTAGTATTTCAGTGGAGAATAATTCTATCTATGTAGGACAAAGTGAACAAAAGACACCTATAGACAAATCATGAAACAACTGCAGAAAAAAAAATCAACCATTTACTTTATTTGATATCCAGAGAAGAGGGAAATTAAGTGGGATTATGTTGAAGGAAAATACCAAAATTAGCCAAATATTTTTTTTAAATAAATAATGATGATAGATCTGCTACAAAGACATGGCATATCAGAGGTATTTCTATTTATGTGTTTAGGTTTATTAATTTATATTTTTGTTTCTTTGTTTTCATGCTTTTTGGAAGTTTTTGTAATGCTTCATGGAACACTGAAAAGAATGAAATAAGGAAAGATCTTGTTTTCTCTCTAATAGATCTGTTCCTCAATTTTTTAGATATACATAGAAAATCAAATATCATGTTGTTTTTGCCTGTAAATGTCCCCACATGGTAAAATGTAGGGGCAAAAAAAAAAAAAGAAAAAAAAAGGGAAAGAAATACTGAAGTATTCAGTCCAGAGTTCTACACAATGAGGGTTTGTGTTTTGTAGTGAAAGGTATGGGACGCCTTTATAGTGCAATATCTTTCCATTACTGTAGATTAACTTAATACTTTCAATATAGTTGCATTTCAACTATGCCAGTATTACTAAATCAATATTTTTGCTACAAAAATATAATTACAAAATTAAATTTTAAATCATAAGGGAAAAAAGGTCCTGTTTTATTTTTTTTCATACAAAACTCTTTGTTCACATTGAAAGGTGTTGAAAATGATACATCTGTGATAGTTTTTTAACTTTTTCCCTTGCCTTCAGTATACAGCAGGCACTGAAACTGGCCTACCACAACCTAAGTGCAAATTACACTTGAGAACACTTCACATCCAAACTTGCAGCTGAGGGTGATTTTTTGTTGCTTAGTAGTTATTCTTTGGATAATAATGTTTATAATTAAAGTGCTGACGCTGCTATAACTGCAGAGGCATAAACAGTGCAGCTATAAATAGTGCAGTAACTGCAGCGACAGACTTTGTCAAGTGGTTTGTAGAGGACAGCTCGGCTGTGGCAGCTGGTGGGATGGGAGAAATTATGTTGAGGTCTGCTGATCTATTCCTTTTTGAAGTTATTGTTAAATCTTTTACTTCTTCAGCAAGAACTGAATTCATTTTGTATCCCATAATTGGGACTTTGCTTGAAATGGACAATCTCAATTTAACTAAAACACGCATCCAGATTTCAGTAAAAGAACAAATTATATCTGACAGACCTTGGCCTTGACATTTAAAATTACACCATAGCTGATTAAACTCTGTGGTATTTAGGGACATACACTACTTTTAAAGGGGAGTGAGTCCACTAGCGTATTCAAAAAATTCAACATAAGTGGTAAGAAATAATGGAGCATTAGCGAGAGTTAATGTTATTGGAGGTTAATCTGGGATAAGTAGGGTAATGTGTAAGTTTAAAGTATTTAAAGATCTCATGAAGACACCAAAAAGTAAAACCAGCATTAAGACACCAAAAAGTAAAACCACCACTGCTCTCATGTCATCTCATTTGACATCAATAAGTGTTTGTTTGTTTTTTTTTAAGAGCTACTTTTTGTCCCATGGTTTTCATATCATTCCTGTGATCTCCTATGAAGGGTCATTTTGTGAAAGAAATCCAAACATTTTCTCTGTTTCCAAAAACATTTATTAAGGTTCCAGTGATATGATGGTTATCTATGGCAGCGTATTTCCTCTTTGTTAGACAGTGCGACACTAAAAGCAATTTAGGACCACTCTGCTTTTCTTTCTGTGTTTCCTTTCATCCTACATACCATCTTCATTTGCCTTACAGAGGTGGGGCTTGGCTGGCTGTGTCTACACTAGGAATTTAGATAAGGTCAATGTGCAGGTTTGAGCACCAGTTTAGCATTTGGACAGTGTCAGTGCCCGGATATAGTCTTAGTGTAGGCCATGGCCTGATTCCCATGTACAATGTGTAAAAAACTATCATGTCATCAAGAAGGGAATTAAGCCATTAAATTCTGCCATGTCACTGGCCTTGAGCAGCAGGGTCAGATCTACTTAAAGGAGAGACACTTGGGTCTACGGGAAATGACAAGATTCAAACATGGTTACAGAAATCAGGTAGATGTCTGCTTCTAGGACAGTTCATTACACTAATTCCAACATTAGTTAATCTATTGCACATAGATAGGAAGATGCAAGAATCTTAACAGTCAGTTCTACATGCTCCTAAATAAGATTCAGACAGATTCCCCTACAAATAATAGTTTGGATATCTGGATTACTTCATGGTTACTATTAAAATTAGAATAAAATCAAATCCACTACATTGGACCAAAGTGAATTCAATTCTGTTCATCTCTGTATTGTCCTGAGACTCTGAAAGTGCAATTGTGATTGCATGTACATGGCATGAATTACCTCAGTGCAGTGATTAATCTCTTATTAGATTCATAAACTGATTCTTTAGTGCCAAGCACCCACATAATTATGTACTGAAAAGAGAGAGACACAGACACTGGAAGGAAATAACAGGATTTTTCAAGGCAATGAATTTGATTTCTGCAAAACAAAAAATAACCCCAAATAACAAGTCAGATAAATTATAGCACTTGGACTTTAACCCCAAAGAATTTTAAATGCAGCATGGACTGTTCTTGTGGTTTCAAGTAATGGTTGCTGTGGGTGACCCAGAAATGAAACCAATCATGGCATTGTAATTTAAAAGTAAAACAGCTGGCAAAATATTTCCTCTCAAGCCTGTTGTCTCAGAAGAAAATGAAAAGGTCAGCAGACTTTTTATTTACTTCTGAGATAACATGGACTGCTTGAACTGAGGAACATATTAATGTTTTCGACACAGCTCTCTATTACATGTCAGGAACTCCATTCCAGGATATCACACTGGAGATGATGAAAAAAGACAGAAGATAGAATGAAATGTTTGAATCTAATGGAAAATAATCAACTATCTTTATGTTTCTACTTTACATTTTATCAGTAGTCTTGATTGCATTCTATAGGTGGTAATATTTCACCTAAAAATAACAGCTACTCCAAAGCTCACACGGCTGTGCACACAGTGCAGTGGTTCATGTTTTAACAGGAATTCCTGTAAGAAGCAATATGGTCCCAGCAGTGTCCTGATTAAGGAAATGTTGAACAAACAGCAGTTAACTGGGTGAACATCCCCAACACAGACCACAGTTTTAGGAGGAATTGAAAGGGAGAATTATGTTTGCTTCACATGTATTTATTAAACATACCTGGATCTTAATGCTCCTTTTGCATGATGCTTAAAATTACTAACATCCTTTGGTGACTTTGCGTAACGATTCACATATTATCATTGTATTCTTGCTTAGTTATTTAATTTAGATAAGCTTTTTGCACTTTTCCTGATAGTTAACTTGCAGCAACATATATAATGAGTGTCAAAAAAACACCAACTTTAAAAGATGCCATTTCAAGAGCAAGAATCTCAATTTGAAGAGCAAGAATCCCAGTACAGTCAGCTGGATAGAAAAAAAAAACAAAACCCTCAAGGTACACATTCTCTGAGACAGAAAACAGGGAATATATGTTTTTCTAGAAGAGTATTTTGGCTGGCCTTTCTTGCTGGAGTAGTGTTGCTCCCAAAGTGCTCCCAGTAACAAGGATGATTGTGGTAAACCAGCCCAATGAATAAACTCCACAGCCAGCACATTTCTACTTTACTTTCAATCAACACTAACCAACCTCTCTTTTTATCTTTTATTTAAAGAAAGAAAAAATCACTGAAATACACATGCTCCTTCCCAATGCATCTTCATTAAGACTTCAATTTTGCTAAGTCTCTGATGAAAGGAGTTGAGGTGTTAAGGGATTTTGAAAACATGCAAAGAGACAAATAAAATAGCCTGAACTAAGCCAACTAAAGTTTCAAATAGGAAAGAACCTGAAGTCCTTGCAAGTGTGGAACTTGGCAATCAAACAGCAGGGAGACCCTTTACCAGTAATTATTTTAACATTAGCTACAATCAGTGAGAAAATAGCAGAAAGTGCTTTTCTTCACAGCTATGACTTCCAAGATGCACTGCTGTGTGCTCTTTCTTCCAAGGTTTAATAAGAAATATGATGATAAATGGCATATTTTGCTAATGTTTTTAAGACAGCCAAAATAGAACACAGTGCTTCTTATTAATAATTTTATAGCACGCTATGCAAGATGTGAGAAATCAGAATGCGAGGAATGGGGAAAAAAAAGAGTTTAAGAAACACAGAGGATCCACTGTCTTTGGGAGATGCTTTCTAAGACACAAACACCATTTTTTCTTACCTTTATATTTCCACAGCTGCAAAACAGCTGCAAAATAGGTGCCAAAGGTAATGTCTGTCTGAGATATCCTCTCTTCTTAAACAAACTGCTACGTGTTTGTTGATTTTACATACTCAAGGGGGTGGTAAACAAGGGATTTGGCACCTTCTACTAATTCCATTACAAATATTACAGGTATTTGCTATGTTCTTAATTTAAAATATGTGGAAATAGCTAAATATGAAAGTAACAAATGTAAATTGCACTTCCTTTTAGATGACCACACAATGCATTTCTCTGATTTCATAAAAGATTATTTTAGCCATAGGCAGTTACTTTCAACAACAGCAGGGTCCCTTGGGAAGCTGTGCCTGATCTTCCAGGTACGACAAGGTTTAAGTTACCACAATACAAGCTGAGATGACATCTTTCTATAGCAGTTTCCTACATTGTATAGCAGTTTCCTACATGGAACAGTTGCTGTGAAGGAAGTGTAAGGAGGAGAAATGAAAATATCAAGTAAGAAAAACACGTACCTACATTTGTAGGCAGCTTACATACCTTCTCATTTATTTCACATGGAATTCAGTGTACTTCCACAGTTAAGGTTTGATTTCTCTAGAGCTTATCTGGTCATGTTGTTTGTTTTCTGTGTAATGTTATAGCTTTCTGTTTAATGTTATAGCTTCACAAAAGTTTCAGAGGCAAGAAATTGAGGTTCCAAGACACATAGGCACTGGAATATAAACACCGAGTTTTTGAATACTAACAGAAGTGATTGACAGAAAATGAAAACCAAGGAGCACAAAATGCAGATTAAAAATCTTTCTTTATAATTTTATGAGTGTTGATGGGTGTTTAAGTGAAACCCAAAACATATAAGGACATATTCTAAAATGCTGAATGACACCAGTGTGAACATTTTGGTGGAAAAAATATGATCTCCCCTGTGCTACCTGGGGCTTTTTTTTTCTGTGAAAGGTTGAAACCACACTATGGGAACCTTTTCTAAAAGAAATGTGTCTGGTTTGTTATTGTTATAAAGCTACAGAAACTTTTAAAACCCCCATATGCTGCCATAAAGGAGCTAGCATTTCACTAATATGGATTTTTCACAGAAATAAATGAGTCAAGCAACATAAAGCAGTTTCACATAGCGCCGAAACTGAGTCAGAAATTCAAACCATGCTGAATAGTACCCTTCTGGGCGAGCTTCATTTCTAAGCCACAATTTCATCTCTGAATGAAAGGGCCAGAATTAAACCTAATGCTCTGAAAAAAAAGGCAATTTCAGTATACCCAATTGTTCTAACTACATTGCCACACAGGATTTGAGAGTTTTTAAAGATCTGGAAAACTCTGAGGTCTCCAGTGGTTTGAAAAACAAAAAATTCCATTCCAGTTCCTTAAACAACAATAAAATCAATTAAATCTAATGCCTCCCTATTTATAACCAATCTCTGCAGACAAAATTAAATATTTTTCTACAGGCGAATCTGTAACCCAACTTTTGTAAATGTTTGCAACATTCCTAAATTTTTATTGTATGTTCCTAAAATGAAGCAGGGATCCAGATATCCCCTTCCATTTCTTTCCATGAATTCTGACTTCACTATCATCAGGGACCCAGGTGTTAAGCACAGTATGCACTACCCAGGTCTGACTCAAGTCACTTCATTCAACAGACCTTCTGAACAAGGCACCAGTCTTTTTCAGGTCCATTTTTAAATCTCATGCTCACGCAATCCTAATTGGATTTCATAAAATTATAGAATTCTGTGGGTTGGATGGGACCTTTTAAGGTCACCCAGTTCAACCCTCTCTTCCATGAGCAGTGAGCCTTTTACTTGCCCTTATTGTAAAAAGATTTCTTCCTCATGTCTAGTCTGCATCTACCTCTAGTAGTCCTTCTGCTGAAGGCACTATTTAAACACTGGTCCCCATCTTTCCTGCAGGGTCCTCTTAGGTGCTGAAAGACTGCTGTAGGATCTCCTCAGAGACTTCTCTTCTCCAGGCTGAACAACCCCAACTCTCTCACTCTTTCCTCATAGGTGAGATGCTCCAGCCTTCAATAATCTTCATGGCCTCCTCTGGACTCACTACAGCAGGTCTGTGTCTTTCCAGTGCTGGGGCCTCCAAACCTGGATGCAGCACTCCAGGTGGGGTATGACAAGGGCAGAGCAGACAGGAAGAATCCACTTCCTCCCTGCTGGCCATGCTGCTTTGGATGCATTGGGTTTTGTCCATTGCCAGTACATGTCCAGTCTCTCCTACACAACCCCAAATTCCTTCCCCACAGGGCTGCCCTAAGTACCCTGATCCCACACCTTGTGTTCATACTGGCAGTTCTTCAAACATGGAACCTTGCAGTTGGCCTTATTGAGCCTTGTGAGTTTTCCAGGGATTCATATCTCGAACTTGCACTGATCCCTCTGCAAGCCTTCATGAATGACTTGGAGGTGTAGAAATTCAGACAACTTCTTTGAAACCTAAAAAATCTTGGTACCATCACTTATGAAATCTTCAGCCTGTTTGCTTTTCAGAATCCTTTAAGTTCTCAGTGTTACCAATAGGTTCTGTTCACAAAAAATGCATGCAACCTCCCTTGGTATTTCTACTGCTTTACAAGACCTTATCAAAGCCTGTTTTGGTTCAGCATAATTATGGGAAGGGTTAAAAACTCTTTGTTCAACAAGATGAAGTTAACCAGATCCAGACATCTTTCATCTGCTCATTAGCTTCCCACAGCTGTCATGTGCCTCACGTGTTCATCTGCCTGGCTCCTTCACAGCTCTGCACTGCCATGGGCCACGTCCTGTAGAAGAAGAGCACAGGTAGTGAGGAGGACCTGAGGCTACTTTTATGGGGAAAATTCCTGTATGATGAAAGTCCTGATATTTCATCCTTTGCTTTCTGGTTTGAATTGTGGTAAAAGTAAAAACACTGTTTCCCTTATGCTTCCTGAGCAGTGAAATAATCAGCCTCAGGTATAATCATCCCACTTTGTCAGGTCACGTACTCAATCAAACAAAATTAAAAGCAAGCTGGTTCAGAATCATGAAAATAACTAAATTGTTGAAAAATAAGACATTGACTAGGGAAGCTAAATGAGTCAAGCAATAGAGTCAAGCAATATCCTTTGTGATCTAACCAGTCTGAATGGAAGCTGAAAATTCCTAGGTAAAATTTCATGTCCCTAAGGATTGCTAACATGACATCATATAGGACTTTTTATTAGTAAATGGTATGAGGGACACAATGCATATTACCAACACTTCATAAATGGCATTGTTGTCTCTGTAGAAGAAGAGATTTATTTGAAGACAGAGAAATTTGAAAACTAATTTGAAGACAATGAAAGCAATTAGGAGAAAGTTCTATCATTCATTACCTTGTAAGGTTCCTCATCCATTGAGCTCAGCATTTTTAGTAAAATTGTCAGGCTCAAAAATGGACACTCTTTAGAACCAGGAAAAAAAGAACCCAACAAAAAACAAAAATCACATCAAAAAGGAGACTGAAAGTGGTATATTATTAGGTTTGCTTGGCATAAGGTTAGACCAGGTTCTTCTGCCCTGGATTTAAAGTTGCATCATGTCATGTCATTTTTATTTCCCCAAATATGAGGTTCTCTTTTGTTCTTTAAAGTGAGAGACAGGTCAGGTAATCTTCTTTGAAGTGCACTCAGGAGAGGCAAAGTGTACTCTTTTCCCCATATCTTGATGCTGCATTATTGCCAGTGTGTCCTATTCCTTTGGGAAATCCTACTGTTCAGAAGATCAGCCCCCTGAATGCAAGCTAGTGTCAAATATTAACAGTGAATTAAAACTGCAGGTAAAAATGGTGACAGTGGCATATTCCTGTCACTGGGCTTGACAGGAAATTTATTTTGCTGTAGCTGAAAAGTAATTAACCTCCACTGTGAGAAATTCTATTACTAGTAGCTATTCTGCCATGCAAAGTACACTACATGGAAATGTTACAGGCCATCAAGCAGAAAAGACAGATTTGTCTGCATTTTAAACTAAAGCTGCCCCCGCCCCCACTTTCCATTCTTATTCTCTCTCTCCCCTCACTCTATCTTCACTGAAGCTAGAAATTGAGATGCACATGTGGTAGAAAGAAAATGGAATAAGGATTTTCATAAGGTATTTACAGAAGTTAATTAATCTGTGTGTGTGCATGTGTGCATGTGTGCATGTGTGTGTGTGTGTATGATAGTGGTGTGCTCCTTTTAACAAACCCAAACTCTTTATGGAAGAAATTTAGCAATGATCTAGATTGGCTCTCAGATCAGAATATCTCTGTTGCAGACATATATAGGAACATGTCAACATATCAGCTGACAGACCTTCTCTTATCTTGTTCTCCCTTACAGTCTGCTGTTGGTGGTGAAAAGCACAATCATCCTCTTTTGTGAAGGGACAAAAGCCATCTGACACTCAAAAACAGGAATATATTCTGAGGGGGAAGTTAAGCTTTTTCACATAGGTTGGATGATTGTACTTTACAAAATATGATTGCAGAGCAGAAGGACCTTGCCAGCTTCTCTGTGAACTTTTGCCTGCCTGAGAAAACTAGCATTTTTGGAGAGAGGAAAACTGTTATCAAGCTCTTCCCTCTGAGATCAGGGGCTGTCAAAAGTCATTAAGCATGAGAGAGAATCCACCAGTTTCTGTGTGTATTACAGGAAATGTTGAGATGAAAAACAATATTGGTTTTCTGGCCTCTGAAAGAGAGTTGCCTGGTTTTCTCTTCATTCCATGGTTATACCATGAACTAGATGTGGTGAGTTACTGTAGTTTGGAAGCCAAGAAAAGCAAATCTACAGAAAATTACAGGGGAAGGAAATTTTGACTATTAGAGACTAATGGTTTTGGCCAATTCCTTTGAAGGCAGGTTTGTGAGTGACAGCTGTTCATTAACAGCATGATATCCTCCTCCCTCTCAGGAAGAAGTGGTGTCTACAACATTTCAGGTATTAAATTACTTTTGCTTAATGATGGACTGTGGGCAAAAAAAAATACATTTTAGATCTACATTTTAAAGTTACAGTGCTCTCTGGGAATACAGATTACTGTTATTAATGAGAGAATGTTTAATACTTTTCTAGCAGGGGTTTCTGAATCATGCACCATTTAAAAAAGATTTCACTTCTCTGTTAAAAAAAATGTTTCTGGGAACAGATAATTGAAGTTTACAATATACCACCAAGGAACCTATTCAAAGGTCCTTTATTCTCTTTTTACAAACCCTCTGTGATCAAAAATGAGAAAATATATGTACTAAAAATGAGTAATAGACCATAATTGGTCTTTCTAATGATTTCTATATTAATGATGACGCCAAACCACTTCTAAGCTTTAAGTCAACATTTTACCTCAGAGATTTATAAACAAAACAAAATAAAAGGAATTTGAGGACGTTGGTCTAAGACAACAAATTGCAAAAAATGAATACTAGGAGTTCAATATTTTATGTCATACAATTTTGAAAGCTCCAGAAATGACTGTAATAGGGAGGTTACTACCTTGGGAAAATGCAAGCCACAATGTGGCTATGTATATAAACAAATATATATAATGTGCAAGTATATATTTGCTTGAATATATTTTGTGCAAGGAACATCTCTTAGATTTTTGAACTTAATAACTGAGCTTTCATCTAAATTGTTTTCACTTCCAATCTTTGTGCTTCCAAATCGAAATTTTCTTGTGTCAGACTACCAATGCAGGTAGCCTGTCAAGGATGGATTATTGTTCAAACAATTTTCATTGCATGTTTTAAAGTTGGACAGGCTACTTTCTGTCGATAAAAGTAGTGCATATCATCTTCCATGGCATTTTACAAAAGAAGGCAGAGCTTTGCTGAGATTCTGAAAACCCGGTGGGCTGCCTGTTTGTTGTCAAAATGTTTCCTGTCTCATCTTTCATATTTTTGTTATAAAGACAGTGATTTGGAGCTTTGGGTAAGATCAAGATATGGCTAGGTTCATCCCACCCTCAGGTAGAGCAAACACCTCAGCTGACATTCTGGCACATTGTATATGGTAGGATAGTTATTCAATTTTCTCCATGGTTAGCAAAATAAGACCAAACACAGCCCCCTTACTCATCTGCTTTTTGTCATCTAGATTTCAGTCCTGAATCCCTGCTTTTGCCTTTGATATTTAAGATTTCCTGGTTGTCTCCCATGTAGGACCCCAAAAGACTATCTGTAGCTCCCAGGACTACACCCAAGTGAGTACAAGCAACTTAGTACAACTAGAACAGGGTCTGTTGCGATGGTACCAGGAGTCTCAGTCACAAATGAGTTTTCTTTGGTCATTAGTCAGTCATACACAATTTATTATTGTTTAATCAAAATAGCAGCACCACTATCACCATGGCAATATCTCAGAACCCACCCACACTGAAATCTTTGTTTTTTCCATCATTTGTTTGTAGTACAGCCAAGCTTTCCATGAAGGCATTTTTAATCTGATTTTCAGATGGTTTTGCTCTCTTACAGTAAAATGTCTTCATAGATGCTTTTTGTGTACTCTTCTCTAATTTAACAGACATAAACTTAGATTTGAGTCTAGATCTAGTCCCTTCCTTCCTTGCTTTAATATCTTCTTCAACCAACCTTCTGGATAAGAGGTAAGGGAGGTGACAGTGATATGTTTGAACTTCATTTTGTTGCAAAGGTTCAAGCTCTTATTCACTATCAGTGACTCATGTTCAAACATTGTTATAACAGATTTGAAAAAAATGACCCTGAAATAAATGGATTTGATAAATGCACTCATGTATTTAAGCTACATCAAGAAATAAGAATAAATGTTTTGGTCATGTTTTTCCCTAGCTATTTCAAACAACCTGCTTGCCTTTGAAAACCTTTTGGAGTAAACTGTTATCTCCCTAAAAATTCACTATTACACTTTTTCTAAAATATATGTCATCCTGTATCTGAATTCTAATTGCTTGGAACCATAATTGGACTGGTGACAGCAGCTCCTGCGCCAGTTTCCTGATGGTGCTGATCCCCACTGTTGGCAAAACTTTCACAATTTTATTGATCTCACTTCATTGGCTGGTTAAGTTTTAGAGAAGCTTATTCTGGGAGGTATTGAAAAACACAGTCATTGGTCACACCCAACATGGCTTCATGAGGGGAAAGCCCTGCTTATCAAACCTGATTTCCTTTTATGACAAGGTAACGCACTGAGTTGATGAAGGGAAGCCATTTGATGTAATCTTTCTGGATTTCAGTTAAGACTTCATTACTGTTTCACACAACATCCTTCTAGACAAAATGTCCAGCACACAGCTGGATAAATGCATCATGCAATGGGTAGCAACTGGCTCACAGGATGGGCACCAAGGGTGACAGTGAACAGGGTGACACCAGACTGGTGACCTGTCACTAGTGGGGTTCCACAGGGCTCCATTCTCAGCCTTTGCTCTTCAAGATCTTCATAACTGTGTTGGACTCAGGACTGGAAGGGATAATAAGCAAATTAGCAGATGATACAAAACTGGAAGGAGCTGTTGATCCCTCGAAGACAGAGATGCCCTGCAGAGAGACCTAGAAAATCAGAGGGCTTGGCAACTATGTGAAGGTCGACAAGGGAAAGTGCCAGCCACATTCTGCACCTGGGATGGAGCAACTCTGGATGCACAGACAAACTGGGGAATGAGAGGCTGGAGATCAGGTGAGCCTGTCAGAATTCAAGAAGTATTTGGATAAGACTCTAAGGTGCATGGTTTAGTTTATTTCTAGAAGGAAGAAACCCAACTCACAACAAAACATAAATATTTCACAGATTCTGAATTGTCTGGATCAGATTGGTGTTACATTAATTCAAATATGTTTCTTACATGTGAGAAAATTTTCTTTGGAGATTTCAAATATGATAAGCCTCCATTTAATATATACACAATATATATAAAAACATATTATATATACATATTATGTATACATATTATTCATATATGAGTGGATATATATACACATATATATACAAACTATATTGGAGTATATATACACTACATTAGAGTTAGTTTAAACATTTCAAATAAAAAAAATGTATAAGATACACCTGTGTTTGATCTCCCGACTTCATTCCTTTCTTCACAGTATTCTCTCTTTCTCTTCTTTTGGTGTCTTTTTTAATAATCTTGAGATTATTTTATAAGAAGACAGCTTTCAAACCAATTCCTTATCTTCACTCATTCTACTAATAAATAGGGAAAAAATAGGTGTGTTTAAGTGATGAGGTTTTTGCTTTGTTGAAAGTGGAAATGTATCACAGAAGCAGCTTGACAGAAACACATGGTCTTCTTGTCAGTGTAGGTTTCTTTTTTCTGATTTTCATTGTAACTTGTTCCAATGGGGGATAAAACAGTGACATCTTTCTAATCTGGTACTGAGGTAATTGAAAGAGAATGCAATCACTATCTTCAAGAGGGAAGAAATACAGAGGGACCAGTAGGGAGCTACCTCTGCAACAGGAGGGAAGATGTAGTTTCATGATTCATAGTAGAATCATCCTGAAAAATAGCCAGGCAACTGAAGTGCAAAGCAACAACAGGTTCATAATTAAGTTCTTTCTTGTCAACGTTTTTATGGATCAACTTGAGCAGTATGTTTATTTGTAATATGGGGGTAATGAGTTGATAATAGAAAAACACGGATATTTCAACAAGTGAACATTTTTGTGAAAAGGAAAATGGTATCTACAGAGACAGCGACAAGGGGCACTCCTCAGCTCATGTATATTGTATAGTCTGAGTGTATAAATGGTCCAAAGCCATGTTTGCACTGCAGACTGATGGACGTTTTATGCAGAACACTCATTTTAAGCTTCTCAGGATGAGGTCTGCAGTGTCATTATATGCTGAGAGTCTTTCTGAAGTACTAATTCTATCTGTGCTTTCATAGACAATACTCATAGCATTTGAGTGCAGCATATAAACTCTTTATTTTAGAGCAAAATATATCATGCTCATAGGCTTTGTGAATATTTTGGTTTGCCTTACCTTACCTTCCTACATCTTTTGATATAGGATTAATTTTTATTCCTGTCTCATTGTAGTGCTATAGTTGCCCTTGTATTCCCACAGTTATACATATTAGCTGAAAGTTTTAGAGGGTGTTTGACAAGGTATCAAGATACCAAGAGTTAGCAGTGGTCTCCCTGATGGAGATACCTTAAACATGGCAATCTGCAGTGAAAGGACTTGAAGTGAACTCCCCGACTGGGGCCTGGGAACTGGAGAACTTTCTTGCTCTAACTTCATTGAGGAACTCAGGTTGTGGGTGGAAGTTTGTCTTCTCTACTTCAGCAGGTCATCATTTCAGGAAAAAGAAAATGGAAGAGGAGTGACCAAACATGACACTTCAAATTTGTTCCCATTAAAGCAAGTGTGCTGTAGTTTTAATTATGGTCTAAGGGATTCTAGAATCCCAAAATTTCCTCTGTAGAGAAATTATTTCACGAAGGCTGAAAACAACAGTTTGTAATTCACATTTGATATGGTTTTATGACTTGTCTCTGATCATCGGTGGAGTATTTTATTGATCATTTAGCAAATAAGTCTTTGATGTGTCATTAGCCAACCCTGCTGACCACAGGATTTTGTTTTGATGTGCACATTGCTGGGCAGCACCAGTTTCTTCTAGTCCAGACTATGTATTCTGGGCCATGATGTCTCACTCATTCCTATTAGTACAGTTGGTTCTTGGACCATGTGGTGAACCAGAATGAGGTATTGCTCTTCAGTATACTGGGATCTTAGATGACTCCATGTTGTCATATATCCAGTTATAGCACACAATAATTCTTCAAAACCTGAATTATAGACATATACATGGGAAGAAAACTGTAATAACAATTAAAAGTAACAAAACAAGCATAAATGCAAATATACCAGAAATGTGAGAAATTTGGACAATCCACATAAATGCATTTGCATATTTTTGTTGTTGTTGTTAGATAATTGTTAAACCACAAACACAATCAGAAGTGTCTATGATCTAAAACTATTTTGCACAGATCCCTTGTTTTCATAAAGAGAGCTGAGGCTAATTATCAGTGAAGAGCAAGAGGAAAAGTTAATTAAACCAAAATCTGGAGGAGCAGAAATCTGTGTTTACACAATTTTGCCCATATAGAATTGTTTTCCAAAGACAGAAGGAGCTTGTTTGCATTAACAAAAACACAGACATGATTTCAGACATTCAGATTTGACAGTCAAGTCTATCCAAAATTCAAGAGACTGGAGTTATCCGTATCTGAAGATTATGTCGTCATTTACGCCTAAGTCTATTTGTCCACTTTTACCTTTCATATCTTGACATGCCAAATATATGATAATATTGCAGTTTTAGATACATATATTTTAATATGCATATGACAGATCAACATCCACATTCACAAAAATATTAAAAGTGAAGGCACTGAATTATTCTGATACTTTTAAATAGCATCCTCTCATACACGAACATTTTTTAGTGTAACTATTAACTTCTTAAGAGTTCATTTATAAAAATGAAAATACTGTTGTGTTATGGATTGGGTTTTCTGAAGGCAGAAAAAAATTCTAAAAAATGGAATAAAGAAATTAACCTGGTATCATTTACCTTCTTGCTTCTATTTTCTCTGTCACTGTATGGTTTACACAGTACCTCAGTTGACATACACCACTTAATGAATTAAGAACTGTTCTCATTCTTACCCCCCCTTTTTTTTTTCCAAGTATAATATAGTGATTTTTTCTAGAATCTTTAATTCAAAGGCAGTGCATGAACCACAGATTATATACAATTTCTGTGTATCCCACTTACTGGAAGTACAGTACCGAAAGCTGGTCACAAAACCAGCATATGTGTAAAACAATAAAGTGATATAACTGCTGCTCCTCATATGGCAGTTGAAATAAAGAGTAGAAAAGGCTTTTATTTTTCATATAGTTTTATTTCAGTGGTAAAATTCTTACAGTGTAATCCTCATCATATATTTACCAAGATTAGCAATTAAGATTGGCAATTAGTTAACTAACACACATTAACATATGTTATAGCAGTTATGAATACAGTGTTGGATTTTCCTCGACTGAGGTAAATAAAAGGCTACCTAAAAGGAATCCAGTCATCTGAAGTCACTTGAGGACATAAAAGCTATTTTACTGAGGCAATTGCTGTTTAGTAATCGTATGACTGTAGTTATCCAGATCGTACATATGCAATGTTAAATAAACCTCTGCCTAAACAGATGGGCTGTTGTCTGATCTCTCTTGAAAACATCTAAACCTCTAATTAAGGGCAGTGATATAAACAGAAGGAAGGTATGCTCTTTTAATTGGCAGGGTGCATATGTACAAATAATGAAGGAATAATATTAACTAAGATAAGTAGATAGAAGGCACTGTGAGTTTCGTAACTTCACATGAATGAAGAGCCAGTGGTGGAGTTAGCTTTAAAAAGGGATACTGATGGAAATTTTCATTTCTTTACAAATACTGCAGTAAAAACAAATAGGATACGCTTATACTAAATATTGCATATCCTGTGTCTTTTTGAAGTAAAAAATAGCTGAGAATGAAAACTGAAAAACTTCTAGTAGTACTTAATCACATTGCTCTAATTAGCTTGGGTCTGGATTAAGACGGAACTTTTCCAAAGTGTTGGAGCTGGAGTGTTCCTCATTTGTATTGACTAAAACAGTAAAGTTTGGTGGATCCAATCATTCCTTCAAACATAACTGAACATCACTTTTTCAAAGTACCACAGTTCATTTACCTAGTGTTGATAAGAAAGGCAAATTTAAGGAAAGGAAAAGTTGTAGGGACTATGGTTTTTCACATGATCTGCTGAAATATCCCTGACTTTTAATAATATAGATTTTTATAAATAAATATCAATGATTCGGTCAAAAGCTACATCCAGAATGAGGTCCTCTTCTACATAGTATCATCAAAGAGTAGATGAGACAGACACTGTCATATCTACATTTATTTCACCTTTTCTTTTCCATTAAAATTGTTTTTTCTTTATGGTTCCCACTTAATTTGAAAAAGACACCTCTCAGCAAGTCACATATGGCAATACACGTGTACATTTATTTACAGAACAGAGCAAAACCAAAAGGCAAGTGAAAGCAGCAGTGAACAGCTTCTGTGGCAAATAGATTGTAATAGAGTGAGATTAGGAACATACCTAGAATTTATAACGGCCTTATATTCTATTACAGCTAAATTCTAAATCAAGCATTCAGCTGTACTAAGTCCACCAAGACTGAACTCTGGTTTTGTTATTTGTGTGTTGGTTATGTTCAGATACATATTTCCTCCCTTATGTCTTTGCATGGTGCATGACACTGGCCCTTTGAACCTCGTGTATCTCTGGCTAATTGTGTAATAGTTGATCTTGAATATGTACAAATGAATATATATATATATTAATTTTTTTTTTTACTTTCTCTGGCAGTTTAGGATTTCTGCTCCATTGTTGTTGTTGCTCATAGTTTTTTTTAAGACATTTTATGTTTCCTCCCAAGCTGTTTCTACTTACTGCCATTACTAGTTTTTTTATACATTAATACACCAATCAGAAATAGATGTTTTCCTGAAGTTTACAGAGAACATGCCCATCTCTAATGATAGAAATTGATCTGGTTCATCTCCTATGATATGTAGACACTTCCTTTAAAATTTAGATGGAAAATAAATTATGTTTTAGTTGTACTTGCGGCTAAAATTTTCTATCACACTCCAGTTAACTTCAAGATGAATTATTATAAAATATGGTTAGACCTCCTGTGTGTTCCCATTAGGTTTTAGACCATGCAAAATTCTCTGACCTCTGCAACTTTTTATGCAATTTGTTTTCATATCTAATTAAGTTTTCAGGACACTGTATATCCTCAGCAATGAAAAGTGTTTAAAGTGCAGTCATTTATGGTAATTATTTGAAGACTTAATTGGAGAAACAGAGGAAAGGAACCGAACGTGAAATACATAACCACAGAATATTTCTTGCTGTCACTGTAAGTGAACGCCTATGGCCTTGAGGGCAAGATTAATTAGGAAAAGCAATGTTAAAAGCTTGAGAAATGTTGCCAGTAAGGGAAAGTTTCTCCTCTTGTGAAAAGTTTTCTGATAATGAAAATATTTGATTTTAATTGAGACAGTGTTTCAGAAGCTTTTCTTGCTTTCTATTTGAAAACCACTAGCTTGTTAGATGTTATTTAACCTTTTTCTTATAAGAACTTGAAGTTTGTATTTCAGAGAATTTCAGAATAATTGAGTCTAGAATGGATCTATAGCTCAAACCTCCTTTTCATAGGAGCATCAACCGGAGCAACTTTCTCAGAACTGCGTTCAGTTGTATTTCAATATCTCAAAGTACAGATACTTTAACAACTCTATAAGCAAGCTGTTCCTGTGGGGTTTTTCCAATCAACATTTTTATCTTCAAGAAAAAGCCATCTTTCTTTGGAGGAAGTTTCAAGTATATTAATTGATGATAAAAATAAATACTGTTATATTGAATTTACAAATAATGCAGAAAGAGGTTCAGGGTCTTGATCCCAAGAGGGAAAATCTACATTGGAGTCAAAAAGCATTCTCTGCTGTTTAATAATTATTATCAATGCCATTATTTGTTAAGCTTCTCCATCATATATCCTTCCAAAAAAAGAACCACACCAGAAAAAGAATTAAATTATATAAAACAGAAAACTTCGATAATCCATCAAGACATTCAGCTCAAAAGCCTTCTCTATTGAAACCTATATGAAATAATATATGAAATGGGGCAATTTCATGTTCCTTATACTACCTAATGAGTAGCAGTATTTGAAGACAGCAGTTTGAAAGAGATGCAAGGAAAGCTGCTAACCTCAAAGAAAATTCATGATCTCAAGGGTGCCAAGAAGGTGAAATCTATATCTAACATGTTCTTTCCTTGTCATATGTGGAACAGGAGGCTCGGAGGAGACCTTATCACTCTCTACAACCATCAGAAAGGAGGTTGTAGCTGGGTGGGGATTGGCCTCTCCTCCCAAATAATAAACAACTGGACAAGAGCAAATGGTCTCATGTCGCGCCAGAGAAGGTTTAGATGGGATACTAGGGAAGATTTCTTCATGGAAAGTGTTGTAAAGCATTGAAAAAGGCTGCCAGGGATGTCATTGTGTCACCATCTATGGAGGTATTTAAAAGATATGTAAATGTGGCACTTAAGGTCATGTTTAGGGCTAGATTTAGAAGTGTTATGTTAATGGTTGGACTTGATAATCTGAGAATTCTTTTCTAAGACTTTGATTCTATAAAAGGAATGAAAAAGGTCACAATTTGTTCATAAGACTTGAAGTGAAACAAAGGAGTAAATTAAATGCATCTAAATTTGACCATATTTTGACTAAACCCACCAAATTAAGTATTTGTTGACACCTACAAATCTGCTAATTCCAAGTGTCCTGTGCTGCTGGGAAATACATGAGACTTAGTGTTTTTAAGCTGAAGGATAAGTATGAAATAACTCTTTCTTTTCCAAATGTTTCACTCCAACACTAGCAGTGGTTTGCTGTGGTTACTATTGTACAATGTTATAATTTAGAAACTTAAAAAAATTCACTTGCAGCACTGATAATTCAGCAAAAGACTCTCATCACAACAGATAACTCAATGCTTTTTATCACAATGACCTCATAAGGACATGTCTATTTATTTATATTCGGATTTCTAAACCTTATCATGTGTTGCCCTGTTCTATACAGAATAGTCTATGGTGTGTTTCAAGAATTCAGTAGGTATTTTACTATATCCTCCAGAAACACAAATTTTGAACATTGCATACCTTGAGATTTTTGGCAATGTTTCAAAAGAAGAATAAAGGCATCTCTCTCATGTTTTTGAAACATATTTGCTTTGAAATGAAAGCAAAACATAGATATGTTTCACCAAAAAGACACACATCTAAAAGAGTTAGGAATAACTAAAATGTTGCAGTTTCCTTAGTTGTTTGCTTTAGTTGCTTTTGTTGTTTGCTTTGCAGGAGGTAAGATAAATCTTGATTTTTTTAATGCCTCTACAATTATATCTTGAAGCCTGTTTTCACCATAATTATTTAGATTTATCCTGTTTTGTTAATTATGTTAATTATTTCTATAATTCAATTTTTTTATTGTTATACTGCAGCATTTTGATTTGAGCAACACTTGAAAACTATAATAGTTTCTAGAAAAATAAGACCTGAATTAATTTAGTTAAAACTCTTCATGCTATTGTATTCCATAAATCTGCTAGGTGAAGAAAAAGTAATTTGCAAAAAAAGAATAACTATACTGTAAATAACAGCATGTGAAATTTGTCTTGACCATGAAGAATAAATTTATTAACCATGAATTTTGAAAATCAACTATCATATTTACATAGACATCATCTATTAAAGTTTAGAGGCACTGAATAACTATATGTGTCACAAATGGTGTAAAGCCACGTGATTCAGGACAGAAGAATTTCACACTGAAGAGACCATTTAAAATAGGGCATTTTTCATTCTCAGAGTCCATGTGTCAATTTCTTCTGGTGTATTATAAATAGTAGAAAGTATGTCTTCTTTTATATTACATAATTCAGCTGTGTCTCAAGAATGGCTGCAGTGAAGAACTAAATTTTTTCTGAATTCTGATGGATAACGAGAAATATTTGCAAAGTTTAAGCCACTTTTTTGCATCTAATTGTAGTGTTATTCCTACTCATTCAAAATTCAAAAAAAAAATAAATTATTATTATTATGCAAGAAATATAAACGATAATAAACCCAAAAATAATTAACATATTTGAATCTAACAGTTTAATTTTCAGCAGCCTGTTCCTGACATTTTTAGGTGTTGGTTTGTTAAGATGTGGGCTTCATTTTCAAGGGACATTAGTAATTCTACTCATGCTCAGCAGGCATCTTGTAATGAAGTGGTAACATCCTGTCTGACATACATGGGCCCTCATAGAGAAGGTACAGTTTTTGCCATGTACTCTCTACAGTCCAAAATTCTAATTGATATTCTGTAGCAACACAAATACTCTCCTCAGCTGCTAGGGAATTCAACAACAAAGGCTATTAAAAGTTAATTACCTCTATAATGGAGGGCTTTCACCCATCTTTCCTTCCATTTAGAACAAAAGGAAAAACTGATTAAGGAAATCAAGTAGAGGTTTAATAAAAAAGATAAAATTACGCCACTTGCTAGGATGTAACTAAATGGGGAAGAACTCAGGAAGCCTTCAATTTCCCATCCTGGCACTTGAACAAAAGTGGGACCTCAGCTTATAAAATCTGGAGGATGCAAATGGTTGGTGCAAAGACATAGCAAAGTGACAATATTTGATAGTTTTCAACGTAACAGATACTTACCTATCAAATATTCAAACATTTTCACCTTTTTGCACTTTGTGTTCCCTTTTTTTCATTCCCCTCCCACCCCACCCCAAAATGATTTTTTGTCCAGGTAGATCACTTTATATCTTTCTAGGGAAAGAATCAAAGACACCTTTGAATTATCCTAAGTCATAGGAACTTTTTGGAGATGGATTAACTGATAGATGCACATTATTTCTCACAGACAGTGGTACGTAAGTGCAACATGGCTATAAAGCATTATAATCCCATTAATTCTATTGTCCTTTTACATGAATGGTTTCCAAGAGCTGCTGATGAATTAGTCTCACACTGCTCCTTTTAAGCAGCAACATGAGAGAGAAAAATTTTGATAAATAAATTTACCAAGTACAATGTATGGTACACTAAATGCCTATGACTTCACAAAAATGTCAGTGGCAAAGATGGAAAAAACATTCCTAAACTCTATGTCTTGTTCTGTTGGCACAGGATTCTCTTTCTCCACTGTAATTAGCATTCATACAAATCATGTTATAATTTGACTGATTATAACACCAGTTAATTAGTGTGAAGAGATGTTTCACTGTGTGCCTTCAAAATAATTTTGTTCAGAAAGATGGGGCCCTGATTCCCATGGGAATCTATGTGCCAAAGTATTGAAACAAGGTACTGAGAAACCAATCATTGGTTTAAGTATTTGACCTTCTCATATGAATTTTTTGCCTTGCTTTTAAGGCGTTTGTATAAAAATCCAGGTAAACAGCTGGCAAAACAATGTAGTAACAAAGGATTTGGTAAATATTCATTTCAGCTGGAAAATTCTTTTTACTGTTATGTTGCTGTTTGTAATAATATGTTTCAGCCATAAGTAAAAAAACAAAAACTACCTCAGATATCTGAATTGTTCAAACTAAAGAAATACAAGGCCACTTAAATTTGCCTACCAGTTTAAAGTCCAAAATTATTTGTTTGACAAATTGAACAAGATTGTTTTCCCTGACTAGACATGTAAAGAGTTTTCAGCAAAGAAAAATATTGCCCTTGTTGGCTGGCAGTTGACCCTGCCTTCAGTTAACAGGAATTAGATTTATTGAACAGTAGGAGTTTCCTTATCCCATTGTATAGCAGATGTCAAAATGTTCAAATCAGGACTCCTCACAGCAGAGAACTGTACTTTTTTCCCCCACATATAAGTTCTCATTTTTGCCACTAAATCTTTTTTTTTCCCTTTTCCACCACACCTGGCAACATGGTGCGTGTGTCATGCACATTGGAATCATTACACAATGTATTTCACCAGCCAAAACAAATTTCAAAATATCTGACCATAATTGACTGCAGCATTCTCTCTTCTGTATACTTGCAAACAAAATGAATCTATTGTTCTGAAATCAAATTACAGTATTCTCAGCATGATTTTCTGCTTCACTCAAGTTTTAAGTTCAAAGTGTAAGTGTCTTGTTATTTCAGAGAAAGAGAGGTTAAGTAACTTCATGATTTCAGTGAAATGAAACTACTATGCAGCTTTCATGTAGGTGTCTGAGCCTTATGCAACTGGGAACCTTTCAAATTGGATTCAAGTGGAGGAGAAAGAGATAATAAAAATGCCTCATAAGAAAAAACACTGAAGATAAAAGGATTATAAAGTTTATCCTGTCCTGGACTACATCAGTGACACGCACTGAGTTTCTCTTCAACTCATTAATTGTCTGACAGGCATAGGCAAACACTGAAATCAGGGTCAACATCAGGATGTTAACAAAAGTTAACAAAAGATCATGAAAACTCCAATGATTTCTCTCCCTCATTCACAGGTCTCATTGACACTATTGGCCAATCAAAGAGATAGAGAAAAGATCAGTGCACATCAACTGTGAGACAAAGCTGAGTAGAGATATAAGAGGAGATGGATTGATTGGATTGGAAGAATAAGGCTTCAAAATCCCAGAGTTAGGACAAGTACAGACCCAAAACATTCTGGAAGAAAATCTTTTCATTCATTCCTCGATTTATCATGGGGTTTACATATCTACAAATGTGTGCTTATGTGAAACTTCTTAAAGAACAAACCAGGTCCAGTTCACCTACTATGAGAGCAAATGCATTCTGAGAAGAGAAGAACAGTGGTACCATTGAAGGGCCAGAGCTACAAATTTGGTATCACATTGCTATTTTTAATTGCTTACTGTTTCTGGGAGAAATGAAGTCTCCAGACTTTGTGATGTAATGAAATTCACAACAGTGGTCCCAGTATGTTTACATTTATTTTAAAACAAAACACATGGCAAGAGAACAAGGAAAAGAAGCAATTACCACTTCATTTGAGAAAGAAAGTTCTCATAGATAATGTAGTTTTGACTTAATCACCTGCAAGTTTTAAGATTTTTCCGTTGTTAATATCTAAGTAAAAACAAAACCATATATAAATAACCATTTCTCGGTGGCTTCTGAATTTTCTATGTGCTAAATGACCCAGAAATCGTTCTTGGAGAGGCAAATCTTCCAACAGTTTTTGTTGTTCACTTTTAAGAACTTCTGTTTTTCTCTGCGGACTTGCACTTAAGAAACTTCCATGTGATAAAATTTTTGAGATCTCTCTCTAAAAAAAATGGTTACCACATTCATTTGCTAAAGGTTTAACAGAAGGAATTCTTCCTACACCCGGAATGAACAGAATATTCCAGGTAGCTGTGTTTTATTTTTCTGTTCATATAGCTTTCCACACTCTGTGACATTTAGATATTTGAATCACAAAGACATTTTTGCAGGTGGACTTGGAAGAGTCCTAATTGGAGTCCAGTATTTGCTGGAAGTGTTAGAAGGAACAATTCTCTAGATTACTAATTCTGATGTTAATGGCTCAGATGTTATTGGTATCTGCCAACAGAGAACACAATGGCCTTTGCATGTGTAATCTAATGCTGATGAGAAAATCATTTGGCCACAAGCAGCATTCTTGGCCTGTATGCTTTTAATACCTGGTAACCTCATTATTTGAATCTATATCTTACTGTAGAAATTATGTAAGCTGATTTTAAAAAAAATTCTATTTTAGCTTCATGCTTTCTGTGATTTTCACAGATCTCCTTTTTACAGTATGTCACTCAGGATCTTAGAGTAAAAGAAAAATCACTGTACATAGATTCCAGCTTATCTGTTCAATCCTACTGTTTTGTATGCTATGGAGATTTCCCAAGTTTGTATCCTTTTGTCATTGTTTCTAGTAAAACTGCATATTTATCACCTGAAAACCACAGTAGAGCTACCTTTTAATTTTCAGACTGTATTCTGGGAGGCTGATATTTAAAGATTATTATTTAAAGGTAGAAGGAATTATGACTGATATATTCTGTCATTTCAGCTGTATATGTCAAGTTTATCACTTTCTGCTAATGTTTTTGGACACATAGAACTACTTGTGATAGTAATGGAGGACAAATACTTGACACTGTAGTTATTCAGTGGCTCACATAACTTTCACATGCAAATGGATTTCACAGTGGATACTTAAGACTTGGTTTGGTTTATTCAATTTAAACTTCTTAAGTAAAAAAATTGTTTTGGTTTTTTTTATAAGCAATATATTTTATGAAGCAAAATGCATATATAGAAAATCAATTGTAGAAATTATGACAAAAATAGGAAGAAAATGTTATATTTCATAGAGCCTCCCTTTTAATTTGTTGTTTTATTAGTACTGATGGATGTGATCAAGACAAAAACATGACTACAGACAATAAAAAAATGGCCAAAAACAATAGTGGAGAGAAAGAGATGTAAGGTAGGCATGATAACACAAATTTCTAGGAACTTTGAAAGTTTCTTTCCCAACAACAGTTTCAGTACAAACTGTGGCAGAATGAAGATATTGAACTTAAATATAAATTATATTTAAAAGTGTTAAAGGTCAAGGTATACTTCAGATTTACAACATAGATTTATAATATAGATTGTATATAAAACTCCCTTTTTCTTTGTACAGCATAGTGAGCTTCATCTCACCAGATTAAAAATAGTATGGATTCTAATTTATGATTATTTAAGTCTGAAAACAAAATGAACACACACTCGCTTAGGAAGAAAACCAAAAGAAGGATAAATTAAAAATATTACATGATGATATGATTCTCTGTAGTCAGAAGAATAAAAGAACCCAAAAATAGTGCACATCACCATAGAAATACATTCTTGTTGTGGTTTAACCTGCGTGGGAAGCTTAACTCCACATAGCCTCTCACTCACTCTTCTTCCCCATGAGAGTAGAGAGAGGTCTGGGAAGGTTAAAGTGTGAAAATTCATGTGTTGAGATACAGACAGTTTAATAGGTAAAACAAAAGCTGCAGACCTGAGAAAAGCTAAGTGAAGCAAGGAATTAATTCACTACTTCCCATGAGCAGGCAGGTGTTCAGCCATCCCCAGGGAAGAAAAGCTCCATCACGTGTAACTGTTATTTGGGAAGATAAACAACATAACTCCAAACATTTCCTTCCTTCATACTCCAGCTTTTATTGCTGAGCAAGTTATATTGTACAGAATATACCTGAGGTCAGCTGGGGACAGCTGTGTCCCCTTGTGCACCACCAGACCTGTGACTGCTGCGGTTGGTGAGAAGCAGAAGGGTCTTGATGCTTTGTCAGTGCTGCTCAGCTGTAACTAAAACATCCATGTGCTGTCAATAGTGTTTTTAACTCAGATTCAAAACAGCCTTTTATCAACTACTACAAAGACAAAACCAGCACAAAATTCTACAAATAGTAGTCTACAACTAAGTATTTCAATATACTTTCATTTCAACTATGCCTACAAGTAGGCAATGTTGAATCCAGATCTATTTTAGCAGTAAGGGTGGGACTGAATAAATAAAACCATTCTACGTATAAAAAAAATGAGAACAGAACTCCTGCAATATCACGTGTGTTTTCTATATGAAAAACTTCTGGAGGATAAATAACTGTGGCAAAACTTCTCTGCAATACTTGGCTTGAATATATAGGAAAGAGATGCTATGTGCTTTGTTTCATCTTGAGACATTCATGTTAACTAGATGGCTGTCTGTCTATGTTGCTTGTCCAGCTAGCTCTTACCAAGTAGATTTTACAACTTACATTGCAAGAACTTACTTTTCAGACCATTCCTTCTTTCTTTTTTTCAAGATTTGATGAAGGCTGACCAATAGTTTATGTAAAATACGGAAGGAGAAGGAATAAAGGACTAGACAGAGACAAATGTTGTCTTCTAATGAAATAAAACTAATAATTTGTGAAAAATCCTTTGAATTGATGTTCTCATACTGCTATAAAGATTGTCAAAAATTATGATTCTGCCGGTTGGAATGTTGAGTATCTCAACATAATAATGATGCTTTGTATGGAGTTTTTTACCTCATTCGCCTTGACCCACTTGTACTTTGGCATGATTTCAAGGGACCTTTTCTATTTGTCATTTTATCTTGGTACTAGGACTGCAGTGAGTAACTACATATGAGAGAAATCACAAGGGAAATCACAATGGTCAAAACTGAGTTTTGGATTTAGGATCATCTGTAGCTGGAACCAGCAGACTTGAAGCCTGCGAATGTCTCCCACTCATTTCAGAAGAATATTTAGTGTATTGTAATGAGCTTTAACATGCTGAGTGAGCAGGAAAATTTGAATATATGAGTAATATGTTGAGCAGATGTTGAAAGAGAGGGTTGCCCTGTAGGTGGTATGTTTCTGGTGAAAAAAAAAGAAGAATATCAATCACATTTAAACAGCTGGTCTCCGCTCATAAAGGAAAGAAATAAGTGACAAAGTGCTGTGCTGCAGCTTTTCATCTCCTTAGCACCTTTCAGGATGCAAATTTAAATTTTGAGGTCCCTCCATGACTAGGAAATAAACCACTTTAGACCAAGTACATCATACAATGGGAAGACATAAAGAATCCTCATGACTTACTCCATACGAAATGCCGAGGAAAGATTACGCTTTAATTGCACTCCACAAAAGTATTCTAAATAATTTCTTAGAAAATGAAACTCCATCTTTGCTTGTGAATTATAGCTGTGGGTGCTCTCTGCATGTCACTCTTTCTTTAGAAAGTGAATTTGTGAAAGAAATGTTTCTATTTTTCTTTCTCCTTTTACTCAAGTGCACATAGAATGTTCCTGGGATTGATATGATTTCAACTCGGGCTTTTTCTCAAATTGATTTATTAGGTTTTGACAGAAGTCATGAAATTACAGTGACCAATAAATTGGTATTCATTGTAGCTAATCTATAGTCTGCTCAAGCATTAAAAAACCAGAAAACCGAGTCATCTAGCCTCCTAGGAAGCCATTCTAACTAATCAGCTATTGAGTCACACTCTGCTCCCAAACAGCTTTTGCCTGAATGTTCTGATGAAGATGTTCATACTCTTTTGTTTCCATGCCTTATCTCCTGCCAACATCACAGTAGTGAATTCCTTAAGGTTGAAAGATTGCCAACATTGCAAATAGTAAATAATTCTACAGGATATATTAGACCTAGATGCTGCAAAGCCTCGAGAAAGCAGCTACTTTCCATTTGTTCTTCCTCTAATGAAATCTTTTTGGGGCATTTACTCAGAAATGACTAGAAAATAAGTGGAATGTATAGTAAAACTACTTTAACCAGAACTATTGAGATCTATTTGTAATATGATCTAACTTTGCATATCAGGAATGTCATCCCTCACTGTTTTTAGTCCACTGTCAATTTCTTATCTGTATAAGCATGGCTGAGACACATATGCCAATCAAAAATTGAAGCATAAGTAATGTTGTTTTAAGTGGCTGTTTGCTCTAATTGAAGTTAATGGCATTTAAAGAGGAAAATAGTGTGTAGGTTTAGGTTCTTGGTTTGTATTTGCTACCTTGTGTTGGCTGTGTTCTGTTATTTTAAAAATGTAATAGTAACTCTAATATTTCAATAATCGTATTTTTAAAAAATGCAAATTTCATCACCGCTGGCTTCATGAAGAAAAAAACAACTATGGAAAAATACAGCACTTTTTTGATTCCTTTTTTCCATGTGCCCTTGATTTCCCATCAAATATTCTTTTCTTCCCCATAATCTTTATGTATAATACCTTGAAAAAGAAAACCTTTGAGGCAGAACACTTTTAGATTTGAAATAAGAAGCATTATTTCAAATTTAAATCCACTTACATTTATGTAGTAATTTTCTTTGTCTTTAGTTTCCGTTATCAAAATTGCTTTTCATTTTTCTACGGCTAAGTATTATTCCTGAATTAAAGAGATTTGAATAAGAGGAACACTTATGAAAAATATTTGCTCTTTACCTTTCCCTGGGAGTGACTTCTTAGAAACATAATTTTGCTACTGGTAGTTAGCAAAGCAGAAGTAGATAACAACCTTTTTTCTAATCACAATTTTTAAAGAAAAAAAAAAAGATAGCCATTAAATAGGAAAAAATCAAAACAAACAAAAAACCCCTCTGTATCAGTTTAAACTTTTATGTGATTTGAGAATTCAGTTTGCCTGTAGTGATGTAGATTGCCTTATTTGTCTCAACTTTTCACTTTTAAACAAATTTCTTCAGTCTGTAATGTTTCAGCTGTGGACTTAGCTACAACATTTTTATGCATACAGAAAAATTGTTGCCCTGGAATTGAAACCTTACACTGAAGTCATAGGTTTGCATATCTGACAGTTGAAATTGTAGAATGCTGTGGAAAGGGTAATAGGCAACAGTAAGCTCAATAACATGAGTCACAAGCAGTAGTGAAACACTACAGGCACTGAAGACACCTGGCTTTCTGTAGATTTGAGTCTCTTGCCATTTAGCCTTCCCCTTCTGTTTTATTGTTAAGGGCAGCATCAAGGTATTTGTCCTGAGAAAAATTACTTATAGAGAAGTTTACTGCCTGTATTTCAGCAGGCAGATGAGTTTTGAGTCCTGCATCAGCCCAGCTGAAACACCGAGACAATTTAGTTGCTTTGTAACTTCTTATCTATTTTCACAAATCACTGAAATTCATTACTATGCTCAGATGTGTGTAGAGAGAAAAGGGCTCACAAATGGGCAATGAATTGGCAGCTTCCTTAAGAAACTAGACTTCTAATATTCAACAACTCTTGCTGAGCCCAAGTTCAGGTGCTTTTTGCAACAGATGCTATTATATTATGTGCATATCAATTTGCCACTTTAAAGTCTTGTATTTTAAGTACTAGAGTAGAGATTTGACAGCAACCTCCCTGTTCTACCTTGAGATTTAGCAAAGTACCTAGCAAGAATAAAGCGGTTTTATTACAGCTACAAGATGTAAAGCAGAATGATGCGGTGCAGACATACAAGAAAAATACAAAGGTGCAGAAGAGGGGTCAGCCATCCATCCACCACAGTGCATCTTTTGTTTCTCAGGTTTGAGAAACAGACAGAAAAGGAGGTCAGGTCTGGACTAGCAGCATAAGTTTTCAATTTTGTGTCAGAACAGCCCAGGTCATGATCTGAAAATTGTGCTGAGAGATCATTTCTCTTAGTGTTGCACTTTTCAGAGACAGATGTAATTGCCCTTTTCTAGAGTAATGACTGATAAAGATTCATGCTGAGATTTAAAAGTACCTTTGAATTGATGATAATGTCACAAATTCATAAACTTATTGTGTGACTGTAATCAAGTAAAAATGGAAAATCTTGAAGTTATTTTTCTTTGTAATATTTTACAATGTTTAATAGCATTTCATTGGGCCCATAGCTGACAAAAAGCACAAAAGAATAATTTAAATTCTGTTCTCCCAGAAGAAAATTTGTAGGCAGTATTTCTGAACAATTCATTCATTCTGTTGAGCCAGAAAAAGTTTTGATAATTGACAGAATCACAGAATATGCTGAGTTGGAAGGGAGCCACACAAGGATCATTGATACCAAGTGCTGGACCTGCACAGAACATTCCCAAGGATCACCTCATGTGTTTGAGGACATTGTCCAAACACTTCTAATTCTTCTTGAGCTCTGTCAGGCTGGTGCCCGAATTACCAGTTCCCTGGGGAGCCTGTGCCAGGGTACAACCACCATCTGGGTGAAGGACCTTTTGCTGATACCCAACTCAAACCTCCCCAGATACTGCTTCAGGCCATTTCCTTGGGTTCCTTCACTGGTCACCACAGAGCAGAGATCAGTGCCTGCCCCTTGTTTTCCCCTCATGAGGAAGTTGTAACTGCAGTGAGGTCTCCCCTCAGTCTCCTCCAGGGTGAACAGACCAAGTGACCTCAGGCACTTCTCATACAGCATCCGTTCAATGACCTTCACCGTCTTTGTAAACCTCTTTTGCACACTCTATAACAGTTTAATATTTTTTTATACCAGGTTTTCAGACACTCCTATAGCTGCTATACAATTCTCAGTGTGTGCACTAAATGTAAAATTTACCCATAGTTGCGAAGCACTAAGTGAAAAATTTGTCCAGAAATAATTTACTTTTTTTATAGGCTCTTTTTATGATGATTAAGAAATAATTAATTTGCTTTCTTAATGAACATTTCACCTAAGTACATTTGGTTTAAACTATGATTTATACAGATAAACCTATGCTGAAAACATATGACTTTTCAGGTAAATCCAAATATCAAGTAGAAGCGAATTCTGCAAGGGTTTACTACAGATTGTGAGGTAACTGCAGGGTAAGGCAGGTAAGGCCAGGATTTTCTTAGAACATAATTTTAATTTAGCTAGTGTCCTGCAGTAAGCAAGGAAGAAAGGGCATAAGACAGGGATCTCTAAATAAGAAAGTGGTCAGGCCAGAAAGCAAATATTGGCAAAGTAAGAATTCCATGTACCTTAATGCAACAAATCTAATTTTGGGGCAGAAAAATATGAAATACTTGAGTGTAATTACACTACATAGTAGCTAACCATATAGATAGCCACAGACCCTTCTTTTGGAGAGTATTCATACGAGGTTGTCCATCTCTCAAAAGATCTGGAAAAAAAGCCAAGTCATTTCTCACTCTCCTTAAGGGATAGAGAATACATTAGTAGAGAACATTTAGTAGGAGCTCTGGGGCAAAAATGACCTTGGGACATCTCCTAGCATGATGTTCCCAGTACATAATTAAGATTTATCATTTAACAAAGAGGTTTACTTTTTTTTAAACACCAAATGTGTTTTATTTGTACACATTTCCCTAGTTCCTTTTCAAATCACTTTCAGTTAATTCTTGCATATTTACATCATTAGTGTAATTACACCTAATTGCCTGTTTTAGTATAAATACTTCTCCTTGCATAATTAGAATGTAATTATGACTCTAGCATATGATGAATAATCACATCATTACAATTTGGGATGATGTCACAAAAATTCCTCGAAACTCAAAATTTATTACACTTTAATTGTTTTAAGAGGCACTGAAGTAAGGGCTGTCCTGAGTCCTCTTAAATAACCAAGTCAGCAGCATAATTCCAGTGCAGACTATGATGCAGATGATTTATGCTTTCCCCAAAGGTAATATGGTAAAGCATAATTAGAGTTTCCAGACAAATGTATACAGACAAAATCAACATAATTTTGACTGCAAGCAATGATGGAGAAACAGATAATATGCACAGAAGCATCTAACTGCAAGTTTCAAAACAGAGTATGTTAGTATGTTCCAATGATTTTTTAATATTTTTAACCACACATTTCAGTTCTAGATTCAGCCTTGAACAAAATATGGAGAAGAATGTTAAGTATAGTAATAGTGCAGTGGCTTAAATCCTATACAATTCCTCAATTCTTTGCAAGAGAATGCTGAATATTACCTTAAGTGTCACAATTTTTAATGACACACAAGAAAAAATACTGTACCTCAGATAACCTAGTCATGAATAAGTTGGCAAGCAGCAAATACATACATAGGTCAGGCTAAATCTATGTAGGGAAATCCATTTCTCTAGTCCAACAATGTCTTCAGGTACCTGAGGAGAGGATATATACAGGAATTTATGCATGATGGTGAGCTTGCTGGTTTGGGCTGGGGTAAAGTTGATTTTCTTCACAGAAGCAGGTCTGGGGCAGTGTTTTGGATTTCTGCTGAACACAGGGTTATTAATATAGAGGGTTTTTTTAGTTTTTGCTCAGCAGGACTTAAATAAGTCAAGGTTTTTCTGCTTTTTCGTGGTGTCATGCTGGTGACAAGACGGGGGGTGCGTGGGAGGTTGGAAGGAGACACAGCCAGGACAGGTGACCCCAAGTGACCACAGTGATACTCCAGACCGTATGACATCATGCTCAGTGTACAAAGTGAGGGGAAGGAGGAGGGCAGGGGGGATGTTTGGGGTGATGATGTTTGTCTTCCCAAGGAATTGTTACATGTGATGGAGCTCTCCTGGAGATGGCTGAACACCTGCCTGTCCATGGAATACAGTGAATTAATTCCTTGTTTTGCTTTGCTTGTCTGCGAGGAAGACTTTGACATGCTGAAGAGGTAAGGGAACAGAAATCTCATGAGTTTCAACAAGAGCAGTCACAAAGTCCTGCATCCCTCCTAAATGCAAGGTTCAGGTAATTATAATAGCTGAAATTTATGATTCTTTTTCTTTTTTCAATTAGTTGTTCTAGGCAATGTACAGCAGGTTTAGCACAATATGTACATGAAAAGTTCTTCTTCATGACCCGCAGGAAAGTTCAGAATAGTATTTAATTCCTTCATTAAAGGTTATATACATTTCAGACCAGTTGTAAGGGTCAAGTGAGAATAGAGACTGCGGAGCAAGTCAAAATTAAGTCTTTCAGTTTCAGGAAATAGAGAGAACATTTGCCCTCATACATCAGCCCTCTTCTTTGAGAATATTGACCTATGTGCTTCCTATATGAGTCATTCTGGATAAATTCAGGAAAGTATTATGTAGCTGAACAAGAAAGTGGAATACTGTTAAATATAGGTGGACCTGATAGCAACACATAAAATTAAACTGGACTGACATTTCCATTAAAAATCTTGTATTAAGTTGCTTATATCTTTTTCAAGATTTGTTCCTATGTGTTGAAATATGTTGCAGCAGGTGTTTGCCTGAGGCTTATTTTTTCCTCTTCATTTTTAAGCTCTGTAATAGGTCAATTGTTTCCAAACACAGGACTAGACTGATTATGTCAGTATAAGACACAGAAGTCTATAGTTCGGAAACACTACCACCTTTCTTTTGGTGGAATATAATTGACAGAATTGTTAAGGATGAACCATCCAGTTATCTTAAAAATCTGTCTAAATCTCAAGAACTACTAGATCCCTAAAAATTTCAATCTTCATATTTATATAGATGACTGTTCTACTAAGGCAGCTATACCCTCTGAGAGCTCTTTCTGGGCTGAATCTGCAAAATCTTTTACAATTGCCACGACCCAACATCCCAAGTAATCTATGCATTTTACATGTTCTTATCTGTGCCAAGCTGATGGAATATTCCAGCGTGTTTGACTGATATTAGATAATTTAGATTTTATGTCAAAAAGAGACTCAAAGTTTCAGCCCTTGAAATGAATACGATCAAAATATATTGCATTCTACAAACTTCATTTAACTACTTTAGAAGGTGTACTCATCTCTGCTTAATTTCCTTTATTTATGTTTTGGATTAAAGCATTTCTGGAAATTTGAAATGCCAAGAGGATTATATAATTTCATTCCAAGAGTACCCAAGTCCTTAAAGGTCTAAACACACCTGGCATTTTTGGTGTCTTAACTCCTCTGAGTTTCCTTATAGATGAAGCATGATACAAGACATCAAATTTGAAAAATGGTTTCCTGGAACATTTTCTGTGGACTTCCACACATCTTGGATCCATTTCAAAGTTCTGGACTCTGGTGGGCTTTGTGCTTTGTATAGTGAGTCACAAAGTTGCCTCTATTTTCAGCTGCAGCTTTTCCAGAGCTAATCTCAAAGTACTTTTCCCTGTGCCCTCTAAGTCTATTTGTATGGTGTCTTGCAGCATTCTCACAGCTTGCAGCTTTTCATTCCTCATTTCAAATGACACCACAAGTTTTTCCATTTGAGTCTGGGGGAGGGGCAGGAAAACTTGACCTTTGCTCTAATGCAGAGGGTATAGTTGGAACAGTATTCAAAAGAACCTCCCTACCCTTTGGGGTATACGTGTTTCTTTTGATTTATTGAACTGTTGTGACAGTGTAATGAATTTCAGTCTGAGAAATGCCACAGCCATCAGCACGGTCATCTGAGACTCCTACAATGGATGAGCTGTGCTGTTGGGTCTCACGTTACAGTTGGAGCTTCTCAGGCAGAAAACAATGAATGTTTGGAGACTTGCTTGTGTAGACATGGAACATTATGGTGGAAGCTGTAATTATTTTTTTTTTAACAAAAAAAGAATAAACTGAATTTAAGAAACCAACCGCCTTGCTTGTGAAAGGTAGCTGATGGTAGTTTAAACTACACCATTCAATGTCACTTAGCTAAACATTAGGGGCACCTTTACTTCCTTAAGATTTTCATTCAGGTCTTCATATGGTCCTTTTACCATTCCTAATTGGCCTGCATCTCTAGAATATTTTATCTTTATTCTAAATGTGTTTTAAAATACTGAATACATTTTTTTTTCATTAAACTCTGGTAGGCTGGGGTTTTTCCCCAGAAGTATATTCTGATGATGTTGCAGGTGCAATAACAACTGGATACAAGTAAATATTGAATAAATTTTAGCCAAACGGTAAGAGAAAGATTAGAAAAAAGGGAACAATGATATTCTAATTCTTCCAGAATCTGAAGCAATGGGAAAAAACAGTCTCTCTAGTTTTAGTGGGGAGTATTTTTCACTTATGGTGAAGTGGCTACTACCTATGAGGTTCTTTCAACTCCTATGCTCCTAAAGAAAAAAATAAAGAGAGCAAATACAAAGATTCCTCAAGATGAGATATCAAACAATTTTGGATTGGTAAAAATTCTTATATCTGTGTAATGGTGTCATTTTAAGAAACATTGACAGGTTTTACTGTATGTTGTGTTTATTTTTCTTTAAACAAAATATTTGGATTATAAATTTGATGAAAGGTAAATGTAACGTGACATAGCTGGTTTTTTTACCTCTTAATAATCACTATTTTTTGAGTATAAAGGCTTCTATTACCACTGTTTCCACTGAACCTTGAATTGGTTTGGTCAGTACTAATAAGCACTTTTCACTGAAGAAAGATCTAGTCATGGTCTTGTAAGGTTGATGCACAGACAGGAACAGGAGGCTTAATTACTTGTTTTCAGGCTCTTCCATTGTGTGTGGTTGGGCAAGGTCACAGCACCATTAATGCAAATTTTATTGGGTTTTTTTGTTTTTAATTTCTGGGGAAGATATTTTCCCTTTGTCTTAGGCATTGGTGTGAATTTAGTCTGTTCAGCCTTTTCTTGAGTGAGCCTATCGAAACTGCTTGTTTCTTTGCTTATTCAGGAAATTCCTTATCATAGACTGACAGGCGTGAATGGTTGGCCTACGTGGTTTGTTATAGTCTTATTTTCAAGGGAAGTCCTGATTTCTAGTCCTGACAGCAGTACTGAAGAAAGAAATGGAATTCTTCACCTCCATCTCTGTCAGCCAACCTGAACAAACTCAGGTACTGAACTCCTTAATGCATAATCTTGCTGGATTTCCAGTGTTAAAGTCTGACCTTTGAGAGCCAGGTCACAGATCTTTTACTTATATTTAATCTTTGCTAAAGCCAAGGCTTACAACTGATTTGATACTTCTTCATATCTTGTAATCAAAATGGATCAGCTGCTCATTTTCTTTCCCTTTTCACTTTTCATAAAGAAGGGTTATCCTATTCTGGTGTTTATACATCAAATAATTCCAAAGACTCTCCTCTTCCTTTTGTTATATCTAGCCCTGCCTCTCAAGGAACTGACAGTGCATTTAGTCTTCCTAGCCTGCTTAGGGTTTTTCATTTGATTTGCATTTTGAATAAAAAAAAAAAATCTTTACAAGACTTTACTTGGTTATTTCCCTATGGATTTGCTATCAATGTAAGGGATCCTCAATACTAAGTTCATTAATTATTCATTCACTGATCGTAATGAATTAATTTGGTAGAAATCTGACTGTCGTTTTGACTTATGTAAGAGAGTCACTGTAACTCATCTTGGTTAAACATTCACTAATCAGCAGACAAAGAGTGTTGCTAGAGTTTACACAAAGTGAATCTGTAATGCTTTCCTCATTTTCAGTTCACTGCTCAGGTGTATCGTCTTTTGGACTAATTTTGAAAACATTACTCATTTACCATTAATCTTGTATTTTTAGAGTTTAATTTGCTACCAATATATTTTTATTCTTTCTTATCAGAAGCACAAGAGGTTAACATGTTCCAGTCAAAAGATGATGTAGCCTGAATTCCTACCTCTGACACTCAATTTTACCTTACTAATTCTGTTAAACCTCTGGAAGAGTAGTGAATAATCATTTGGGGAGAGTTTATGAATGAAAGGATTACTATAAAAGAAAAGCTCTCCACCTAAATAAACTCATGTAAGAAAATGGGGAATTCAGGAGCAGGGCAGAATATTTCTTCAAGTTCTCTACTGCTGGGGTTTCATTGATGACATACATGAGAGTTCTGAAAGACGTGTGATCACAGCACCCTGCTATGAGAAGTGTTTTACTATCAATATAACTTCTGAGAGTCAGGATTTGTGCTACAAGTGCCAGATTCCTTAGTGCTGTTTAGTATCTTATATGAATCACAGGCTGCCTTTGTAATGAAATTTCTCCTTGCTAGTCACTCTCTACCCTCCTGAAAGAAGAAATACTACAAGTCAATTAAAGGCACATTTCCCTGTGCATTGTGGTTTTTCTAACTAATTTCAAAAAAAGAAGGTGCTTTTCAAAATTGTTATCTTGCTGAAAAGTGGTACTTGAACATTACCAAGGCTAAGGGGTTAAAAGGTCTTGGCACAGAAGCTCCTTTCAAACTCTGTGGAGAGAACCTTTTACAAGGTCTATAAAACAGTGGAGGTTTTCTAAACAGAGGTTAATTTTCCATAGAGATGTAGATGTAATTCTGTAATTAATAGCAACTCAGACTTCACGAGAAATACTGTTTGTAAGAGAAAGTCGAGTGAGCTCTTCAGTGAGGCAACAACTACTTAATAAAAAGATTAGGTAAATAAATTCTCTCTGGCAGAGAGAAATTTATCAGAAAATTTGGGTGAGGAGATGGGAAACCCAATAAAAAAAATATTCAAAACCCAATAAAATAAAATATCGCCCAAAGTGGCAAGTCCTTGGACCATGTCTCTGAATCTGTCTTGACCACAGAATCACCCTTTTAAGGCCATGAAACTTATATGGTTGAACTACCAAAGTACACCAGAGGGAATAATTTTCTTTCGCAAAAACCCCCATGATCCCTACCATGGTAGTTACATTTTAAAGTGGAATGAGTCATTGCAGCCAAACCCTTTTAGGAAAGGTGTGCAAAAGAATACTACTGATTCATAACGTCATATCTAGGCTACTGAGACAAAGCTGGAATTAAAGAAAAGATAAGCTCGGATTTGTTTATGCATAAAACTATCTTATGAATACGAAAAATGTTTTTATGTTCAGTGTAGGGGAATAGGAATTTGTTTAGCTGTATACTGGGTGGAGTAACAGAGTTTCTTGGACCTATGCATGCAAAAAATAAAGAAGGACGTCTGATCAGTGCAGATCTGGAAGTATTTCTCAGTTTCCCCAAAATTCATTCTACCAATCTCTCCTGCAATGTCTACCTCTTCAGTGTATGTATTTGATGTTAATTTCAGGATCATGAAACTGTCCCCATATTTTTTTTTCTTTGAGGTATAGGCCTTTACCCAAGCAACCATTTTACTATCCAACCATTCCTAGTGTCCTTTACATAAGGCCCTGAATTTGTTCAGTTATTTATTAGTATGAATATTTTTGCTGTCATTAACATCAAGGATATTCATGGGACTTTACCGACAAATTAGATAGGTTCCTGCTAGAAGAAGTTACTCAGGGCTAGAATATAGAATTTTTCATAATAGAATAAAAATCTGACTGAGCTTATGGAAAAAAAGCAAAATTTAAGTAATAATGTGGCAGAAAATGTGTCAAATTACATTAAGACATTCTTAATTTTAGGATGAATCTCTTCAAAGAATATAATAATACTTACCATGAACTATTACAGAATTTAAAAGACTTTTTTATTTGCATTATAGGTCATGTTTGTAATCCCAGTAATCCTTAAATTAACTCACCATAACTTTTATAATAAATGAATAGCCATAATTTATTAAAATTCTGTCTCCATCAACAGCTCTAAAGGCAGATCTCCCTCTTGCCTGCATGTTCTCTCACATTTCAGTGAAGTTGTCTATTCTCTTTATTATTATTCTTTACCTCTCTGAGTACAATATCACATATTAATACCTGGAAAAGACCAGAAGCAAATGTGGTGTCATAATGTGGCTCTAAAACTTTATAGGTTTTAATATTGAGTTTCATCTTTTCACCTTTTCTTCTTAAAAATGGTCATGTCCATTTCAAAAGCATGATTGGAGCAGCAAGTAAAACTAATGTTCAGGAAAACAGCATGCAGTATAATTATACTTTGTTTACATTTCCCTATATTCTATTTGTCAATTTTTTGCTGAATAATAATAATGAATCCAACATTTTGTACAGATAACTTATGAAAATACTTTTGTGATTTGTCCCTTTTTGACAAACTGCATTATTCTTTATCCTTTTCTTTTTTGTTTTGCTTTATACCTTTTCTTTTTACTAATGGATTTTTTTTAATAAGCCTTGCTGTATAAAAAAGGATAAATAAATCTGGGAAGAGGATAGAAATTCAAGAATGATGGTATGACAGACAAAAAAATGTGCAATGTGCATATTGTGGGTGTAGAGAGAAGCACAGACTCATAGAAAATATGAGATGGGACCTGGAGAGAGCATTTCATCTCAACTTGCTGCAGGATAGGATCAACCATATTTAAATTATTTCTGATAATTATTTGGGTAATGACAGAGATTGTAAAATCTCCCTAGGCAACCCATTTTACTGCTTATCTGTTCTCCCCATTAGGATTTTTTTTTAATGTATAACTTAAATCTCCCTTAATAACATTTAAGATCATTAAGTCTTGTTCTATGCATAGTAGACAATGTCTTTGCATGTCTTTTAAGACTCTTGTCTCCTGTCAGTGTTGTTCTCTCTTTGAATAAACTCCAAGCCCTTAACATTTTCCTTTTACCTGATTCTTTCTGACATTCTGAGTTTTTCTGTTGCTTCACTAATTCTTTTGTTTCTTTTCAAATTTTTATGAGACTTACTGCCAAAATTTGAATATAAGTACTCCAGCTGAGCCCTTACAGTTTAAGGATTGTTTTCTATGTCTTCCAGAACAGGCTGTTGTCAGAGTTCAGATCATGGCTGTAGCTTGTACTTGATAGACAGAACTCATGAGATTGTCTATCTTCAAATCAAATATACAAATCAGCTGTATATTTGGGATAAATGTGATATGGTTCATCATAAATTATTCTGGATGCTGACAACATCAGTCCTTGCTTTCAGTCTAGGGGCTTGGAACTCTGGACTTCTGAACTCAAGTATGAAAACTGTGCTTTTAGTGAGTTACAAAAGCTTTATGCATCACAGTGTAATGCCTCCACTTTCGCAGAACTGTGTGATGGTTTGACTCATGCTCTGCCTGTGATTTCTTATAATCCCTGCATCCTGCAATCAAGATGTTTATCCAGGTTATATTTTGCTAACAGAATTTCTTACTTGTTTCTTCAGGTTCATCTTATTTTTTGCAAGACTTTAAATCCATGTACTCAAACATGATATTTGTTCCTCTCAGTTTAATGCTCTTCTCACAGTGAAAATAATAAGGAAATGTGTATGCACAATAGATGTAACTGTTGAATAACATCAAATATACACATATCCTTACAAAAACCTACTGAGTGACTGTTTCAGAGGCATCTTCCAATGCATCTTTTATTCTGTGAATACTGTTTCCTAACATGTTTCTTCCCCATCTAAGTAAAGTTTAATCTAGGCTGTCGTCTCCAGTTAGCTATAAGAATGCCACAAAATCAGCACCTTCTAAATAAATCAGCTCTAAGTCAAATCAAGAAATATAACAACTGCTTAATGATTCTTACTGGGAATAAAAATTAGTAAAATTTAGTCAATATAACTTCTTCTTGAAGATTCCATGCTGGCTATTACTCTTATCTTCCACTTCTTTTACATTCATAGCAATTTGTATCATGAGAGAGACAGTGCCATTTATTTTGAAGGACGTACTCTTAGGCTGTTTTAGTCTAAAATTCTCTGGTACCATTCTTACTCTCTTTAGTCAGTATTTGCCTGTTCCTTAAATTATAGTTAGTTGTATGTCACTAGTGCTTAGAAATTTAACAACAACAAGTGCTGGATTCTCCAGCTCAGACATGGTAATACGTGTTATACATACAAATGAGGGGTCAAGAGGCTGGGTGGTGACCAAGGCGGTAAACGTTTCAGGAAAAAGACTTAACAAAGAATATTCAGGTATTTCTGCGAGGAACTGAGAGTTGGATTTTATGATCCTTATGGGTCCTTCTCACCCTGAGATATTCTATGATTCTATGAAATAATTGTTAAGTGCCTTGAGAACCTATTAAACATCTCAGCTCAAGTTTCTTAAAATATGAGAATTCTGAAATCATCAAACACGCAGCATTTTATTCTGGGTTAAGATTCCCAGTCTCTGGTGTTTCTATTAACAAATGATCGCTTTTGATTTCAGGGAACTGTTGAGCAAGAAATCAGACATTTCTATTCTCCTGGTTCAGGAAAAGATAAGTTCTTCCTGCAGTTTTTCTCCAACAATTAGATCTCTTAGAAAGTCATTCTTTTCATGACACTTTTGTCATTTGTCAAATGCAGCTCATTTACTTCCTTGTACTTCACAATTTTAACTCCTGGCTTTTCTTTCAAATTCGTGCCAATTACTTTTTCTGATTTTTGTCTTCTACATTCTTGCCTCTTAATCTTCAGTAGATCAGAGTGCTGTGGACCAGTCTGTAATAGTAGTCTATTATTGCTATCAAAAAAATAAACTAAATAAACCAATTAAAAATACAGTGACATTTTCAGAATCCACTTTAAAAGTTTATAGAAGTATTACGAGGTCACCTTCTTTATCTCTGAGTATCTGCAAAAGACAGGGAATCTTCTGATGTAGAAATACAATACTTTTATTTCCATTCAGTGTGTCAAATGTATATGAACACGATGTTGAGATTAAAGTTCTACTTATATATCAACAGATATCTACATGTCTGTAAATTTTTAAAAGAGTCTTAGTGTTTATATGAATTCAGGTTTTATAACAGAATGTGAGCAACTACAGAAAAAAACAATTATTGGTCAGGGACGAACATAGTTTAAGGCATTGTTAATTATATAATGACACAACATCAATGTAATGGTCCTGAAAGGTGCTGCTATGGAAAAGTAAATAAAACTGTTAGATTTTAAGAAAATCAGGCTATTATTTCTGTGCTGTGACTAGAAGAATCAAATTATTTTGATCCCAACTCAAACAAAACACAAAAATTATGGATTGATATCAGGGTATGTCTTTATTTCACTCTTTTTTACACCAAAATAGGATTCTTAATAGAGTTGTTCATGTTCAGGACATAAAATAGTTACCCTTCAATTATTTTCTATAGGATTTCTGTGTTTCCATACGGCCTATATGTAATGAGTAAAAAGTTCAACAGAAAGCTTTGTTTTTTCCTTACAATAATTAGCTCTATGTAATTAAATATGAGCCACATTTTCATACAGTAACATATTTGATATCTGTACATTAGTCATACTAAGGGTTACTTAAAAAGCTTTGAACGTTATCTCACAAAGATAAATAGATAGATGGAATTTTAAATTAGCTGGGAGTTTGAGGGTGAGATAAGAAATATCACCAGAAATTGGAGTAGCTTCAGAAAACAGGTCTCATGGGAAAAAATGTCTTTCCTGAAAAAAATCATTAATGTCAACGAATGCTAAATTATTTTGTTTCTTGAAGTTGGACACCTGGCACAGTTAAAACTTGAATGGGAATTTTTTACTATGTTAGCAAACTCTTGAATTCACTGTTTGCTCAGGTGATATGTAACATGCTTGAAACCCATGCTATCCAGCTCTTTTTCTATTTTTTTTGTCCTTTCAATCTGAAAACCCACCCACAAAACCTTATACTGCAACCATGAATTTGACCTGTCAAATACATTAATTAAGATTCATTTATTTCTTTGCGAAATTTCCTCGACAGATATTCATATTCATGTATCATACAGTACATGCTCAAAGATTCTGGCGTGTTGAAGATGCATTTAGACCTCCTTTTCACAAAACGCACATATTTGGACAAGCAAATTTGTTTAAATGGAGGTGCACAAAGCCAATAATCAATGGAGTTTAAGAGGTACCATCAGAGAGAAGACAAAAGAGAAGCTAAACTGAGAAAATTCACGTATTTCCAAAATATAACCCAAACTAGAAAGGCACCTCCTCTTCTCAAAACCTAAGCATTAAAAAAAAAAAAAAAAAGCCCAAAAACCTACTGGTTTTTCTTTTGCTGTCATTGTGTGCTAAAAATATGGAGCCCTACAGCTGCATGTCTCAAGGAAAGTTGGTGTGATTATCTTTTAATGGACTAGAAGTTTCTTTCACTTTTGACCTTAGTCCAGAGGGAGTTTTGCCACTGAAAACATTTGAACTCAAAACATTTTCCCTTTTAATTTTCTTTGTTGAAGAAATATTGCACAAACCCTCATTGTGAAGTTTAAGATACATGTGCATAAAGGGTTGGCTTGCTCTTTTCTACTACCTTTACACAGTGCCTGACCATTGTTAAGGGTGCAACAAGCTACTTGAAAGCAAATTTCAAGGTCAGGTTGGAGGATTAGAAGGAAATAGGCCTGCTCACATAAGAAACAAATAGTTCCACAGAATATAGATAGATAGTGAAGAAGAGAAGCTATGAAACACCTAATAGGGAATTGCTGTGTTTAGAGAACCTACTACATTGAAGTGTAACTAAAATGTCAGTTTTAGTCATACCAGGCTTCCTCATTTTTCTTTCCTTGAGAGCATTTTTTGTAAGACAGCTAGATCTGTATTGTCTGCCTATTGTAGGGTAGGAAGTAATTTACAATAGCAAGAAATAAAAAGATATGAAATGTGTTACTAAAGTTCTAGTTTTTCCAGCTACTGTCAAATTCTTACGGACAAAATTCTTTTCACAAACTCTAATATTGTGCTGTGTGCTGAAAGCTTTCAGCCTGCTCCTGTAACCACAAGCAAGGGTGAGAAAATTTTTAGTGTGCTGATTCTGCATCCATTTAAAAGAATGACTCAGAACTATATTCGAAATCAACAGAACACAGTTCATTATTGTGCTCCTTGCACACTTTTATCCACCTACACTTCTGCATAAACACAAACATATTCCCTTTCCTTGTGTTGAAGGTGGGTGTCTATCTATCTATCTATCTATCTGTCTGTCTGTCTGTCTGTCTGTCTATCATNGTCTATATATAATATATATAGATTATACTTTATATATATATATTATAATTATATTTATTATTATCCTATAATTATAGGATCCCGTTGCCCATTATTCCACTTGGGAGACTTCTCATACGTATCTATCTTATTTCAAAGTATTTCCTGTACAGATCCAGTGGTGTTCAGATTTATGAATCATAGAACATTAAGGTACAACCTTTGACTGAACACCAACATTGTCGACTAAGCCATAACACCAAATGCTATGTCCAGTCATTTTTTGACACTTTCAGGGATGATGACTTCCAATGCTTAACCACTCTCACAGTGTCTCGAGTTGATTTATCGAGATTCAGGTGGTTTAGATTCTTTTGTCTTCTGAAAAGCCTTGAGCTAGACGCAAGAATAAAGTGGAGTCTTCAAGTTTTTGTTTTTCAAGGTTTTTTTCTTTGTTCATTATTTTTTATTTTACATTTTTTTTGTGCTCAGCTAAGGTCTGTGCAGCAGCTTGGGCACTAGGCCACTCCCCCTCCAATGGGACGTCACTGTCCTTTATACTGATCATTACGTACTTTTTATTTACAATTACCTACCAATACTTACTAGTTATATTAAACAGGTCATCTTTACTCTAACCCAATCTCCTTAAAGTACTTTGTGTCACTGTCACAGCAGAAGATGGAGATGGAGAACAACTCAGGGCACTGCCTAAAATTCTCTATCTTGTTCTCAATTACTTCTATTCTAAAAACCTAAAACTACAGAATTTTCCACCCTGTGATAAGCTAAACTATTGTCTTTCACACACTTGTGACTTGCAATTCCTCTCTCAGTGTTGGAAGCCTTTCCCATGGACTGAAATCAAACACAGTGTCTTCCTGGGCTCTGTGCCAGGGTCTTCAACCCCCCTGTACAGATTTCAGACTCCCCTGTACAGGTCTCAAACCCCCCGTCCAGGTTACAAACCCTTTTGCTCGGGTCTTAGACGCTTCTGCTGAGGTTTTTGACTCTCCAGGGCAACCAAAGAGATGCCCCAGGCTCTGAAAACAGTGAAGAAATTCCTCCTGTTGTCCAACCTGAACCTACCCTGGCACAACTTGAGGCCATTTCTACTTGTCTCGTCATGATTCATGACAGGAGAGGAGCAGAGCTCTCTATCATTGTTGGAGTTCATTTGGTATCATCCTACTTTTGCAAGCTTAGGGCAGTTGCCTTCTGCATGGTATGAATTTCTTTGTGCTTTATGCTGTGTTCTGTTACTGTGCTGACTATGCATTAAAAAGCTTCTTACCCATTTGGTGCCATCTTTGAATAATACATCACTGTGCCTCACTTTAATGATTTACCAGGTCTATAAATCATTTGAAACACTGTTCAGGTTGATGATGTATCTGAGTAATACATCATCACAAGGTGATGCTGAGATGATATATTGCTCTGAAGATGGCGCTGTAAAGAAAGAAAACCTGGAGAACATTCAGTTACCAACTGCACTCATTTTGAAAAGGAGCCGCCCCTAATGGAGCTACTTGTATTTCTTGACTGAATGTGACTGCCACTCTCAGAGGAGTTTAAGAAAAACTCCTTTACATTTTACAGAAGAGAGATTCCGTGAGATTACCAATTTCTACTACAGTTCAGATTATTAAAAATTCTGGATTTTTTTTTAAATTTTGGTTTCTTTCCCAAAAATTTATTTTGGATATTTGTTTTGCAAATTTATAAATTAATTGTAATTTAGATTAAAAAGAAGAAATTAACATTTACATCAAAATCAAAGGAAGAATGATAGATATAGAAAATTGAAGAATCTTTAGTGTCTGTGATCATATGAGAGTCAATCAAAATCGAAAAATGGTCAGTGATGTATGTTGGATACCCATCAAGTGAAGAATCATCCTCAAAGACACAAAATAGTAGAGGCACTTTATGTCATAACTTTTAGTTTCATTCCACACAACAAAAAGACAGAGAAACTGATATAGAGATGTTTAAATAATTAGTGGTTTAATTCCATAAGAATTGAAATTGTAGAACAAAACCAAACAATATTATTTTCTTTAATTCGGAAAAAAAACCAAAAAACCTCCAAACAACACTCCCCCCCAACACAGATACATACACACAACATACACACACATGAAATCAGACCAAAACAAACCCCAAGATATTCTAAGTTAAAAGAAAACCAAAATAGCTTAAACGAAATATGGTATTTGTGTTTCATTCAAATGACTATATCTCATTCAGTTTTTCTGTTTGGGTTTCTTTTTCTTATCTTCTTGGAACTTTATCTAGAGAAACATTGGATTCAAATTAATATTAGCAACAAAATATTTCAATTTAAACACAAAAAATATGGAAATCTTTTGTTGGAAATCATTCCACAAGTTCAACAATTGTAATTTTTCAAATTAGGGTAGATTCTGGAGTAATGTAAGGAAAATTTTCTTTAGAAACACATCCAGGTCTGTATACTGCATTCTTCAAAGAGGACTGGATGGCTCATGGCAAGCTTGGTGAAATAGCAGTGTTTAGGAAGTGCTGCTTCTTTTACTTCCATAGGGCAGGCTAGCTTGTGTCATAGAGCAGTAAAGAGAAAACTTACAAGAAAAATCACGAATGCCTACACTTTTGATACATTGGACTAGATACTTGACTTTGATGAAGCCCTTCTCAAAAGCTATGCTTGTGAATGATGAGCCCTGCAGTTTGGTTGAATATCACCATTTATCAAACAGCAAATGAAGAAAAGTAAGAACAACTATATTGAATTAATACAAATGAAATTATGGAAACTGATGCAGGGATAACAGCATCCCTGAAACTCTAAAATCTATAAATATGAAACTGTATAGTTGTTTTAGTGAGATAAAATGATCAAATTGGGAGAAGAAAACAAATCAGAATACACAATAATTTAGAGAAAACTACCAGGTATTATAAAATAATAGGGTACTACACTGCTCTTTATTGTGACAAAGACAACCCTTCGCTAGACTGCAGAACTTGGCTGAAGAGGATTGTACCAATTTTGAATTCTTCTTACAATTGAGAAACACCTCCAAATGTAATTTATTTAGAAGAGAGATGTGAAAATTAAACATTCATATTTCAAGTTGTATTCTATTCATGTTCCTAAGGCTTTCTACTTTTTTTTTCCCAGAAAAGATCAAAAGATCGAAGAGGAACTACTTCTGACCATTTTATTCCATTGTGAATCAAATGGTCTGAGCAGTTCTTTGTGACACAGAGATGGTGAAATTTGAAGCATTTTTCCAATGTAGACTGATCTCAAAGGCCAAAAAATTAATACATATGTGTTCTAAAACAAGGGAAAAAAAGGTGAAGTTTACTGAAACCAATATAACCCAAGCATAAAAGGAGATTACTGAGGAGTTTCTTTGTTGTAGCTCGATAAGAGGTTTTGATATATGGATGTCAGCATAAGCTGTAAACAGTTCAATTGATTCAATAAATAAAAAATATATTAGTAATTAACACTATTTTGATGACGGCTTGATCACAAAAAGGCAAATGGGATTATTTGTCAAGCTTCTGAAAAGTTCACACATAAAAGGCTTAGTGGAAGCAAATAAACCATTTTCCAATACACGAATTGGAATACACATACTTCTTATATGGGCATGCAAATTACAGCAGCATTGTAGAAGGAATATACTGAGCTTATAAGTGGCCTCAAAAAATCTGAGTAGCTGATAGATATTTTTTGTTACTAGTAAGCCAAAAAAAAATTAGTTCAAAGTATAAATTTATGTTAATCACTCTGATATTAAAAAATAAATATATATAATTGACTGATTACAAAGTCAGAGTTACTCCTGTTGTTGGAGCAGGTAACAATTAAATACCTATTAGATAAGAGGGTGATAATCATAATTCTATGTAACATAATTCATATGCAATCATAATTCATATGATAATTATAATTAATTTGTAACATATTCCAAGTTCTTTTAGCAAATTCTACTGTTGTATCAGTTATGTTGTTGGGGCTTCTCAAATACAGCCATAATATAATCAAATAATAAGAAGAAATTACTGATTCTTTCCATTTTTATCCAGAGCTCCCCTCAGAATTAATATGTTCTCTCTTTTGAGAAGAAATAAATATATATATGTGGGGGGAAAAAGCATTTCAATTATGACATAATGAAAATTCAGACAAGCTCTCTGAAAGGGTGAGAGAGTATTAAAACATTATCAGAGAGCAAATAAATTGCTGAAATCCTGTTGGATCTTGATTGATCTCTGTGCAAGAGCCAGTAATGATGATATAGGATCCATCTTTAACTGCTGCCAATTTACTGCATTTCAATCAGAAATAACAGAGCTGAACCAACATCTAACGTTAGATCAGTGAAGTGAGGTTCTGTGGGAGAGCTACAAATACAAACAAGCAAGAGAATTTATGGACTGAATGAAGCAATTATCTCTACTGAGAACAGTGGCATTAGGGAATCAATGATTTCACATATTTGATTTTATGTACCTTCTACTGCATTGCTTAGGGAAAAGTAATCTTGTTTTACACTGAAGACAATGAGGCATTTTTTTTCCTAATATCCTACATAAAACCATAAAATTTGTGATTATGGTATTTGTGGATCCTTAAGCAATCAATTTAGCTTATGCAATCTGAGCATAAAGATGACTAATAAGGGGTAGAACTTCTGGTTTAAACACTAATTACTCAATAATATATTGTAGAGATCTGGTTTTATTGGATGCATTAGATGTACTTTGCAGGACTTTACAAGTACTGGAATTTGATGAGTTCCCTTAAAGAGGAAATGTATCAATCTTTAAATTCACTCACTTCCTTTTACTCATTGGTAAAATTTCTAGCACAATATCTTTATATAAAAAGATCATGGGGAAAGTAAAATCTGTTTTGGGATAATGAATTTATAATTTCTTCATGCAAAATCTCCAAGATTAATTTATTAATATAGAGATCTGAAAGAGCAAAAACATATATGATGGCAACTCTGTGTTTCTGGAGTGAGGCTTGCATTTAGAGAGATGCCCATTCATAACAACACCATAAGTAAAAATTAATGTGTTTGACTTAAGAAATGAGAGAATGGTTTGTATGGCAAGGGAATTCTTTAGAGCATCTGTTTTTCCAAAGAAAAGCAAACAAAGTCTCCTGTGAAGGATCAGATGTGGTGGGGATGTATGTAGCTGAAAGCTGTCTGGAGCCACACACTGGTAGAAGGTCTAGTCACACGTACAGGTATCCCAACTCTGTTGGGACACAGCCTAGCTTTCACAGCCACTGACAGCAGTGCTTTCTATGGATGACTGGGAAGTCTACCAGTCCTTTATGGTATCGTATGTGCTTACCTGTATTAGGTTATTCCTATTAAACAAAATCCACCTATTGTTTGTTGCTCTTCAAGAGCAAAACTGAACATCCTGAAGATTTGATTTGCTCTCAGATTTTATGGAGAAACTATGGGCTAATCACCGTATCTTATAAATTACCAAAGTGTCTTTGATTGAGTGTGTGATCTACAAAGGTTGTCAGAAGCAGGAAGATTTTTCCTAACACTTGACCTTGGGGTTAAAAAACATAAATCAGATTTATATATTGGTAATGTGATTGCTCTGTTAAGGGTTTGACATTTGTATTTTGTACAATGAGAAAATACCAATAAGAAAAAAGTTTAAAAGAGCTATTTGTCATTGAATTTAGCCAGGTCAATAAAAAAGAAGAGGTTAGAAGCTGCTCACGTTATATTTAGAACTGTATTCTTTTACGGTAATTAAGCAATTTGAGTGTTTAATGTTTGAATATGTTCACATAGGCATGTGTACGTGTTGTGAAAATGTGCATTTTCCAAGGAATTTCATTGTTCTAAGTTTGATTCATCATTTAACTCTTTTCCTGAATGCCCAAGTTTTACCATTTCCCAGAGGGGCATTTCACTTAATTTCTTTTTGGATTAGCTGCTGCTCTGAGTTTGAATTTAAAGTTTAAAGGAACCATTTGATTCTAATAACTTTTATGTGTAGTGCTCCATTGAGTTTGGATTTTAGCACATAGCACTACTTTTCCATAAGGTGATTTTTAGTAAATCCCTGTGTGTAAAAGAAAGATAAACACACATCAGTGAGTTTGTTACTGCAATTAAATTATTGGATTTTTACATTAGAATATATTTTGAACACAGAAAAGCATGAAAAAACTGTTTTCTCATGTTGGTCATAGACACTTTTCTAAGACTTCATAACTTGAAATAAGCCTGCATGTTTACTTCAATCTGAGAGAATATTAAAATACCATGGTCTCATATATATACAGTCAGTTCAGGAAAGCAGTGCTTCTTCAAAGACACTGTTAAACCAAATTCTTAAACAGTAACTGCCTCCTTAGATTTTGCATTCTTAGATAAATATTTATGGTTGCCTACTTACTTGAATTTCCACACCCTGCTCAATCTTCCGGTCCTTACTAGCTTTGTCTCTTTCCATTCCACTTATTTCAACTAGCTGTAAGGCTCGAGGTTACTTTAAAGCAGTGTAGGCAATGTTAAGCACTGATTCCAAGCCCATTCTAGAATTTTCAAGGACTTCCTTTATGCCTATTGCTTTTGATGTGTTTTTGGTGTTTGTCTTTTTATGTTTGTTGGTTTGTTTTTTCTCTTGCTACTTCCAAATACGAATTAAATACACTCATCTACAAATCTTGGTAAACCGGGAGATGGCTGTGCACCCATTCTATTAGACAGGCTTTGGTCTCCATCAAAGCGGAGGAAATATTCCCCTCTTATTCACGAGATAAAAACAAAAAGCCAAGTTGTTCCTTTCTTCCAAAGGAAAGACAATCCTGTATCTTTAGGAGACTTTTTTGTTGGTTTTTTGTGGGTTGCTTTGGTTTTGTTGGGTAATTTTTTTTTGTTCTGTTTTGGTTTGGGGTTTGTTTGTTTGTTTGTTTGTTTGGTTTGTTTTGTCAGTGGCTTACTGTGAGGAAAACAGACGACCCTTGTTCTTGGCCATTTCTCTTACTCATTCAGGGAAGCTGCAATTTGTGACATGGGTGTCACAGTGGATCTTCATAGATCCTGAGTTCTGTGTGGACATTTAGGGAAGCTCTTGACTAAGTGTTTGATTTAGAAATTTTGAAAAGAAACATAAAGTCTTATCCTTTCAGAATTTTATCAGAAGACAATCTCTCAGACAGTAAAAATCACTTCTACAGATGGATAAAGTGTCATATATAACGCATCCAACACTTCTAAAATCTAAAATTTCAACAAGTATGCCCCTTTCTGTTCTCTCAAAGGTCTAGAAGAAAATGAAATCTAAATGAGTTCAGTTGGCCACAGATGTACGGTATTTTGAGAGATGATGGGACACTACATGAGCCAGTGTAGACACGTTATTGACATACTAACATCCTCACCTGCAGGCTTGCAGGCAGTCACATTCTGGTTTTCGCACTGATTTAAAGGGCAGATTTTAGCAGTGCCAGCACCAGTTTAGCAGTGTCAGTAAGTTAAACTAAAATGTATGCTTGGAGCTTGGTTTTGCATTACTGCAAAATTGTACAGTTCAGGCACAAAACATAAAATCATACAATTTCTTTCACGATAAAGAGAATACAATGAGGAAGAGAAAGATACCGATATTAGGAAGAGAGATAAATTGTACCTGGATGATGTTCAACTGTGACTGAACGTATTTTTCACAAGCCATTACTCACAGTGGGATGTGCTACAGTTTTCTGTACCAGTTTTTCCTGCTATTTATAAATTCACTTTCTGGATTCATACCTCCCTACTGAAATTTTTCTCGGAATTATTTAATTTCAACCATTTTAGATGACAGACAGAAAAAAGTTGGAAAATTACAGTAATACATTAACATTTCCCTTCTTTTCTAGTGGCCGATAGGGTTTTACTTTCTTCTGCAATTCTTCCGGTCTCTGAAGATAGCATTTTAAAATTGTAAGAATTCAAAAAACCCTGTTGATGCTCATGATAATGAAATAACTAGTCACTGATATTTAGGACACTGCTTCCTGAAGAAAATTAATGAATGCATTGAGAATAAATAAGCATTCTAAAGTCTTTCCTATGTATCAGAGAATTGGCATAATTTTAAAATGCAGCATTATTTAAGATTTTAGTGTAATTTACTGATTTTACTGTAAAAAAACACATTGAGTAATTTTTGTGTAGGTGAGGAAGATTTTCTTTGCTGAGAAGTAAGGTCTTTCTCCTTCAAAACATCATTGCCTTTTTTAATATTTTATATTTTGGTAGTTGGAAATCTTGTCTGCACTCTAATCTTGGTGTTCAGAGGAATCTGGTAGTAGTCTAGGAAGCACAGTTTGCTGAGAATATTTGTCTTTTGAAATGTGTTCTTGTGTCACATAACAAGGAATGGCACAATTTGCCGTCTCATTCCCTATTTCCAGTTGTCCTCAATTCCGTTCATCATCTATCTAAAATTCAAAGAACTTTCCTTTGTTTAAAGAATGAATGCAGGAATTTCTAAAAGGCTATTAAAATTGTCTTCTTACTCCTCAAATAATGTAGTCAAATGAAAATGAGCTATCACAATAATAATCTTTAGACAAAATCACTGGAAAAATTCCATTAGCCCCCTCAAGAGAAAATATGAGACTAAGAGACATAGTGGTGTAACATATTTTAAAATAAAATGCAGACTGAGAAATTCATTTTTATCTGTACTGGTTCATACCTTCCAGGTGTTCTTCCAGCATAGTGTCAATAATCTCAGATATTTATAATAATTGTCTATAGATTATATTCTTCTATTCCACTCTTTATGCATAAAAGTGGAGTAAATGTAAAGGACTTTTAAAAGGCCTCTCTGGTAAATTCTGCTAATACTTCTGAACAAATTCACCTCTAATATACAATGCATCAGGACTTTAAGAGTACATTGATATTAAGTTAAAGGAAATATGTATTTAGAGATAAAGCACAGGACATTTATCTGCTCATAACTAATGCAATTGAATATTGAGCAGGATAAATGTATTATAACAATCAAACCTTAAAATGAAGGGAGAAGAAAATTTGAAAAAAATCCCAGATAAATAACCCAAATCAAGATCAATCTTCTGCACCTTTGATTAAAAGAATATCTAGTCCAGGTCTTATCTCTCCGCAGAAAATAAAAGGTAAATAAAATTTATTAGATTTGTTTTTATTTGCAGAATCCTTTGCTATGTAATTATCTTTCTTTAAAATTTATCTGATGCAGGAGCAAGTGGATTCAAAAGCTAGTATTGGAGGTTGTATTTAGTGGAACTCTGCTTTTTAGCTTAACTCATCCTCCCCTCAAGATCCTGAGCTACACCAGAACTTCTCTGACTCCCAAATATAACAGAGAAGAAAAATTTGAAAATCGCTTTTGTTTTTCACATGCTTTCCATGTTTTAACAGATATGATACTTGTGGAGTTTTTTAACGCTGTTGCTGTTCAGCATAAAGTTGTCCTCAAGAACAGTAGGGGCATTTGAGGTCTACCATATTGTTTTATAACATGCACTGGATCCTTTTGTCTTTCACTGGCACCCATGAGACCCCAAAATGCCGAACAGCAGAGGATGGGTTTTTTTGGTAGCATCTGGCTCCTTGACTCACTCCCCATATAATATTGGCAGCTTTGCATTTTCTTTCAGAGCTGTCATGTATTTGAGCTCCTGATAGGCTGTTAGAGTTACCTAGCCCTTCAAGATGTGATCCTTTGACTTATCTTTGTTTCAAAAAAGATTTTATCAGTACCTTAAAAAAAATTCAACACAAATGCATCCAAAAACATGTAAAGAAGCAGTCCAAATTGGTATTTGTACAAATGAAACGTTTCATTTTCTTAAAATAAAGATGTGCATGTGAAATTGATCCATTTTTTCATGCTATGTGGCTTCATTTTGCCATTAGGAACCAAGTTTTGAAATCCTTTAGCAAAACCACAGATCGAAACTACTCTATGTTATTTACATCAAAGATTTAGGGAACGACACGAAGGCGAATCCCATAACAGGTGACAGGAGACCCACTAAGTCAATCACATGTCCATTTTCTTCTAAGTTTATGCAGAAATTGGATCAAAAGAACACTTCACTATCCTTTGGGCAAAGGCTTGGCACTTAGCTGCAGCCCTGCTCAGGGTCCCTGTAGGGTCTGCTTCTCTGCTGGAACCACTGAACCTGGAAAGAATCCAGGCAGTGACACTTTGAAGGAAGCATATTTGCTCAGCTTGTGATCACATCATAAACAGAATAGGATGTGAATGCCAGCATACCAGAATGTTGTTGGAGAGAAACATATGGGTGGAAATACTAATTCACTGATGTCAAAATTTACTGCTCCGACATTTTTAGAATAAAATAATTCTCTTTTTCATGGTTGATCATTCCATTTATATTGGGGTATTTGGTATAAATGCTTCCTCCCTCTCCTTGCCACAGTTAGATCAATAATTTCTTTATCAAATTTCATTGGAAGTAACAAATAAAATAAAATAAAATAAAATA
>VZDJ01000782.1:25433899-25512866 GCA_008694505.1 Cyanoderma ruficeps
TTTTTAAGTCAATATATTTAAAGGAGATCCTTCATGATTTCCTTTTTAGTGTTTTGAAATTATGTCACAATCTAAGTTTTTTTTATGAGATACAAGTAAATAGTTAAAACTGCAAAACTTTAAAAATAGCACGAAAAAGGAGTAAAAACATTTATTAGAATTTTAGAACTGCTCAGAAGTAGCTTCTTTTAGTGAAGTGGAATAGCTACTAGGTAGTCTCCAAAAAGGAAGAAATTTTCAAATATTATGGTTTAAGAACAGGACGTATTATCTTTAGCTGAAAGCTCAGTTCCTCTGTTTTTCTGAATGACTGAAGATTTGGCACTGCTTAATTCTTTTTTTTTTTTCTTTCATTCTTAGCCATTTTTCACAAATATGCTTAGGGAACACTAGCAACCATGCAAAAGTCTCTTCTCATTTCAAAACCTTGTTTAAAATTCTTACTGTTGGGACAATGCCTTCAACATAAGGAAACAATTTATCTTTATCTTTGCAGCAGTCTATTGACTCAATATATAAACATGTAAAATTATCAAAAACTAAATTTGAAATCTTGTGCTTAATAGTTCATTATCCCAATCTACTTATCTTAAAATGATCAGTACCTTGTAAATTTAAAAATTCACTTGATACACTTGGGTATTCAGTGCCATGATACTCAATTAAGATGAAGTGACGCATTATATATATACCAGAATGATGATCAGATGCTTATAATAATACATTTATTTTCTGCAGCTCTTTGGAAACCTGTCAGTAACTTGCCTTACCAACTTTGCCTTTGTTTTATGGTTTAATGTTTAACCAATGTGACATGAAAGAAACTTTGACATAGTCCAACAACCTGTGCCTCTATAATTTATCTTGCAGCTAAATTGGTAAACCACAGCACACCACATGTCACCAATTTTGCTCTGCGCTGAAAACAACACTAAAGCTACCCCTGCCTGCAAGCTGGACCTAAAGCTCTGGAATACCTTAGCTTTTACTGTAAAGCATTTTGTGAGGGATCTCTTTTCTGAAAGAAGACTTGCAAATATTTGAGGTCGTTCTTACTATAACTGCCTGCTTTGAATTCAAATGACTTAACAGAAATAGAAAAGAAGTTTGTGGTATCTTAAAGAAAACCTCAACACTAAGACCAAATATCCATTCAGAAAAATATTTTTGTCATCAGGACAAAGTTGCTGAAATGACTTTCAGTAATTACTGAGGAACCATCATGAAATAGACACACTCCTGGACAGAATGTGCTGGTGATATCACTCACCAGTGTTTACCAGATGACTTTACTGAAGTTCAGTCACTATTTGACATTTGAGAATAAAGAATAAATAAGTTTTCTTGAGATTGAAAACAATGAAATTTAATGGTTATTTCACTCACCTACTTAGTGTCAGTTTTGACTTAACAATTTAAGATGAAATTGCCATTATTGGACACTGAAATGAAGCTTTTTGGCATTCTTGTTTTGATTTTTGTCCTTAATTTCTTAGATGACCTGCAAAGGTTCCAGCTTCAAAACATCTTACAGAGAAAGATGGGAAGGCATAGATGGGAAGAAGCTATCTTAGTTTCTCCTAGTTTTAATTTAAGTAAAGAATTAAATTACAAAGCATTATTTATTCTCAAAAATTCCAAGAGTCTATGCAAACCTAAATGCATAATGCAGAGAGAGGTGAAATACATCTTTAAGTTCCTCCCTGAAACATTTATCCCTCAACTAGTAATTAAGGCTGGATAAACTAGAAAATATTAGATCTTCTTTAACTATAATTTTTTTCAAAAATTTTTGTCTTCCCTAGATTGTGTGCAATATTACAAGATATCAGCAGTGAAAATTCAGAGTTTGATAAATGTTATCCCCATGAATTCTGAGATGCCACAGTACTTTCCTCTAATAAAAACCACTAATTTATATTGCTAAGTTACTGTGATGTAGCTGCTGTTGATAAATGTTTATTTCTTAATGGAGACCACCATCTTTGTATGTGTTTTATAAAGGTAAATCACCTAATGCTAAGTTTTAACTGATATATAAAACCAGCTAATATTCTAAACTATGTATTTATGACCAATCATTTTTCATTCCACTTAGGACACAAAACACATACATAAGGTGTAGCAACATTTAATATAACTTAGAAGTTCAGTACAATGAGAAAAAAAAATATGAGCCTGCAGTACTCATAAAGCTCAAGTGACAACTGTATGTAACCTTTCCCAGAGGTACTTCAGCAAAAAAGCATTCAGAAAACTAATATATATCAACCCACAGAGTGCCACTGGATATAATGTATTTTCAGAGAAACCATCAGACTTTTCTTGCCTATTAACTCATTTTCAGTGTCAGCTTTCACCCCTGAGATTTTTTCAGCCGTGTTGTTAAATACTGAGTGCAGGAGCTTAAGATGGAAATATTAACTACAGATATTAGCTGCAGTGTTGCTGGTGGGTGACGCTCCATTATGCGTTAAAAAAACCACCTGAGACAAGCAAAGTTGTGATATCAGCCACTTACAGTACAGCCTAACTGCATAAAATGAAATGAAAAACCTTTAAAGGCAGAATAAAAATGCACAATTCTGAATACTAAACAGTCCTCATGGGATACAGAAGTCATGCAGGTTTTTGCATTGATAGCAAACAGCAGGAGACTGCCAAGACTTAGGTGCCTGAGGGCCAGAAAAGCTTAGCTATAACTTTATCCAGATTAACTCCCCAAGATTTGTGTAAGTGACATCCATAAAATGGATTGGAAAAATGTATTGGAAAAATTGTTGGAAAAAAATGAAGATCATCATTTTACAAAGTGAAGAAAAGCTGCACATTATTTTTTCAGTAATATATTGTTTTTATTTCACGATTATCTATCCACTCTCTTGCTTGCTTTTGTTTTGCTCTTTATTCTGCTAAAATATATGCACATGCATCTGCTGGAGGGTTTGTGCTGCCTAAAGATTACACTGGAACCAAACCTATCTTGACTGGGAATGGTAGAGAATCTTGCTTTCAGCTGCAGTCTAGGAATAGACATTATATGGCTCTAAAAAATTCTGAAATACATGTAGATAGTGAAAATACTTTACAAGTTATAGTGTTCTATATTGTTCCAATATGCCTTCTTCATATTCTTTAAATTTGAATATAATAATTTTATTGAAACCTGAGGTAAATGTTTCACAAAATTCACATATAATGACACTTCATATTATTCAGCTAGACCAAGATGTGTTTTCCAGATAATATAACTTCCAACAGACATCAGAACTCTAAATAAATATTGCTTCAATCCATAAGAATTATTTTCATTGTTTCAAACTAATAATTTAGATGTATCAGGTAATAAAAAAGCAGCTACTTGCTTGTTGAAGTGCTGCAATACAATATTCTTAATACAGTCCATTAGTTATGCTATTGGTTTTCTTATTTATTTTCACAGTTAAGTCAGTCAGGTATAGTTCTAGCAAAATATAATGTTTACAAGAGGAAAGAATAATACTCTTATGTATTTATAATTATTTGAGATTCTACCTCATTTTTGTATTCCTACTTTTTAGTTCACTTTAGTAACTTTGGTAGAAAAATCTGTACAGAAATTTTTATTAAGTACTTGTGCATTCTTCTCGCAACAAAGGTTTTGCATTTAAATATTTTAGAGCTTAGTGTGATAGTTCAAAATGACAATTTATTGATATGTATAGTCCGTAAATGCAGGAGAAATACTTGAAAAAACATTCTGTAGAAAAATACATATTTTCAATATAGGAAATCAGGCAATCGTTTCTGTGGATTGGGCCTTTATAATAACAAGTCTTTGAGGAATTATTTATAGAAAAAAAATACAAGAAATCATCCCTGACTTGCCCATGAAGAAGTTTGCATTTCATCTCATATTTATAGATACTTAATTCTAATTTTGGTCTGAGCTAGAAGGCAATATTCTTTGAGATAAATTTTAACTTAATGATCACTAAAATTTCCTTTTTCGAATGGATAAAAGTTTGTGGCAGAGGTAAAATTTTATGGACTAAATAACAAGCGAATAAGCCATTTTTCAGTTTTCAAGATGAGTAGATGCAAGAGATAATTACCTGAAATTTAATTCCATCATCCTAACCTGATAAATGAAGGGAAATATGGTTGAATTATTATTTTAATGATGGCTCCGATATTATTATTTTTATTATCCACATCCTTATTGAGACAGTTTTCAAGGCCTGTTGACAGGAGCAGCATCAATTATGTTCTTCCAAGGTACATAATGAACCATGAACGATATACAATATTAATATGTAAGAAGAGACTAAGAAATTTTCCCGTTGGCTCACAACAGGAGATTTCCTTCATGGACAATCTGAATTTATATTAACATCAGACTTGAACAAACACTACAACAAAAAACCAAAATTTCATGCAATTATTATAGTTTTTCTATTAAATTATCCAAACACATAATTTCTTTCATGGTGTCACTTCCTCTTTATTTAAAAGGTTACTTCATGATCTTCTCTTCAATCTCAAGTTTGAGAATTCACTTTATAATGCTGCCTATAATGTATTGATAATAGATAAACCATCAGGTGTTTTATGGACTACTACCTCTTCAATATTTCCCTGTATTGATTTTTGTGCCTTATCTCATCTCATCTCATAGGCTGCTTTAGAAAGCAGTAAGAGGTTTTCTTTTTTCTCCCATATTGGTGAGTGTCTGGCATGTTACTGTTTTCTACCCATAGTATGCCAAGATACTATGCTGCAAAACCTTCAATAATAACAGGACAGAGAATGAATTCACAGGTTAAGGCTATCAAATAACAGTGCTAGGCTGAGTATGATCCAGAAAGAGTTAGAATGACAAAAATTTCTCTAGACAATGTTTTGCAATCTTTTTTTTTAGTATCCTTCCCATGTTTTAATGCTGTCTCATACTCTTGGCTGCAGGCCGAATTAGACACAAACAGAAGATTAAATATTCACACATCCATTTTCTGTAAAATATTTTAATAGCCAAGGAAGAAATCAGTAAAGTTTGCATTTAATTTATGGGTGAACTTTTTTTTTTTTAAAAATAGGAGATATAAAACTAAATGTTGGAGATGAGTGAGGTTCACCAACAAATTTAACCAATACTATTTGACCAATGAAGAGAACATTAAAAGTCCAATTCATTCCATTTCAGAGCTGAAAACCAACCAGCATCACACATATTCATTTGCACTGCTGATTAAGTCTTAATTTTAAGCATGGAATATATTCAGATGTGATATTCTTAATGAATTTTCCTTAAATGATAAGAAACACAGACTGCCTTGATCATCTGCTAAAGGGATGGGCATAAGAGCAGTGATGTGGAATCTCAGAATCCTATTTTGTATTAGCTGCAGGTCTGAAGAACCAATTTTCTAGATTCTGTTTTAGAATCTAATTGCCTCACTGCAGCCTCTGGGCTAGCAGGGCAAACATTTTGGTGCAATGCAAATATGAAGAAGTACTTATCAGTCTATAAGATCCAGATTATGTCACAACTTACAGACTTTCAATTTTACAAAACCATAAGTATACCAGAGGCAGGAAAGGGAAATAAGAATATTTTACTCAATCCTGATACTGAAATATCTCTAAACTGTAATATTCGATGTAATGTTGATTAAGCAACACACATTGAGGCACTGTTGGGAGATTAATGAATGTCTGGGACTGGTGTATAGCTCAAAATTATATTTTAGGTTATAAACCCTAGTCAATAATTAAGCCCCAGTAAATGGCCTAGTCTGAGACTAACATTATCTTAGGAAAATTAACTGAGAATTGAAGAAAAGTCTTAAATATGTGTGATGTCTTTAACAGAATCTAACAGAAATAATTGCAGTTCTTCCATCCACAGACTTTTAGTAAGCCTTAATATCATTCCTTCATTGAATAAGACCCTGATATCTTGTGCAACCATCCAGTGTAACTTTTTATATATACATGTGTTAAACACACACACACACAGAGACATGTAATATGTAGTACCACTCCCAGACACGAAGCCTCTCAGGTTTAAAAAGCATTATTTCCCCTCCAGATTAAATACCTGAACACTCACCCCACACACAGCTGAAGACTTGTTTCCATTGTACACTATTTTATTCATCTTAACTGCTAAGAGCTCAGGGTTGAAGTTCTAGAGGGCAACCTCTTGTTTTTGTTTTACACTTCCAGACTCAATTTTTATCACTTTGTGCATGACTATTTTTTGGGATTTGCTCAGACAAATGACAGAGCATCAAGCTCTGTAGCTCTAATTCACACAAGGTAACAACAGATTTCCATGAACTTAATTAGGAATCTGTAAACAATAATCCTATTTAAAAAAGAAAGCATTCTCCAGTGGGAATCAAAATAGGAAAAATCTTCTCTCCATTGTCTACATTGCACCTTGATAAATTAACATGAAGGCAGCTTTTCTGTGAATACTGAAAAGCACGATTAAAAAAAAAATACATATATATATCTAGTGTGTTAAGAGATTTTCTCTGGACGTTGTTTTTCATTAAATTTATGGTCATAAACCAGCTTGAAAAATGGTAATTTAAAGAAAAAGAGGCATGAGGACAACCAATAAAAATTCAAGTCTAATGAAAAGACTCAGAAATTGCTTTTGTGGGATTTACTACCAAAGGAATTTTCAAAAGTCTCTATCAGAGAGATATTGGAAGAAATATAAGGAAAGAAAATTCTGTGGTATGTTGGGTTCTAATGAATATTCTTTTTTTTCAGACATGGTAAATCTGTCTCCAGCTCAGGCACCTGTATAATCAAGACACTGTTAAGTTTCTTTGAACTCCTCTAATTCAGGTTTCATGCATCACATTTGTTTAAAATGTTTAATAACTTATTCACTAATTGCTTGTTTAAACCTACTCTGGCTGCCAAGCATTCTGTCATAACTGATAAAATATAGATCACTCTGAATATTTATGTGTGATTTTTGTGCAAGTGACATTTATGATTAACGCAAACTTAATTTGGTAGTGGAATCAAATAAAAAATGTCTCTGTGTATTCTACTGGAATGATTAGCAGAGGCCATTAATCAAGAAGTCCCTTTTGTTCTTAATTTTATGCCACATGAATGAGTAAAGATACAAAGGAACTGAGTATTTCATCAAGCCCTGTCTTTCTTGATGTGAAATATTCAATTCTCTCACAAGAAACTTCCATATCTTTAATGTTTTTAATCACTACTCTTTTGTGTGTGGCCCTCTTTGTGAAGTGAGACCTGCATATCATTCCGGCAAAAACATTTCTGGAGCGTAGCATAGTCATGAATTTGATTCCAAATGGCTTTTCCAAATCACTGATACAGAGTCACATCTGAATGCTGAACAAGGTCCAAGCTAGCTCAAACAACTTCCTTTTTTTAAGTCTGCCAAGGTCACAAATTAAATGAAGAAAGAATTTTATTTGGGAGTTGTGTGGGGGTTTCATTTTTTCTCCTTAACTTGTTCCCTACATATTCCATGTTGGGTGTCAAAATATTGATTTGCTACAGTTAAGGGTGGTCCAATGACAAAGGAAGATAAAACCACAGTCTGAGTATTCTCCTAATAATATCAAGCAATATCTCAAGAATAAAAAAAACCCCAAAAACAACAACTTCTTTTTACACTGTATAAAAATGCATTCCATCTGAGATAAACAAGTGAAATTTAAAAAGGTTTTTAGTTGTGGGCCACTATCACTAACTAAAACAGACAGATACTGAACATATGACTAAAGTCTTTTTACTCATTGCTGATTTGAGTGAGTGTGAGTAATAAAAATTATGTGTGATTGGGGGTATATCAATGTAGCAAAACATACCACTATGACTAACAGATACACAACAGGTTTAAATATGCCCAACAAAGAGTTATAAAAGTGAAGAGAAACCGCTTTTTCTTCAGGATGGCAGTAGCCCAGTCCAAAAGTCATACATGGTTTTCATGACTTAAATGAGGCTCATCTGAGCACATAAAAGGAACAGGAATATTTTCACAACCTTATGTATAGGCTCCCAGGTCCAATCCTCCCAGGTAATTTTGTGTGGAAACTGCTGATTTAATTGTTTTGCTCACATGATTTCAGAACTTACAAAAGCAAAAGGCTCAGATTTATTTAAGCTGTTACAAAATTAATTGCAAAGCTAGAAATCTGTACATTTACTAGCTTACAAATAAACAGTTGTCAAAAACTGCGTGGGTTTTATGTTTGCAAATTTATACAGTCACAATTAGAAAATAACAAAACATCTGCAGTTGTCAGAAAGAGCAAACACAAGGCAAACAAACTAATTCAAATTCATATTTGAAGAGTGCATTGAAAGTGTTTATAGATACATAAATATACCACTGCAACTAATTACTATTGTTAAAACAGTATCTACCAGTTAAGATTGTAATTCTTATTTTTCATGTCACTCAGAATGAGAGGGGTTTGTTTTTGCCTTAAGAAATACAAAAAATTACACAAAATACTGAAGACTACGCAGAAAATCAGTCCTGGAATTTTTTTTTTTACTATGATGCTTGATTGAAGATATACAATATAGTAAAATTCTGTAAACTAAGTATTGTAAAACTCTGTGTAGACTATTTTACACAGCCAAGGGTTTACCTGAGGCACATGTACCCCAGATAACTTGAGTAACTCACTGCCACTGTGCAAAATGCAGTGGAGGACAAGGCAAAGGAGAATTTTTCTCTTTGGCAACTTTAAACAAAAATACATATTCTTTCCCTGATATCATAAAAGATAAAATCAACTCCTAAAATATGTCTTGCATTCTTTAAATTGGCAACTGTACACAGTAAATTATGTCCAGATAAGCTGTTATGTTATGGTTGAGAATACAGAAGCATCTAAAAATTTTTACCTTTAATGTTTCTTGATCTGATTTTATAGATGTGGTTCATACAGCAGTTTCAGAAATCATCTGATTTCAGGTCATCCTATTTCTGCAGAGTTCATGAAGAAATCAATGCATGTTTTGTACCTTAGAAATACAAAAAACTGCTAATATTTGTTAAACAGTTGACTCTTAAGCAAACTTATCTGTTATAATTCCTAACACATATCTTTTAAGAGGCCTTTTGTTTTAAGAATTTTTTTTATTCTTATTTTTTGTCTGCTTATATTTCTAGCATTGTTTTGAAGGACTAATGGAGAACTTGATTGTAAACTATTGTTCTTCACATGTGAGGTAGCAGAGGCTTGTAGTAAAATCTCATAACTCTTTCTGACTGATGTCAATTTTTTTCTAAAAACTTCATCTCTCTTGTAGCATTGAGAAAGAAAAAAGGGAATCATAAAATGTATTCTTCTTCGCAACAGTAGTATCTGATTCTCAGTTGTTGCTTCTCTGCTTGTTTCCCAAGGCAATAGGCACCCAAAGTATTTTCCACTAAAAGAAGTGTACTGCCCATTACTTAAATGACAGTGCTTTTACCCAGTTTGAACATGAGAACCTTGTACAAGATTTCCTGTAGAGAAAAATAGGGTTTGGGAACTGATGTCAATGCTTCTCTGGCTTCAATTTTAGCCACCTAAAAAAGCAAATGTCAAAAGACCAGGATAAGAAAATTGCAGAGGTTCTTAACCAAGGCCATTTTCTTAGTGGGTATAAAATAGTAAGTGACCTTGAATAGGAGTGTATTGAGCATTAGAGCTGCATAAACTCAACTTCCAGGAACTCCAGTAAGTTTGGTGTTGTTGAAAATGATTTATGTGATATGAGCTTCTTGACTTGGCATCATCCCTGATAATTACAAGCAACACAAAAAAAAATCCCATACAAAGAGCTGACATTCTGCTGAGACAGAAGGCAAATATCCATGACTAAACCTAAATAAATCACCATAAATCACCATTCAAGCCAGTTCTGCCTGAAAAAGGTCACTGAGTGTTTCCAGTCAGTCCTCTGTAATGTATTTTTACAGATTAGTTCACTCCAGGTGAAAGTCATCTCCAACTATGAGCATGAAACCTTTTGCTGTGGATGTTGAAATACTAGAATGCAATTTTACATCAGCAACACGTGGAGGTAGAAATACCACACTCAGGTTCCATGGGGGAAAAGGTGCAGATGGGCTGAGGAATGAAGAACAACCCCAACTCCAGGAGTGAGCCACAAACCCAATGTCCATACAAATCAGGCAGGTAATCATATGGGGCCCCTGTTCAAGGTTCTCATTTGCCTTTTTTTCATAAGCTTTACAGAGAACGAGTGGAGATGTGCATCTCTCTGCATCTCCTCAGCAAGCTCAGCACAGAGCAGCTGCTCAGCTCTCTTATGCTGCTATTCACTACAATTTTACAGTAAAGGAGTTTTGACATTTTGCTTTGATGCAGTAAGTATAGAACAACCACAAGTGAGTAAAATCAGTTATATGGCTTTCTTGGTAACAGCCCCAGATGACTGCTTGAGCACTTACAATGTTAAAGCGCTTATTGGGTTCAGTTTGCTAAGCTTTATGTTTTCCATACAGGATCTGTCCTTTTTGTTGTATGTACATGTAGCCTCAAACCTAATCAGACCTTATGCTAGAATAAAGTCCCCAGACAGTACTATACTGCTAAAAATGGTTGGTATTTCAAAAATAATAAAATGTGCTAACAACAAAAATCTCTCTTAATGAGATAGCACTGAATGTTCCAGAATGCATATGCTGTTGAGTTTCTTCTTACTACACTTATCCTTTGGGTTTTCATATGCAGTATCTGCCACACAGTAAAAGTCCTGCTCCTTTAAGAATTTTAAGCTGACATGCAGTAACAGTATGAGGATTTCCTTCCCTAGGTCCCCTTTTTTCTTCATTAATACAAACACTTCCCTTGCTGATAGTGTCACTTTGTAAGCATTCATTACCTATTGATCGGGCAGTGTAGAGTGCACAGATGGATTGGCAAACCCTCACAGAGGCTTCTTCATTTCAATGAGCTTCTGACATGCCATTCTACAGGATTTCTTAAAAGAATATTGACAAGCTCTGGCAGATTCTCCATTTTATGGACTAAATATCATACTTTGTGTTTGTTTTGTCTGATTTTCTGTGATTTTATTGTCACTCATTATTCTTGAGTTTCTTTATTTATCATGTGAGTATTCATGTGGCATCAATATAAATCAGAGTAAAATAAAATTAAAATTAGACAACAGGATGTCATCAATAGATTTTTTTGTAGACATCTATATTTATGGATTATGTATGTACTAAATATGTATAGATTTGTGATATATGTGCATGTGCTACCCGTGGATCAGCCCCAAGATTTCCAGGATTGTGTGCTCATATGCTGAGAGAGAGAAAGTTGCTTCTTCTCATCTTGTCATTCACTAAATAAGATGTCTTGCTCTTGAGCTTGCAATTCAGTCCTGGATCATATCTTGGTATTATGAAAATGGTGGGAAAAAGCACCTTATGGTGATGTGGGGAGAAGTCAGGACTACAGAGGCTGACATGATCACAGTGCAAAAAAAGAGAAAGGGAGGAAGGAAGAATTACCAAAAAAATCATAGAAATACATATCTGTCTATATTTTATATATCAGTATATCTAGACTAAGAAGATGACATAAACTTAAGCCACAAAAGACATATTTGGGGGCTGTCTCAGTAAAGGTGACGAAATGTGAAGAAAACAAAGAACAAGAAAAAAAAGAAGAAGAGAGAAAAGATGTAACACAGCCAAGGAGGCTGCCTGTGTAACTGGTTAAAGATCATGCTATGCTATCAAGAAGATGATTCTCATAATCATAAAAAAAAGCTGGTTTAATAAATGCATACAATCAAAATAACAGGTAATTCCCTCTGGCATTATAAAAATAATAAAACTGGTGGTGTTATTTTGAAAAAATACATGTAAGAATGGCTGAAAATACATTCGAAGTGTCCTGAAGGAGAAAATATAATAAGGTGGAAATATTTTGGCACTGAATAGGTTTTTGCCCTACCTAATATGTAAACTATTACACAGGCTATGTTTATAAGACAAATAATTTTTCTTTTGGCAGTAATTTATCTCTTAACAATGTCAATATTTTATTACTCATAAGCCATTACAATAATAAATTCAGTGGCTTGTAGTAAGTAGCACAGGTGGTTGGGTACCCAGCAGTAAGTTTTTATTACTACTCAAATATTCCAGTGATTTCAAGCTGTATTTTAAAAATAACAATTCTTTTTATAAATGTATATAAAAAGGAGCTAAAAAACAAAAGTAAAATCTAAAAATGTCAGTCATTTAGAAGCATTAACAAAGATTGAAATAATTTCTAGATATTTTTATTATATAGTGCATATAAAATACATTTGTACATCCCTATAATGTAAATGATAGTTATTTTCATTTAATCCATATAAATAATGTCATATAAACTATTACAGATGTTATGCTGAAGTTCTTAAAGTGCATGCCATCCTCTGAAAGCTGCCAGTGGCCAAAAGTAATTAATCCCAAGATTACTAAATTTTGAGGATTTTTGTGTAGAGAGCAGTTCTGGGTTCTTCTTAGGCTTAGAAGGGATTTTAATTTGACTCAGGATGGATATTCTTACTTATAAAATTTGGGGGTTGAAGACTATATTGACAGTCTTCAACTGAATGTATTGAGATCATCCCTCGTGAATTACCCAGGTTTCCACATCATCTACACATTAGCAGTCATGTTGAGTCTAAACTGATATGAATCATCTGTTTCTCCAGGTCAGGAAACCCAGGCAAAGGAGTCAGTGGTTCACACTGATTTCTTCTCCAAAGGGTTGCAGGGATTCAATCACCTGGAGTCACTCAGTCTGAGAGGTCGAGCTTGACCATAGATGCAGTTCTCAGGCTGTAACCACATTTACCCACTTAGGAACAGTGACGCTTAGAGCAAATAATGTAAGTAACTTTGTCTAGTTTTTCCTTCCTTTTTCATGTGTGAGGAAAAATGGTATTTATTATTGCTAATCCTTGCAGGCTATGGAGATTTGGGAGTTAGGAATGTAAAGGATCATTTGTGTTCACATTGAAGTTTACTGTCTGGAGGCTGTGTAGTAAATGTGTGAGTTCAAACAGCTCTAGCTGAACCAACATCGCATGGAAAACTTATGGAGGACAATGAATATGAAGATATTCCAGACATTAAAAAAAAATTATTTCTTATATATACATAAATTATCGTGCTCTGTATCTATATCACACTCTTGCCAAAGTTGCTTCTGCTCACTTAATGAATTGCACTGATTATGTAGCTATTATTCATACATTTTTTGCCTTTTTATGCTTAATGATATCTCTTTTTGACCCAAACTATACAAAAATTAAAAAAAGCATACGATCAGAATGGAGAATATATTACTATTTAAATGCAAATATTTTATTAGAAATCCTGCACACTTGCCATCATTTGGTTTCTTTCCAGGAGAATACTTTTCTGATCGGCCCCAGAAATGAAACTGGAAACATTTCATTAATTTTATAAAAAAGGAGAGGGCTGAGTGACATCACAGTTCCTTTGTATTTTTCCCCTGTTCATTTGTGCAGCTATAATTACAGATTCTTTGTGGAATGCTCATGTCAATCATTATTAATCTCTAATTTCTAATCACAGGCATAAGTAGGTTTAAACTTCATTGCAAACCTTTTGAGAGTTCTGTGGGTTTTGAGAGAGAAATTACGCATTGCTGATCTTCATAATGTTTTCTGGAGATCCTTGTCAGTAACTTTTCCAAAGGGAAAGAAGTTATCAGAAAGAGGAACAAGGAGAAGAAAAAATGAAAAGGAAAGGACCGAGATTCTTTGTAGGCAAGAAGTTATGTTCCAGGATTTTTAACACTTCATTATTATGGCTAGATTTATTAGTGTGTGTGACAGTTCCTGGTTGCGCTGCTTCAGTGGAAAGGAAGATAAATAAGGCAACAACACCTGGGAGACATGTAGGCAAGATTAGAGCAGAATTAAGAAACTCGTCTGAGATTCAGAAACCTATGAAAAAATCTGGCAGAGCTGCATTGTGGAAGTTGGAGCAACAGGAAACAATTTGCTTGGAAACTAAATTAAAGAACTGTATTTTTAGGTTGTCGCTTTATTTGAAATCAATCAGTTGCAGTGAGGCTAGCAAAAAGGAACCAAACAAAATTTATCCTTTAAAAAAACAAGTGCCAATCATATGCTCCTTACTACAGTATGTTTTTCATTATTTTTGGGTTGCGGCCATTTCTGGCAGCAGTTCAGTAGCTATTCCTTATATATATATGAAAATATACTGTAGTCATAACTTAAGTTTTCCAATACTGCAATTTTTCTATCACCTTTTTTGTTCACTTTTTTGCGCTATGTCAAATCTGTATGTCAAATCTGACTTGTAGAACTGGAGTGGTGCAGGGTGAGGCAAGTCAGCCTCAACCTCATTCAGTGCGCTCATGATAAAATACCTGATTTTCTCATTAAAATATAAAGGACTGATTCCAAGTAATTTACAGTTCTAATAACATATTTCACAAATGATCTTTAAAACAAAGACAAAGCACAAAATAATATGAACCAAGACTATTTGGTAGTGGGGCCTGGAGAAGTCTAAAATTAAATGGATCCCCTGGAAAAATTAGAGTGCACAGTGTACTGTTCCTTACTGACTTCCACACCAAAAAGATCCCTTGTATTCCTCTCACTGTTCATTAATAGTTAAAAAAAATAATAATTTGGATTAATAGGGAAAGAGTAGAGAACAAAAATAAAACCGTGACACTCTCATAAGCATTCAAACATTCTCAACACAGTGAAACTCTTGTTCCCCCAATTAAAAAAAAAAGTGGTAGAACTGCAAAAGGTGAAAGGAAAGTCAACAAAGGTAATTAAGTGATGAGATTGATTTAATCTCTCTCCATGAGTGGAGAGGTTAACTGACCTATCATCTTTAGTTTGAACAACAGACAGCTGAGGGGAATATGAAACAGGTTGTAATAGAGGGAGGAACGTGAAAAAGATTAAGAAGGGGAGAAATTTAAGAAATAAAGGGCATCAGATGGACTTAGTTGATTTAACGTACACCTAATCAGGTAGTTAAGCTATGGAAGTCATTGAGTTGAAGCTGAAGAGATAAATTGTGCGCACTGTTTCTCCACTTTTTTCTCATATTTCTTTGTAGTTGGCAACAGTCAGGTTCAGGATAGTAGGTTAGCATTTGTTCTGAATAAATGTGATTATATCTATGTTCTTGTAAAATACTTTTACAATTATAAAGATTATAAAACCATTTTTACTAAAGAATTTAAAAATGAGTAAACATATTTCAGACAAAAGACTGAAAAGAGAATATTACTCTCTCCCACTGAAAAAAAAAACAAACAAACAGAATGGAGAAATCCAGGAAAGATAGCCAGTTGATGGACAAGTGGAAGAATTCAGGAAAACAGAATTTAACAGGTTGTCCTAAAATTTTCCCAAGCCACCCACCTAAGAGGAAGGCAGAAGGCAAGAAAATCAATGGAAGTTCCCAAAATGTGACTGAAAACCATACCAAGCAAATTTGAGGGGCTTGGTCGAAGAGTATGCCTTTACTACCTTAACTAGCAATTAGATGAAATAGAGGTTTCACAGATTTTGCCAAAACATTTTGAATGTAAATTCTGTTATAGTATTTATCCAATAGGCAATGTTTTTGTTTAATGATCTAAATGAAACACAGTTTAGGACTTTTTAAGTTATCTTATTTCTTAGTATAGTGAAAAGTGAGCATAAAGATAATCCTTTCTTAAGATAAAGACATGAAAATATTGTCATAATATGCTGTAACTTGTAGTGCTCTAGAATCTAATGATGACGATTTGTACTGGAATTCCCACTATTATATTGTAATGGGAAATAGCCAAAGTAACTTGACAGAGTACAAATATAACTTCATGACATTTTCATGTCCTTTTATGTCTTCTTGATATGGGAAGTTTGTATGTGAGCCATTTTGGGGACAGTTAAACATGACCTTCAAAATGCTTCTACTTTTTTTAAAGATGTAAGTCCAGACAATGTTAGGTTTAAACAGGGAGCAGTTTTCTTTTCACTCCATATCACTTTTCACTTAGCAATTGGCCAGAGTGCTCACTTTCTGACAGACTTAGGATGAAACCTTCTACACATTTCTGTCACCATGTTTATATTACAAATATCATTCTTCATGTTTCTTGTATGGCATGTCTTGTTACACACATGACTTCAGTTGCAGTAGTTTTTCAGAGCTACCACTTCTAGATTTTTCTCCTCGTTTAGGATCCCCTGCCTCAGAGAAATTCTGAGCTGGTAAATATACATTCCCGTCCCAATTTATCCTTTCACTCAGCAGAAAGTGCACATTTTAACTTTCTAGCACTTCCCCCATTTATATGCAACAAAATGATATAGTTCAGGCTCCTATTGCCAAATGACTGGGGAAAAGAAAGATGTAGATCCTTGATTTACAATATGTTTGCACTTACCAATCTGCTTTTATAGAACCAGCTCAGTGTACCAAATGCTATTATTCTTGGAACTAAATTTATCTTATAAAGTTGTAACTGGATAAATTCCATGAGAAATAAAGCAAAAACTCTTCTGTTGCTCTGACAAAGGATGATTAATCCCAAAAAAAATACTTGTGAGAAAAAGAAATCAGCTAATAAATATTATCAAAAGGCGTAAATTAAAAAGTTAATATTTATTTTATGATCTGAAAAATACAACTCTCTGAAAAAATTCTCATGAAAGCGTACATCCTTCCCTTTGAGAAAAGAATTACATTTTCACATGTGATCATAGCATGTCTATCATGAGAAATCTCTGATCTTAATCTGGGCCTCTGGTCACAAAATTATGATTAAAAAAATAAACAATAAACTAATCTGTAGAAATCCTTTGGAAAAATGTGTACAGTACAGACAAAGCAAAAATAATACTAAAACAAATAATTATAACAATCTTTCTAGTTATGTTATACCAAATGTTGCAATAAGATAATCTTGCTTTAATTAAGACAAATATTAGATATGTTTATAAAGAAACAGGACTGAATTTATGAACCTTGAAGTATTAACAAGTAAAAAGTAAGTTAGTTCCAGATTCTAGTGATAACACAGTCAGTTTATGCCATGTCTGTTGTTAGTGATTAGACTTAATACCAGACAGCATCCTTGATCCTGGTCAAAAGACACGCAGTAAAGTGAAAAGTCCTTACAATCAACCATGAGAGAGTCGTGCTAACCTTGTCTTAGTCAGAAGTCACTTCTTGCATATCTTAAATGGATCACGGTGCCCCATGTCTTTATTTTATAAGGATCAGATCTCTCCATTCACTGTAGTGAGGAGGGCAGGAAGACTGAAATACAGAAGTGGTTTGTAAAGTGCTTTCAAAGGTACTGTCAAAACTTGACATAAAGAGCTTTTAAACTGAAAACAGCAAGCAAATGAGTTACTAATCTCAAATGCCTGTGTGTATAAGCTGACAGCTTCTGTCTGCCCCTTGCCTTTGCATCCAAAATGCTTGCCTGATGTAGATGGCAAGAACCTCTCCAATCATGCTCTTTGGCTGTTCCTTCTGAAGCTGTCAGGCCCATCGCGTTTCAGTGACTTTCCTCTGTTTTCTTTATACTGTGCAAGTGTCAGCTAGCTATGGGGAATCAGAGAACAGGCAGCTGTGCAGCAGAACTTGCCAGCTGCATCAAGAATAAGAGAGAGAAGGTCAGGAAAGAAACTCTGGAGGATCTTACAGTCCAGATCTCATCACAGGGACTGAGAGACCAGACCAAATGTTGTGAAGACCAGCCAGCTCCATGGTGGCTCTGAGGATGTTTTTTTGGGCTACTTCCAAATTTTGCAAACACAGCGTACATGTTTTCTTTCCTTCAAATAACTTTATTACTAAAGTACCTAAATCTGAGCTTTCTTACATCATTCATGATGCACATTAATTTTTCAGGGGAAAAGACACCAACAAAATAAGTTTTACTGGGACTTCTCTTAGACTCACTGCGTTGAAGACCATACCTACTAAGGTCTTTTAACATGAAACAGAATCCTAATTTGGAAAAAAACCTGCTTTCAGCAGCTATTTTATCAAGGGGTATTCAATACATTTAAAAAAAAATAAATTAGGCCTATTAATATATAATTTATTCCAAACAAAATTGCTAGTCTCCATATTGCTATAGTTCTGATCTGCATCCCCTAAACAAGTGCTTATCCAGTGGGGCAAGTGAAGAGAAACCTGTACTCTGGGATAGATACATCAGAATTCTAAATCTTTGTGCACACAATAGAAAAATCACCTTTTGAGGCATAACTGTTATGAAAGCTGTAACATATGCCCTCCAAATTTGATATTGGTTCATTGTGTGCTATGCAAATACGGATGCAGGATTCTTTTTGTTCTTATGAATGAAGTAGCTGATCTCTACCACAAATCAAAATTGGTTTTATTAGCTCTGACTGCAAATACAACAAACAAAAAATGTTGTCAGTCCAGGAAAGATTAACTTTCTCACACAGAATATATGACAGCTTTAGTGGAATTAATCCCATTTGTTCTTATAGTTTTTATTTGCTTCTACTATAATTCCATATTTTAGGAAACCTTTCATTTCAACACTAAGTTCTCCAGGTCAGTTTTATAGTTATATGGAATGATATTTTCTTTTTTGTATTATAAATCTGAACTTGGCAAGTTACCTTTACATATAAAAGCATTCTGAAAAGATTTAATCCAATATTAACGTGAATTTGTTTTGCACTTCAATACTTTGTAAATAACTGTTCTTATGTATGCAAATCCATGACATATATTAAATACTGTAGTTCTGCATATTTTCTTAAATGAGCCACTGTATAAGATTTACAGTCAATGTCCTGGAAATGCAGCAAAAGTGCAATGACACATTATGAAGGGAATAATTCAGAAAATTCATTCTTGCTTAAACTGGTATTTTAAATGCCATTTCAGCCATCTTACATGTAATTTGAAAAGCATCCTCCTTAAATTCTCTATTTACAAGGTCCCTTGTCAGTCATGACCTGAATGGCAGGGTGGGAGACTGCACCAGTGTCAGGCTGTTCTAATTTCCTCTAAGACACGTTCTTCACCCCACAGGTAGCAGAAGTTATCATAAATGCCAATGTGCATATGTATTCAGTACTGCAAAAATATTTCTCCCATTGATTTCCTTCTGTGTGTGAGCATGAGCAAGAGAGGAGGGGGTGGTGGGGCAGTACTTCAGCTCTTCACACACTACATAACATTCCCAGTTCCAGAATTAAATTACATAGAGAGATCCATAATATTCATTCAGTCACTACAATGGCTCCCTTAGTGCTCTTGTTACTAATGGCATAGGCTCATTTGTGAAGATTTTCGTGCAGTTTGCTTGAAAGGGACTCAGCAATCCCCCACTTCTGAACAAATAACAGACCAATAATATGCTCACTAAAGGGGGCGCCTGGCATGAAACAGGTTATTTAACTCTATTTGGCTAGGACAGAGTACACCAACAGAGGAGAGGAGAGTAGGAAAAGGGGTAAGGCAGTAATCTGCAAACAGCATGGAGGGGCGAAGTAAGCAAAAACACAAAAGAGCTATTTACACTTTTTAACTATGAAAATAAAGACTCTGCAATTAACAGAAGCCTTTCTTCTGGAACAAAGCTATTTATGTTAAGTGTATGTCGCTTTAAAATGGTTTTGGAAGAAAGAGATTTTTAAAATCAAGGTCTTCATTCTGTCCATGAAGTCCATGAAGTCTGTGGATTGTTAATCACGGTGTGTTCTTTCCCCAGGCAACCGACACCAGATTAGAGAGGATGTACTGGGTGTTCCTTTATGATTGCCTCACCAAAATGCAATAAAACTCCTGCAGTATGTTGAATCACAAAAAGAAAATACATGTTTCAACATCTTAGCAGCAATCTTGATTCTTCCTTCCTGGCCAGATTCATCCTTCCATGACTACTTCTTTACCTCAGGCTCTCTACAAGGAAAGTCATTAGGGCCTGTACTGTCCAGCTTCAGTAAGAGTCTTGAGATATCTCTCTTTTTTCTTCTGTACACTGTCTCAGGAACATTTGCTTTCATTTAGTTTCCCTGTTGTATCCTGTGATGTCATGTCAAAGGTTTTGGACAGAGGACTGAAACTCTTTTCCTCCACCTGTTGACTGCAGGCTTTGATGAAAAGGCTGTCTTCTGCTAGAGAGGTCATGATCAGGAGAAGAAAGGCCAATAGAAAACTTTGGTCATTTCACCAGAAAAAGAGGCCAACTGACAGAGATTTCATTTTGCTGTTAGGAGTCCCTCTTGGCTCCTAATCAAAAATTATATTCTTATTTAGATAATGGATTTAATAACTGGCCTTTCATGCCAGTGCCTTAGGCAGCTTTATTTATTTTTTAGCAATTAACAGAAAGAAAGATTTAAAGTTTACTTATTCATCAGGCTCTACAGTCACAGATACATAAAATCGTTTGTCTTCTCACCTTATACCCAATGAGAGCTCAGCATGCCACAGAGGTGAACAATCTTTTGGGAGTAGTTAATTCTTGTGTTACTGGCATATCAAATGCTCAGTCAGAGTTCCTTTAAACTCTTTTTTTATCTACCAGACTGCTTCAGATGGTGAATATACAGAGGCGAGAAGTTATGTCAGTATTGAAGTGTAGACTCCATCTCTAGGTACCTACTTAGTCCTTGTACACTGATGGACATGACTATAGTTATTTTCTGAAAATTCTGGTAGTTATTCCTTCTTTTGTTCACATACAGATTTTAAACATGTTTAAGATCTTTTACCTGTAAATCTAGATATTGGACCTTGACCCAACAAAACACTTATGCATCTGTTTAACCAGAAGGGCAGTCCCATTAGTGTTGTGAGTGCCTGTACAGATATTTGCCTGCATAAGGCACAACACAAATAAATGTAGGCCACCTCTGAAATCAAGCCCTTTATGTTAAAATAGATTTTATTAAAGCAATTATCAGTGAAATCTGACTTATAGAACCACTCAAGGGAGCTACAAAAGCATTGACTGCCAAAATATGTTCTCTGTTAATGAAGACGGAGCAGTACTGTGCTCAGCTTTTTGGAGATAGTTTTGGACAGTGCATTAAAACAGTAGGTAGCTTATTAAATGTGGCTTCTTTTAAAACTGATTGGGACAATTTATACCAATTAATTTCATTAAATATGCTATGAATTTCACTGCTCTTTAACATTTCAATAACTTCTTAGTACAATTTTTGGGTATAGCAAATAGCAAACAGAGAAATAGCAAATCCTACAGACTACTGTCAGTTTAGATTGTGGGGTTGAAGTGTAAAAGGGTCAGGTTCAAGAAATGTCTCTGCCTAATCAGCAAGGTAGCTCTTCACAGAGAACAGGGACCTTTGGCACCCACATTCCAGATTTAACTCACACAGATTATCTGTATCATTCAGATCTTTCATCTCCTCTTTTCAAACTGAAAATGGATGTTTAAATGAATTCAATTTTAATACAGTACAGCAAATGCATTTATACCTCTTAAAGTTGCTTTAAAATTGAAGCGGCATCTTCCAGGCAATACTAAACCCTTGCAAAATTTTCATTCATTAATGCAATAAACATAATAGTGCCTTATGAAGGATGAATGCATATTTAGGTAATGTGTATGTGGTACTTTGTAGGCAGAGGCAAATGACCTGTGCCTGCACTTTGTGCTGGCCAGAAGCCAGGAGGATGTGATTAGCACAGTGTTGAGCCAGAACCTACACTAATAAAGCTCCCTGATTGTAGGGGCTGCTACTTGGGCAAAGTTCCATACTAATGATGCTTGCATAGCTTCTGGTTACATCTGTGTTAGTGTGTTAGGTCAGAGTAAGCGTGTCCTTCTGAAATGAATGTCCTGATACCTCTGCTCACTGGATTTTTGTGACCATAAATGGGGTTCCTTTTCAGATGAAAAGAAATGGGAGGGTCTGGTCTCAGGGTGCACTGAAAGCAGTGCAACTGCTAAGGAGCATTCAGTTTATGAGGTCAGACTAGAAGCAGTTGGAAGTAAAATCCCCTAAAATTTGTACAGCACAGACACTGAGTCCTCAATACGAAGTGTTTTACCCTGTGTGCTTACTTTCAGCCTCTCTCTTTGTTAACAGAGTGGAGTGGTTCAGTCCTCATAGTCCAGTATACTCAGTCTGTTGTGTTCCATGGAAAGAGAAAAAAATCAATGTACGTCATCATCGTATTGTAATTATGAAATAATTATGAAATAATTATGAAATAGAAAGTTTAGAAAAATTAATTTATCTTTAAGACTTACGGAAACATCCATCAAAAGTATATTTCCGGTATCTAGTAAAGATTTTTAAAGGTATGTCTTCACTACCTAAGAATATTTATGAATAGTTAGTGGATACAAGTTTCTTACTAGGGAAAAATCTATTTCACAGTCATAAGAAATAAAATATTTCATCTGGTTCAGGTTCTGACTTCGAGCAGAACAACACAGCCTTGGTCAGTCAAGTTTTGAATATAAGCAAGATTGGAGCTCTCTTCTTAATTTATATTTTTAATTTTAATAGATATTATCAGGGTATTTTTCTTATTTCACTGCAAATTTTGAAATTCCTCTGCAAATAAAAGATTTCTTTAATGAAGGCAAAGCTTTACATCTTTTATTGTCTAGGATTTTATACAGTCTTATTGTTCCAACACTCAGCAATGTTAATGAAATGATTTCCAGAGATTCTAGAGCTACTAAACATTGTTCGGAAAACCACAAAGTTTGTTGAAAAAAAAATTATGACTTTTGGAATTTCAAAAATCTGAAACTCTAGAAATATTAAACTTAAGGCTCTTCTACATCTTTATTTCACTCTTTATCTTTAAATATTTACCTTTAACCTCCTACATGACAAACAGACATTCTGTAAGCCTTTTTCACTTCACAAAAATTGTGCCAGCCCAGCACTGCATCTTTATGAGCTTAATTATTGTTATTACAGTCGTAACTCATAATTCAGCTAATGCTGAACAAACACTGTAGATTTTACCTTCAGAAAGCTCTTTCTTTTCCTGTTGGATACATATACAAGAAGGGAAATAAAAATGATTTACAAATGAGAAAAACGAGGCACAGAATTTGGGCTATTTTCATTTTGTGCTGCTTTGCTTCACTTTGCTTTGCTCTATTGTACAATTTGTACTTCTCACTCTATGCTCATGTAGTGAATTCACACCCTGCCCTGTTGCTCAGGCTGCAATCCTCACACGTTCAGGGTCACCAAGTGTTGCTCAGGCTGCAGTCCTCACAGGTCCAGGGGTCACCAAGTGTTGCTTGCCAAGGCTGGGTGTGTCCCACTTTAGGGACAGAAAGAGAGCAGGCACAGAAGCATCATGAGGGGGAACAAACTCTTCTACTTTATTTACAATCTAACTCCTTTATACATTTGTAAAGAGGTCCAGAGATTGGCTACAGAGGTCGCCACCTCTCAACCTGGATGGTGGACATCACCATCAATCATTTCTTCTCAGAGGAGAAGAATGCAAACATTCTAAGAATAAACATTGTTTACATGAAGCTGCGTGAAAAAACTTCTGCACAGAGACAGAAGGCAGAAAACTCAGAGCAACACTGCCCTGCTATACCTACCTGTCCAGGGACTTGTACTTGATATCTCACAACTAGCAGTAAGCTTTCTCTCCTCCAGATTGCCTACACTGAGGAGTAAAGATGCTTAGGAGAGGTGGCAGAAAAGGATGGAGGGAAAGTAAACACTGAGTTTTGTGTATTTGGGTATAATGCCCAAATACTTGGCACTGCAGTGACTTGAACACTTACGGATGGAGTAGTGGCTCATGAGACATAAGATAAAGTGGGTCCAGTTGCTCTGTTAAGATTGTTGTTTTTTACTTATCCTGTTTTCCTACTAGCTTTTGTTTTATGGTGGCTTTTTTTTTCTATGGTAGGCTTGAACATACTTAGTCAAATTTAAATGAGAAAAATTAAGCTGGAAGATTTGGGTCTTTTTTATTAAAAGAAAATCAAAAAACAGCCAGTTTAAGAAAAGACGTTATCAGTCCAACAGCTGTACAGCCACAAAAACCCAGGAGAAAGGAAAATTAAAAATAGATAGTTTTTTAAAGTTCATCTCACAGAATTGAAAAAAAAAACCCAAACCCACAAACATGGCAAAATTTCCATTATATCAAGTACAAAACTACATGAAAGTTCTTTCCTCTAGAGAGCTGATGTAATCATTTGCAAACAACTGTTTTAAAACAGTTTAAAACACACCAAAATATGAAAGATTTTGTGGAAATAAAAGCATGTCCTCTTGCAAGATAGAACAAATCAACTAACTTAATTTTCATATCTTTATTAAACAGGTAGAGCCATTTTTGACAAGGCATTATACTGAACAGACTAGATTGCTTTTAGGTTGATGTAAAGCATAGTTGGAATGAGAACAGACATATTTATCTACAGCTTTCCACCCATTTTTAACTACCCTAATGAGATATCAGACTTTCTTAAATGCCGTGAATTGTAGCTATCTCAAGAATGACACGATTAGTCCTTCTTTTATATGAAGAAGGTTTTTTTACCTAGCTTTTTTACTGAAAACAAGAAGTAATTGCCGTCAGATACCGGTAGAAATTAATTAACATTGATTTAAACCACCCTCCACTGATTGACAAAATAATCTTTATACTTGTGTTGTGTAGCTTGGTAAATATTAACTATCAGTAAACCTGAAGTAGAGATCTTGATTTCCTATTTGAGTCAATTTCATTGAAATAATTTAAGCAACCACTTTAAAAGTGTGCAAAAATGCCAACTTGATGGGATGCCTTCCTTAATAAGTCGAGTGCATAATTATGTCATGTTGTACATTTGTATAGAACAAAACTGAAATATTATCTTCCTTTTCTCCACCTCCAACATAGACTCATAAGTTGTCACCATCTGCTCAAAATCTGAGAGTTTTGGAATCATCTTAACTAAGATGAGATTTGCGATTCTGTCACCAGACTGATAAATTAGAACTGTTTTATTGAAGGGAATATACAGCAATTCAGAACCACATAACTTCCTGCTACTAATGTGTATGCATTGCCTGCATCAACAACCAAGTGACAAGGCAGAACAATTACTTTACTCCAGCTTTCCTAGGGGTCTTTTTCTTTCTGTCTAATTAGAAGCTTTTCTCTACATGGAATGTTAAATATTCCATAAAATCCTTTGTTACTAGGAAATGTACTCTCAGCTCTCTGTCTAGTTAAGGGTTCTGATTTGTTATGAACAGTGTTGCTTCTAGGAAGTCACTAAGACTTTTCTCCTTGGGCATCTTCTCACTATGACACTTTAGTTGAAGATCATTCATATGGCACAGGTACATTTGATCACAAATCCAGAGTAATTCCAGACCCTCTGGAATGGTTTCTGCTGAGGAGAATTATGCCACAACCCAAGAGTAATTGATAGAACAGCAGAAGGTGAAGCAGATGCAGTGGAAGAAAAATGAACAGGTGTCTGGCACTAAAAGAAGCTGGAGCTAGTTTTCCTCTCTGCCTGGTGTCTAGAAGAGATAATGGTAATGCACAGCTTTGCCAAGAATTTGTTGTTCGCGTGGTGTTTGTACACCAACCTGTTCCATCTGAAAATGAGCTTGTGAAACTTGTGAGCTCACCTGACTGAAAAAGACAGAAAAAAAGAGATTGATGTGGTTTTGCATTGTGCCTGTTGAACTGGCAGAAGACATTGAGAGCTAATAATATCCATGTGAAGGAATAGCAATTCCTTTACAGTTTAAATGAAATTTTTTAAATTGTTAACACTCTTTCTTGCATTCTTTCGTTTGAATGTGGATGTGAATATGTGTATCTGATACACCTTACAGATTACAGAGACTACGTTTATTTTCACACTTCCCTATTTCTGTGAAGAAGGTATTAAAATCAACAATGACAGAGCTAAGCAACACGTGTTTAATGTATTCCATGTTATGAGACATGAAGTAGAGAAACTCACTTATGTTACAGTGAGATATTCCCAGACAACTACTCAAGCATCTGAATAAAATCAGCTGCTAAAAGTAGACTTTAGAGTGAAGACTAGGTGCAAAGTTAATCAAAACTTTGTCTGTAGGTTAACTGAGTGAGATATGGTTTCTTTATTACAGGAAAATTTGGATGGTACAAAAATTGTAACTACCTAGCAATGTGACCATAAAACTCAGAGAGAAGGGAATAAGAGGCCACTTTCACAACTCACACCCAGAGCTGATGAACAGTGTTTCTTCCCACTTCATAAATATCCCCTCAATGGCTGGATGTGTGCACATACTTTGGTGCTTGAGCTGGTAGCTTGTCCTGCCACAGTTCCAGTCCTTTATAGATATCATCTTTTTCATTTAATCAGTTGTCATCAAAATCTCCCTGCTCTGTTGATTAGTATGTGAACTGCATCTCCCCTTGCTGTATTACCCAAATTTTCCTGTCATTAAGCTTAGTCTAAATTTAAATTCACTAGCAGTGGCTATGGATTTATAATAGCTTAAATGAGGCTATAATTTGGTCTATTAACTCTGTACAGCTGACTACCAAGATATTTTTCTTTTCTGAGTAAAAATTCATGCTACTCTACTGAACGTAATTTCAGCATCTGACAACTATTTTTTAAAATACATACTAAAGTACATTTAACACATCACATGTTATATTTTGTTAAATACATTTTCAGAAGTAACAAGTCAGACTTCTGATTCCAGAAAGGAAGTACTGAGAAATTATAATGTCTATTATTTCATATTTCTTCTCATCAGAAAAATATACAAAACAATGCCAATTCCAGGAGTTGCTGGATTGGACCTGAAATTGTTCAATGAACTACGTTTAAGAAGGAAATTACACAGTGAAACAGATTTATTATTGAAAAGTCAGTATATAAAGGACATACCCAGAATGACCAAAGGAAGGAGTTTACTTTAAAATACATATGGTACAGCAATATATTTTCCTGTAGCATTTTAATAACCCAAAGTAAAGAAAACCTGATCACATACACAATACTAGCAAACTGAACACATTACTTTTTTGTTAACCTAAATTATTTTTTCACTATTCTTCTAGGCATTTTTGGAGGGAAGCAATGGGAAAAACATCCTGTTCATAAAGCTCAGCAGATCATTTTGTTCCTTTCCATTTCTTTTCTTCTGGAAGGGTCTGGAGATTCAATCTATTTTTATCCTTTAAAAAATAAAAAAGCAGCCACAGAAGAGGATACATTTTCACATTTCACATCATCACCAAGAAATACAGAGCCCTGACGAGCAAGATAAATGAACAACAAACCAAAAAGCACTGGAGAAGGGTCAAATCCAATTGACTTATAGGCCATTGTGGAGAACAGTGGGTCATACAATCTTTTCTTTTGTTTGTGAAGCTACCAAGTAGAAAGTATATAGGATAAATGCTTCCCTGATTTCAAAGTAAAGAAAGAGGAAGGTAAATTATAAACTAAGGGTTTACTATGCCAGGTCTTTGCACCTATTATTAGTGCTTGTAAGTACCTAACCTTGACTCATTTGCTTAATATAGGTTCAGGATAAGTGGCAGATAGTTAGAACTTATTTTTTGATGTCAGATCATTTCTTCATTTATATCAAGTACTGATTTCTTTACTTCCATCAAATTTTATTTGGCTGAAAGTCTCATTGCTGAAAACAAGACTGCATATAGAAGTCCTGGGATTTGGTCTTTTGTGTTCTTAGCTGTATTAAAGGTGAGAGTATTTATGTTCAAGGCTTGCTCTTTTCCTATCCTGCCTCACTTATGTCTCCTTTGTCTCTTTCTCATGCTTCTCAAAATATATAATAACAGTGCAAAAATTTTGACTTTGACTTTGTTAACACATTTAGGAAAAATGCTCACTTTTCTTTTCCTTTCTCAAATGAGAATTTTTATTTTCCTGACTGTGCAGAAAGTTGACAGTTTTCATATAATGGGAAACAGGAAGCTGTAGTCAAATGATAATTCCAATTTACTGCATCCGCTAGTCAGGAATATGATCATGAAGTCTTGGTCTCAGAATAGGAAAGATCAGAGGAGGAAAAGAGCTGCTGTCAGACAAGTGGGATAAATTAGTATGGAAGATTAGTCAGTGATTAATATGTTTCAAGGGTTGTTTTTATACTGTTACAATTATAGATATACACTTATCTCCCCTTCCTGGCTTGCCTCTATTTATGGACAGTAAAAAGATGAAAGGGAATGGAGAGAGAAAATGGGATTTTTCAGAATGCTGATTGTGCAATCAAGCTAAATACATGGAGAAGATTCAGACATCAGGAAAAAAAAAGGAGGAAAGCAAGAAGTGAGCAATGTACAAAAGTCAGATTCATTATTAGAAATTAGTCTCCACCATGTTGCTTAGGAATTATTATAACTTCAGCTATTCCTCTCTCTGAAGCATGAAATACAATTACAGAAGTAAAAAAGATTTCTGCTGACTAAGTACCGTGCTAGGTTCTGACATTACCAATGTATGTCACCTTCATTGTTTACATCATCTTCAAGACCACCTCTGCTATTGCTTCAATAAGACATGAAAGGGTCTCGCTTTTTCTCCAAAAACCTTCACGTTCCCATGCGGTGATCCAGTTCATGCAAATAACCTGGCTGCAAACTGATGGGTTTTCATCTTGATTTGTCTTCAGCTTGCTTGATCTGACTCATTGGATAACAACACAAGCACTGTTATGACACACGGAAAAACTGTTCAGAGTTACAACGTGATTACAAAATGACTGCCATAATGAGGCAAATATGAAGGTAGGTTGGATTAGAAAAATATATACCTTATGGACAAAACTGTAGCATTTTTTCCTGTGAGTGTGTTCATGAGCATACTGCATCCAGAACAGATTATTTTGTTCCAGAAAGACCACAATAGAAATAAGTGATTTTCTTATATTGAAAAATACCTGCAATCAACCAATTAGATGCAAACTATGTTTCTCTTTACCTCCCCCTGTATTTTCCCTTTAACAGAGTGAATGCAGTAATCATTCTGTATTGGACATTGCTATGAAGGTGACCTTGTCTCCATTTCACTGAAATTCATCCTTCAGTCAAATGAATAGAAAAACTGTGAATATTTCCTAGAATTGCAGAATAGCTAAACCAAGAATTTCTCTTATCTGAAATAAAGTGTCATAAAACAATTTTCATTGGGAGGGATATATGAGAGTCATTTAGTCCACGGACCCGCTGAAACAAGGACCAGATAGATTACTTTTCTCAGTGTTGTGTTTAGAACATATCTCCAAGGATGCAGATTATACAATCTCTTTGGGGAACCTGTTCCAATAATTTAAAAGTTTTTCTTAACATTTGCCTGGAATTTCCTCTAGTACGTATTGCGTCCACAGTCTTTTGTCATGTCACCATGAACCTTCAAGAAAACTCCATTTTCATTCTCTCAATGTTTTAACATGAGACATAGATAGTAACTAGATCTCTTCTCATCCTCTCTTTTTCAGATTGAATAAACTAAGTTATCCCATCTTCTCTTATGCTGTGTGCTGCAGTGCCTTAGCCACGTTAACTCACACCTTTGCTGGACTCACACCACACCACGTCAATATATTCTACTGAGGAGGACCAAACTGACCAAGTAGGCCAGATAAAGAATAATGATCTATTCTGTATCCTTGGTATTATTTTCCAAATAGGTTATTTCCATGTAAGAGATCTCGGCATCACTGTGGGAATTCTCTGAAATCCATCCAAAGAGTGATAATTTTTGACAAAATAAACCAAAGTCAAAATTTAAACCCAAAAAACATTATTGTGACACAGCATTACTCATTACAGTGAGTATGTAGGTTGAATATATATACTGAATCTTCCGCTCTGTTTTCATTGCCATTTCAGGAGGGTCATGATGGAACATTAAAAAGCATAGAATAGAGCAGTAAGGATTATCAGGACTATATAAAAGTGTGCTTCAGCTCTAGAAATCCTTGGCATCTGGGGTTCCTATAAATGTTTTATTTCCTTGTTGTTATTGTACAAATTCTATGTTTTGTGCGTATATACATCCAGCTCATTTTCTGGGTATTTCTGGGTTTTCCTATAGTCACACGTGGGTATTTGCTTTTCAGGGAGTTTGGCTTGGTTTGGGTTTTTTGTAGGCTTTTTGTTTTGTTTGTTTGGGGTTTTTTTTGCTTTAGGGGGTGGGGTTTTTTGCTTTAAGGGGTGGGTTTGCAGCATCTCAATAGGAACTTTTGCTCCCAACATCAGGTTTCCTAATGTTTCTTCTTCTGAGACTGCCAGGCTACGTTGACTTGAGTGCACAGCAGTTACACCAATTCTGTGTAGCTGAACCTGGGGCCAGGATTTTGAGAATTGTTTCTTTCTCTGTAGCTTTTGTTTTCGTGTGGCATGACAATGCATAACAACACAAAGGAGAGAGACAGGACATAGTTATTCACTTTTGCTGTCAGCAGGTGCTGTAAATCACTCTTAAATCATTGCTTTGAGTTCTGCAGGCATGAACCTTCTTTCTGGCAGTTTAGTTTAATTTTCCTTCTGCTTTTTATAAATAGTCTGTGAATGGAGCCTAATATTTTCCATGAATGCTTGAGTCAAATTTAAATAGAGGAATACTAAAATGAGTACCTCCTCTTCCACCCAGTTTGACTTTTCTACAGCTGGTGAAAAGCTGGTTGGGTCTGGAATAAATCATTTTCATCTGTTTCAAAGCATCTGTGGTGAAAGAAGTATCAAAATTAAGCAAACCAAAACAAACCTAAACCCCAGCTGCAAATTTTCAGATAGTTCTTTTTCTGTAGAGTGTCAAATTTGCTACCTCAAAGTCCAATTAGAGTTCATTTTCTATCCAGTCCTGCAGCTGGCAGAAGTTGAGTGAATTTGCCAAACAGCTAATGAAGATTTTCACTGAAATAAATGTTATTTAAACAGACACAGTTCAACAACTTTAAATCCTATTGTAAAAATAGGTACGGAGTCCAGCTTTTAGAGGTTTAGTAGTTACTGGTTCTAGGGCCTTTTCTAGGTGTTTCAAAGGTTTGGTTGGCTCAGGAAGGAGTGCTATTTTTGAGTGGCTTTACGGTTTTTCTGAGAGGATTTAAACTCCTACAGAAAGTCACTATGAGACCAGACAAAAGTCAGAAATTATGAGATTAGTGGTATGTGAAATGTGTGCTGGAAAAAGGATGAGAGCACAGAAGGCACAGTATCACCTGAAGAGGCATTTTCCTTTCATTTCAGGCAAGCCAAAATGTTTGAACCACTGAGGTACTGTAAGTTTTCACTGAGTCACATAAAACACCCAGATGTGTATGTGATAAGGAGAGAAGTGTAAGTGGCTGTGAAGTACTGAAGGTCATGTCTGCACTTTATGTATTTCTTGCATAAAAGCTGAGGAAGACCTTCCTTTGCCTTCACAGTTGATAAAATGTTCTGTTTTGATTTATAGGTATAAATACACAACAAAGTGAGTGTATAGATTAGAATTATAGACTGTCCCTGATATACTTGCCCTTCTATGGGCACAGAAACTACTAAATTGTCATATAAAACCAACAAAGTTTTAATGAGAACATATCTATATTCCGGGTATTTTCTCACCGTTATAATATAGGATTGCTTCGTCTGATGACTTTTTATGCCTGAAATCAGGGATTGTGACACCAGACACCAACTAAAATTAAGTTGGTCATTTCTGAGATAACATTAAATCTAAAACACTCCAAGGGAAATTAGTTTAGAAAGTCTAGTCAGGAATGAGCTCGTACTGCCACAGTTGGGAAAACAGACAATCACTGCTTCAAAAGGTGTTCATAGCATTGACAAAATAATAGGATATTTATTCTAATAAGGATACAGCTATTTATATATTGTAGGAATCATTAGAATTTTGACATTCTTCATTCTTCCTATCCTCTGTTCTCTTGTTTATTTTTATGCTGGGTTTTTCTTTTGAAGGTAGTGCCTCATATTCTGTGTATTGTAACATATCATGAGGTCAGGAATAAAGAAAGAAGAGAGAAGCATTACCTAAACTCAGTGATGTTAATATGTATCTTCTGTTGATATTTTTGCACATTTTAGGTTCCTGTGTCCCTGTTCAAAGACTTGTATTTGTCTGATCTTGAAGTCCATACTACTCCAAGCCTGCATTAGATAGGAAACCAATTTAGAAATTCCATTTCCTGTAAGCACGAGCCAAAGAGCTGGATGTCTGATGAATTTTAATCACAGAAATGAGACCTGAGAGACTCAGTGTGACTTCTGAACTGTTGAATAGGAAAAAAGTGTGCTTAGTTAAAATCAGTGTTGTTAATTTGACAAGATCACTTGCTCAAAATCCACCTGTTGTTTTTCAAAGAAAACATAATGCATTATTGATTAGTGACTGATACTTTTAAGAGTCCATTTTGTGATACTCCAAGTCCTTCTGCAATCATCCTGCATCATCCTACCATGTTCTTACCTACCGTATTCTTCTTGTAGTTCTATTCCCATTTTACAGTTATGTGTGGACATAACCAACTTTATTTATTACTCAGGATAGTAGAACAATCCTCACTAGCATGTTGAATAAGTATAAAAAGCAGCCACTCTAAGGGAAAGAAGAATACCATGGTAATAAGTAGTATACCCATTTAAAAAAAAAATCTGAATGTTCATAAACTCAGAGAAAAAATATTTAAATAGAAAAATAATGATTGGAAAAGTATTTTAATACTGCAAGTTACTTTGCAGAAATGCATTAATCTCACATTGTTAGTTTTGAATTTTTCCCTGTCTGCTGCAGGCAGTGGTACAAAGTGGTTGATAGCTACAGTTTGAGATATAGACTGACACTTTCTTCTGCAGCAGTCATGAGTGAGTTATTCCAATCTGTGCTAGCACAGCTGGAAAATTTACCTTCACACGGCTGGAATTCCATTTCAGCCTGTCATGATACACTACACTGCGTCTGTTTCTTCATGAGCTACAGCATTGGTGCAATGTGTTCTCTAAGGTTTCTGCCATCACAAATACAGTCACTAAAGCCATCTATTAAAAGTAAGTTGAGATTGAAGTGCTTTGATATCAAAAAATAAATTATTTTGTAAAGAGTCAGCTCTCCCAGGGTTAGAAAAACTTACATAATACCATGATTTAATTTCACTTTTCTAGCAAGTTTTTACAACTGCTTTTTTGCAGTTAATTTATAATGTTCCTGGACAAGGTGTATTTTAAGATTCACTTTCTTAGTACTCACCAGTGAGTGGACTGCCTTAGCTTTTATTTTCTTCATTTCAAGGGAAATGAAAGGGACTAAAATTTACCCTGATAATTGGTTGACATGAGGGATATAAACATGAAATAATTAATATGGGTTATTTCTTCAAGAACTCAGCAGCAAAGAAAAAGTGAGGCCTGGAAACCGGACCAAGCACAAGGCCAGTGTGCAAGTTAAGCTTTCAGCAATTGCATTGGCTTTTAAATATGAAACATAATTTCATTTAAACACTACCACTTCTAAAGTCCATGTTGAATTGCTATTAAGAATGTAAATTCAAGTGGTAATTTTCCTCTTTTTCTTTACTGCAACATTTTAAAATGTTGGGTGAAACTAAAGCTATTTTCAGTATTGGAATTGATGCTCAAGCATCAAAAAAGAATTATTCCATTTTACCGCTCTCTTTTAAATGCTAAGCAGCAGAGGTGGTTGCTTTGTCTGATCCTGTAAGCTTCGTCTCACTTTTTCTCCCAATTCACTTAGAATTTTTTCTTCTAGAATAATCTGTCATTGGTGTTGTGAAACATATATAGTAAATCATATGTGTTCACGGCAGAACTAAGTGAAAGGCACAGCTTGCATCTTGTGTGCCTTCAGCTCAAGTCTCCTCTGGCCAAAATCAGTGTGTCGATCACAGCACTGTCTTTGTAATGCAGGTAGAAGCAGGAATCATAGAAAGGAAGAGAAATAAGAGCAGGGCCAATTTTTTACTGTTAGTGAAGCTGAAGCAAGACCTGTAATATCAGCTTTTTTACCTCTTTAATGGTGATTCTTGTTGTATGTGGCAGATTACAGACATGACTAACAGCTCTTATGTATTTATTGACCTTTTTCTACTTTAAATGGGCTAGCCATACATTCTGTTTGTTTGTTATTAACTGGGAAGTGGGTGTTGAAATGTTATTTACAATGTCCCTCTCTGTGCCTCAAGAAATGAGCTACACCATGGTGAGCACAAAGAAATAAGCTTTCACCTGTGTAGGAGGGTTATGGTAAGCACTGTAGAATTTTTTTGAGTTTATAAATAGGAAAATGCATTATCCTGCTGTGGAAAATGCAAATACATTCAATAGAAGAGCTATCATTTAAGTTTTCAAAGTTTTTAGCATGCCGAAGAGTGACCAGCCCAACAGTAGGAAGTCTAGTTTTTGCAGTTTGCATCAGAGGTATTTAAAAACAAGATTTTAAAAGTCTGAGTTCACAGAAAATTTAGAGCATTCAAAACAAGTTAGCACTTCACTGGGTTTTACTGTAATAAACCAATATCCTTTCAAGAATACAGTTTTATAATTAAAGTGAAAGGACCAGTGCTGTGGAATATTGACTTCAAAGTCTATCAAAAGAGTGACACTTTTAGTGGACATTTTGGGGTTATGTTAGAGGAGACATTTCAAAGTTTTGAGACAATGAAGATGGTACCTAAATGATAGACTTTTAATCTGTGTAATCACTCTGGGAAGAGAGCATCTGCAGAGAACAATCTTCATCTGCCTCAATTTTTAGTGATTTTTTTTCCATTCAAAAATCTATGAAGATTTCTCCCCTTTATTGTTTCTACACTGTCTATGCAGACATTCTAGGCCTCAAGCTTAGATCTTTCAAAGCATGTGTTTCTATAATAAGATTCTGGTCTGCCCTTTTAGAAATCAGTCCATGAAGCCTCTCTTATGGAAAGTTTATCCTCTGAAGGCCTATAACACAATGTCTTCTTAGTTGACAGGCTGCTGTATCTTTAGCATCATATCTGGTTTTTGTTTAGAGTTAGTATTTGTGGACAAATGTCAAGCTCCTTTGATAAAAGTGTGACTGTCAGTTTGAAAGTCTGTACATCTTTCCGTGTATAAAGAATACTAAGGTTTAAAACCACCCCTCTGTTTTGCAAGCTGTATTTCACACAAAATGGTAAATCAATAAGTCTACAGATGAGTGCTATGTCAATTGCTAGAGATTGCATAGTGAGAAAATTAATTCACCTCAGGGACATCTGCACCCAGGTGAGGTGAATTTCTGCCTCTTGGAAGAAAGATTTCTAAAATTATCTATATATTTTCAAAATTCTAAATTACAGGAAGCTTTATGCACAGATTTGGTTATGAGTAGAACCCCTGAAAAAAGTATATAGAAATAAGGACACAATGAAAGAAAAAACCCAACCAACTTTAAGGACTTTAAGATGTGCTGGTGAAAAGCACTGTAGAAGAGGTAGGTGTTATCTTTCTCCATTGAATATGTAGGCAGCTTGTATCTTCTAATTGAAATCACCCTTCACACCTGGTAAACTTTCAAAGGAAGATTTCAGTCTATGGGCACCATAAGTGGAATGCATCCTTCAGTGCTGCGATATATGCAATTGGTCACTGGAGTCAGACCTATGGATCACTCAGCAACAGAGGTGGGGGTGATGACATTTCTTCTCTGTGTGCTCTAAGTCTTCTCCTTGACCTGTTTTTATTATAGCTGAATGAGGAATGCTTGACCTGAGTCACACTCAGATTGTTTGAAACCTGCTTGTAAAAGAGTCAGTTCTCTAACAGGAGACTGCTGCCAGCATGAAAAATCACAGAAGGCACTGCAAATGTTTCCATGCTCTTCACTCCCCTTCTGACTCCATGTTTCTGTGCCACGGTGAAGACAAGTGTTCATCTTTATCTAGATATGTGACCTTATTAATTGGAATTCCCTTTTTTTTTTTTAAATATACATTGTTTTATAGGGTCTCTGTAGCATACAACATGTACTCTGAATCTCAACAATGGTTTTCTGAAAATTTAAGGTTTGAGAATTGGAGAATGAATGAAGCAGACACTACATGTATACATGTAATTAAAAAGATGTAAATGAGCAGTTTTGGATCTTCAACCTACGAGATTCTATTTTATACCACTGCTTTTTGATTAAAAGTACAGCTTTAAGTTACAGAAAATAAGTTAAATTATCAATTGTTTGATGAGGAACATTTGGATGGCAGAGTGCAAACAATTAAATTTCCTCACCCTTCATGTAACATATAATAGGGTCTGCTACATTACCTTTGTAATTGTATAGGTATTTAAGCATTAATTTATGGTTTGACCTTATTAAACTAAATAAAATAGGGTCATATCAGTATTTGTCATAAAATCCACACATGTCTGTGTGGGGTTATTAGGAGGTTGTGCTGAGTCATTATGCAGATCTTACTTTCTACTCTTTGGTTGGACACATAAGGGTATAGAGGATCTCTAAAGCAGAGTTCTTGCCATGTTGGGGGTATTGAGTATCTCTTGCCCCCACCCCTTTATCCCAGGACAGAATGTTGCAATTAAAAAAAAAAATCCAATGCACATAATTTCACTCTGTTTAATTTTACATTGTCTTGGTTTTTTGGATAAAAAAATGCACTTTTCATAACTAGTGGGTTACGAAACATGAGCTGTGAACTGCAGAAAACAGAGTTATCATAGTGCGGTAAAACCATCTCCAGTGTTCCTTCCTTCCATGTTGGAAGAAATATGAAACTTGGTCTGTAAAACGCTTTCCAGATCTCCATCAAAAAGTCACAATAGAATTTGAGTGTATTATTCTATGAACATACATGTGTGCTCTCAGTTTGGGAACACTTTTTAAAATGCCAGCCTTTTATCTTGACCTGGATCAATCAGTTGAGTTTAAATTGTAGGGTTTGTTCCTCAAGCTGAAAAATACATCTCATTAGATCACTCCTTTCCAAATTCAAAAAAGCCTTCAGAATTTCTTTTCTTTTTCTTTTCTTTTCTTTTATTAAAAAAAGGGAAAGAATGTTTCTCGATTTTATTTTTAAATATAAAAAAATCTGTAAAAAATTCAGAGTAATCTGTCTAAATTTACAATATTTCTAGGCAGAAATACTTTTCTGTTCCACTTATTTGGTGCTGGTTCTGTATGATGCATTGATTTATTTCCAAAGACTGTGAATACAAAAGCTTGACAGTTCATTGTAATTGTAGATCAATGTGATTTACAATAAAGACTTGGTATTAGGATCTTGGCTAGCACATCGTAAGACACAATTGTAACATGCACTTGTTATTCGATTCAGTGTCTTTGTCATTTTGTATTTCATACTCTAGAGAGATTTCAAAATTAAATCAAAAATGACACTAAACATGAGGTGCTTCAGCATACACTGTCATTATGAAACTATCTAAACAGACGAACCAAAACCAAAAAGAATCGTCTTTACAACATGAAGCCATTATCATTTCCTTTTCTGAGTTCTACAATGAAAAGTCATGTAAGTAGCAGTAAATCCTACATGTTTGACTACACTAGCTAATTAGGAAATAATTATGCCATGGCATTTTGTCAAATTTGCTGGTGCTCTGTTAATGTGCATTTCAGATTTAGCACATAGAATGCTGAATTATTTCTTATCATTTTTTGCTTTTGATATTTGATGTGGTTATTTTGTACAATAAATAAATAAAACCCAGTTGATAGATGATATAGAAAGTTTCTGTGTTTAATTAGCTCTGAAAAGGGCAGACAAATGAATTACCACAAAACTCTTTTCAGTGCTTATATCCTTTTGCTTTTGCAAAACACTGAGAAATGGTTCAAGCTGGGAGAATTTCCTGATCCTTATCAGCCACCCACAGTTTCTTCTGGCCATATGAGAAACTGCAGGCTACATTTAAGTGTAAAAAGAAATGAGTGAATCCTTCTCTCTGGCTATTGATTCAGATTAAGCTTCCTCCAGCATCTGCAACCTTCCCTCCAGGGTCGGTATTATAGTGATTTATTTAATTTGAAATATTTAGAAACAATTTGTCTGGCATTGCTTTACACAAACACAAATTGAGGGGCAAATGGACAATAGAAACAAATAACAGAAATTGTTAGTGAGTCAGAGTAATCATTCCATCTATTGAATTTAACATTTCCTTACCAGCGTTTTTTTGACATTGTTTCTGTCCTTCAGATACTCCATCTTCATATTATAAGTAACACAGGGAATGCCGTAAAGTTATAAATTTATCTTTGGGATTCTTTTCCCCCTGTACTCCACTCTGAGGAGATCCCACCTCGAGCACTGTGTCCAGCTCTGGGGCCCCCAACAGAAGAATGACACAGACCTATAGGACCAAGTTCAGAGGAGGCCACCAACATGATCAGAGGGCTGGAGCACCGCTCCTATGGAAGCAGGCTGAGAGAGCTGGGATTGTTCAACATGAAGAAGGCTCCAGGAAGACCAAGCAGCAGTCTTCCAATACCTGAAGTGGGCCTACAAGAAAGATAGAGAGGGCCTTTTTACAAAGGTGTGTAGTGACAGGACAAGGCATGGGTACCTGGAGAATAACTGATCTTACTATAAAAACTTTAAAAATTTAAGTAAAGGAATTAAGTGCCTCAAACTCTTCCTCATCCTTTGTCTGGTTTTCTCCCACATGCTCTGAAGAACTGAGTCTCCTTAGACCCTCTTTGGTTGATGACATAGTTACAGAAACATTTTTATTTGTCTTTTATGGCACGATCCAGAAATAGTCCTAGTTGAAGTTTGGCCATTTTAATTTTTTTCCTGCATAACCTCACAACATCCTTGTAGTTCTCCTGAGTTTCCTACCTGTTCTACCAAATGTCATAAATTCTTTTTTTTTCTAAAGTTACAGACAAATTTCTCTGGTCAGTCAGGTTGGTCATCTTCAACATTGACTCATCTTAGTTAACTTTGAACAGCTGTATTCCATTAGCTTTCTGTTTTAAGCATTCTGCCAAAATAATTGACATATTTTAGACAAAGGCAATTCATTTTAAAGTTATAAAGCAATGAAGGAACTTTTTTATTAACTTTTCCTCTTTATTTCAATACTACCACAACATGTTGCTGGAAGTTTTAAATGAAGTATTATTATGCATTAAGCAGCAGTTTAATTTTACAAGACAATTTCTAATTTAACATTTTAAAAAATCACTATAGGCTGTTATTTGAAACTACGGTCCAAGAAATTATGAATTTTTATGAGTTTTTATGAGCAGCTTTCCAATAAAATTTTTACAAAGGTGGAGCCATAATATTTGAATAAGTTATTATGTCTAGTTAGTACAGTGCTTGCATTTAACATTAAGTAATACTGAATCTCAATGAAGTAGAGTGCACTATATATAAACATGTAATTATACATACTTCCAATGTTTTATTATCTACTTTTTCAGTGTACAAATGTGTTTGATTCTAGTCTATTTTTCTAACAGACATTTCTATGTATATTAACTCTTTTTGCCAAATTGACAGCAAAATTATTACAATTAATCATGCTATTTAGGAATGCCAGAATTTAGGGTATATATTGTTTTCTCTGCTCTTTTTTACTTGTATTATCCTGTAGTGTGGATTTCCAAGATGTGAATTAATGTATATAAAAAACAGTGGAATCTTGCTCTGCAGCAAAAGATTTGTGTCTTCAAATCACGCTTCAGATATCTTTTGTTTGCAAACGCTGATTTGTACCAACTGTGAGATTACACATGCAAAGGATTTCAAAAGCTATATCCCTGTTCTTGCATGTAACTCCAAGAATCTGACATAAATCTGAAAACGCATAAGTTATTCAGCTCTGGCTGCAGAGTTTCTGAGAACAGGTAAATATACTCATTTTTCACATAGCATTCCTAGGAATCATTCTGCTGCACTAAAAAATAACTCATTGCATCTAATTTTATAGCTGTTGAATTTAAAATAACTGGTTGGATTACCTCTGTATGCAGCTGGAAAATGAAGAAACATCATAAAACAAGGACACACGTTTCTCTCTATGTGAGTGAGAGAAGGAGAATACTCTTTTTCTGTGGAGAAGTTAATGCCTTTGATGAAGACTGGCAAATTATTTGTATCAAACTGGGAAAATTCAAGAGTACTAGTCGGTAGTCAAAATAGTCATCTGAGACATAAACAGATGAAAATCTGTCCTCAGTTAATTACTGTTTTAGCTGCAAGTTAAGCTAGAAAAATAAAGACAGATATTAAAGACACAGATATTAAAGCACCCATTTATTTTTATGGGTTAATATCAGAAAGAATCTGGAAGAGTTAATCTAGAGGGGTTGATGTATCTATGCTGATAACAGCAATTCTAGGAGAAAAATTTGTTGGTCTGACTTGGTTAGTAAAGTAGACCAAGGCAGTAGTTACTAGTGATATGTTTAACAAGAGAGGCAGGTAAATTTTAGTAGAAATTTCAGTGGATATTAATTGCTGGATGACAGGGAGAATGCCCTCCGGAACTCTCACTGTATTTAACTCTTTCTATACCTAGGCGCCTGTTACAGCCAGTACCAGAGATGGGTTAAAACGTCAGACAAACACCTTAGAAGAATTCTCCCAGCTACAGATTCAGCCCCCTAACTTTTCATATCTCCAAACAGTGGTCTGCATTCCAGATGTGTGTTTAAACTCCCGTTTGAGGCAGTGGAGAACTAGTCAAACGGTGTAGAGTATCATTTTGATGACCTGCATCCACTTTCAGTTGTAACAGAAGTTTGGTTTTTTGCCAGTACCTACTGGCAGCTCATTTCTTGACCTCCCTGAAGCTATTATCTGTTTCTCTCTATTCTCAGGTTTTATTTGAAAGAGAGTAAACCTCTAAACATTTTGTTTGTGAAGTTTAGATGTGAATTGAATACAAGGAACCCAAAGGCATGTGAAAGAAGATCAAAATGACTCTGCGATGTAACACAGTCATCCCTGACATTCTTGGAGAAGAAAATGTAGAGAAAAAGTCATATTTAGTAGATGTTGCCACTCCCAAATCTGTAATTTCTGCAACTTTAATTAGCTGATTTACAAAACAGTGTGAAAAAACTTTTATTATCTACGGTTCAGGTTTTCAGGATTATAGTCTCTTGCTAATTTTCTGTAAAGAAGCAATGTGTAATGATGCCAAAAATTAGTACAGCTTTAATATAGTCAGTATAGTCAGTTAATTTTTGTACAGACCTTAGAGGCAAAATGTAAGGATCTATTCAGGCCTCTAAGCATAACTAGGGAGAATCAAGCTTGTGGAGCTAACTAAAGTCAAGAGGTAGTACAGCCGTATTTTGAATGGACTTAGAGATAGTGAGGGAGCCTTGTGGTGCTCCATCTTATTTCTCATCTTGTTTTCCTCTTTCAACTGGTGTCCTCTTTGCCTTGTTGTACACTTGCATTGTTTTTATATGAGATGCTTGGTGTTCCATGACCAGTTAAAAAACTAGGGTGAATTCAGTAGGTACAAAAATAGTGAAATAGTAGAATAAGATTATATACATACTTTTAACATTAATAACACCTCAGAGAAAGGTAAAACACATAGAAAGGAAACAACCCAAGCTGTGAAGCTTTTCTCTTTCACCATGTCTACCATCACAAGGAATGTGTAGGTGCTTGTGTCAGCAAACATATTCATCCTACAGAGAAACTTATTGCTGTCACAGTGAGACAGCTTTTTAGTTATGGCAAAATAAAAGTTTATCCTCTGTAGAAGTGTCTTTTGTTTGTCAGAGACAGAATTTCCTAGAATAAATGGTGCTGCCCTTCCGTTAAAGTCCATAACCACTAAATCTGTGTAACTGAGGATTCAGCATCCTATCTCATCTCTTATCATTGGCCAGTTTTAATACCCTTTATCTCCCCAGAATATTTGTCAAGGACTTAGAAATCATCTTCAAGGTGCAAAGAAATATCTTGCTGAGAATCTTAAATGAGTGAATTTCTCCCAGCATAAATAACATTGGAAGAAAATACTATTATTCTTATTATTACTATTACAACATTTGGTTAATAAGTACACTTGGTTAATGAGTACCAGCGGTGGTCTACAGCGATTAGGAGATTCCCTGTATTGCTTTAGTGGAAAAGAATATGGTGGCATTGATTCAATGAAAAAGTAGGAGCTTGTTAAAATTTCTCATATTGAGATTATTTTAGAATATCAGAAATAATTTTTTAGCTGTGGCCATTTAATATACCAAATTTATCCATCTCTAATAGCCTTCTGATGCTAAGAGGATAGCTGTGCCCTCCTACAAAAACTGTTCTTTGCCTGAACACTTTTGTGATCTGTGCTTGAGTGTGAGTAGACATCTCACTATGCTAGAAGTTTTGTTTAGAGCTTTCATGATTTTACATGACAAACCTTTGTGTTCATTTAAGCATTTCAACATTTAAAGTAGTGGTTAGTTGGCAGGGTTAGTGGGTGTCAAAAATAGTTGGTTAGTTGGTAGTTGGTTAGATGGCAGGGTTAGGTGGTGTCAAAAATAGAATAAAATCAGTCATGAAATCATTCGCATTCATCGGGTAAAGTGTGGTAAACTACACCCAAGTCTGCCATCTAGATCACATAGATTTATTTTATCACAAAATGGAAGAAAGAACATCTTTGATGCATCTCATCCTAAAGAAAATACCTAAAGTACATAGAAGTGATATAGACAAAATAGGTTAGATTAACTGAGCTTTGAGCCTAATTTTATCTTTTGACTGAACAGAAGCATAGGGTGACCCTATGTAGAAGTTTTAGGGTTTTAACTTCTACATACAAATGTAGAAGTTAAAAAACTAAAAAACTTAAATGACCAAGGTCTGTCCTACTCAGCCTTAAACCACTAGAAAAGAACTTTTAAGTATCTCAGTCTTTTTATCTGACAATACAGTTAATAATATTAAACCACTCACAGGCCCTTCCTGTTAATATCGGTTAACGTGCTACCCAAGAATTAGTACCAATTTAATAGCTGGATCTGGTATTGGACTGGAAAGATCTCAAAAGTAGAGGCTGAAGGGAAGTAAAGAGAATAGATATTTCCTTTCTAGGATATCTTATAATCCCATGTAAATCTTTTGAGTGAACCTTACAGAACACAGGAACTTGGAGAAATGTTGTAGAGCTTAGAGTTCTTCAGATAAGGTTCTGAATTTTTAAGGCTCATCAACACCTTTATTTAATCAAATGCAGTAATAATAAGGTCTATTAAATGGGTTTTCTCAGGGGTAGAGTTAATTTTAGTCACAGCAGCTTGTATGGTGCTGGTTTGGATTTGTGACGGAGACAATGTTGATAGCACACCATGTTTTAGCTACTGCTGAGCAGTGCAGGAGGGTCCGAGTGGGATGGAGGTGCACAAGAAGCTGTGAGAGGAGACTGCCAACATAGCTGACTCCTACTGACCAAATGAATATTCCAGATTATATAATGATGTGCTTAGCCAAAAAATAACCTAGGGAAGGAAGGACAGGACATTTGAAGTTATTGCATTTGCCTTACTGAGTAACCATCATCTTTGATGCAGCCGTACTTTCTTGGGAACAAATCCACACTCAGGTTTTACTTCCCTTACTACTGTATATTTTATCATGATCCACAGGCTTTCTCACTTTCATTTCTTATGTGAATGAGCAGATGTGTGGGGCTAAGCTGTCTACCTTGGAGTGGCCCAAAATAGCCCCTAAAAGGCAGAAAAAAAAATTGGGAAAAGCTAGTGTTATGTCATACAACGACAAGGATTTATTTTTATTATTTCAAGAGTTTATTATTTCAAGAGGTGGGCATTGGAATATGTCCACCTAAAAAAACTGAAATTTGGATGGTGTTTTTTAGTTTTCAAATAGCCTATTCTGCTTATCATTTTCAAAATATTTTCTTCTCTGTGATTTGTCTAATTTTCTTTTCAAAAGTTTTACCCACTGTAAGTGTAAAATATTATTGTAGAGTGTATATTTTCCCAACTAAAATGAATGTTTCACTTTCCATGTTAAATAACTATTAAGAAAATATACACACCAAACAAAATGTAGTCGAGCTTTCACCTGATGGAGAAAAACTCCAATCTGTATTAATTCCTCTCAGAAAATCTTAGGAAGATGTGTTAATCTTATCATAGGTTTTAAGAAAGCTAAAAAAGCCAAACTAGGATGGAAAGCTCACTGCCACAGCCCTTACAGAGAGAAATATGGGAGAATGTGCTGAATTTAGGATTTAAAGAACAAAGATTGTGATTGCCCCTTTTTAGCCTGCTGGATCTTGTCTGAAAGCTACAACTACAACTAAATGTTTTCCCACCAAGAGTTACTATAGTGGCATGGATATGGCCCATTCCCTGTCCAGAATATCTTGACATGGCAAGGTAGCCAGAGTTACAATTTTTGTGCTAGTAGCATTTTCATAGAGGTATAGAAGATGAACAATTAGGGTTGTCTGACCCTGTGCAAAAGGTTTGCATTGCTAGAAGGGTTTTACTTTACTTCCTAAAGGATTCACAATATAATTAACTCTTGGAATAAACCATTAGGTAAAACAATTGTCTTCATTTCAACCTAGAAAAAACCTAAGGTCATTATAATCTATTAGAATGATGATGCTGGAATGAATTAACATTTATTTAATGGACAACCACACTCCAAAAGAAGGTCACAGGGTAACCTTGTTGCTTAGCACAATGACGAAGGCAATGTAGAGGGTAAAGGGACAACTGTACTGAAGTCCACATGTGGTAGAAAAGGTCTTGCAGTCTGAGGAAGCACACAGTGCAGAATTTGGTACTTGAAATAATTTGCATAGTACTATAGATATTTTTTATATCAATGAAACCACAGAACCTGGAAAGTCTGGTCTTGCTACTTTGAAAACCTTCCTAAATTACTGATTATCATATCACATCATCAAAGTTTTTTCTATGTAAATAAGGATTAGATACTATAGATAAAAAAGCAAAAGTATGGAATACAACTTTGGGATATATTTATTTTAAAATTCTACTTAAATTTGTGCTGTAATTAATGTAGTTAGAAATGTAGACTGAAACATGTCAGGAGCATAAAACAAAGTAAGAAATCACATTGAGGATATCGTGTAAACAGTGTAAATAATACTGCAATGTCAGATATATTTTAATCACAAATTAATAATACCACTTCTTGATATTACCCTCAATAAGAGAGAGAAAGGAATAAGCCAAATATTTCCATGTATCTTTGCACACACAGAGACATGGGCACACACTCTTACCTGCCTCCTGATAGACCCTTCACTTGGCAGATAAGAAATTTGAGCATTCTCTTCCTCTGAGGAAAGCTTTTACTCTCTGTAGTTGACTACCATGGAAAACTGGGTTGCAGTTGTGGGCACTGATTTAAAAAAAAGCCATTAAGTCTGAATTTTGGATATTTGTGCTGCTGTACCAAGTCAGTGTCTTTTCGAGTAGCATTTATTTTTAAATTTCACAAAGAGGTATACTACTGTTAGGGCTTCACCTGAAAAGACCTGAACAACATACTGCAAAATACCAGTGTCTAGGGAACCCAGGCAGCCACCAAGCTTCAGGTTTTAGATTCCATTTTCTAATGTAGGCAGTTTAATCTTCTTCAGTCTTGCCTCTGATAACTGATTTTTCCTTTTAATCTCAGCCATAATCTTTTAACTGCTCTCTGTTTCTTTTTTCTTGGAATGGAGAGACATGAAATTCTGAGTAAAATCTGATTAGATGATAGTGTATTTGACTGGGTGCAAAGACAATCATCTTGAAGAGCACAGAACAGGTAATTCATAGATTTTTAAAAAACTTTTTTTTACAGGGTACATTTCCTTCTGCTATCCCTCTTTTTTTTCACAATATTGCATTTCACCAACACTTAATGTGCTACTTAATACACCATGGGCAAGTTGTTCCTAAAATGAAACAGCATGATCTCCACTCAACCGAGAAAAGAAAATAAGATTGATGTACTTTAACTAAATTACATGAGTGAAGGTCAGAGTGCAGTTGTGATGCTTTTGTGTTATTTTGGTATGAAAGGTAAATCTTAATATGGCTGCTGGGAAATCTCACAATGTTTCATTAACCATTCAAACTCCTGGAATCTCAGTTCCTAGGGATAAAGGTGTACACCGAGTGTTTCCAAACTACTTCTTAATACTAGGAGTTGGATATTAGATACATGAAGTAATACAGATGTAAATAGCAGGGACTATTTTGCTTGTCTGAAAGTCATCCTGGATATCTTTAAATTTCTACACATTGCAAAAGAAAAATGCTGTGAAGGTATGCTTTGAGATCAGATAACACTAGGGAGCTATATTGCTTTTCCCAAAGTTTTTTTTCAGCCTCATGAAAGTTTTTAAGTCTTATCACATTGTTTCTGTGTAATATTTTAATTAACAGCTGTATGATGAAGATGTCGCAGTGAGGCTTTGAGGAACATAGGGCAATACACTAAGGAAAACTTGAAATCGTGGAAGGCTTGGGCCTAGTGGTAATGGCTAAACCACAAACAATGCAAGTAATGCCTTTGTTCTTGAATTTTATTTTGCACTTTTCTGACTGCTGTAATTGTAAATAAGATGATCATGTCAATGGTGAGTTAAAATGACCTGAAGGCATCTCCAATTTACATCAGCTGATAAAATATCTAAAAAAAAAGAAACAATAGATGGAAGACTGTAATTATGCCCCGTCTCCCCTACTGTGTAGCAGAAGTGAAAAAACATGCTGGAATTTTTGAGTCCTGATATTGGTGTTTTAAGTTATGAAAACATATCCACCTCCTCTAAATACACTTCTTTGCTATGAAGCTCAGATTATCAGAGGAACCTGAGTGACTCATCTGGAAATATTTAATTCAATGATACAGCTGATTCCTCTACAGTCCAGACTAGTTAAAAAATAAAGTTGACTTTGTCAGAATTTCTTTAGTGGAGGGAATTCTGTCAAGATCAAAGGATCAAAGCATAATGGTTGTGGTTGTGAAGATGAGTATGTTTTTCCATAGGTAAGTACAGAAGAGTAAGAAGCAGAACTGAACAGGAAGGCCAGACTTCTTGTTGTCTTTCTATTACCAAAGACTTCTTTTGTTATTCAGATCCTGAACATGTGGATCTTCTAAGGAAGAAGTACTTGTGCTGCTGCTACTCCTTCATTCTAAAATAAATATATAATCCAATTAGAATAATTCCTTGAAGTTTACTTTAAATCTAGCTGAACCAAGAGCTTCACAGTTCTTTTTTTCTCTTTTTTAATGAATGTTAGTGGGATGAAATGACCTGAAACTTTTTCTTCCACCCTTTTCTTTTGTTTTTCTATCGTTGTAAGAAAAAAATTAAATGACAATATGAAGATAATTGAACATATTAGCTATAACTTCATAAAATTAACAATCTCTATTGTCATATATTATTTTATAACTGTTTTACACATATCCTTTTTTTGACATAAATGAGAAAAAATACACATATATGTTACTGTACTATACTGCATTTTTCTCCCCAGCTGATATTTATATTCCACATTTGAAAGGCTTGCATCCTTTATTCAGTCACCAATATTTGAATATAAAGTGAAGTTGAATTTATCATCTGTGATGATAAAAACCCTAAAGATAAGCATCTAAAATTTCTTCGTTCCCTACCTGTGTTACTTTAAAAGCTCTAGAAGACATTATTTTAGGTTATTTTATGCAGCTTTTCAAAATTTACTTGTATTTTGACATTTAAAAAGTCGCTTTTGGCACTAGAGCTTTCTGAATAACACTTACAGTTGTCCTCTTTGCAGTTTGCATTTAAAAAGGATAATCACAATGGTACTTATCAGGTAAGTATATATATTCTGTGAATTATAATGCTTTTGCACCCATCACTAATCACCAAACCTGCAGCTCACCGTAAAATGGAACTTTAGATTGCTGCTGCAACTTCCATCAGTGGTTTTTTTATATTTCAATATGACACTCCATTATAGTTAGTTCCTCATGTTGAAGTCATTAGATATTTATGTGAAGTAGCGAAGCTTTATCTTTGTTGCTGAACAGCAATTATTTCAAACAGTTTGGGTTGCTATTAAGGGAAGAAAATTCTTAAACTGCTTTAATTTTCTATGTGCCTAAGTCTATATGCCTGTTCAGCTTTTTTTTTCCTTCCTACTGTTTGATTTTTTTTCCCCTCTGTGCTTTGTTAAAGTGGCTGAGAGGAAGTATAGCTGGCTTTTCGTTTCAAATACTCATGAACACAGTTAATTCAAAGATTTATTGTCTTGGGAAACAGGCAAAGATTGACATTCCAATTTTCTCTTATGCAAGAAGTCCATAATTTCAGCCACATGCCTTCACTCCTTCCCTCCCTCCCCCCTCTTGTGCTGCTTTGCGTTCCATACTTGGAATCTAATTTGTGGAAAATCTGGTTTGGACAGTACAGGACTAGTCAGAGCTGGAATATTTAGTGGTCTGCAAACAATGCTAAATCTATAACTTCAAGTTGACTTAGGAGTTTAGAAAAGGCTTCTAGCATTGCTTAGCTAGATTGCATTGCACATTTTATGTCTGCAACTGGCAAATTCCCCTAAAGTAAACTGCAAATTCATAGGGCATTAAATGTTTTTCGTTTTCTTTTCTACCACTGATTTAATGGATAAACATAAGTTTTCACTTTTCTTGAGCTCCAGTGACTCACATCTGTCCTAAATTTTCATACAAACTACAAAGCACAAATGTATTTTTTCTTCTGTAAGTACTCAGGACTTCTTGATAGAACTGCTCCCCTAATTTGAATTTTATTCCTGTTACAAAAGTAGTAGGGTAATTATAAAGTACCATGTAAAAGGAAATATTAACTAAAGGTACCCACATATCTGTGACATTTGCCCTTGTAGACCAACCTAAGCAGGATGCTTTGGCTGCCTGACTCAGTTGTTAGCAACAGATCCATCAATCAGCCTCATGACAGGTACGCATTTTAGCTTTGGCACTTGGTCTGCTCCTGCCCACAACTTTATTGGAGCACACTGGGGCACATTGACATTTCTCACAGAAAAGTAGTATTTATAACTGATTTACTTGTTCAATGGCAATTGTTATGTGTAAAGAAATTATGTTTAAATCGTCTTTGTTAACTGGATGGGAACTTTTGAGATGATCCTGGACGTCATTTATTTTTCCAGTCCCAAAAGCTTGTGAACTTTCAAAGAGAAAAATTAAGAGACAGTTTTTATGGCATAAGAGATTCACTATTGATTTCAATATACCAAAATACATGTCTCTTGACTTAAAAAAAAAAGAAAACAAATTAAAAAAAAATCCCAAGCTAAAATACTTCAATTTCAATTTGGAGGAGTGATTGAAATAAGCATGTTTATTTAATTGCATTGCAATCTTTTACATTGTAATCCCTTGGGTATGTATATGCATGTGCTTTTCTTGAAGATTGAAGTTCTTGATTTTTCACTGCCATTATAGAAGATTGAAATATTCCAGCTCACTTAGAACAATCATAACTTACTTTATTATTTTTTTCTAAAATCTATAGTTTGAACCAAATTTTATTATGTAAAATCTAAGTAACAGAGGAACCCTGCTTCTTTCTATTTTCTTATTTTTTAAATTTCTTATTTTTGTAAGAAATTAATGAGATTTCTAATGTCTCATATTATTTTTGCTATATCACCATCTTTCCTTTGGTTTCCTAACTACAAGCAACTTCTTTCCCATCATTCTGTTTTGTCTCCAAGGACAGACTTTGAGGTTAGTGGTTTCTCTCCTGAAATGCTAGCTGGCAGAAAATTGCATTATCTCCTTCAGTTTCAACTTACTGTCTGTACACTTACTGAGTGTACAATTTTCTTTTTCTGCCTGTTTTCCTTCCTTTCTCTGTCTCTTTGCACAGCTAGACTCTCCAGTAGATCTGATGACCTTTTAATCATTGTGCAGTCTGGTTGGTTAGGCACAGTGTTTCTGAGAGCAAGTGGCGGTGAGGAATAACTGCTGTTTGCCGAGTTCATGGCATGTCAAGCATGACTGAATCAGCAAAACAATCAGATTCATTGTGGTCCAGATATTATTGAAAACACCTTATGAACAGTCATTCCCTTAACTATGCTCTTTGCCTCATTTTTTTGCTGCTTTGTTGCTGCTTAATGGATCAGTGACCCCTCCAGTTATCCTTGCTGTGTTGAAGTACTACTGCCTTCTGGAACTGCTGTGCTGTGAGACAACCTGAGATATCTTTACCAGGCTGAGGTGCTCCAAAATAAATTTTGGAAGTGATTGACACAAAGTTAACTTCCATCTTTCTTCAAAGTACAATTCACGCAGTCTCTCCAAGTGAGGTGTTCTTGGACCATCAAGTATAACCAGAAGCCTTTTTCATTTTCCACCACCGCATTTGTCTGTCTTAGTCATTTATCCATTAACAGTCAGTGTAACACCTGTGACATCTTGCACACCAGATCCCTAATTGTTCTGAGAGGGCAATCACATGCATGAGTAATGTACAGGATACTCTTGCACTGATCTGCATCCAGTTTTCAAACTCCTAACTTGATTTTGTAGTTTTTGATGCCACTGACAAGGACAGAATATGGACAGTAAATATGGACAGTAAAAATAACACAGTTAAGTATTAACTTTCATGAATTGGATTTATCTGAACTAAAAATAATGCATAAACTGCTGCGCACTCTAGTAGTCAAAAAAACACACCCCTGAAGGAGTTCTATATCTTCATGAAGGACAGTGGATGAACAGATTGATAACTGGGAAACACTATAATCTGCAAATTCATTATACTTTTCAAGCTATTTTATGCCTACTGGCAGCATTTTCTTGTGTAAAAGGAATGTTTCAGTTATTCCATGGCCCACAAAATGTTCTTTGCATTGTTCTGTTCATTGAATTCCTGCAACAGAGCATCCACTGCTCCCCACATATACCTGCTACTCCAAGAAACACAAGCAGCAAAGATAAAATATGCTACAAAAGTTTTGGCCAAAGTGAACTGAGTACAGTGTTACACCAGACCTCTCCAAGCCCCTTACTAGAGTTTTGTGTTTTTTCCCACTCCCAAACTACGGAAAGAAGGCCAGCAGAGTCACAAACATTCCCGCACATGCAAGCGTGGTTTTTCCTGAGTGTTATTTCTCTTGGAAAAGGGAAAAGTTAAAGTATATTTTTATGAGACAAATAATGATATGAATGACATTTTCACACTATCATTGACCATAAATTGAGAGTCAATTTTTCCTTTATTTTATCAATATTGTGTTACTGAAGAACTGTCATTTCTTTAATAGTTTTGTTTTAATGCAGAGTTGGTTGAGTTTGGTTTTAATTGAAGGGGAATGCAAAAAAAAAAATCAATTTAGTACACTGAACTGGGAGAGAAAAAGGAAAAAAAGAAAAAAGGATAAAAATTATTGAAGGTATATTTCAAATTACAATTTCCCTGATTGTTAAGGGGGATAATTTTACTCACTATAATTAAAATAACATATATTTATGCAAAAAATATTGCATTACATAGTAGTAATAGTTTGTGTCAAAAAAAAAAATAATGTCTGCATTTTCTTTCTAAGTTTTAAAACTTGTTTTTAAAAGACACCTCTAAAGTTAAGGAGCTTCATGCACAAATGTTGCAAAAATGCAGTTATTTGAAAAACATTCTTTAATACACATTACAAAATATAAAAAACCCAAAATTTTATAGTATTTTTTAAAATTTCAGATTCATATTGATTTTTAGACAAAATATTAACTTCATCTTAAATTGGAAAAATTATACAGTGGGCAGTATTAAGAGATGTGGGACTTACATACTATATTATATTGATGACCTTTATTACGTTATTTTTCAATACAACCAAGTACAGTCTTTGAAAGTATTTAAACAAATTGTATGGGAACCTATGATGACACATCCTTATAATGTATGAACTAATTTCCTCTCCTGAGGCATGTTCTGTGACATGATTTTGAGTCAGGTATTTATCACAATGAAAATTTCTGGATTGTTAAAGAGGAAAATTCTCTCAGGGTCATTATAATTCTGTCTCTGTTTAAGCACATTTTAGGTGTGAAAAAATGAATTGTAGTGTCTTCAAATATAACTTAAAACTAACTGGACATTCAGTGTCAGTCATGCACTGGATAGTCAAGGTATCAGTACTGACAGATGGTTTGTGGGACACATTCTTAGCTTATGTAGATTTATGAGAAAGCATTACCATCAGCAGAGTGACATTGATTTATGTGGTCTGTAAAATATTATTTCTTCCTTTGCAGAGTCTTACTCTATTGCAAATGTATTGAGATGTCTGTTCATAACAACAGTAAATTAAGTAAAGGAAAACATGTTTGCATGTGTCTTTTCTGTGACAATTATAATGTTTTCACTTCCCAGAAGTGCCCAGTAAATTATAAAAATGTTTCTCCTGAGCACAATAAAGAATAAATTTTACTAAGGGAGGCATTACATTCTAGCAGCACACTGGGTATCAATTAAACCTCAAATGCCAACCTGTATGTAGCTGCTGAAATGAAGAATTAGTTATATGAAATGACAAGGTGAACAGAGGAGCCGCTTTGATTCAGTATGGCTGTATTTATACACTACCAAAAGTCTTTGCCTTCTTTATTACAGCTGAAGGTATTACCATTGGTTTAAAGATTGATCAGCACTTTCCCACAGTGCAACAAAATCTTTTTCTCTGGTTCCTGTCCCCTGAACAATGCAGCCTCTTTTTTGCCAAAGTAGAAGATCCCAACACTTCTGAGCCTTTTAACCATTATTCGTGCTGGTGATTACATTTATGCCATGTGGATTGTGGATGCTATTTATAAATAGCTGTGGGAGGAAAGAAAAAAATTGGGAAGGAAAGTTTAAAAAAAAATTAATTCCTCCTGAAAGACTCACTGTCCCATTTTTAATGCACATGCCAAACATGCTGAGCAATTAGACCCACTCTGTCTCATATCTCTGCATATTGATATACCTGCTGTGAGAGATGGGCTGTGCAGAGGGTGATAGAACTCCTGCAGTCCATTCTACCAGTTGGATCTGGAACAGGACACCTGTTAGGATTTCCATATCAGGGAAAATATTTTTTGTAGCTGTCTAGTGAATGGAGAATATTAACAGGGATCACCTAATCTTCAATGAACATGAGTAATTTTGTGACAACGAATCCCATTCTTTGTAAAAGACATTCTTGAACACAAAACAGAAGTAAATTATAAAAATAAATAGTGAATATTTTCTTGACCAGTTGTCTTATTTCCCCTTTACCTCTGTAGCCCTGATAAACTAATTTGAGAAGGATGAAGATAAACCAGTCCTTTGTAACTCATGATGCTCAAAAGCAGGTACTTTGGGGAGACATAGCATTTTATTGGAAAAGCAGCATTTCAGAAGCATGTTGAGGGCCATATACGTCTAGCCTGGTTCTATTCCACAGTCATCGTTAGCCTATTTTTGCTTGTGATTAACGGAAATTTCATTGGAATATTGTAATAGAACTATTGTACCCATGATAAGGGAAAGAAAAATAACATAGGCAGAACAAGGAAGGATAAAAGTACTTTACAGACTATTGGCTGAGACTGTTCCTTTTTATTTCCATTTTAAAACCCGGAATGTTTTCTATGAAAAGAAAAGTAACAGTACTTTGTCAGGGTGCGTGCCCTGCTGGTCGGCCTACTCAGACAGACCGCTTGGCAGCTCCAGCATGTCCCAACAAAACTGAGGTGGGCTCTTGGTTCTGCAGACCCTCAGACCTTCTACTGTAATGGTTTGCGGCGATGAAAGAAAGAGGGGTCTCTCGGAGGTATGGTGGAAGAAGGATTTATTGGGGGACAGGGGACCCCCTCACCCTAGGGTGGGTACCTCAGGAGAGAGACAAACTCCCTGGGTTCGGGGGTCTTTTCAGAGCTAGTTCAGGGGTGGGCAGAAAACTCTTAAGCCAATAACAAAGTATACATACTAACCAGATTACATAGTTCATAATAAATCAGATAGAGACAGTTAGGTAAAGTCTTGGGGGGGCCTGCCAGGCACGGGCAGACTCCTCCAAGGCTCTGTGTCCTTGTGAAGCAACAGTTTTCCTAACAACATGGAAATTTACGACGAACAGACCAATTAGAAACAGTCTGCAGGCAGAGAGAAAGGTACCATGCACATTCCAACTTCTGATAACAAAAATTCCATTAAAAGACAAAGAAGCCCTTCTCAGGCACATCTAGCTAAACTAAACTTAAAATAAAACTTTAAACAATCCTGCAACCCCACAGTACTTAGCATACTGTTATGCTAAACAGAGGTGATGGCAAGGAGACAACAAAACTAAGTTTATCAACTACTTCGCTGCACAGTTTCAAGTGATCTGTGAGCCAAATTAGGATATCTGTATTTCCTGAATTGTAACTAAGAGTTCTGCAGACATTCTAGAGGTACTTCAAGCTGAGAGACTATTCCTTGGGATCAGAGAGCTGTTGAGCTCTGTCAGCCCTAAAGCCGTGCCTCTGAAGAGCAGTGAAGCTCCATTATGTAATCCATACAAAAACTATAGATGTTTGTGTCTGAGCCAGGAACATTAAATAAAATGTGAGACTTGCAACAGTACTTCTTGCTTTCTGCAGTAACAAAATAGATGGGCATATGTATTAATCTAATTTTGTCTTCTTCTGACAAAGACTGAAAGGGGAACACAAAATAACCTCTCTTTCTTCTTGGAAAAACTCCCAACTGACAATAGCTCTAAAGGAGAGAGGCTGGCTTAAACCAAATCCACTGAGAGGGAAGAATTTCTTACATTTCTCTTGCATTTCACTGAAGCCTAGACCAAAGAAAGAAATATTAAAGGTTATGTTTCATTTTGCTACAGTGGCATTTCTTCACTTAGCAGAACATGAGTAAAGGTGGCCTATTGAGATTTGACATGACAACCAATGTCATCTTGTTGAGGTACAGCTTATAGAACAGAGGTCCATTTATAGCATAGCACAAAATTTTTAATGTCTTTTAAAAGTAGAGCTTTTAAAAATGCCTTTTTTTTTTTTAATGCATCCTTTTCTTCTTTTTCTTTTGCTTCAGAGACAAAAAGTTACCATACTGTATTTCTGCAACTACTGCAACACTATGCCCTCCTTGCCACCCCTGGTGTGATTATTCTCTGGAAAGTCACCAACAAATAGTAATATATAACTTCCTTTCAAGTTAATGGAACAACAAAGAAATCCCAGACCTCTAGCTTTTTAATAATGATTGTGGATTTCACAAAAGGTAATAATTAGCTGCAAGAAGGACTTTGGGTATTTTTACAAGATAACAAGTCACTTCTTCACAATCTGAATGCTTTCATTATTTTTAAGACAATAATGTATAATTTAATTAAATATTTAATTGATATAATTAAAGAAGCTTGACTTACATTGAGGAAGAGAATAGTTTTAAATTATTTGATACTTCTAAATTTTTCATTTTTTTAATTCAGTCTACTATACAATAGTAAAAATATGAATTGATTTCTTCATTACTAATTGGGAACAATTATTTTGTTTCCGGGTTATGTAAAACGTGTAGTTCTAAACTTTGAGACGTATCAAATAGTGAAGTTTGGCAAATTTCTTTCTTTCCTATATCTTTGAAAGAGTATTTCACAAAGTCTCTTATGTTAAGGTCTCTTTGACCTTATTTGAGTATTTGCTTATGCCTCATTGGCTTTAATATGAAAGAAATGAGCATAAATCCCAGCATGTGCTTCTATACATTTCTGAATCATGGCCAAGATGGTAGAATAACTAAAGGTAAAATCTATTAATCCATGTACATAGTACTTTATTTGAGTCTCATATTGCAAGGACAATGTGTCCTTTACTGCATACAATTGGGGTCTACCACATCTTTCCTGGTTAATTGATCGTCAGGGGATTAAATAGAAAAGGATGTGAGTTAATAATGCCAAACATATACATAAGCAGAAAGGCTTCAAATTCCAATTGACTCTAAATGGTATGTAATTGAGGGTTTTATGTCTTAGAAAATATCCCCCATTGTAATATTTCAGCTTGCTCGCTATAAGTGACTGTGGTTTCAGGTGATTAGGAAAGCTGAAGATGTGTTTTTTGAAGTGGAAAGGTATGGACAGTACTTATTCTGTTAAGTAGAAATAGAGCTATCTGCCATTATATTGTGGAAAAAAGAAGCAGCTAGGAGAAAGTAATCAGATACAACTGGAATAGATAGTACCTGTTTTATGAAACATTGGACACCAAATCTTAGTTTGTAAAGCACATAATGAAATTTAAAATTACCTGTTCCAAATAATTTTAAAATGGGACGTTCCCATTACATTAGACAACTAAGTATCTCAGTATAGAACTTCAGGTTATTACTAGCTGTTTTTTGCTGCAGATTCCATACACTTTCTAAAAATACTTGTTTGTTAAAAATTATATATCACATCTTCAAAAATATTATTGGTATCACTGATTGCCAGAGTGAAAATTACATCATAGATTTGAGTTAGCTTGTGTCATTCATAAAATCCATTGGATGACACAAATACTGTCTAGAAATTGATCCCTATACTAACATAAATTCCTTGAACACAATATTTATTAAAACACATATACTCAATGGTTTCATGACCTTGTGTCATATTGTAAGGCCTACTGCAGAAAGCTCTCAAAACCTGGAAAACTAATAAAAAAGACCTGGAAACCATCTTTAATGTCATATTAAAACTTGAGAAATTAGAAAATTAAAGATGTTAGGTACCCATTGTCTTTGCAGTCAAGGAAAATGTCCCCATTTGAAGAATGATAAAAAACTTTGGCTTGGAAGAGATGTTAAAGGTCATCTAGTTTCAACTCCCCTGTCATGACCAGGGGCACTTTCCACTAGACTAGGTTCTATGCCACATCCAAACTGGTCCTGAATACTTCCATGGATGGGGTAACCACAGCTTTTCTCAAATGAAATCTAAAAAACCACTAAAAGCAGGAAGTGAATAGTACAGCCAGGGAACAAAGCTAACAATTGAGCCATCTCTGTATTCTTAAGTCCTCACTTTGACTCTATACTCAGATTTTTTTTCCTTAGGTTTTTCATTACTAGTAAAATATTAACTACTTTTTTTTCTTTATTTAGGAAGATGTTTTCTCACTTACAGGTGATTTGAGCATCAGGAGCAGCAGCAGTTGCTAAACAAACTCTTTTCATGAACAACAGAGTAAACAGCCCCATAAAATCCACATGAGCTGTCAGTGCATGACTTTATGGTTACCTTGGGGCTGCAGCAATTAAAATATGATATTTACTTAAAAAGAAAAATGTCAGGCTCTTTCAATTCTCAGAATTATGAACTGGTTTTCTGTTTTAACTACTCCTTTTTGCTATGGGACCATCTGTAAGCTGAATATTATTAAATTGAATATAATAAGAAAATTATATTATTGAAATCATTAGGTAGGTTGTTTAAAGATTCCATCAAGTTGGTGAGGATGTCTTTAGAAAACCTGGATGTACGAGTCAGAATTATATAATCAACATGCTTAGAAAGGGATCTTATTCAAAGCTGAGATCTTTTTAAATACTTGGTTTCTACTCTGTATTAATTTCTTATAAAATCTTCAGGTGTTGAAAAACCTGGACCAGCAATGTGGAGGGAAATGCTCTGTGCTGGTGTCTTCTTTCTATTGTACTTCCTTTCACTTTCCAGGAATGAAGCTCTGAATGATGACTGGAAAATGACTGGTAGAAAATAAAGTACAAAACAATAGGAGACTTTTGTTAATATTTAGCTAATTAATGTTTGCCTCATCTTGCCCTGAAAGCAAGGGAATTAAAGACATATGAAAACAATGGAAGTACTACATGTCCTCCTTCTTTCTACAAGTTTACTCTATAGTACTGTTAAATTTATTGAAGAAATAGACTTGAGCTTCAACCTGCATAATTCCAGATCATGACATTAACAAGACTGGATTTACTGATTAATTAATAATTAATAACAAAATGTTGTTAATATATTAGTGCAAATTTAATGCATAAAAGATATTCTGTGACATTGCAGACTGAGATGCAATATTGATGTCTGAATTACAGTCTGTGATAACCTCTGTGTGCTAGCCTTCTTGGATATGGAGTTTTCTGACTCTGTGATTTACCTCTGCATGTTTATGCACTTCCAGGCAAAATCATAGTGAGACTCTCAGTGACGGGGTGAAATCTACAAAGCTGTAAAATATGAGTCAGGTAAAGCAAGGACCTGAACCTGGTCTCTGAGGTGACCATTGCACTGTATGGGGATACCAGCTAAGCTAAGGTGTCCCATGTCTTCATAGAAAGATATCTTCTCTAAGATAGAACTTAAAGAAACTACCTTTAAGTTTCCATTAAAAAGCTTTTGCCTAATAAACCATGTCTGTCTTTACTTTTTGCTTCTAGCAAACAACTTAAAGATGAGCAGAAAAAAAACCTTTATAGAAGTGAATGAAATGTCTTGTTCTACTCATTCTAATTAGAAAAAACACAATTTTTTTCGAACACAGTTCATATTTCTTTTTAAGAAATAAATATATTTGAGTTATTTTGTCTTTTTTAATAGCTTAATGAAAGAAATAACTCTTTTCAGTCTGCTACCTACATCCTATTTACATCTTCTCTCCTAGTTAATAGCATGTAAGGTTCTTTACATATTTTGCCTTCCTGTGAGGTAATGAAATTTCTCTTTTTTTTTGTGCACAGTATAGAGGTGGCTGCTTTGTAGCCTGAAGACACACAGAAGAGGAATGATTTCAGTCTGCTCTGTGGGGCAGCATCTAGAAAAATTGTTGTATGCGATGGGTCCATAAGCTGAACTTAATATGTAGCTTTTATATTTTTTTCTGAAACAGAAAACAGCTGCCAATTTCTCTGATCTCTGGGACTAAGGAAGTCAGTTCTGTTCACAAGAAAATGTATGGAAGGGGTGGAGCCAAAAGTCTGAGCCAGTGCAGAACTACATTTCTTGTAAGGTTGGCTTCAGGCCTTTGAAACTCTTCTGGGATTATTGTAGATCTAGGACAATACGACGTGTAGAAAGCAGATTAATATGCAATATGGGGAAGAAAGTATATCAAACTTGCATAGCAGGAAAGGATCTTATCACAGAATTTTTTCATAGCTGTCAATTTTACACAGTATTTCTGTGTAGGTAATTTGGTATAATTCAACCCTCAGTGTACCCCCTAGTATACACTGCCTGTGATACAAAAGCAATTTATATTAAGAGGTTTTGTGATTTTTTTTTTTAATTTCCCTTCCCTTCTATTTTTCTCTTGCAATATCAGAAGTAAGTGCTCTCTACTTCTCATATTTTTTTCATTAATTAGCTGGCTGATGGACTACAGCCAGTTCCACAGCTCGCTGAGCAGCCTAATACTAATATCATGTAGCTTTGTCACTTTACCCAAATGCTGTATAGCTTCTATTGTATAAATAAACAGCAACTCAGTAATGAGGAAAAGCCTCTATGTCTTTTAGCTGGTGGGTTTTTCAGGAAGAGAAAGGACTGGATTTTAAATGTTTTACATGTGTTAAGGGTAGAAAAACTAAAAAAAAAGGTGGGCTGGTGAGTCCTGTATGTGACAACACTCTTGCAATCAAGCACATTGAATCAAACAGCTGGATGAGAAACATTTTTAGTTTACCTGACCAGAAAAATATTGATGAAAATACAAAGATTTTTTTATGAGAAAGATTTCTGGAGAAAATGCAAATAGAGCAAGATGCTGTGGGCTGACTCATATATCATATGGGCAGAGACTAAGGGAGCTCCCTTTGTTTAGATGGAAGATTAAAAGACCAAAGAGGTGGATCTAATTACAGTCTTAAATTATTTAATAGAAAATTATAGAAAAAAATTAAGCCAGACTATTTGCAGGCACTCAATGAAGGGATTAGAGGGTTTGGGCACAACTTTTGGTGAGGCAAATTCTGATAGCATGGAATGAAAAAAATATTGTTGCAAGAGCTTCCTGGACAAGCTACGGGGCCTTTGTCTCTGGAAATAATGAAAACTCAAGTGGAAACAGTCCTGAGGAAGACATAACTTTGAAGCTAGCCTTCCTTTGAACAGAAGGTCACCTAGTTTGTGGATGATCTCCAAAGATCTCTAATAAAATATCCTATGATTCTGTAAGACAGGTGTAGTTCTGTGGATTTAGCTTTTTTCGTTTGTTTTGTTTATTTGTTCCTTAACTTAAAAATAGCCAACCACACCCAGTCTGAGAGAATAATGATTTGAAAATTGAGAAAGAATTAAAGAAAGTAACTATCAAATTTCCCCCTGGTTTACTAATTTGGATGAGGTCATTACTTGCATTTGAGCTTTGTGTGAACTTCCTGAACTTGTTGAAAGTGCACCTGGTGAGCAGCTTGTGTCTGAGCAGCTATGACTGAGCCCACAGAGACCATCTATATTTCCTGACTGAAGTTTAATGAAACAATACTTTGCCACTGAAAGGCCCATTAGTTTTGAATGGCTCTGTTCAGGATATGGAGTTGCTGGAGCTGTAGTATGGAAATTCCCCCATGGAAAAGTGAAAGTGGGAAAAGACTCCATTTTCTGTTTGGAAAGCTCGAAAGACCTTGATACAATAGTCAGTGGAGACACCTAGAAGAATTGTCTGGTGTAAAGCGCAAAACACAAAAAGCTGAGACCAGTGCTCATATGGGTGATGAGAACACTGAGACTGTAATCACCAGTTTTTCCCCAGCCTGTAACTTCTTTCAGGAATAAAGTGTAATTTTGTGTTTCTTTATTTCACAGTCAATTTCTTCAGAATGGTCTTGTCTGAAGGGAACATGTTAAGCCACTGGAACTTTGGAAATGTTACACATCTTGACAGTCCACTGCTCTAAAGGATGTAGATACATTCCACACACACACACACACACACANACACACAGAGACTGACAGACATAGACACACATTTAATAGATATATATAATGTATGTGTATATATATGTATATTAAGTATACATATATGCATTTTTATAGTATACTATGCTGAAAAAAACTGATGTGTGAGAGCAATCCTCAGCACATTATTAACCACAAATGTCATAGAAGCACATGGTCCCACCCTTTGACAGACTAATTGCAGGATAAATTTCATTCAGAAAACATGGATAGACTGAGACATACTTCCCAGATAATTAACAGAGCTCTCAGCTGCTGTAATTTATTATTATTAGAACCAAGAATGTCCATAGTGAATACCAAGGCAGTGAAACTATTTATCAGTAATAAACCAATACACTAATCAGCTAAAGTTTTATTGAATTGTTTTTGCATTTGTAGATAGACAGAGAACACTGATGAAACTTTCTACAATCCATCTTCTATTTTGCTTGTTTTTTTTTTCCTGAAATTTAGTCAGTGTAATTCTTCAACTATTTCTATATTTTACTCTCAAATCAGAAATTTCAACATCACAGCTATGGCATGTACATACATATGTAAACCCTATGAAGGAGACTTCCAGAGCCAGAACTTTCTGTTCATCTACAGAGAAGAAAAGGGTCATTCTTAATCACTCTGAAGGATATAAGCAAAGGAGATGTCAAAATTTCAATAAAAAAGGAAGTTTCTGTGAACCAACTACATTGTTGAATATTAGAATTAGTGAAGACTTAGTGTCTTGTGGATCAAGAAAATATTGAAATGAACAATTGCAGTCACATGAGGAGAATTCAGAAACTACTTGAAGAGACTATTTGAAGTGCCATTGTTATACCCTACACAGGGCTCTGATCATTGATCGCCTGGAGTGCCCCCCACATCTGCATTTCTGTTCTATTAAACAAGGGAAATTGATGTGGAACAGTATGCCCAGATCACAGCACAACCTTAAATTCTTTTGCTGCTCAGCATAGAGTTTAGGTTGGAACATATTCCTTATACAGAAAGTATAAAACTGGGATTTCTCTGGTCCCAGACATATTGCAGCAATGACCTTACCTAACAACTTGCTTCATGATAGCAAATATAAATTTCTAATTATGGATGGAATGTCCCTCACAGTAACACTCTCCAGAAAAGAACAGTCTGAAGACTATCACCACTACTAAGAATAGTCTAACAGTGGTAAACAGAAGGGGTAGAAACTCTTTCCCCATAGAGCAACATGCACCTGCCAGTCTGGCCCTGAACTACCATGCCATCTTTTTCAGCTGTACCCTGTGTATCATAAACCTTTTGGTCATACACAAAGTGAAACAGTGCTCCTCTTCTATAATAAATGTGATGACACTATATATCAGCTAATCTATTGATATGTTTTTTACACTGATGACTCTGAAGAGACTGAGTGCTAAAGAGTGAATATTGCCTTTAAAGGAGCCTTTCAATATCTTTTAACTCATGTTATTTCTTTTGTGACCTCTCTTCCTTACTCCCAGCATTTGGTGTATTTTTCCTATTATCATTATATTGTTTTTTCTTTACTCAGGATTATATTTATTGATTATATAGAATAGATCTTCTTTAGAGTTTGGTGGTATCAATGTAAAAAAACATTATCCTCTCAGTGATCACAAAATGGCACAGAAGTTGTGAACTACAGCTGTATCTGACTTCATTATGAAAAGCCAAGCAAAGTGTGAAAAGGACAGGAAGATTATGCTGGACTTATTCAGCTCTAAAGTTTCATTTCAGGAGCCTTCATCTGGTGAGTTCATGCAATGACTCTGCAGGAGTGGACCTGTTAAGATTAGCGATATAATAAAGTAAGCAGTGAAACTTAACTGGAGGAGCTCTCTCACCAGGATGATTTTACGACACCCTATTAGGCAGTGCAAGATGGTGTAGATCTCATATCACAGTTTCTAACTCAGTGTATGATGTCCTTAACTCAGGTAGAAAAGCTTCTCTTCTGATTTAAAAGAGTTTGGATGCATGAAGCAATAGCTGTAAAGTAAGCTGAGAATAAAGAAGGAAACAAACTATTGTTAGGGACCTCTCTAACATGGGAGAAGTAGTAGAGAAAGTAATAAAAAATGCCTTCACTGCGGAGTCACAGAAATAGGCTTTGAGTAGCAGAAGCAGAAATAAGTTTGAAGTATTACTGCACAGGTACAGAAGAGTGTGTCTGAGCTGCCTGAAATGCAATTTGCCGGTCAGCCTCTCTGGAGTACTGGTACCAAAGTAGGCTTCGAGTCAACCCTTAGCTCTGAAGTCTGAAGCAGGAAACATGTGAGCCATCAGTGAGGAGTCCAGCAGAGGAGCAGAAAGCACAGGCTGAGAAATCAGCACCACCTCCCTAAGTTCTTTTAGGCTGAAGTTGAAGTCAAAAAGAGGAATGGAACCTCTGGCTCACTATTTGAGAAGAGTTGACCTTGTGCCCAAAGAAGGAGCTAGGACCTTCTGAGGAACAACTGAGGGAGAGCTCCTTCCACTCTTCCTTCTTTTTGCTTTTAGGTTCAGCAAAAACCTGACTTAATGATATAAACCATTCAACAAGAGACATCTAAGAATCACAGGAATCCCACTTCAATGGCACTACTGGCTGTGGCTTGAAATGTCTATGCTCATAATCACCGCATCACAAGGAAGCACAAATAAAATGCATCTATCTCAAATGTTTTCATTGGTGGCTCCCTTGTCATTTATTTTCAGGGTAGATACCATTTTCACCACATACCTTGCTGTCAAATACCCAGGCAGAGAAAACAGAGAGTGCTTAGCCATGTGATGTTAGAATTGCAATTATTAAAACAGCTGATTTGTCTCTGATGTGAATGTTCCTAGGGAAGAAATTGTAATCAAGCAGCACCATATGGACAACAGAGATTTGGATCAAACAGGAAAGAGAGAGTGACTAACAAGAAGTGATGAGTGTAAATTATTGTTATTCTGGAAAGCAGAGAGAAATTTACTCCAGTGTCTAAAGATGTTGAAGCTGGGGAGCCTTCAGTACAAAAAAAATTAATTGCTAACAGAGAATACCAAGCCTCTCATTTCTCTAAACCTTCACAAACACAGGCCAAAAGTAACATTTCTACCTTTTACATCTCAGGGGAGTTCTAATTTTTGCTTTATAAGAGCTTATTATTTGATTTAGCATGTATTACAAAACTCTAGACATTGAAAATCTAGTGGTGGAATCAGTAGCAAAGGAAAAAGTATCTTCTTGCTTAATATTAATAAACAAAAATGCACTTTAGTTATGTTACAGGAGTTTATGCCTTAGGGCAGCTGCCAATCAAGTCATGTTTTATGTCTCAGCACCTTGCTATTAAAAACAATCAAGGTTACCATGGAAACTGCAATTTTATCACATGCTACTTTTCCAGACCTTCAGCTCCAGAACATGTTATTAAATAAATATTTCTGAGCAAGGTGTACTTAGGCAATTCTTAATATTTTGAAGAGAAATATTTTTAACTCACAGTCAAACTGTGCCTGTTAAGCATATTCTTATTTTGCTCTTAACAATATACAATAAATACTATATTAATGAGCATATAAGACCTTTTTCACACCTCAGATCTTCAACTGTACAAAATAAAATGGAAAAAAAATCTTCCCCTTTATACTCAGGATAAAACCAGAATTATTTTAGTTCACAACAGGTATAATTATTACATTTTAAATATACTTCTACTTTCTCTTTCATTTAGTTCACCTGCAATTAGGTAGATAATAGCTTAGATTATTGTTGGGTTTATGATTATATTTTTAGAAGAATGCTAAGTGTTGTATTAAAATTCATTATTACTATACATTTAGTTTATATTCATGCTTATTCTCTTTTCAGGCTTATAAAGTAAAAAGAGTTTTGCCCTTGGTTTCTTTTTTGGGAAGATAATTTCTGATCTTGATAATAACATTGTATAATTACAAATATATGAAGTGTAGTTACAACTTGATTATTTCAGGTATATAAAGTGTACACGAAGGTATATAAAGCTCATTAATGTCAGTTACAGTTATTTGGCAAAATGAGTAACCCAGACAAAATCTAAAGTGCTAATGAAACAGGGAAGATAACTCTTAGGAAGTAGACACCCAGCAAAACAAATTTATAACTGTCCTACAAAGCTTTCTCCTAGTCAACTGACTCTCATATTCAGTTGTCAGAGTATGTAAGAGTCAGCCTATGAACTGATGGAAGAAATTAAGTTTATAAGCACAGGTTTTAAATCTGGACATGGCATTTGATTTGGAATAGATTCCTCGTGCTTATGAAAGTAATTGAACATAGTGATATTTTTAGTTTAGAACCAATACTAATTTGTTGAAATAGCAAGCAGGAGCTTTCATGAACTTATGTCTCAGATTCTTCCAACCACAAGAAGCAAAACAANTTTTCTTATGACACTGAGCTCCATGTTTCTGACCATGAGCTGCCTTTGTTATCAGGGCTAAAGAAGACAGAAGGCTGCACAGACTTGTTATTCTATACATTCCTTATGGAAAGCCCAGGTGTGATACTGACTTTGCCCATTTCCCTTTGCTTGGGAGGCCCAGGGCTTTGCAAACAGGCAGTTCTAACAAAAAACAGCACAAATATTTTTCATGGTACTGTTGATTATTTTTATAATTTAGGCTGTTCACCTTCTGACAGATTTTCATTTACTGTGTAGAGTGGGATGTGGTCCCTAACAGCAGATGGGTACCCTTACCTGATGCCATCTTCTCAAATTGCAGCATGTGCTGAGCAGCGCTTTGCAATCAGTCAGGAATATTTAGATGAAGTGTTTTCTTTTCCAAAGCACTGTCTTACTCTCTCTCTCTCATACCTCCTCTCCACTCTCATTTAATATACTTCTCCTCCATTTTAATGCTCTCCAGGTTTTGTTTATGAACATTGCCCAGATATTGTTTAAATGGATTCAGCAAGCCGTTGTTTCCATGAGCTTACCTTTGTTCCCTTTACTGACACCTTTTCTACACAAACAGCAGACTGCATTGCTGCTGCCACTGCTTGAGTCTGAGAAACAATTTTGCACTGAGGATTTGCTTCTTTTTCTCTCCAGCGTGCTTGACAGTGATGCATGAGGAGGTTACTGTGAGCAGTGTTGGCCTCCTCCCTCTCCCCACTGACACAGCCATTACTAGCTGTGTCACAGCTTATAGAAGATCACACCAGAGCTGAGGATTTTGCCTTGGTGACTGCTGTTTCACTCTGATACTCTGCTCTAAGTGGAATCATTGAACCTTATTTTCCTATGGTAACATCAAGCCTTTTTTTCAATTTTCTGGTAAATAACTATTCCATCTTCTGCTTGGATGGGTACGTACATGAGGTCTAAATAAAGAGAAATGGAGGAAAGGCAGAAACACAAACATCTTACACTGACAACTGGAGAACAGCTTGTTCTTCAGATGTCTTGTCTATCTTATGACAAGCAAGATTCTGTTTTAAGTTCTGGCTAAGCAGGAAATAAGTTTTTTGTCTGCTGGAAACAGAAATCATGAAGTTTTTGTGGGAGTATGGGCAAAGATCTCTGAGGTTAAAATTGTTCATTTAAAGATATCGCTGAGCCAGGAGAGGATTGGCAAAGAAATTACGTTAACAAAATCAGGGGGAAGAAAATGTACTTACCAAATGTGGGACTGGGAAAATGCCTGCTCTTGTTGACTCTGCCTCGTGTCTCCACTCTGACACTGGGTAAGTCACCCACTGAGACATCAACTACAACAGTGGCAATGAATATTTCACCACATGGGAAAAAACTTGGAGCAGAAAGTGCAGAAAGATACACTGCATCTATGATTCATTACTGACAGAAAATTTTGTATAAAAATTCTTTGCAATGTAGAAGTTGATTTCAAATGAAAATCCTTCATTTAGATGCAAAATTATGCACACCAGAGAAACTTATCTGTATATTTTTAATAAAACAGAAATCTAGAAAGACATGTTTTCATCACAAAAACTTGTGTTATCAATAAAAAGGTTAAAAATAAATATTTTACATAAATGTCTTTTTTTATTACTTACTTTTGGTCCAGATCTCATGATTTTTCTCTCCCCATCCTCATTTTTATCCATTCCTCCTTCTTTACTTTTGATCTCTAGGTTCAAGGCCTTCTGACAACCACTGGATGCTGAAGAAGACTTCCCATTTTTCACAAGCGAGTAAGAAAAAGAATGGGTAATGAACATGAAGGTGACATTTTTATAGAGAAAGAGATGAGAGAGCATTTACTGTCTTCAGCACATGGGAATTGTGCTTTGATTTGTAGTTCCCCCACATGTCTTTGTATACCATATCTAAGCATATCAAGCGAGATATGCTTAATTTCAGATAGAAAAGCTACATTATAATTAAGAAGATTCTGTGCAAGAAGGATGGTGCAAGATGATGAATAACCACTAAGTCTAAGTATCTAACTCCCTTTAACGCCCTTAAAATCTTGTTGTGAGTTAAATACACATTTAGGTTTATGGAGACAGATACCACTATTTTGCCTTTACTGCTTGTTTATCCTTTGACCTTCAATAATGGACTTGATGGAGAAAAAAGAGTAAATTAAAAAAAAAAAAGTTATTCTATATTTAAATACATCCAGGATCAAAATAAAATACCAGCTGGTATTTTCATTGTCAGTAAAATACCATTTTATTTTTTTCTCCAAGCATCTGCTGCGTCAGCAAACAGAATTGCAGTTCTACAGTTTAGCTGAAAGTAAATCCCAAATAATTTCTTTATTCTGGAGACATGAATATTAATATCACCATATAAACCAAAACATAGCAAACAATAAGCAGAGCCTAGGGTAGAGCCAAATCTTTGACAGCCTTTGGGTAACATACTTAGTCCAGTGCACTCAGTCAAATATTTGAGTTTTAACTCATTTATTTCTAAATAAAAGGTGAGCTAAACCCTTGATGTCTCAAAGAGATGGGATTTTCTTATTGTAATTATGGGCAAGAGAGCACTGACCCAAAGCAAGCAGCTTTGGCAAACACAGAATGTATATCAGAGGCTTTAAAGGATTAGCAATTCACAGACAAGATATTTCTCAAAACATATGAAACATTGGCTGAGGAACTGTGCAAGGAATCATCTGGAAATATTTCCTACTGGAAAAAAAAAAATCCACATGTGGAAGTATTGCCTTAAACAAGAACAAGCAGTTTTTGTGGTAAAGAAATCTGAGACAATCTTTACTCAGAACATCTGTACCAAATGCCCCATAAAACACAGGCTAAAATATCACAAAATCTCTTTTGCTTTTTCCCTCTCTTTAAAACAAATAAGCAAACAGACCCATCTGCTGCCTTTTGTTGATGTTGAAGCACACTTAAGGCAGCTGAGAGTGGAATATTTGCTTTCATTATTGGGTAGAATTCTATCCACGTATTTACTGTATAGTTAAAATTAAACTCAAGAATGCAAAAGGAGTGCTAGCCAGCCTGAATTTCATCTACATAAGAGGGTGTAAAAGTGGTGTTTGAGGAAGCAGTTCTCTAGGAAGGGTGAAACTGGAAACTTATCCACGAATATAAGTGAATAAGTTTACTGTACCAATCAAGCATGCTGGCAGCAAGGACCACCTGCCAGAATAATCTTTCTCTCTGAGACTCTCTTAAGGAACTAAATCACCTGTTTAAAGTTTTATTTAAGTGAAATGGTGCAGAAAAGCAAACACTTGTGTAACTTGTCAGCAGGTCCTCAAGGGAAGGGCTATTTGTTGCTTGCCCAACTCACCAGACTATGAGCACTACCTTTTCACCTAGTCTGAATGAATGAAGTTAGTGTTGCCTAGTAATTCTTCCCTCCTACACATATGTACACAGAGTGGCTTATAAGGCAATTCAAAAGAATTATGATTTTGGTCAAAGACACATTTGTTATGGGAGAACAGGGATGGTTGTGACAGCTACCCATGCATCTAAGGTACCTCCAGCCTTTAAAGTAAGTGAAGCACAAGTAGTCACATATTTTTGTAATTTCATTTGGTGGTGTCCTGAATGAACTTTATACTGCACATCATTTTAAGATTACTGTACTTATTATTGTTTATATTTATGTGTTTGGGTACTCCTTGTGCCAGTTTCACTCATCCAGATACATAATATAAAATAGTTTTGACATTGAAAAGTCAAGCAGGATATTGTTAAAAGTATAATCAGTTTCATTTTCTGGGTAGAAAATTGTAGATGGAAACTTCAGTGCCTCACCTCAATCAACATAAGAAGTTGCAACCCCTCTAGGACATATTTATTTTTTGTTCCATTCTAACACTATACAGAAAGATTTCTCTTTGTCCACATGGTGACAGTTTTAGGAAAATAGCTGACTTTAGGCAATAATGTGAGACAGCAAAAAAGTCAGCAGTTGCTCAGAAATTATTAAAAATATGTGACCGTTTTCTTTTTATTCTTGTATTTGTATTCACAGTATAAGATATTTTGAGTGAAGAATCCCTGTACTGTAATGTTACTTAAAGTTTCACAATCCTTATTCCGTGTTCTCAGAATGAAAATTTTTTGTACCACTCAGCACCTACATTAAAAGCTTACTGAAGAAAGGCTTCAAGCAGTGCATTATGTCTTGTACAGCCTTACTTACAACTACTCACTTAGTTCTGAGCACCAGATTTTGTCATTTTCATTCACAGTAAATTTTCCCTTTACTGTATGAATTGCTCCATTGGTTTTACAGGCTTTGAGGTAAAAGATTGAAAGTAATAGAATTAAATTCAGTATCTTCTAGGCTGCACTAATTCCAGGAACGATGAAGATACCATTTTCCCCCTCTATCACTCCCTGTCTGCATCAAAGCAGAGACCCATAAGAGAAAAAAAAAAGCTATTTTTTACCCACTTCCTGTCCCCAACTTTATTTATGAATATGGTGACATTTGAGGCATGTATAGATCTTGATTGATTTTTACATGTATATTTGGACCCCATGTTTCACAGCATGGAGTCAACAGTCAGGAAAGGAAGGACTTGAAGTTAAGGTAAGTCTTTTTCCTAAAAGATGTGGCCTTCTATGTCACAGAGGTAGGTAGAATATAAGATGCTTATTTTTTTAATGAGATCTTTAAAAAGCCATCACTGTTTTCTTTGCACTTTTTTCCCACTTAATTTTCCCTCAAAATGTAGCAAAACAAATAAGCAACTTCCATTAAAATTGCATTTTCTGACGGAAATGAATGCAACATTGTGCTGTAACATGTTATTTACAAAGATCTCTGGGTGGCCACAGTAGAATTGCAGTGTAGCAACCAATTAAAACTAAATCCTCTATAACATCTAAAAAAAAAAAAGAAAAGAAAAGGGGAAAAAAGAAAACCAGGTCAGTTATTTAGATATAATAAGGCTTTTGGCATTATAAGGCTATATTATTTATCTAAAAATAATTGTACACTGTCAAACACAGCCTCTGTATGCACACAAGAGGCTACTCATGTTTTTAAGCTCCCATTTTTTTAGATGTAACTTTTTTGATTTGTTGATAACTTGAAGTTTATAATTCATGACAGAAAGGCAGACCTTTCCCTTATAGAAAGAAAATTACATACAGGATACCCAGGTATGTGAGTGGACATGTATATGTACCATGCTGGAGATAAAAAATAAAATAATTCCTCTGGCCTTGACTAAAACTGCACAGTACTGTCTCTTTAGTGACTATGGAAATTGTTCCTGGAGTTGTTCAGTGAGTTGGGATAGTTTGTGCACAATAATATTCAGAAAGCAAATGGCAATATTCCTTGTTTTCCAAGGGCGTCCAGCATTTTTCAAAAAAGTTTTGGCAAAAGTTTAATGACAACCAAGCCTCTTTTTTTTTTTTTCATGAGTTAATGCCATGGTGTTTCAAAGGCCAGTGAATGAAAACTACATCAAAATATAAGAAATTATTTTCTAATGTAGAAATTATCCAGAAATTGTGGCTATTTCAGAGGAAGCTGAGAGTGTTCGGAGCTCAGGAAAATCCATCCTTTTCTTTGACTGCTAATGTCTCGGTAGTTCAAATTTACTGCATAAAGTCATGGGTGATACTTATCACATCTATTTTATCATTTTACTTTGTACACTAGTTGCAAAGTAAGAGAAAATTCTAAATAAGTGTTTCAGCTTCTATTTTTTTTAAAATTTATTATCTAGGGTAACCTTTACAATTACAAGGCTTCTGCCTCGGACATCTGCTGGATCAATGACCATTAAGGTGACAGAAAAAGAAAATTTCCTGCCTATGTTCCCTACATACAAAGTAATACAGCTGATGGCAAAAAAGATATGCACTATAAAATTCTTAGGGCCCCTAGATGGCAGTCAATAGAGGGATTAGAAATGACTTGTTCCTTCTGCTTTAGAAAATGACTTGCAGGAACACCTCTGCGAGCTCCTCTTGGGACACGATGATAGTGATTCTTTAATTCCATGTCTTCAGACTAGCTTATTGCCTCTCACTTTGTTGTGTATTTTTTTGTGAATGCCTGCCTGGTGCTACCACTGTTGTTGTTTCTACAAGCCTGCATGCAAGCATTTGCGTTTACTGCTATACCAGAATATACAGTTGTAAATGCAGCAATTGCAGCAGAGAAAATTGAGGGAATGAAATGAGTTGATGCTGCACAGGGCTGTTCATATTTGCTATTTTCTGCGAAACGTGGCTCACACAGTAGGTGTGCCCTGGAGTGCAGACTGGATTTATGTGAACTTGCTGGTGATATCCTTCTGTCAAGGACAAGGTCTCTGGGCCTGCTGAAATGCCCAGGCCACTGGGACTCTGAGAGAACTACACCAACTGTCCTTCCCTCCATCACACCCCTCAGACCTTGCTAATGCTTAGTCTCTTTGCTCTAAATCCCTCTTTCTGGGAAAGTGTGGAAATAATTTCAAGTCCTCCACTTTCTTTTCAGTCAGAAATTATTTCCCACCTTAGTATGCATAACCAAAAAGCATGATTTTTAGGGCCGCTGTAAGGAGAAATGCAGAGTCCAATGATCTTTGTTCACTCGCACTCCCTTGCATAAAGAAATTTCTTTGTCGCATGAAACCTAATTTTTTAAATTGGACTATATTATAAAGCATTTTAGAGTATAGGAGCTCATACCTCTTTCTTATGTCTTTTATATTAAATGAGCTCTTGAGATCGAGTTTTAGCTTCTGCTAAGCATAAAATGTGATTTGATACTTAAACTGAGCAAAAGCACTTTAATTTTCAGTGTCTTTGAGAAAGCAGAACAAGATCAGTGTCTGTGAGTTATCAGAAAAGCAGACCTTTAAATTAGCATCTTTCGTTGGGATCTGAAAAGGTTTGTTAGATTTCATTAAAATTAGTTTGACTCCTTTGTTTAACTTCTGGCCTGTTGGGCTGAATGCCTAGCATTGGGCTTGAGTATCCTTGAGCCAGATTCCAAGGTCCTTATCAAAGATCCAGCTCAAAAATATTTTAATAAATTGTGTGCCTCTGTATAGTAACAGTGAAAATTTGCGAGCATTAAGACCAAGTGAAAATTGAAGGAATTTAAGCAGCTGGGTTCAGTCTTGCTCTCATGCTGAAATAATTGCTTCAGCTGGGAACAGGACTGAATAACTGTTAGAAACTAACAGCTTACAGCAACACAACTGCTCCAGCTAAAGGCAGAGATGGTGGATTCTCTGTAACGCATGAAAGAAAATAGAAATATTTGTTTCTCCTGTTTAATCAACTAAATTTGGTTTACTTGCAGTGAGAAAATATCTAACATTTTTGTGAGCAAATTTTCTTTTGACTGCTTCTGTGCATTGCTTTTATTATCTTATAGACAAATATAATCCATTATTAGGGTTAATTCAAATGGAGTTCACTATGGTCCATACCCAACCAGAAAAAATGATCTTCATGTATACTTCAAAACATCATACACTCAAATGCCTTGATGAATTCAGATGATTTTATGGATCAAGGTTTAGCTTTTGACAGTCTTTCAAAAGATCTCTTTCCCTTCCTCTTTCAAGTCAGGTGGGAAATAAAAAAGCTATACTATAATTTTTGTTTTCCCTATATAGATCTGTAGTATTTCTATTACAAAGTCTACAGAGCAAATTCTGTGGCTATTAGACTGCCAGTTCTGGCCTGAAGAGGTCCATTTTCACATCCTTAAGCAGCCTTGTATCTTCACTGCTGTTCTAGGCAGGACTCTGTTAAGAAACTATCGTAGGTTATTTCACTTTATTGTCATCTATTGATTTTACTTGGAATTAAATAACTTGCCTTGGATTTGGTTTTCCTGGGAGAGTTCCACCTACTGACAGCCATCTTGTGAGGCATGTAATCCAAAATGAGTAATTTAGATCTGTGTTTCTTCCAGTCTACTGAGAGACAGAGGAAAGCATTTCCAGAAGCTTTAAATCAAAAAAATATGTATTTAGAATAGTGAAAATAAACCTTTCTCTAGAAGGAATGTCTTTCTATCTTGATGTGCTACAGAGGGAAGCTAAATTATTACTGTAGACTCAGGGGTTAGCTGTTTAACAATTAGCTAACTGTGATGAATCAAACCAGCTCTATCTGAATATCCATTTGTCAAAAAGGAACAGTTATAAAAGTCTCACTAAGCATTTAAGATTCATCTCTCACTAATTAAAACATTTCTTGTGAAGATCCCCTATAGAAGATTACATTTTTGAGGTATACCAGTAAAAGGAAAAGCACTTTTTTCATGGTTCAAAGCTTGATCTCCTGGTCACTTAGTATTCTAAGTGGAAGATATCTTCTTGGAAGAAGGCATAATAACATTGAAATAGCAATGTTGACATTTAGTGACCTGTTTGGCTATCTTTTATGGCTTAATAAAAAGCTTTCTGGTTGTTTGTGTTGTTTTTTCGTTGTGTTTTTTTGTTCATTTGTTTGTTTGTTTTTGTATCTGAAAGACTGTTTATCCCATGCTAGAATTCATAGTGGTTTTCTATGTCATGCTGAAAGCTACATACTAACAAAATGTCCTTAGTAGCTAAAGCAACAAAATGAATGATAAAAGAGTCTAATGGAAGAGTTATTATCTATGCTTTTCTGTTCTTAAGCCTCAAGGCCCATCCAATCTATATGCAATATTTCAAAATTATATTCCAGACCTAGTAGAATGGAGTTGCAGTTACACAATTTTTGGGGTTGGAAAGGACCTCTTAAGATTATTTAGCCCAACTCCCTGGGAAAGTAGATTCACCTGGAGGAGGATCACGTCTTAGTGAGTTTTGCACATCTCCAGGAAATGAGACTCTACAGCACCCATCTGAGTACCCTGCTACAATGCTCTCCAGTCGCCCTCACAGTAAAGATTTTCCTCATATTTAGATGGAACTTTCTGTGTTTCTGTTTGTAACCATTGCCCCTTATCCTGTCACTGGGAACCACTGAAAATAGTATGGCCTCATCACTGTGACACCCTCTTTTAAATATTTGTATACAATTATGAGACCCCCTCTCACTCTTCTCCAGGCTAAACAACCCCAGCTCCCTCAACTCTCCTTATAAGAGAGAGATGTTTCAAAACCTCATCATCTTCATAACCCTCCAATGGACTCACCCTAATAGTTCATTGTCTCTTGTACTGAGGAGCCCAGAGCTGGATGCAGCACTCCAGGAGTGGCCTCATCAGGGCTGAGTAGAGGGGCAGGATCATCTCCCTCAACCTGCTGTTGAGGGAGACAGCTTTTCCCAATGTACCCCAGGACACCATCAGCCTCCTTACCTACAAGGGCATTGCAGGGTCATGGTTTTCCTGCCACCAGAATCTCCAGTTCTTTCTCCACCTGCTTCCCAGCAGGTCATCCCCCAGCCTGTACTGGCACCTAGGGTAATTCCTCCCCAGTACAGGACCCTTTTGTTGAACTGCATTAGGTTCCCCTCAGCTCAAGTCTCCATCCAACCTGTCCAGGCCTCCCTGAAGAGGAGCACAGTTTTTGAGTCATTCCTCCCAGCTTTCTATCATCAGCAAACTTGTTGAGGAAGCAGTCTGTCCCTTCATCAAGGTCAAAGACGGATAAGTGAAGATAAGAATGGATAAGAACAAGGCTGGACCCAGTAGTGACCCCTGGGGACACTGCTGGCTACAGACCTACAACTGCACCCTGTGCCATGGATCACAACCCTCTGAGCTCTGCCACCGAGCCAGTTCTCAATCCATGCTACTGTCCACTCATACAACTCACACTTCCTGAGCTCACCTAAGACGTTATGGGAGAGAGTGTCAAAGCCTTATCGAAGCCGAGGGAAACTTCCACTGCTCTCCCCTCATCTACCTCACCAGTCATGCCATTGTACAAGGCTGTCCAACTGGTCAAGCATGATTTTGCCTTTGATTAATCCACATTGACTACTTCTGATAACATCCTTATGCTCCTTCTGCTTAGAGATGATATCCAGAATGAGCTGTTGGAACACCCTTCACGTTTTCTGGGCCTTCCATATTGCCTTTTTTGAAGACTGGGATGACGCTGGCTTTCCTCCACACACACCTCTCCTGCTCTCCACGACATTCCAAGGATGATGGAGACTGGCTTAGGAATACCATTTTCCAGCTCCCTCAGCACTCATGAGTAAATCTCATTGGGTGCCATGGCTTTGTGCATATCAAGTTTGCCTAAATGTTTTCTAACCTGATGTTCCTTGACCAAGGGAAAATCTTCCTTTCTCCAGACTTTCTCTTGCCTCCCGGGCCTGCAATTGTTGAAGACTGATCTTAGCAGTAAAGACTGAAGAAAAGAGGGCATTCAGCAATGGTGTCTTCTCTGTATCCTCCATCAACTGGGCACCCATCTGATCCTAAAACACAGAGGATCTAATGTAGGTGAAAAGGTACATTTACTGCCACACATTTTGATGTTGCAAATAATAATAAAGATTTTAAACACTGAGTACAGAACTAGTACTGGTAGTGAAAGCAAAGTGGACACTCAAAATAGTCTGCTAAAAACTTATAAGGCAGCTGTTCTCCTTAATAACCAGAGAATTTTTGAGTTTTTATTTTTCCATTTTCAGGGGTTGGATAAGCCAACATCCTAGTACTCCTAATTGTATTTTTTCATGTTGCAGTACATTGAATTTATTGGATTTTTTTCTACAAACACGACAAAACAGAACTTAAACAAATCCACCTACATAGGTTTGTCACCCATTATAAAGGAAAGGAAAAAAATACTGAATGTTTTGAGATTCAGTTACTGAATTCAGGTTCTTTAATTGGATTTAATGTAATAAAAGTTAAATAAAAAAATGAAGCTTCAACAAAGTAGTCAAAAACAATGTTTTTGACTGTTTTTGACTGATTATAGAACTTGTTTATAAACTAAACACAGGGTAATTAAATTTAGTATTTTTAATATGCAAGTAAGCTATATCTCGTCCAACTAAGCATTAAATATAGGGCTAGAAGACCTGGGCATCTAGTCTCTCTTATAGTGACCATGTAAGAAAGTTATTTTCATGAAATTATGGTGCCCACAGAAGCTGTGAATGCTCTATCCCTGGAAGTGTTTAGGGCCATCCTCTTTTTTATATGTTCTGCCTTCCTAATTTTGAACTGGCTACAGCAGCATTGATGGCCATATTCATTTCTCTTACAAGACTAAATATAAAACTTTCAAAATTATCCTTTCTATATTTATTATTGTTCTTATTAATATCAGTACCTCCCAGCTGGTTTTTTTCCTTCCTCAATAGTATTGCTTATATTTACTTCTAGATTCACATTTATCTGTGTTTTCTTTTTCCTGCTAAAACTCAAAGTAGCTAGTGCACTAACATTTCACTTATTTCTCTCCATTTCTTAGGTTAAAGTTCTTCTTATCTCAATTTCCCAAACACTGGTTCAGAAACCTCAATTTCATTGCAGCACTTGTGCATCTTCAAAGCACCCTCACCACCACTTGCCCAGGAGACCCATTGCAAAAGAAATCTATATTCTGCCTCAAAAGTGTATTAATCATACCAGCTATGGCTTCTCTGTTTGGAAAGCAGATCTGAGATCCAATTGCTCTCTGAAGGCATCCCCGGTCCAGGGTAGGAAAAAGAGCAACACAGTGCTAAAGACTCTGAAGCAGTTTAAGTTGCTCCAGAAGTAGAGGATGGAAACTCAGAGGGGGTCACCATAAGAATCCTTATAGACTTGTACCAATAAAGACAGGATCTCTCAGAGTGTGAAATTTAGGGATTTAAATGTTTTAACTGACTTTTTTTCTCCCAACTTGTTTTGTGTGTTGGAGGTAAGCTAGATTTTCTGAGCTTGATGAGGGTCTCTGAATCCTCATTGGTCTGCAAGAATTTCGGGCTTTATTTAGCTAACTCAGTACAAGCCTTCTTTTCACATCAAACAAACGGAATCAGCACAAGAGAAAGAATATTATTCGTCAATCCAGAAATAGTTATAAAGACTTGGAATAGATTCAACTGTCCACTGGAAGTCATGCAGATAAAGAAGCAAGGAAGCTATGACTGGGGAAGCAGATTGTGCTGGCAAGAAAATCACTGATACAAAACCAAAGATCAGTCAGTGGAGGAGAGAGTTTTGATCGAATATCTGTTTCGCAATTTTGAATTGGTACTTAGATTTTGAGATACATAGCTATATGCTGAAGGTGGATCAGAACTATATTGCTATCCTCCTGTCTTCTAGGGGAGACAGTAATCTTAATTAATTAATACCAATCTGCTTTTAATAGAGTGTTTCTGAGCCACATTTCAGTAACAAATGTTACACACCAGAAGATAAAACATAGCCCTATCTGATATATGTGGAGCCTCAGCTGTACATATTTGACCCCTATTTTACACAGTTGCGGCTCATTGATTCTTTCTTTTAAACTCCTGGACTGAGCACTCAGCAATCATTGGACCACCCATACATCTTCTGAGCTGATTTAGTCTATGAACTGTAACCCTGCTACACGGCTGTAATGTTTCTGGCACCTACAATGCTGGCTGCTTGTCATTATGACATATAACCTAGAAGATGTACTTAAGAACAAATAACCTCAGAACTGTTAACATGCCATCAGTCTTTTCAGCTAAGGCAAAGACATGGCTTGGAACTATCCAAAAATGAATAAATGAGCAAATTCACATATTATCCCAGTAGCCACCAAAGTTCATGTTTGTAACCAACCAAAAGTGTCAGAGAAAGAAAGAAACTTTAAAAATATCCTAATGGCTCAAAACCGCCAATCATTTTACTTGATGAAAAGCTTCAAAGTTACACACGGCATTTTTCTTGCTTTTACTTGAAATATATCTATTCCTTTACATTTAATGCCTGCAATTGCAGTGCGAATATGATGATGGACAAGCTTAAATTATAAATATTTTCCTTTTCCAAGGTTTATTAGAAGTTCCAGCATGAATTTTGACTGTTTGAAATAGAGCATCCTAATTTAATGTAATAGAGCTTTCTAAAAGGTCAGGCAGAACATTTTACACTGAAAATTAAAATACAGATAACACTAGAGATGGAGTTACTGTTTATCCCTCTTCAGCCCTGTTCTCAATAAAATTGCATTGAATTTTTTATAATACATCAAAAAGTCAACATGAAACAGTTCACACAGTATTAAATATATCAACAATATAAAGCTGGGTCAGATAATGGCAGAATTAAACAAAGACGAAAGGTAGCAATACTGGCTTCAATTAATGTAGTGAATTAATGAATGATCTCTATTACTCTACTCGTGTTCATTAAACAAGTATAATAGGCTTCTGAATTGTCCATATGAACTCCGAGAGTCTATTCAATCAAAATTACCTATGCTTACTGTCAATCCCTTGCTGATTATTCATCATCAGAGGCATACATAACTAGCCCTTTGGCATTTCCAGTTGCTGAGGGCTCAGGCATGCAGTATTACCAGGATTGTGTCTGTGAACACAAACCACCCAAACTGAACAGCCCCCCATCCTATAGAGTGTGTGTGTG
>VZDJ01000782.1:25512879-25537043 GCA_008694505.1 Cyanoderma ruficeps
GGGGGGGGGGGTGTATTTATATGTAAATAACATATTGGTCCTTTTTAGTTGCCTGTAGGGCAGTTTTCCAGCCATGTACTCTTCCCATCTTTTAGAACAATAGTGTGATTTCAAATATAGACTCCCATAGGTAGTAACAGAGGTGATCTTGAAGATAAGTAACTTCTTTCAATCCAAGTAGGCACCTCCTAGTGAAGGCAGGAAGATGGAAGTACAACATGGACAAAACTGCACCTTTCTGAATTAGCAGCAACAAGGTGGAGGTGTCCCAGGAGTTGCCAGTGGCTGCTAGAACTACAAGAAACTCCTTGCAAACAAAAGGACAGTTGCTTGCTTAACTACATTGTCTTAAAGGAAGCATCACTGTTTTGCTCATGTTTATCCAACTGATATCTCACAAGCCACAGAAGCAGGATTGTTTTCCCTGCTTTGCTTTCATTTGCTTGAATTAGGTGATCACAGTTCAGCCCTTAACCTTCTTATGTTTTTCTTGCTGTTTCTGTGCTGAAAACAATAAATCTTTCTCAATAGCTTATACAAGACAGGTCTGTGGTTTTCTTTTAAGATGGTACATTATTTTTGTGCTATTTTATGACAGGAGTATTAGAATGAGGTAAAAGCACTAAACTCATGTTAAATGTTTCTGTAGGAAAAACGGTTGCATTTATTAGGATTAATAGACTACTTATACTGGAAACTAAAATCCTCTTTTTATTCACATGCAATATACTGTGCAGGTAACCAAAATCCAATCTTCTTAATCCTCAATGAAGCAGCTTTTTCCCTGACTTCAGCGACAGTTCAATTTCTGTTATGCTAACCATATGCTCCTGATTGATTATCAGTTATATTTAATTATTCAGAGTTACAGATGGCAGTTTTGTGATGCAAACTGCTGATCTCTGGAGGCCCTGTGTGCTGATGCTTCTGCCTCTGCAGTTACAACTTTTGAGTCCCTGAGGTTGAGAAAAACAGGTAAATTAGCCACTTCTGTAAGGTGCCTATCCAAGCAGGAGAGAATTAAAGGATCCTGATATTAAGCTAGTGGATTAAACATATAGAGATGGAAGAGAGGATATTAAGATAAATTTTCTGAAACATTTGTTACCAGTAATTAATGCCACTCTTTCTCCTTATCCATTGAAAGAAATGTTTCAGTTGTGCTACAATTTTTCTCCTCAATCAATTTTTTCCCGTTCTCCACGTATGGAGGGCATTTGTACTATAATAGAGAAGCATGTCCTTTGTTCCATACCAGTAGGATCTCACTTCTGAAATCTCTGAGGCCCTACTGTCATGTGTTGGAATCCCAGCGTGTGCTACAAAAAAACTGTGGGCAAAGCAAGATGGGTCATAATCATTTGTACCACAGTGGAAGGTATGTAGACTGCAGAAAACAAAAGAGAAGAAAATATTCCATCTTCTGTTCTACACAGGTTAGTAGTTAAAAAACAAATTTTAAAAGGCCCCTCCTTGTTCATTTTTTGGTCATCAGTACCATAGAGACGGTGGGAGAGAGTCCACTGACACCTTTTTTTCACACTACTTTCTTGAGAGAGGTTTTTTGTTTTCAATTCACTTGATAGTGCAGTCCCAGCAGAATGCACCTAACAAATCATAGTGAGTGTCTGCACCTTGCTATGTATCAAAGTCCCTTAATGTGCCAACAAAGTTCTTCAAGGTCAGAAAAGCAGTTTATCAACCTCTTATATCTCTTATAGGAGACAATAAATTTATTCTACTGTTGGAATCTATGAATAATTCAGATGCTCTATGAGATAAACACTATTGGTTAGGATGCTCTGCATGTCATTGTCAACTAGTACCAAACACTGTCATTGCTCCATGTACTCTGTTCTTTTTAGTTTCCTTTCAGCTCAGGAAAATGCAGTGCTGTACGTCTTGCATTTTTCTGTGTCCTTTAGCTTCTTAAAGTTTGCTTTTTTTCCATTACATCTTTCCATGAATGAATAGGTCAAGAAAGTTAATGTTTTGAATAACTGCTTGTTCCCTTCTCTCTTAATTTCTAAGAAGCCTAAAAATCTAGTTTGGAAATAAAAAAAAAAAATAGTTGTCTTTTAGTGGCCTCTGCATTCCTTATTCTGTCAACAAAGGAAGCAAAATACCTGCCTTAATTAATTTGATAGTGACCAATTTGGGATATTTCCTGTTTCTAGTTAGCTTAAGCATATATATACAATTTAATATATACATAAGTCTAGCTAATCTTATAAGAGCTTTACACATCCATTTAAGTAGCTAATGAAATATTTAACTCACTGATCACAAAATCATTTTGAGTTTTATTCCATTTTAAGACAAATACCCCCCTACTGAGCCAAATAAAATTTCAGTTATATGATCTATGAGACAGGGAATATGAAACAATTAGGATTTTTTTTTAACTAACAGGACTTTGAAAGCCAAATATAGTATTGGACTCCTTGTACTCTCTCCTTGATCATAGCCTTCATATAAAAGTAAAAGTAATAAAAAAAAGATAACTGCTGAAATTATATATTTTTCTGTCAGATCCCAATGTTTACATCTATAACTAACCAAGAGAACTAAACTTCAAAATGATAATTTTGAAACTTTAATTGATAGAGACATATGACTTTTTAAACTTTGGAAAGTGATGGATATAACATATTTAGAGACAGGAAAACTACATACCTGTGTCCATATCTACTGACAATAACAGCTATTAAAATTCAGTCTATGACCTAGCATGTATTCCACCATTTTTTAAAATAAACTTAGCCTCATTTCACCTGAAAATACATCTTTCCAGAGTAACTTAACATAATACTAACATTCTCTTCAGAAGCTTAAGACTCATAACTTTGATGTTGAGCTTTGCATTAGAAAATGTGAGTATGTCAGTTTTACGTCATGTGAAGTAAATATAGTTACACTGGTCCTTGCAGAGCACATAGATATTTAAAATAAAACAAGTAGATGTGGATAAGGAGTTTGACAAACAGAAATAAGTTTATATCCCGATTATTTTTTAAACAGCAATTAAATTAATGGCAGCTTTCCAGTAAAAGTAAGCAAGTTACAAAATCTAGAAATTGAAAGATTAATAGAAATTATTTGGCCTCGAAACACGAAAATTAAAAGAAATAATTGTTTTAGCTTTTCTTTAACGACTTCACTGATGACACACTGCTTTATGCAGCAATTCTCAATAAATTATTGCCAATTTAGTAGACTACTATTTTTTCTGCAATAATAAAGCTATAAAAAGAAAAAGAATTGTTTTAATTTGGTGGAATTTCTGGTCATTCCAATGTTTATATAATGTACAATCTTCCTTAAAGGAGTTTTTTATTTGTTTCTGCACTTGCATAGTGTCATCAGATTCGTAAAAAAATAGTTGGTCTCTATTGTATAGCTAAAATGAATCATATCTTTTAGGAGATTGTCCCTCAGACTGAATATAAGGATGTAAAAGAAATGTTTTGTCAAGCCTGTAGTATATTATTAGCTAGCAGTGTGCCCATGTGGCCTGGAGGGCCAACACTGTACTGGGGTCCATGAGGAAGAGTGTGGCCAAGAGCAGGTCAAGGGGAGATGATCTCTGGCACCTGGTGGTGCCACACCTGGAGTGCTGTGTCCAGTTCTGGGCTCCTCAGTACAAAAGGGACATGGAGCTACTGGAGAGGATCCAGCGAAGGGCACAAAGATAATTAAGATGACTAAGACACTTGAAAATCTCTCTTTGGAGGAGAGGCTGAGAGAACTGGGCCTGTTTAGTTCTGGAGGAGACTGAGAGGAATCTCATTAATGCATATAAATATCTCAAAGGTCAAGAGGATTGTGGCAGAGTCTTTTCAGTGGTACCCATGATTGCACAAGGAGCAATGGCCATAAACCAAAACACAATCCACCTCAAAACAAAGAAGAATTTCTTTACCCTGAGGGCAGCAGAGCACTGGAACAGGCTGCCCAGAGAGGTCACACAATCTCCTTCTCTGGAGACATCCAAAATTCACCTGGACATGTTTCTGTGTAATCTGTGCTAGGTGACCCTTACTTTCAGAGTGTTGAAATAAATGATTTCCAGAGGTCTCTTCAAACCCAAAAAAATCCGTAATTTTGTTTTTCATTTCAAATGCTGTCTTTAAACAATTAAAAGAAAGAAAAAAGTAGTCTTTTCCGTGGTTTACAGAGGCTTGAGATATGATGCTTTCATTAAGCACTAAATAAAAATTGAAAGGCAGCTATTGAGAAGATTGGATTTTCTTTGCTTCTAGAGCAAAACTTAAAAGCCTCATTAACTAAGTAACATTCATCCTATGTGAATAAAATCTTTTCTCATTTCAGCTTAAATGCTTTTCCTATTCTACCTTAAAGCACTTTTCTACTCAAAGTCCCCTTAAACTTAATCCTATTTTTTTTGAGTTGATTGAAAATTATTTGACTTTTTAAACTAAAATGATTTAAATCAAACAAAATATTTGTTTAATCTGAAATAAATACTACTATTCAGGTTGTGTTTGTTTGATTGATTTTCTTCTTAGACACAGAGCATATCCAAAATATTTAATGAAATTTTTGTGTGCATTTAAACATTTTGAGTCTCAAAATTGAATGTTGAAAAATTGAATGTTAGTTGAAAAATTTTACTAGAAAATATTAAGAATTTTCCTTTAAAAATCTCCAGCGTGGTTTTGATTATATTTTTTCCATATATAGTATATTTACTGTGCTAGTAATCTGAAAAATCATTAGTAAACTTCAAAAATTCAGATTAATTTCTGACCAATATCAATTTAAACCAATAGTATGTTTTCATAAATATTCCACTAGAATGAAAAAAAAAAAACAAAACCCAAAATGTCTGATGCAAGAGGAGATGAAATCCAGCCTCAGATTTCTGGGACAGTGACTGAAAGGCACAAAAGCTTACCTCTAATTGATAACCTTAACAGCTGCTCGCTGACTGTTGAGACATTGTAATTCAGGTAAAAGGAAGCTGTTTCTTTGCACCACCTCCTCTTATGCCTTTCCTGAGTTACGGGGTCTAAAAGAGGTAGGTGAAAAACCCTTGGAACTGTTGCTTCCAGTCAGCCCACATGGAGAACATACACCCTAAGTGAGGCAGGACATGTGTCAAGAACAAGATTAAAATCCTTTCTGCCCCTTACTCTGTAAGAAAATCTTTTTTTTTTTATTCCCCAGTAAAAATGCTTCTTCAGCTACTGAGAGAATAATTAAGCATGTTGTAGATCTAGCAGGTATGAAAGGTTCTCAGGCAGCCTTTCCTACAATGCGTTTCAGACGGTAACCTCCGGATGTTCCTGGATGGATTTTTTGCCTTCCTCAGGCCGATATAGTCATTAAGCCACAGTAAATTCATAAACAGTGCCTTGTTACCTATACTTTGTTGATGGACCTTAGACAGATTTTACACTTGTTGTAACTTGGCTTCGTTTTATTTGGGTTGCTCTAGTAGAACACAGTTAAATATGATGTACACTGTTAAATGAGAGTATGCAGTATTTATTAACTGCTGCGAGAAGTACTAATAAAATGAGTAAAAACATCTGAGGTCTCTACAAAAGATATTTTTTATATAATTAGGCCTCTTCCAGAATTATTTGAAAAAATAATATCAAAAAAAAAGCAATGACTATTTACGTAATAGATTTCCTACAGCATGAAGGTTTTCCCTGTAAACCTGCCTCATCTGTACAATGTAAACAGTATCTACACTTTTTCATCTTTAGTATGGTTGTAAAGTAATGTTTCTTTTATATGAGTCTTATCTTCCAGCTGTAAATTTAATAGTTACTGCAGACTATACCACTGACATTAGTTTTAACGATGTGAGACTCCAATAACTCCTAAAGAGTTTAAGATTAATGCAAAAGAACTTAACTTTGTGAGTCATGACTTACTTTTATTAGTGACTCTGCAGTTTGATTTAGATTGAGACTGGGAGAGAGTATTATTTGCCCATAGAAATGAGAGGCTGTTCATTTTATTATGTCATCCATAAGTAATATGTCAGATTCTAATTTCAATAGGGACTCAAATATTTAGGGGCAAGTAGGGTCAAAATTCTTGCAGACTGCACAGCACTCAAATAGGACTCATTCAAACTGTAAAAGAGGGGCTTTGTGAGAGTATCTGATCACCAGTTTCAGACCTATGCTTCAAAAAGCAAAAGCAAATCCCAAGTATCAGAGACAGAAAACCAGAAAAACTTATTTGCTTTGTTTCAACAGCAGAGATTGGAGTGTGCTGTTACATCAGATAAGGACATTGTCAAGCTGAAGCCTGATAATTTCTTCATACCCATTTAACCAGACCATTGGAATAGTACCTCCCTACTTCATGTTTTCAGGTAATAAGAATGAGGCTGTCAGGAACTGAAGTAAGAAGAGAAGAGAATAAATATTTTTCATATTGAAGGTGTCTGACAATGAAGTGACTGGGGTACTGACGAAAGTATGTAATTTAATGTGAATAAACTGTTATACCACATGGCAGCAGATATATTAACTGTCTTTAAAAGACATGTTCGTCATGTCATTTCCAGGGACCTCAGAAAACTGAAATTGACCTCACTACCAGGACAATCCATACAAGTTTCAAAGCAAAATTGAAACCATTATGTTTTTATAGACAGAGGAAAAAGCCCAGAAGAGTATTTTTTTCTGTCAGATAAAATAACAAAACATACCAAAACTTGCCTCTGAACTATTTGATAATGACAAATAGCAAATAGTGTCAAATAATTCTGAAAAAGGCCACAGTGTCAAAAAAAAGAAAAAGTATAGACTTACCATATTTTTATTAATTTTATTCCTGCAGCAATTGATGATTATTTTGATGATGTCAAAACAGTGGTCTATACCACTGATGATTTATCAGCCATTCTTACTATCAGGGTTCAGAGAAGAATAATCAAAATGATATTAAAACAGATCCATGTAAAGGAATGGGATTAATAATTTGTTGCTAAGAAGCAATGTTAGACCCATCCAGAATGAAAGGCATAGAAAAGATAAGTCTTTTTTGTTTCTTCGTTCTCAGGAAATGCAGATATGAGATTTTTTGACAATGTTAAAATGAAAAAAAAACCCAAACCAAAAGATTAAATATAATAAATGGACACTCGTTCCAAAGCCATTTTTATTATTTAATTTTGTCTTGCCTTTTTTAGACTGAACTGAATGTTCCATCTCTTTTAGTTTCTCTTTACTTTGGAACTCCAGCTTTGGCTTCTGGTGAATGTCAAGTGGCTCCAACCTAGTCAGAAAAAAAAGCAGAATAATAACTCCTTGACTTGAATTAAAAAGGTAATCAGTGCATGACATCAGGATAGACTATACTGTGATCAGCCTATGATAGCACCACAAAGTTTTATCAGGACTCCTCAAAAACATGTCCCAAGTTCTTAGTATGCTTTCTTAAGATACAAAACAAGAAAGCTCCTAAGAAAGAGGGAGAGATCTATGCCATGAGATAAGCAACTAAATGACAGCTCTCTCAGAGCTGGGTTCATTAGAAATACCAAGGCCACAAATGTCTTAATCCCTTTCAGTTTCAGCAAAATGAAAGCTATAAAGCATCCATAAAAGCAGGCCTTTTTTTTAATGGGTTTTTTGCATAGACCCTACAAGTGGAACTATTCAATGAATAAAACAAGGACTGAAGAATGAGGATAGTGTTTCCAGGGCGTTCCTGGAGAAGTGCTGGCATTCCTACCTCAAAGCTGGGAATCTGAGGTGTAGAGAAATCAGTAGTCTAAAGTTACTAATGTTTCAGAGAATACAAGCCATGTAAAACATCTCTTGGATTTCATATTTACCTCTTTCTAGAGCTGAAAACCACAGTCACATCCATCCTTGTTTGGTTGGGTTTTTTTCTCTTTGCTGTTTCTCACATCTCCACCCAGGTCTGCTTTGTGTTCATTCACTTATTTGCAAAGACAAAGAATTTTAGTGATGATTGACACCTTGCCAGAAGTACCTGCCCTTTTAATAAATTTTCTTCATAATTTGGGAATTGGATTGGGAATGAACAACTGTATCTTCAGAAGTTACTTGAGATTAACCACTGCAAGAGTTTTATCTTTCTGTTGGTTTAGTATGTCCCTCAGCTCAAAGAGAGAACAATAAAAATGCATTATTGACTTGAGTATCAAATTCATCATTGCCATTTTACTACTAGGTTAAGAACATATTTTTCTTGGTTTTCTGATATTCTGCTTCATTTGCTAGCTGTGTTTAAGTATTTGTGTGAATAAATCTTGTTTGTTTATACCACCTAGTCACAGCATTTCTTGTAAATGAAAGTTATTAAGAGGAAAAAAAATCATGTTTTGCTGCTTTGGAAACAAACTGCATAAAATACACAGAAATCAAGACCTAGATATAAAATTTACCTCTCTTTATGATATGGCTCAAGATGGTTTAAAGGACTGTGGATTCCACATAACATAAATTAACTCAAGGGAGGAGTGCTTTTTAGTGAGGGTTTTTAAAAAACCCTTTAAAACTGAACAGAGATTTGTTTTAAAAATCATTGTGACCAGAAAAAAATCTTATTTTTTTATGAAGTAGATTAGAAATTGTCATTTGATGTACTCTCAGGTTTTCACTTATTAACAACCCCATTGACTTTGATAATCACCTTAGTAATTCCTAATTTCTTTCACATATATTCCTACCCTAATTTCACACATATATTCGTATGAGTGCTTTGTTTTATCTGCTTTATAATAAAATTCATGTACTCCTTCTATTCTATATATGGTGTATTTACAGCTGCCTGTAATGCTCATGAAACACACAGACACCAGAGCTTGCAGGAGGTAATAACCGAAATAAAAATATCTAGGCAAAAGGTTTTTGTGTAGCAAAGTGCGATGCTTCTTTTGAGTGATGAAACCACACTCAGAAGTCTTCTGGGCTGCCTGTGGACAAAGAAGACAAAATTTTTAGCCTTTTATAATCTTTTTCTTAAAAAAAAATTCATATTAGAAAATTCCTCTTTTATCATATACTTCTAGGAAGAGTAAACCATATGGCAAATGCACTAGAAGATTTATGTTATTCAAAAGCTGTAAACATCTTTTTTATTTAAACACAGAAGGAAATTGAAAGTTTGGTGAACAAGCTAATTAAAACACAGCATGGCATCAAAGGAAAGCAGGACCAAAATATGTTTGGTTTCAAACCCTGTGAAACAAGTCAGTATAAATTTGGCTTGGGAAATCTGTAGAAAATTTACAGATCAAAATTATATAAAGTATAAATATACAGCACAAGTATTGCTACATTCTTCATCTAACACAAGCACAGTTTACCAACTCTCCCATGCTGGCAAATGGTTATTTCACATGATTAATACAGGTAAAGCAAGTAAGAGTAACTGATGGGAAGTGCTGGATTTTGAATTACAAGTACAGTGTTTGGTGTCATGAATGGACCTTATGATCTCAAAGAAATGATGTTCCCCCTGCTCACTAACTCAGTGAAACTCCTTTTCTCTTTACTTCAACTTCTGCATTACAGGCATCCAAGTGCCTGAAAATTCTTGCTTTTTTTAACAAGTGAAAAGTTTTAGTACAGCAGGTATGTATGAGTGACAGGACCCAACTTTGGACCTATTGAGTAAGTTCTCTTTCAAAGGTTAACCTCTAAAATACACTAGAACCTCTAAAATACGCTAGAATACAGCATGGAAACTCAGTAAAGTGAATTTCTGCATGAGGGCAAAAGAAGAAGTCGAAGATGTTCCTTCCTAAACCAGACAGAAGTTATTAGCGAGTTGGCATTGCAAGCAGTAGTGATCTGTCCTCTACTAATTTTATTCATATAAAGGAATTGGATAATGCTTCTGAAAGCAAGATTTTCATGTGATTCTAAATTAGGAAGAATAATAATTAATGAGGAACAATGCCGACAGTAACAGGACTAATAGATGACAAATGTAGTTCAATGCAGCTTAATGCAGAATAATGAATCTGGGAGTAAAGTTAAAAAAAAAAAATAGGAGAGAAAGCCTTACCACCTGCAAGCTCACACACACACACACCCAGACAAGAACAAAATAAATGAACCAAACAAAGAAAGGAAAGCAAAGTTGAAGGTATGTCCTTTCCTAAAAGTAATCTTTTGCCAGGCTAAAGCATCAGGATTACCAAAGGATAAGAAAAAAGATTAAAGTTTGGACAAACTCAGGAAAGATATGAAAAAAGAGATGATAATTATCACACTTAAAAAGAAAAGCTGTTTTTGCTGTCCTTTTCCTGATTTCTCCATTCATTTTGGACCCTAAAGAGCTTGCTTGCTGCTCACTGAGCACATGAATTGACAGTTACAATGATGCACAGACAGCAACTCTTGCAGAAATTTGTACTTTATTTTGCAGTTGGTGAGTTGCTATTTCCAAACAGTTTCAATCCACCTTTTGCTGTTTGTCTTCAGTTAGTCTGGTAGCCATGGTTACCAAAGGTTCCCTGTCAACACTACACTACTGAAAGTTATTTTTATGAGTGTATGCAGTGTTTACATACCCCACTGTCACATCTGCTCTCCAAAAGGCAATTCACAAAGGAGCAACAGTTTTGCTTTTTATTTGTATAAATTCATTTGTATGCCATTTAAAAATCATTTATATGAATAGCTTTTTATAATTAATCTTTTCAAGTTACCACTATCATGTTAATGAGACCAGTATTCCCCAGCACTGGAAAATCGCTGTTAATGCTGGTTATTTAATCTTGACAGTTTTAAGCTGTGAGTGGCTGAGAGCATTTCATCTGAAAGCTGCCTGGTGTGTTGACACGACACTCAGATGCACTGTTTTCCCCTGAATCATAAAGCAATTTGGAAAGCACCACTGCATTGTAAAACATGATCTTTATCACAAGCAACTGTGATGTAGCTTCTCTGTGTTATGATATTGGGATGGCAAGGACGTCCAAAGCTCTAATGCAGCGCATCGCTTTGATACGTGCTCAACATTAAGCAACTGAGTATTTCTTTTGATGTGGATATCATCACGCAGTTTCTTAAAGAGTGAGTCTTCCTCAATTGATTTTAATTCTTTTGATGTGTCCTTTTCAAGAGTTGCCCATTTTGTTTGGGAAATGTTCTCCTTAAACTTTCTTTTTATTGCTGTTCTTTCCTGATAGGAGATGATGGATACTATTGTAATTCCTATTCCTCTTTCCTAAAATTACTGAGGTTTCTCTTAGGGCTCTTATTTTGTACACAAATAATATTAATTGCATTGCATTATTTTTTCTTTTTTTCCAAAAGAAATTTTACTCACTGCTTTGAAAGACTAAACTCCTGCTTTTCTAAAACCATAAAACATCTATTATGAAAATATGTTCATGCGCTTCTTCTTAAGAAGACACTTTTGTTTATTCTAAATATGATTTTTCACTTTCTAGTCCCTCTTTCACTTACCTATATTTTTTCTGGAATTTAAATCCACTGGCTCAAAGTGCCATTTCTCATGTACCTTGCAGGGTTGTTCTGCTGAGCTCTGTGACTGACAATATGCTTCTTTCAAATATCGGACCCAGAACATCAAGGCCAATGAAACCTATTTTGGTCAGATGGGCAGGGAAATTGCCTTGATTTTGTTCCAAGCAGGCAATTAAGGAATGATAAATTGGAATCCATGTAAAGCTGGAAACCATAAACTCTCAGACGTGTTATGCACTTGGAAGTATAAAACACCTGATAATAATAATAATAAATACAATTACTTATTGTAAAACAATGAAAATGAGTATAAGCTTATAAGAATGATGTGATTTCAAAGCTGGAATTTGTTTGAAAATTTCAATTTAATCTTGTGAAATTGGTAATTGTCTCACCTTTTCTACGTAATATTTAAGTCATCTGCCCGATGTAATGTAAAAGTAATTTTTTAGTGCTTTAACATATGCAATTTCTATAATTTCTAGGTATAGCGTTTGAACTTGGAGCAAGCAGTGACCCTAGAGAAGCTGCAGGGAAGTAATGTGATTTTCTGCTATACTAGGTGGCTGATCCAAGTCATCTAGCTTATCAGAAGCCGGATTACTTAATAGCTTTTCTTAGTTGTGTTGGCTACATCTTGAAGCTGAAATCTAAATCCTAACTCCTACTACATCTTACAAAACATGTTGAATGAACAACATTTCAGTATTTTCCTGAGTGAATTTGTCAGTTTTCAGGCATTGCAAAAAGAAAAGAATATCTTTATGTTCATGCAGAGTTCTGATGTAGGAAATCCATTTCCAGTTCTTGCTTGTTTTATATTTACAGACTGTTTTATTTTACTCTTCTCATGTGGAATAACCTGTGACTCTTTTTAAGTTCTGGTTTGTAAGTTCATTGTGAATGCCACTACAGCCATGGATGTTCTTTGCCATTGTCAAACAGTAGAAACAGAATGATTGCTCATGGAAATTGTATTTCCTGGTAAGTTCTTCTTCCACATTATTTTGGACTAACACCATCATGCAGAGCAAAACAGCACAGGAAAGCACTGCAGCTGCAGGCAAGGAGCACAGATTGGAGGCTGCTCCCTATCGCGCATTCTAAATTTCACTTAAGAGCATCTACCAGTTTCACTGATGTCTATTGCTAAATGGACATTCATCACCTCGTAGGTATAAAAGTTTTCACAGCCATTGCAATTTGTAACCAATGGAAGGCTTCTTTGGATTAAAACAAATAAACAAAAAAGATATTTCAAAGACCTACTCAATGATGTTCATGCAGATAATATGACCTAAGTGAATACTATTGAATGTTGTATAGTACAGGGAATGTTGGGAAGGTAATTTAATTATTTTGATTATGTACTTAAGTAACCTTATTCAATAGCCAAATAATGGAATTTACTTGTCTACAAAATTATCTGAAATTGAACATTAACTCTGACTTTTTTCTCGTCAGAGTTTGAAAAAGAAACAAGTGGGATTTCCTTGCAACCAAGTTTTTGTCTTTTTCTTTATTTGTTATTTTCCTCTCTATGTTGCACTCTGGAATTACACTTTGTTACACTAACTAACAAGTGTAGTAAAAAAAAATTGAATATATTTGAAAATTAATATATTGGTTTTTTTGTGTGATTATCAATTGATATGTGTTTTAGAATTAATTTCCACTTATTTTTTCAATGTTTTCAATTTTTTTTCTATTCACAGGTTTGTGAATCTATTAAAATTCAGTCTTTTTAAGATTTCTCTTCCAATTACTTGACATCTTAAATGGATAAAAAACACAAGTCAGCAACTATTGTATTTTTATGAAGTATGAATTTTTCTTTCCACCTTAAGTTGTTCTTCATTAACTGTTTCTGAAAGAAAAATGGGCTGTGCTTTAATTGGAGCACTAAAGGAAGTGCAACTGCAGAGAAACACTTAGAAGGTATCTGTTAATCACAATTAGAAAGAAAAAAGATTTATCTTAAAGTCATTCAAAGAAAAGGTAACAATGACTTGTTTTAATTTCTCAGCTGCGGATCAGAGTGAATGTGCTCTTTTAAAGGAAAAGACCTGCAGATAATTCTAAGCAATAATTTGACCCTTTGTTTTAAATTCTTGCTGGATATTATCTCCGAAATTCTTTATTTAAACTGTATCTGGGATGCAATTTTTCTCACCTTTTCTCAATGAGGAGGTAGATGACTCCTCACTAGGGGAACCCTTTCTTTCAGCAGCAGGGTGTCTGAGACCGAACACACTTCAGCAGAGGGACCACCTTCCTCTGTGATGACCAGTCTAACCTTCGCATCTACTTTAAGCAGCTTGAGTCACACGGAACTAATATATTATGTCTTTAATTGGAGTGACAGTGCTGTGAACAAATGATACAATATTGGAGATGTGCGAAAATCAGTGTGGTTGAAGTCCAAGACTGAATTACCTGCTGGCTTCCTTGAAATTCTTCTACAATTGAATGTATTTAGGAACTGAAACCCTATGAGCTGGCAACAGCCTCTATAGCACTTCTTGTCTATCTGTGTGGTAAAATTTAAGAGCTGTTATGTCTAAAGTTGAAAGGGAAAGTCTGCCTGCCTGTTAACAGATACGGCTTTTTTGAAAGAAAAAATAGAATTCATGTGCATGAAATTAAATATGCATAGACATTTTGGAGGTCTGAGGTCTTAAACAAAGTTTTAGCAAAGTATTACTATTCATTTAAGCTCTATCCCCAAGATCGTACAGAGTTTAGATTATAAATGCTGTGATGTGTTCTCTACACCGGTTTTAATTATATATAAAATTGTGGAAGGATGTAGAAGAGAAAAGTGTCTTCATTTCAAGCCAGGTAATATTCCTGTCTTCTTGTACATGTTGCTTTTTAGATTTTGTAACCTCCACTATAAGATTTCTAATTTAGAAAGAGAATTCTCGTCTCAATGTCAGACTATTCCAGATAGCCTAGATAGGCAGGTTCTCCTCCAGTAATTGAAATTAAAATAATTAATGAGTGTGATTTATTAATTTTCATAGTTGTGAAAACGTTTATCTTCATTTTCATCAATTAAAGACACATTTGAAGGACAATGAATTACAACCTGTATCCTCAAAATGCAGAATTCTGAAAGATGCATGAATATTGATTTTATCATTTTTACTGTGAGGTCTTTATACTTTTATTATGGCTAATTGATGTATCTCCTCAATAATCCTGCAAAAAAAAAAGAGAAGAAAAATGTCTCTTGCCCTGTGTTGGATTTTTACTGTTCCTAAAATGAAAAAAAATTCCCTTATGTTAAATTCTAGTAAGAATTTTTTTTAAGAAGGGGTAAGATCCACAGTTCAAATTCTATAACCCCAGAAATTTGGTGAAGGTATGGGACACAGACTAAAATTTATCTGTAATGTTTGAAGTCCTACTTTTACACGGGTAACCAGGAGTAAGTATTCCTAGGAGAGCCAAGCCAGAATACCTTCTCAGAATTTCAAAATGTATGGTGAGTCACTGGGAGAGCAGTGACATCTCCAATGCCTGTTTCTTGTCAAAATAATATATAGAAAAGCAAATTCTAAGCTAATCTATTGTGGCAATCCTGTGACCTTTCCCCAGGGCATGCCCCATAAGGCCAAAGCCATTTCAGTAAGTCTGTAATTGGACAATTACCTTTTTTCAGCCTGTAAATGCTGACTCAGGGACTTGTCTCCCATTACTTATGTTTACCAAATGGCATGTGCATATTTATTTCATAATGGACACTATACATGCAGGAAAATGGTCTGTCTGCCATTTCTTATGGTTAAAAATGTGTTTTGGCTGTCATTTTTTTTTAGTCTCTCAGTGACCCAGTGGATTATTGCACTTAAATCCTTTTACTTCTGGAGACCTGGATTCAAATTGTTTGTATGAGTTGACAAGGGAAATGTGTTGGCCTCAAAATATTTCATACCAGATGTTTGCACACAACAACAATCATCTCCATAATTTGGCATGATTAATAATCTCTGTTCAGGAAAGCAGTTTTAGATACAAAAAACCAAGATACAGTTCAGATTCTAGCTGAAGCACCACAGTTTCTCACAGGAAGGACAATGGGAGAAAAAAATAACAGAAAGACATTTTCTTATACAAATATACTTTACTTCAATTAAATTTTATTAAAGGCCCCCAATTTTCAGATCTTTTCTGGAAAAATTTCCATAGAGAAATGACAGATTTTTACCTGGAGACAATTTTGCTTGACTGTCCCTATAATTTTTGTGACTTCTGGCTAAAGAGAAGAAAGCACCATCATCATATTTGTACAGCCATTAAAATCTCAGTTCTCTAATACTAAGTGTGTGGGGGACACAAGTGTGTGAAAGACATAGAAAATATGCATTTTTTGAGAATAACAAAAAAAAAGATACTTCTGATGTGGAGGCATAAGCTCTAAACATCAAAAATCATGTTCTATTTTTTTTAAATAGAATCTTGATTTTCTGAGTCAAACAAGTAAAAGGAGTTTCAACTAAACCACACATTTTGTGGTCACAATCAATAGTATTTAAGGTTTAACTACATGATTTGTTCCTTCAATCAGATGTCCTTTTGGAGGTCTAAATACTACAATTATTTACACTCATAGTTGGTTGTCAGTGCAAAATTTGAGGTTGCACTTAAAAATGCAGACATGATAAAAAGCAGAAGGATGCAAAATAAAGATATTCTATGCTAAGGTGTCAAAATAGACTAAAATGGTTATTGTTCAACTATGACCAGGCAAACAGCAACTGGCAGTTGCATAGCAGACTCAATACATGAAATGGAAATAGTGTCTGAAGAACATAGAAGCAAGGTTGACCAAAACAATTTTTGTAAATAGTAGTTAAAAAATTTTATTTTCATTCTCTGAATACTTTGCAGACTACTGCTTTATGCATGTGAAAATGTAATGAGAGCCATGCTGTGCGAGGCTGATGCAAGCAAAAAGTATAAATACTAAGGAAGTTTAGAAAATGTAGACAAGTAAAAATGCAGAACATATCCATGGAACTTCATGGATCTATTATGTAACTTTCTCCCATTTAGAGCTTAAGAACCAGTCCACTTCCCTGGGATTTACAATCCCACTCTCATTTTAATAAATTTTATTGTCAGGAATGCAAAAGTTGGGGTTTGGTTTTGATTTCTGTTGTTTTGCTGGTGGGTTTTTTAAAATATTTCAACATTTGATAGTGAATATTTTGAGGACAACATTAACAAAAAGGAACTATTTTAACATATGTGAAAAAAATCTTAATTCTCACTATCAATATGTTATCAATGCCTGGTTTGAATTTTATTTTTCATACTTACTTACTTTTCTCTACCCACATCAAAATTTTTTAGTGAAAATCACTTGATCTACCAATCTGCTGTCAGGAAATATGTTTTCTGAGTTTGGTTTTAGATGTATACCAAGATTGCAAAAAATGTATATATTTCACTGTGAAAACCTTGTAAATAGTCTTTCGAGACGTATCAAGCAAGGATATTTATGGACAAGGTCAAGTGAAAAAACAGCTATATGTGTGAAATTTCATTTTTAGATGTAGTGGAAGAATTAACAGAAGAATTTAAAAGCTCCCTTTTATTTAATTGATTTCTTACACCAAGTTAAGATTGTTGAGAAGTATTTCATTATGAAAAATTATGTCATGTTTTTGTCTTTTATATTCTAGGCCCTTCTTGTCATAGGGTAAATATGGTAAGAATTGGACAGCTAGACTAACTGAAGATGACAACAGGAGAAAGAACAAAGAAAAAAGTCTGTTGTAATTTAATTTTAAAAGGTACCATCATTTATTTTCAGTTGGCATTCAATTTTCAATACACTCATTTTAAAATGCATTACTGTTTAGTTTTGAATGTTATGGTAATTTGGGAATTGACTTAGCTTTTCTCAGAGTTAGAGATTTGAGGCATATTAATGAACATAAGTTTCAGATGACAAATGGTGCTTGAAGTTTCCATGTCTTTTAATTCATTTTTTATTAGAACATGGATGTTTTTCTGAAATATAGATGGCATTTGCCAGGCAAAATGGTCATCTGATTTCAACATACAATGTGATGCTTCAGTGAAGTTTGAACTTTAGAGTGATTTAAAATTCATTGGTAATAGTGCTATAAAGGCCGTGTTCCCTGGCTCGAAATGCAATAAACTGCAGGATAGTATCCCCTTTGCAGCCACACTGAACCTTCAGTCTATTTCATTTAGGGCAATTTTTTTTTTTTTTTTAATTCACTAACCTGTGAATTCCAGCTGTGCTTCATCATGCTTGCATTGTCAGAAGCAGGTGCTGGTGCATAAGGATTTTATTAAGGGAGGGAAAGTGAGTGGCATAAGCTGAATCATATTTGTTCAGAACACACTAGAAATATATTTACCCATTGAAAAGCTTACACATGCAGATTAGAAGGAATTCTTCATAAGATAAATTCATTTTGCTATATATTTACAAACTCAAGCTTATGTTTATAATAGCCAATCTGGATCAGTTAACATGAAATGATTGAAAACAAAACATTAAAAAATGGATTTTTCACACTCAATTTTTCTTCCTACTAGGCTCATAAATTATTAAAATTAAAAACATTTTCAAGATTCCCAATGCTTCTAGAATGCACAAATAAACAAGATGGTAGAGGGCTTTAACTGACACCCCCCTTTTTATTTCAAGTAGTACAAACCTAAGTTCTAGTCATATGCACAAGGTGAAATTCACCAGTTATATTACCTTTAAAATTGTTTGTCTTTACTGTTGTTCACCAGGTGACATTAAATATAGCTGCTTCATTTTTCCACTCTGGATATACAAATTACCTTTTTGCTTAGAGTGCTGCATGATGCTCTGTGACTTCTCTGCACTTAAATCTTCTCATGAATCCTCTACTTGCTGGTGCATAACAATAAAAATGCTCATCACTCTTTGCTAGAGCTCTAAAAGTTTCAGGAAGTGCAAGTTTAAATATGTGCATTGGGGAGCAGCAAGAACAGAGCTGCTCCTCAAGAGTGGATAGCAGGATCTGAGCAGGATCTGGCTGGGAGTGTCCTCAGCAATGGGATGAGGTCTCACAGCGCCAGGTCCTGCAGGCAGAGGTGGAAGCTGGTCATGGGCTCCACCAGGACAAGTGAGTGAGTAGTGGTCTGCCTCTGGGGTCATTCCACAGAAATCCAGGCTGGAGGAAAAGCAGATGGGAACAGACACAAAGCTGAAGACAAAGCTGCAGAATGAGGCCAAAGTCCATCCAGGAGACATGGATGCATACAGTATATCTTCAAGGGGTCCAGGAAAAAACACACAGGTCTACGCATGGTGCAGGGCCAGAGGCAGTGGGCAAAACAAATCTCAGGCAGTGACTCACATTGCTCCTCCTTGCACTCTCAAAGTATTTTACTTAGCTGATAGACAATCGCATCCTAATTTATCACTTATGAAAAAGTTCCTTCAAATATTTTTAATATTGTAAGCCTCTGTTATGTCTGTAGTAATATTTGAGTGTATCTCTATTTCTCCATCTTTCTATGAGTTACCATTTGAGAACATTGTTCTTCAAGGTATAAATGTAAAATGGCTCATCAACACTAATCATTCCCTGACAATGAGACAGGAAATTTCAAGATGTTCCAGCATTCCCTCATCAATTATTTTGTCCAATGACATATCTGTACCTTTCAGAAATTGTTTTGGCTCTTTTAGTTCTTAAGAAAATATTTCAGAGCATTGATGCTTTGTGAGGATTTCTTGATGTGCAGGAATTAATGGAACCCTGAGACAAAAAAAGACACAAGCCATAGCCATGTTGGTGCCCAAGAAGAGTGCGGATTCTGGCAGTGGTATGCTCTCACCTTTGCAGTACATTTCATTATTTTACTTGATTCAGCATTGGCATTACAAGGATATTTAATGCCTATGGTGTTGTTTTGGGGGTTTTTTCTTAACTTTTTAATCCTACTGATTGCTGTGCAATGAAACCTGAAAATAGACTAAGAATAATTTACTTTGTACTGAATCACTGAATACCTGAATAATTGAATACAAGGATCACTGAAAACCATGAAAACTGTTCTTAGGAGTTGGACGGTACTTCTTGATATTCAAGGCTGCTAGTTGATGTCAGGCACAAGATGGAAAAGTCTTTTAAAGCAAAGAAAACATTTCCACCCATCAATGTTTATGGAAAAAATTCTCATTAACTGAAGCTGATAGTTTCATATGCACACTGAACAGGAAAAGGAAACTATATATTGCCTGCTCAAATAAAGTCTTTAGTATTATTGATTAGCTGTGAAACAAACTCAGGTGAGTATGAAATTTGTTTAGGACTGCAGCATATAATCAAATTTAATTCTCCTTAATCACTTGTAAATGCTCTGTTGACTCTGATTATTTTGAAGGAATTATTTATGTGAGTTTCCTATATTTGATATCATGAGAAACGAATAAGAAAACTGAAACTTCTCTGTAATAGAGGAGTAGTGAGAATCTGAGATAAAGATACTGAATAACTACACCGAAAGTGTTTTGTATGATACTATTAATTTTACTTTCTTTTACTGAAGTCAACGTATAGGCTACTTCATAGCATGGCAGACTATAAAACTTTATACAGTTGACATCTTACTCTATGCCAAAACATCAAAGAATTAGGGTTTTTGTTGTAAAGAGCAGGGCAAGTAGTGAGGTGTCAGCAACACGTACTCTGCTGAGGTTTCTGAGGTGGCAGACTAAGTTCAAGATCCTGAGGTTTAATGCCTGATAATGCAGAAGGCATTGACCATCCGAGTCAAGGGAATGGCTTTGTCTGCTGGATGTCAGCTTTTCTGCACAGCCCAAGGATCCTCACTGTGCCAAGCACAGACCACAGCTGTAGATGCATCTGTTCAAAGCTACAGGTTGTGATGCCAACTTCACCTGCATGAATCCTGAATATCTGCCACTTATTTTCTAGAGTTGTCTTTCTAGACACATATCTCTCTTTACAGAAAAATACGTCAGCAATAAGATACAGGCTACATCATGGACAAATAGAGGTGAGATGTTCTCCCCCTGCTTTCAAATTATTGCTGAGCAAAATCAAGATCCAAGAGAAAAGCAAGCTAGAAAAAATTATATTTTAACTCTTGCAGCCAAGAGAAAAACATTTTTACACACAGAATCTTACTATCTGCAAAAGGAGGCGCAGCATGCATATGCAGGTATAAGATTTTATTTTTAGTTTAATGGTTTAACAATAGTTTAATGGTTTAGTTTAATGGCTTAACAATCTAATCAACAAAGAAAAAAACTCTCTTCTTATCAGCCCAATTCCAATAATATTTCTAGTATAAATTGTGTCATTATGACAGAAAAACCTCATCCACAGCTACAACTGTTACACTTTCAAATACCATTTTCTCTGATACTGCATTCACCCCCCAAAGATTTATGGGCCCTAAAATTTACAATCAAGCTTCACTGAACAATTGTGTGCATTGGGGTGGGGATGGGGGTGGATATATTTTAGAGAATCATCATTGTCATGAGTTCTTTGATACAAGGAGTATGATATTCCTGGTGATGTTTTCTGCCTCAGTCTCCCTGTTCACTTGTTCTTTCTTTGTTGCATCCCTGGGAGGTTTTAACTATCTAATTGGCTAAATACATGTTATTTGTGAGCAAGTCCTCTAGTGGGTTTCACCTTTGGAAGTAAAATTTCTAAAAAGGTAATACTAGACCACATATCATCTGAATGATGATATGATTTTCAAGTTTTAAAATCCAGGAGTTTTTATTCATGAACTATTTATATTTGGCCAGTTGTGTATGTGAAACTTCTTTTTATGTTATAGCTGTAGAAAATGCAAACAATATCTATTGCCAAACTTCTATGTCCTTTCCCTTCAAACTAGACATTCACGATGATACTTAAACTGTAGATCAACCAGTACATGAGCCTAATCAGAATCTAATGGAAGAATTCATCTAAGAATAAACCAAGCATTACAGTGAAAGGAGTATGAAATACCACACAGACACTTCCAATGCTCATTAATTTTCACATTAACAAAGGCACTGTTTTCCAAAGCATAACAGTTCACAAAGCAAAAACAAAACAAAAACAAAACAAACAAAACAAAACAAAAACCCCATCCCCCAAACAAGCAATGACAACAAAAAAAAACCCAAACCAAAAAATAAACAAACAGGAAGCAATATTAATAAAATTTGAAGTAATTTTGAGTTCTGTTTTCAGATAAATATATATTTTTTATTTTCCTACAGTAAGATTCCTAAAAGTTAGTGCTTTAAGTTTAATGTACAAGTAAATTTAGAAGCCTTGTTTAATACCAGGAGTACATGAGCTTTAAAATCTTTTTGCAGCACTTACTTTGGCTGTAAAGTTAAAATTTCACAGTTGCTCTTGAAAATGCCATTATGTGAATTGAAGTACTTTATACACCCTTAGATATCTGCTTCATGACAACAAACTTAGTAGACTATATTTTTCCCTTATTACAGCATAGCAGGAATGCAAAAAGGTATTGAAGATACCCTGTGCTGCTTTGTACTTAGCAAGCTCTTGAATTACCAGTGGGATGATTCAAGCTAAGCGGAGGTTTTGTAAAAGATATTTATTCCAAACACTTACATGGAATGGCCATATGAAAAATTCCCCATAAGAACAGCAAGACTGGTTGAAGTCAATTATCTGTTCTTTCTTCAGAGGTAGTCAAAGGAGTTGTACAAAGAATAATATGAGTAAAAATAGAAATATTTATTCTTTATGTCATGTAATAATTTAATTTATTGTTTCTTCTTCTTGTATTGTGAATAATTACTCCCTGTGTTACCCCTCATCACAGCCTATTATTCCTCCCAAGCTGTTTCTTTTCCAGGTTAAATAGTCTCAATCTATCCCACTGTTAAAATAATTTCAGTGATTGCCATTATTGCTATCTGTATCTTTTCTAATTGTACTTCATGATTTCTGACATTGAACAACCAGGATTTTACTATATTAAAAACATATGTAGAATAAAGTATTAAATTGCAAATATTTGTTTCCTAGTCCTTTCCTATTAACCCACAGGGTTCAGATTGTTAGTTGTAAAGGGAGTTGTTTATCATTACTGAGATTTTGTTTCCATAAAATTATCTGATATTACTCTGAATACTGTCTCCTGAATTGTAATGTTATTCTGAACAAACTTCTAAATAATGAACTGCAATATTTCCAGATACAAGTATTCCTATGTAAATCTTCTGTGTTCAGTTATCCATTCATTGTATTTGTAAACTATCTAGTTTTGCTGCCTTGTGGATTGATTTGTGACTACGCAAATAAATGTGATTAAAAATATTATAATTGTATTTTTAAGGGCCCAGGATGTGATTCTCCTAGGCCTCAAAATCTCTTTTGACCAAAATTATACTCACTCTAAAAATACCACCAACATCGTTATAAAGTGGTTTAACTTAGACAATATTCACATTTATATTGAAACTCCTGAGAGAACAGTCCAAAAAGCTTTCATTTGCACAGGTTTGCTGCTGCTAGAACATGGAGACCTGTGTAAAAATGTACCAACATAGGTTAGGCAACCCACACCCAGGTTTGCATGACTAGAGCACAATCTCTTCTCGGCTATGGATTGTAATACTTCCTGAGTACTTGCCCTGCTATTCTGTATTTAGTTCCCCTTCACAATTAGTAGGAGTTATGGTTTAGAATCAAATTAAAATGAGTTGTAATTCAGGATGAAATTTGTGGGGCTGTCATGCCCATGAGAAACTGTATCATAAAACTCTACACAGTGACTAACTGTGTATCACAAAAGCTCCACACATTAAAAAATGGATTAATTAAATAGTTTTTTGTTGCTTCAAGTAAGCAAAATGCTCCTAGAACATTATATTCCTTCATGATGCAAAAGAGTGGTGATACAGGGAAACAGAATTTTTCCATGGATTTTATTTAGGTATCCAAAATCCACAGGAAAAAACTCTGCAGTAGTGTGGCTGCAATGCAATAAAGAAACAACATCTTAACCCTCCAACATGATACATTGCCCCATTTACTCAAAATATCTGTTGAGAAGAGACACATCGCAGCCCTTTGCTTTTTGATCTTGTAATGTCTGACTCGTAAACAAATAATTTTTTCAGTTTCTGTCCTAGGGTTACTATAGTGCCTGTATCCCCAGTCATCTGTTCTGTGTGTGCTGTGTGTTCTGTACCTTTAAGACTGACTCTGAGAGTGAACAGGGAAGAAGATGCACGCAGTTTGTTTTGAAAAAAAATTTTCACTCCTCTTCACTTCTTCTTCGTCATCCTTGGGTGTTCGTCGGATGCACGGACAGCAGCGAGAGAGTTTTTTTCATTTTAGTTAATCTAGCTAGCTGAGGCAAAAAAAAGCTTCCTGGACCATTTTTTTTTCTTTTCCCTTTTTTTCTTGGGACTGTTTAAATCTACTCTGGACTGAAAAACCCAGGGGAGCACCAGGAGCTGCACCTGTGGCCCACCGAGCCTGAACCTGGGCATTTTCCCGTGCCGAAAGGGACCGGGACTGATAAGAGACTGAGAGAGCTGAGCTGGCTCACGGCAAGGACTTCTCTCAATTTTGCCATCTCTCCCTCTCTTCGGACCAGCAAGAGGTTTTATTGTTTCATATTATTCATCCCTTATGCTTGTGGGAAGTTTGTTTG
>VZDJ01000782.1:25539631-25611635 GCA_008694505.1 Cyanoderma ruficeps
AAAGAGCTTAGAAAAGTTTGTAAGAAGACAAAATATATATTTTTAGACTGGGCTTTCTATCCTCCAGTTGCCTGCTGACACTTGTTTGAAATGTTATCTGTCCCCTACCCTTGGACAATAATAAAGCCATATAAAAAATGTGCCCATTGGAAAGGGGAAAGACTTCCTGAGCATACACCATCAGAAAAATGTAGTTATGAACACTGTGACAGTTGCCCCCTGCACATACCCTACATGTGCTTCATGGGCTCCAAAGTTCTACTTATCATTGATAGAGTGCCTCATTCACCTGCTCTGCTGGAATATAAATAAAATTTCTTGGGTTGAAAGAAAAGGTTAATATGCAATACGTAAACAACAACAGAATCTCAGCTTACAGAAAATAAGCTGCTATGCTAGTTGGGTGGAACACAAATTGAATTTCTGCGTAAATGCCTGTTCGAGGAGAGAGAAGTCAAATTGACAAGAACACAAAGAGTTAAATCACAGTGCAAGGACTGAAAGCACTGCTCATGGCAAACACATATTGTGAAAGAATGATAACAAGAGTCAGTACCTAAAAGGAAGATGAAAGTAGAAGAACCTGCTTAAACTATAGGTAATTAAATACATTTAAGATTTTCTTATAATGTTATATTGCACTGATTTGCTTTGAGCATGTAAAGAAAATTTTAGTAAGATTTAAAGAAAAAACTTTTCCCAACTTCTTTTCTCTTACTCAAATACTGATCAGAGTAAAGTTCTAAAATTTTGTTGCTATTGTTAAAAATAAGATAACTGTAGAACTCTTCCAGTCTTACACATTTTTAGAAATGGAAGCTTGCAGTTTCAAGATTAAAGCTACAATGATAGTCTGCTATAAATGCAGTGAGCAAAACAAAGGAAGAAAAGAAGCCTACTGCAAGCCAAACCTGTTATGAAGTAGAACTCTGGTTGAAATAACATGTTGTTTTCTCTTTAAAAAAACCACACTGGTTCCTTCATCATCGCAGTTCCCAAAATCAAAGCTCTAGCAGAATCTCAGGAGACCTACACACTCCAGCAGTCTTCTAAAATCCTTTATTAAGCCTTGATCAGCTCTTACTTTTACACAGACCTAGTTTTCCTATTGCGCTTCACGTTCTCCTCTTCATATCTCCTGACATTTGGTGAATAAAGTGCTTTATAAAGAAAACATTACTTGTTTCGGTTACAATCCAATCCAACCAAACAAACAAAAAACCTCTCACAAAAACCCTCACCCAACTGCTCCAACCTGTAAGTCAGAATAAATTAAATACTTGAGCATCTTTATATTCATTACTTCACTTTTTTGGTGTCTTCTCTTCCATCTTATAGACCCTACAGAAGTACTCAAAGCATAGAGTTGAGCATGAAGGTTCACTGTGCCATAAGGAAAGTAAGGATTATCCAGAAGAATGGACTAGAGGTGTGTGAGAAGAAACACAGCAATATAGCTGAAATCATTCTCATTTCTGAAGGTCATGCACCTGAAGCATAATTGATAAAAATCTTTCCCCATACTAAAATTTGAAAGCTTTGCAGTGAATCTTTATACCCATGTGTAATTGCTGTAGCACCTGAGGACACCTAAGGAAGGTCTTCTGACTCAGATGCTGGGTTTAAGTAATGTACTAATAGAATTATTGGAATTACTTTTTGGTCAAGATATAGGAGCTACTTATACTTAGTGTTTGCTCAATGTTTTTTAAAAAAGTGAGTCATGGCCTGAAAGGGAGCATAAGGAAACACGTTTGTAGCTATGTTGCCTGGTAATCAACCACAACTCTAACTTTTAGATGAGCTCTTGAGAGTAAATGTAGGGAGCGGAGTTACCAAGACATGGCATTAGGAAGGTATAAAACCATAAAAATCTTTTGTCTTGTCTCTTCCCTGTGGAATGGATCCTACATACTTAATTGAACAGTGACCTAGTTTTTTATAAATATAGTGGAGAGGTGCCTTAAGGGTAAAGGGATCATAGCCTGGGGCCCCTCAAGCTGGTAAAGTCCCTTATACTGCATACTCTGAGATTATTAGAGCATTCTTTGTATCATCAGAGTATTTTCTTATCCAGCTACATTTTCATATATTTTGAGAAAACACAGTGATGCCATTGACAGTGCTCAAAACCAGAATTCTATTGTTTTCCAGAAATAAAAAGTCATGCTCAAATTGAAGTAGCAAAGGATAGTAGACCTGGAAAAGCCTTCTAGACTGTTGGCTAACTTTTTCCAAATATTTTCTTCTTTTTTTCTTTATTGTTCTGTGTGTCTTTGTGGTTTGCAGTTAAGAAACAATATCAACATTTTTCACAACCTTGCATATTGTTTCTGCAGCTTTTCGTCACAAGACATGGCACATTTGTTTGCAAGGAAATATATGAAAATGGTCACTAAAGTGAATAAGATGGCCACAGAATAGATTTTATTCATATCCATTTGCGTATATCATTCTGTGTGTAACATTTTCCATTTCTTACCAATATTACTGACATTTTTGTCTTTTTTATGTTGTCTTGTCTGAGGCAAAACTGGGAAGTATGAGTATAAATTCTTCCTTTGCTAAATTCTAACATCTTGAGCCTTTTACTTGCCTATATGTGGATTGTGCACCAGGCTAATGGCTGTTCTGGATGGAGTAATCAGTCTGCTGGAGCTGTTCCAATTGCATGGGATCAGCGACACTGGAAGAGACTTACATTAGTCCAAGACTATTGGCAAACATTCTGAGTCATGGGAAAACAGAGGTGTGAACAAGTCTTTTTTACATCCTCATGGCAGCTTCAACTTTTATCACAGCCGTCATTAAAAGAAGAGGTGTTTATTTATGTGAAGTAATTTATAATGTGCAGGACAGATTCACAGTTTTACACCAGAACACTCGCTGTAATCATATAGAAGCCAACAGTTATGGGCTTAAAATGAGTGATCTAAGAAAATATATTTTTTTTAAGACTAAATTTCTACACTTGAGAGTTTTAAAATTTTATATTGTGGCTAAAAACTATAGAAAAAATTAAAACATTGGCTAAACTGATAAATTATCTTAAAAGATTCTATTTAGTTAATTAGCATTTTCCAATGGCTTTAAACCAAAAAATTTATCTGATTTGCCCACCACCTGACTTCCAAGTGGGCCCTCTGGGTGGAATAAAACCTAGTTGCTACTCATGTGGGAGTCCACCTTTCTTCTTCCATGCCATTTGCCACGCTTCTGCCTGACATTCACACCCACCAAATCCAAAAGGTACTAAGCTGTACCCCTGAATGCAGGCTCAGTGAGCAAGCTAGCCGGTAAGCAGCTGTGAATACTCGCATAATCTCCCCCAGAGTTATGAGAAATGGAACATATAAAGAAATACTGCCCCACCTGGTTTTAACAGATGGTAATAGAATACATACTTTTGGTTACATCTTGCATTGCAGCTTAAGACACTGTTATATAAAGATTTATTCCGACACATGACAATATGCATGTCCTCAATCCACTGTGATCAGGGCTGATAGAAAACAGCTCTGGTCCTGAAATCTTATAACCACATTATACTGTCACAATACTTAAGTTATTATACCTTGACATGCAGGTCAGTTATATGGAGCAGAATTATGTCTTCTGGCTGATGGCCAATATCTTGTTAATTCAAACCATCAGCAGGAGAACTTGCATCAGTCTTAGACTGTAAACAAGTTTCCATCATAACTCTCAATTTTTAAGAATTTGCATTCATGGAAGGTAACATTCTTTTAGACTATTTTCTATGGTTTTCTCCTTTCAAAAAGAGTTTTTTCAACTATTATCAAGCCAAACCCTTTTGACTTGCTTTAATTCACCTATAATTTTAAAAAAATGAAAATCAACAGTTCTCTGTAAATTTTACAGCTATTTCCTTTTATAAAACTAATTCTAACCAAAGTAACTGCACTTAAAGCTTGAAAACTGAGATAGACATAATTTTCTTTGAGTAATGAAATCTTGGGATGAAATTTACCAAGCTCGGTCTCTAAACAGATAATTTTACTTTTCTTAGAGTAAAATCCAGTTATCTGTTCAAGGACGCCTTTGGTGATTGTCCTGTGAAGTAATATAACCTTCTCTTTAAAAAGGCTGTAGCAAGAAGTACCCAAAGTTTCCATTGAGTACCAATACTTTGGCTTCATTAAAATTTTTTTTTTAAATTACGGTCTTTTGCAAAAGGCTTTTTGAGTGTAAGTAGTAGAAAAAAGACTATTTTGTTGTCACTGTAAGGGTGTTTAATATGCAGTACAGCCCATGTGCACAGTCTAAATTATAGAGAACAAGCATGACCAGAATAGTCATTTTGCTACGCTTCTGTTGCAGTGTAACATCCAAAACTTAAACACCTCATCCAAGTGGGATGGTCTGAGGCAATGATGGTCCTATGTAGCCCAAGAGGTGAGAGTCAGAAAGCAAGTCCAGATGTCTACAAGCACATGGAGGACAAGGCTACCTGTCCCTAGGCCACAAGCTTTCCAGTCAGAATCTCCAGCTCCAGTTCGGATCTGGGCAGGGCTGGCATTCTACCAAGTGCCCCTTTGTTACAGAAACAGAATTTTATCTTAACTTTCCTGAAACACCAGAACTCCAGAAGGCAAGGTTCCTTAAAAGCAAATTGGTTCAGGCCACTGAGCCTTCAACTTTTCTACTTTTCTCATCAGAAACAAGTGCAGCAGCTATTAAAGCTCCTATTTTCTATGGCAGAAGTGATTTTGATCCAGCCTTGAAGATCCAGATCCTCAAAGTTGAAATTAATTTCTGCGTCTACAGAATTTTCTGGGGCTGATGCCTACATTTTCTCGATTCCACGGTGTTCATTGTGACCAAAGGGAATTGACACTCCAAAATGGGTCCTGCAGTTCTTGGAGCAAAATTACGGATTTCTTGATAATCTTGATACCTGGATTTCGTGACTTATTTTATTTATTTAGGCATTCATGTTGCATATGAAAAATTATTTCAGATGCATCTTTGGATTTTTTTCCTGACCATTACATTTCTAATCATCACCACAGACTTCAAGCAGCAGTATTCCTTTGGCTGCTTGTGTATTGCTAGGGTTGTCTCTAGTATCAGCCAAAGCTGAAGTAACCTTGTACCAAGAACAGAACTGGCAACAAGAGGAAAAACAGACCAGATGCTTTGATTCATCCAATGTACCAAATTGTCTTTATCTTATGTAAGTAAGGCTCCAAGCCTTGTAAAATTATGAGCTCTCTTTCACAGGCAAAATCTCCACAACTGAGATTCTAAAGTAACAGAAGTGTTTCTGTGAGACTGCACTCAAAAAAATGTTTCAGGTACACAGAAGTGTTAGGTGAGAACTCTGGGAGGAGGCTAATAGAGGAGCGAGACACACTGTGTCCAGATAAATTCTAGGGGTGATCCTGCTGTAATTATGAGTTTCTCTGCTAACAGATGTTCACATTCAGAATCTGCCTGACTGTGGGTAATAGAAGAGATTAACATTTGCCAACCACTGACCTTGTGTTTTATATGGCTTTCCGAAATCTACCAGCCTCAGAAAAATCAATAGCAGTACTAAATAGGACAAAAAAATTGAAAACTGGCTGAGCATTTCCAGAGATGCAAGCTACATCCATTAAATTTTAATTAAGCGAAAACTGTTTAAGAGCTAGAGACTTTTTGTCTCTTTTTTATTTTTTTTCACAGGTAGCTTAGACATAGGCAATTACTTTTCTATTTTTGAAAAGATTCCTGATCTCATGACAAAGTTTTCCTGAGTTCATTTATCTTGGTTGTTGACCTGATTGGCACAGCACACAGTTTGAGACAAGTTAACAGAAAAACTGAAGCAAATTCACTGAAGCTTATTTCAAGTTTGATTGGCAGTGACATTTTACTTTTAGGAAAGAAATAAGAAAAGTTCAAATGAAAATGTGTTTGTTTTTATACAGAAAAAAATACATTGATTTTTTTTCCCATTAACAATCTAAGTATCTTTTAAGGTGCACAAGGTCATAGTTTATAGCCTTAAAAATTGTGGCTAACAGGTATAGGGAACAGAGCACAGTTAAAAGGATTAAAGATCAAGCTTGGTGAAAGAAGACAGGAGGAGGTTCATGGGCTGTTGGAGGATATTAAGACTTGGGAGAATGGGGGGCATTTTATGGCTGCCTAGAACTAATTTGGTAGGAAAAATATTTTTATCTGGCTTTTCATTAGTTACTAAAAAAATATGTTGGAATTCTATGTAGATGAAAGAAGGCTAGTGGCTGATATGTAATTCCTCGTGCATCTTGGGTTGATTTCCAGTACACGCAATTATTAGAACTACTTTTACATGTTAGTTGATCAAAGGAGAGTTCTTAAATGAAGCAAAGACTGAAATTAAGGAGGGCCTAGAAAATATATTTAATGAGGAACAGCTGACATAATTGGGGTTGTTTAGTCTGGAGAACAGGAGGCTCAGGGGGACCTTATTGCTCTCTACAACTGCTTGAAATGAGATTGTAGTGGGGTAGTGAGGGGGGTCAGTCCCTTCTGCCATGTCTCAACTGAAAGGACAAGAGAAAATGTCTATAAATTGCACCTGGGGAGGTCTAGATTACATATTAGAAAAAAAAAGAATTCTCAGAAAGAGTCGTTAGGCTTTAGAATAAGTTGTTCAGGGAGGTGGTAGCATCGCCATCCCTGGGAGTGTTCAGGAGGTTTACAGATTTGGCCCCTGGGGGTATGGCTTAAGGGTGATCATGGTGATGTTGGTGGTGCTGTAAGGTGCCTAAATGTTGGCCTAGATGATTGTGAAAGTTTCTTCCTAAGAGGATTCTCTGATTATCTGATTCTGTAAAAAGGAAAAGAGACCAATTCAAAATTTGAATTTGTATTTTAGTAAATATTCCAGTTTAAACTCGCAAATAACTTACTTGAAGTTTAGGATCTTCACTGCACTACAAACAAAGCTCATTGTGTTATGCATCCTTTGGATGGATGGCTTAGCATGCAGGATGACTGACCAGCCCTTACAGAAGTCTTCAGCCTGAATATCAATGTGATGGCAAAACAGAAGCCTCACACTTGCTAGTTTCTGTCAAACCCCAGTGATTCTGCTTCATATACTGAATATACATCGATCCATTCCTAGAAACGAGTTCCTTACCACTGGAAATATGCCAGTAATCTGGCACATGTAATCTTCTATATCTACATGGAAATTCTTTCCTGTATGCTTTAGTCAATGAAATGTTTAGTAGCACTGACCCAAAGCAAATTATAGTTGTTTCTAACATGCAGGCAAGATAGATTCACTCAAACTTCATTAAAGTTTTCAATTCTACCCTGAAGGAAAATATCAAACATGGCTTAGGTCAATTAAATAGATTCCTGGTATGACATGATTTTAATATATAAGAGTATCTCAAACATCTCAAAAAGAAAGAGACTCAAAGCATGTGTAACAAAGCTTCAGGATCAAGACTGAGATTTATTAGTCATCCTTCAATACCTTGAGACCAATTCAATTTGTCAGAGCTGGATATCATTGCCATTTTCCACAGAATCCTGGGTTTTAAATCAAGGCCAACATAGCATCTAACCTTGGAGTGCAAAAGAATTTATAGTATTGCTGGAAGGGCCGTGTCTCACAGGGATTTAAATCTTTTGAATAATCCATTCTGATTTTTTTTCCCCTAGAGGTGTAAAAGAGGACAGCTGCTACTATGTTTAACAGATTAAGCAATAAAATCACATGTGCAGCAAGAGTGGTCCACACAGTAGAATTATTATATGTATCTTCAATATTTATCCAAAATTAGCACTTTACACTAAGAGAATTCTGTTCTTCTAAACTGTCTTAGTTGACTGACATTCATTCTCTGCCATGTTCATTTGCTTTTCTTGTGTGTGGAAGTATTAGGAAGAATACTATTAATTTTGAATTAAAACTTTTAGAGCAGAAATTACAGCATGACACATTATGTATACCGCACCAGATGTATATGGAGTACCTATTTTTTTTTGTGTGTGTGTGTGTGTGTGTGTGTGCATGCATTTCATACACACACATGCATCTGTCAGGATGATGCAAGTGGACACTCTTAAGAATTGTGTTTCAATTTTTTACATTTCAGTCAAAATACAACCAACCAAACTGAAATTTGTCATGGCCTAGGTTCATGTTAAATTTTAGCAAAAAATTGTTAAACTCTACCTGAAAACTAAGTAAAAAGACTAGTAGTACACAGTGTTTCTGATATTGCAAAATTCTGACAGTTCATCTTTGATGAGCTCAAGCACTGCAAATCCCTGAAGAATTTTGAAGTTCACTGAAGACGTGTCTTTTGCCACCTTGTGAATATCTGCCAACATTTGGGTAAAACAGCAAACTTTCAAAGCAATGTTGTTTGTAAATGCTCACTGAAAATCTTTTCTTAGCTGGATTTCTTGATTTTTCCATGTGTTGAACATGTCCAATCCTAATGCTGCATGAGACTTCCCTTTCCACACAGCTTGGAGCCCCTGCAGGGGGGCTCACCACATAGGTGAGACATACAGCTGGCAGTAGATCAGAGAAAGTTAAATGTGGCTGAAACTGAAATTCTTTCTATTTCTGTATCCTATAAAATGCAATGCATAAAACCATCCAGAGATATCTGTGTTAGTTATTACTGATGTATGAAAGAACTCGTTCAAAAAAGAGCAGCAGTAGGTTTGCATTCTGTGTTTCTCTCTTACACAAGCCAGACATTACATTTCTACTTGAACTTAGGGTGTGGGCATCTCCTTAACATTTTATGTGCAAAATAGCAAACTTGCCTCTTCAGGAGGAACTGATAGGTAAGTACAAAAAATGAACTAATTAGATTTTTCTCCTAATCTTTGATTAAAGAATTACAGAAGGAAGGTACTATCCCCTTAGCTGAATTAGAAATCAAAATAACCTAGATGAAACTTTAGATGGAGAATATACACATTAATCGGGTGGAATTTAGAGAACAGTGATTAGTATTTAGCTTGAAATATTGTATTTTTTAGTCACTTTCCTGTTTGCAAATTCAATGAAGTTATTCAAAGTATGGAATATTGAGAATAAAGCAAAGGACTACATATTAAGAAAAAAAAAATTAGTTGTTGGGTTGGGTTTTTTGCTGTTTATGCTGGCTGTTGTGCTGATGGAATATGTCTATAATTAATCTCTTTTTATTCTAAAAAAATAAAGTTTCTGAAGACAAGAGACAGCAGAATTTCATTTAAGCGAATTACATTAGTGATGTCAGTCAACTAAAATAAGCAATCTTAATATTTAAAATTATACCTACCTTGAGCTTGAGTAAACAGAGTATGGCTTGTTTTTCCACAAGCTTATAGGGTACTCCACATTAGACAACTAGATGGCTAATGAAAATTAAATATAATTTTCAGGCAAAAGCAAAATTTTTTAAAAAAGAGAAACAAAAATGCTACTAATGTCAAAAAAGGCAATTTTAATTTTTTATTTATTTACTTATTTTCCATTATTGCAAAGGAAAGTGAGAGGATTTAATCTTGGATCACACAAAGCAATGTAAATGCTCCAGATCCTTCAAGATTCATAAGCTGGAAGGCAGGAATTATTCTGAAGGCTCCAGAATTAATTCCTGCTGTTTCCATGCTTAGTCTGGAATAGGAAAAGCGTGCCATATCTATTCCCCAGAATCTTTGGCAATGCAGTGATGACCGTGCTGTTGAAATCTAAATAAACTTAAAACTATCCTGAAATTCATTATTTTGTTGCAGTCAAACAGGTCCTAAGTAGAGTTCTCACATTTCAAAATATATTCATTCATTCATTCATTCATTCATTCATTCATTCATTCATTCATTCATTCATTCATTCATTCATTTCAGACATTGCCAGGGCTCTCTCCTGCCNCTACTGCATAGATAGCAACAGCTGAAAAGCCACACCAAACTGAACAAAATAGTGGTGAAGTCTCAGATATTAAACACCAAATAGATGCAGGCACCAAAGGCAGTCAATGTTTTCAATTTCCAAGTGTGTTAAGAGCAGCATGAGAAAACACTTAGAGCAAGATAAGAGTGCTTCACAGCATCGGGGGTGCTGATTGGCTGGTGATTTGTAAGGTTGAATTGCACGGCAATCTAAATGCATTTTGATTGTAACACAACTTCAAAATTGCTAAGACTTTAAACACTGCTGATTATTCCAAATTATTAAATGAGCTAGAAGAAAATTACCTATGAAGCCAAAATAAGCCTTGATGATTTATATTAGTGGTAACAAAAACATGTTGATATTAGTAAGACTGAGGAATAAACAAGTACTTTGCTTCTGGGACTGAAATTCATGAGAATGTGCAGATGTAAGAGTATTCATGTTCCCCAGAATATATACATATTTCTATATTTAATTTTCCACTGTGGAAGAAAGATTGAGAATTCTCACATCCTGAAGTTTTCCAACCACCTTAAATACCTTTTCTGTTAGAATATGTAATTGAATGTAAAAATAATGTAATGGTGTAAAGCTAGATAGAGACTGAAAAAGGATGCTTCTTCTGGGAGAACACCTTTCCTCAAAAATATTCTTGGCAGGCATAGGAGGTATTTTAAATAGTTTAAACTGCTTTGCTGCTATCTAAGTATCTTAAGCAACATTTAGAATTTCTTATGCTTTTCCAAAAAAGATTGCAGTATGTTGAACAGATAAATTAGAGAACAATTCAAGTTGCTTATTTGGAGATAATGAAGAAATTTAATAGAACATGATAGCTCTGCCACTAAAGTGGCAAAGCATATCAAAAACTCTGATTGATCACAAAGTTACTAAGGAAAAGTCCTGGGTTACACAATATAGAACATTCCATACAAGTTTTATTTCAAGTGCTCCAAAATTTCCCATGATAGAAACTGGTTCCAGATAAGAAATTATTGGTAATAATTGTGACAAACTAAGCACTCCAATTGTAAGTTTAAACCTGTTTGAAGTTCCATTCACTAAACAAGGCTAAAGCTTTAAAACTGAAGACATGCTGAAGAACTTTTTTTCTAAGTCAGATCCTTTTTGGTTTTTTTTGCAAGGCTCAGACACAGGTTTTGATTGCAAGAGGTTGTTGTGATTTAATGTGTGTTGGTAACTAAGCCCCACACATGGGGGAGACCTCATTTTTATTTCTGGATCTTTGCACAGACTTAGACTGAACTTCAGACTGTTACTTGTCACACAGTTGCTGGTGTAAGTCGAGGTCCCTTCTGGCTCCATTGCAAACTACCATCATGTTTTCAGCTACTCCTGATTTGGCATCAGGTTGCTTTGAACATCAACAGTACATCAAATATGTTAAAGTATTAGCAGTTCCTCCTATTAACACATGCAGAGACTAAACTTTGTGAATTCTTTTTCTTGTATATTAAAAACATATGGATTGAAGCCTCATTTTCAGCAACTAACATTTTTGCATGCCAGGGAACAATTTATTGATTTTGCAACTGAATTATTCAAGTTACTTATTGGCAGTGAAATTATGCAGCTTCAAAAAAAGCTGAAACCAATACAAAATTCTAAAAGAAAAGTGCCAGGTACACAAAACTGAGTTGTTTAATGAAATTATAATCTTGTCTGCATGTGGAAAAATCAGTAGTGTCTCAAATGTGAAATAACAAATTATTGATAGTCATTAGACCTGATTCACATCTTGGAACAAATCTTGCATTTAATCAATAGCAGCATTTAATTTTCAAAACTCCAAACTCCTACAGATTTGTAAATCTGAAATAACTTATGACAGGTAAAATGATACCCATACCACCTATATTTAAAAAAAGGCTTATATGTTGTTTGAAATACTTAGGTTAATGCTCCTTTCAAATATTGAGGACGTAGTTGTATTCTGAAGCTCAAGAATTTTCATGCATATGATAGCTTTCTTGACAATATTGATAACAGAGATACACCTAACTACCAGCCCACTGAGAGGAGAATTTAGCCTTTGGCTTGAAGCACTCAGTTTCCATCACAAATCTTCCTATCTACCCATATCGAATTGAACAGTGCTGCAATTGAAATTCTTATGCAATGTGAAATACGGAATTTGCAGATATGAATGTTCTGAGTTCAAAACTACTTGAACTATTTAGAAGTGAAAAAGGTCCAGGATATATCCCCCAGAAATTAGACATTTCATGAAGTTTAATTTTATATTGGGACTTCATGATTTAAACTCTTTTGTTATTTAGATCTGTAGTATAGGCTCTCACTAAAGGAGTTTGAAACTACTGCCGAACAGAACCTCTGCTTCCCACAGTTTTGAGCAGACTTACCTTGTTTTGTTCATATTAGCTCTTTGCTACAATTTTTCATTTATTTATACCCAAGTACCATGGGCTTTATTTTGTCCCCTTTTCCCTTGTCCTGTGGTGGTTCTTTTGTGTCCCACCCCTCCCATTTTTTTTGCAAAATTCTTACCGTTCTCCATTAACATAACAACAAAATGCAATGAACAGTTCTCATATGGTCCATTATTTTCACAATATTCTCATGGTTTCAATTCGTGTGTTCTTGAATTCACTTTATTATCTTTAAAATAATGATCTTTATCATGTTTTGATGGAAGCCACAAAACTCAAAATTATTTTAGAATTCTGTTTCATTTTCTTCTTCAAGTGGGATCCCACAATCTTCTTTCTGTGGCTTACAATAAGTAGGCCTGCAGAATATTGCCTAAAACTGTGATATTNTAGCTAAAAGATAACTACTTAACAAAAATATTTATTATATCTCCATTTGAGGACTATACATCTGTTTAAAAAAGTCTGTTTCCCAGTGAGGAGAGAAAAGACACACTACAGTTTGCCACACTAGATAAGCATCTTGCCTTTGGCAGTAAATAATAGTGGATCTTTAACAGAAAGGCAAAAGTCACAGTGAATGCCTCTAGACATGAATTAAATGTTGTAGACTGGGATAAAAGGTGGAAGGAAATTTGTCTCCTGACCTTTGTAGGAATCAACACACACCTCAACACACATATAGAGAAATACAGAATCAATCACAACTACTAACTACGTGATTGCTTGATTATTCAACCTGGTGACTGAAATGAAATTTAAAAATAATAATTTGTTCAAAAAATGTTTTAAAATTTAAATTATATTGTTACTTGTTCACTGAAAATGGAAAGCTTTTCAAGGGAAATGTAATTGGAGCAACAAATGTATATGCTTATTCTCAAAATAGCTGAAATGAAAAGCTTCAATTTTAATGAAAATATAATCTCCTTTTTTAGTATTCAAAACCCACAAATATATGTGACTTCTTGAACACTGCAGAAGCAATATTTGGCCAAATGAATTTTTGCAGTGTAGTTTATGAGATAGAGACACAAAACCTTGTTACTTTGAAAAATTAATTCAAGGAGTTGTTACATGTTTGAAAAGAGAATTAGAAAAAATAAGAGTGTTTTAGGGCTTGGTTTTACTCATTAAAAGAAATTCTCCTTCTCTTCTTTTTCTTTTTTAAAGTGCTTCATGTTTCTCCCATAGTCTCTCTTCAATCAGGGAAATAAAGTTATTGTAAATTTTAGGAGGAAAAAGTCCATTCAATCTTGAAAAAAACAGCACTTAATTCCAACTCAAAGTGTACAGATGACATTTCTATTCAATTCTCTTCCTTTCAACTGGAGTAAAGAGTTCACAAAATATTTTTAAGGGATGTTAAGTGAAGTCCTAAAGTTAAAAGGTAATAAATGGCAAAAGCAAAGGAATTGATGAGTGGGGAAAATAAAAATTATTAAAATAAAATAATGAAAATAAAACAATTGGAAAGCTTTTCAGTTATAGAAATCATTGCCATTCATCACATCAAACACATATTTCTTGTAATAACTTGAATACTAAGTTGCTCACACTATGAAAATATCTGTGATTTCAAGAACACCATTCTGAAACTAAAGACAAGAAAACTTTTTTACATGTAAAACTGACTGGGAGAAAAGACTGTGTCTAAATAAGAAATAATTGCATGCAATAGATTTTTAATCTTTTGGGATTGGCTCAGAGAAATCAGATGTGATTTGAGTTAACCAATAGTGGCAATTTGTAACTGATTAGTTTTATCCCCACTTCACTGCAGCAAGCGGGGATCCCTGCAGAAGGAAGATGACTTGGAGTTTCAGATGTTGAAGATGGCTGAGAATTTTTCTCTTTAAACACTAGTTAGCTAGGGAACTTTTTTCTTCTCTAAATTTGAGAGCCAGAAGAAAAGAAGACAGGAAAAAATTATTTCTCGTGGTTTGATGATATTTATGTATTTAGTATAAAATTGTCACTACTTGCCAAAAGACTAGAAGGAGTACGAGCACAATTCAAATAGTATAACCTTTAACTAAAATAGGATGCAATAATGAATCATCAGCAACCACAAGGAAAATAACCTCTAGAATTTCTGTTAAGGCAGGAACATAAATAATATTGCATACTGAGAAATTATCTACCTGAGGTTTAATTGGATAGTTATGATAACAAGAGAAGATGTGGAAATTTTTGCTCTCTGGTAGACACTGAGACTTGGGGCACTTAAAAAGTTCTTGTGGCAGTTTAAGTTACTACATTAGCTACCCACTATATTTTACCACTTCCGCAGAAGAATTAGCCAAAAAGAATGAAAAAGAGTTCATAGAATCTATAGTGCATGTGCTTCCATGCAGGGTCTGCCAACTCAATGCAAATCCAGTTTAATTTTATTTTTAAGCCAAGGTATGATATTCGATCCAAGACTCCTACTGATGTGTAGGCAGGTGTTCCCTTCTGACAGCTTTGCCATGGAAATAGAAACCTCAAGCAGAAAAAAAAGGCAAGCAGCAGCAGTGATACCATCTTTATTTTAACAGGACTCACCAGAGTTCATCTGTCAGTGTTGTTAGTTCCCCAAGTAGAGATCAAAAGAAGCAATTAGAATTCTTTCCATCAGATTTCTCTTTTCAGATAGTATTTCTAATGGGAACTCTGAAACAACACTTTAAATACCTTTCATCTTATTTTCAGATTTAAAAGATTAAGTGTTCTTCAATTTATCTGAAAATCAGGATCTTTTGTGTCTGTAAAGAAATTCCTGGAGCCAAATTAAGACATATAGGCAGAATACTTTATACCCTGTTAAGAAGGATAAGATTCAACGTGAGTATGTCACCAGATGAGGCCCTACTGGGACACCTAGAAGCAAATATGTCTCAATATCTATTTTATGAACAGTTATCCTACCAGAATAAATCCATGCCCATATACATATTTTTTTATCTGACCTAACCCCTGGTTACAGGTAGAAACATTCTATTTTTTCCTGTAATTTCAGTGTTGAGGGTTTTTTTCCTTCAAGTAATCATCTGTTTTTGCTAAATAGTGTCAAAAACTTCTTAGGTAATGTGCAGTACAGTACTTTTTGATGTTCCACACATCAGCTTGCTTCAGCCTACAGCACCTGATGTTACAAGCGATAAGAAACATGACATGACCAACGAGACTTAATAAAATGTGTTACAATCCAAAGCACTGCTCTGAAACCTAAAATGACCTTTTCTTCATTATTTTGCAACATTTTGTTGTTTGTACATTCTCAGTGTAACATTTTTTTTTTCGGTTTAAAAGGGTGGCATTAAAACAATATGAAAAAGTTTATATTGAGGAAAGCACTGGTCCCAAATACTCTAACACTGATATGATTCTAAAAAACCAGGAGTTTATAGGCAAAATGTGGAAAAAAAACTAGAAACAGAGATGGAACAATGAAATAATGTATAAACATAATCCGCTCCAGTTTTTAAATAATTAATAGACAAAAATGTTACTTGAGAAGCTGTAAATCTGACTGTAAAACCTACTAATAAGTGTTAATGACCCCTGTGAACTGGACAGCCTACATATATGTGTGTGAATACACACACACATATATATATGTATAATATATATACACTACAATATGTAAATGTTTAGGTCTGGATGGATAAATTAAAAGATTAAATGAAACCAGGAGAATGGGAGAAATGGAAAAGTAGGAAACCTGTAGGAAGAGGAATAGAACAAATGAGAGTAACAGGATTCAGCTGAGGTATATATTATTGTGACTCAATAAATACAAGAATTGCCTCTGTTTGGGCAATTATCAGGGATTATCAGGGTTTATCAGGGATTGCACATGTAACAATGCCTAAGTGACTTCAGCTGATATTGTACTTCAAAAGACTTAGAAAGGAACCTAAGAAAATGTTTTTAAATTATCATATTCTTATTTACTAGATGGTCTTCACATTTTGTCATAGAATATGTCATCACGTATAAAAAATGCATTTAAGATTCTTGATATTAATTTCTTATTAATATGTATTTATCTAAATATTAAGTTGGCTGACAGTTACAACCATTATTAGGTTGTGGGTGAAAAACTGAACTTAAATAAATCATTCAAAAATCAACTGTGCTTAACTTGTAATATAGTTTCTTTGTAATTTCTTACCCAGAAATTACATTAAATGTTTTATGTGTCATCATCAATCTACTTTTCAGCATCTGAAAAATTCAAATGCATCCAATTATATTAATTTCATTGAAAAACAATTGAAATGAAAGAGACATTTTAATAATGTTTTGCATATTATTTTCAAAACTGAATTAATGAAAGTTAAAATAATGTGAAGTATAATATTGCTCATTCATACATACTTTGTTGTTTTGCCATTGTTTTTAAGTAATTTAAAGTATTAAAATTTTACTTAGGAATTTAATTACAATGTAACTTTATGCTCATGGTAAGCACACAATACGTAACTTGATTTCCTGAACACTTCAAAAATAGAAATGGTGCATATTTCTATTAGCCACAGGGTTTTTGTTACAAAATCTCTGCATATTTATTTTGTAAGTTTTTTGATGTTGCTCAGATATCTCTTTTCAAATTACATCAGTTGACAGTGGTAGGAGTTATATAAGGAGAGAATTAGATCTTTATTGAATTAATGCCTGATCTTGCTAACTCTCAATTTTGCTCCTGAATTAATCGGAACTTGAATGAGACCTTTACAACAAATTTTGAAAAGCACCTTTTGATCTCCAGTGGCAAAATTTTATTCTGCTTTACAAAAACTGTGAAGATCTCATGTGATACCAAACTGACGTAAGGTCCTTGCTGACAATGAATACAGATCCATGTTGGATTCATGTTCAGTAATCCATCTTTCGTATTCCCGTTCTAAAAAAATACCCATTTTACAAAGGGCAGAGAAGCCCTTTGTAGACACGAAAATTTTGCTATCAGGCTAAAGTGAAAAAAGGCAAAAACGTGTTACTTAAGATTTTCATGAGATATTCAGGATGGGATGTAGTTGAAATAATACTATTAGCTTCAAATGGAAAGTAAGGTACATTTATCATGTTTCTAAGACCCTGTTCAGGAGTGTGGGTGGAGGCCATCACTGAATAGCTAAATAAAGCAGGGTCAAGGAACAAACCTCAGTTCCAGGGTCAAGTGGTACAGATTAACTAATCCATAATGTTTGGAATGAGTTCTCCCTGAAATACACTGATTTTATTTGCACTACATTATTCTAGGTTCTAAATCCCCCTTGGCCCCAGGAAAGAAGATATTACTTCTATTTTTAATCAATTTGAAGTGCTTAAGATTACATTGTATGTTACTGGAATGGTGACTTAGTTCCTGTGAGGTGGAACTCTGTGTGTTAGACCCAAGGAATTGATTATTCTTGTGTTAGGTATGAAAACCTAACACAAAACTCAACCTAACACCCTCTACTTGGAGGGTGCTGGTAAACAGTAGACTTAGGGAAGAGATAAACCTTAGGTGGTGTTACTCCTGTTGTGTCTTGGAGTTCCTGGAGTGACTACATGTGATGATATTTTCACTAATTTTGGACATTTCCACAGCTCAACCTGCCTCCGGCCAGCTGCATGCACATCACTGCATGTCTCAGCTTTACACTTCTCACTGCTCTTGTTCCAGTGAAAGGAGCTGGAAGCTATTATTACATGCCACTAAGGCACTTCCATTTTCTGTGATTTCTGAGATGTCTCATTTTATGCTTTGTTCCATTTCAGATAATGTGTTTCTCAGATTTATTTTTATGCTGTTCCAATTTTTCATTTCTTGTTATTATGAAGATAGTTATGAAAAATAATAATAAAATATACACCCATTTGTGTAGACTGATCATGAAACTTGCTACCTAGTACTAATAAGCTTCTGTGAGAGTCCCAGAAGTACTGTCACAAGTGTGCTATCATGGTTTATTGACTAATCAGCAAAGAATTGAAGTCTCAATTGGCTTTATTTGTTGGTTTATTGAAACAGAGAAACAGGAAGTACCGGACATATTAATTAATTTTTGCTGGGGAATCCAAACTTTGGGATGCTGTCATTTTGATTGATGGCTGTGTAAAAGAAGAGGTACCTTGAAAATAAAAACCTTATGAATTGTCACTTTTGTGACACATTAATACTAAGTTTTTCCTTTTTTCCTTCCATTTTTTTTCCTAATATAAATATCAATTTCAGCATCTAAAGACAACTTCTTGAATGTTTATGAAGCAAGTGTTAAACTGGATGTGAAGAGTATTTAGAATAAGTAAACAAAATGATTACTAAAAACATGTGTGTTTACATATACGTGCATATATATATATATATATATATATATATATATATATATAACTCTTAAACTGCTTTGGGTCAAAGATAAAGGCTTTTTTACCCTTGTGGTTGAGACTATATTTGAAAATTATGAGAATATCTTAATTGGGATAATTTACAATGTATAGAAGATAATATTCATCAAGTTTGGAAAGTCAGGGTTACAGTTTAATTATGTTCAAAGCTCACTATTCATTTAATTTAATAGTCACTATTATTCTGGGATCTTGTATTTTAAGCTACAAGTCTGTTGTTCTATATGACAAACTCCAGGTTTGAGCCTTTCAGGCAGATTGACATATTAAGCTCTTTCATTACTCCAGCACATAAATATTTCCTCTGAGAGGAGCTGAGAGAGGACAAGAAATAAAGCAGGAATGTTAAAAGGGATGCCCTGCATTATTGTTCTATAAATACTCAAACATTTGTCCTTATGTCACAAGAAATAAATTAAAGCATTGCAAATTTATAAATTTGTGGAAGAAACTGCTATACCCTTTTCTCAGAGGCACCTTTTAAAAAAAGTCTATTGTAAAGCACTACAAAATAATTTCTTTATCCAAAAGCTCTGAAGCAGTTATTAAACCAGCTGTTTTCAAAAGTACACAAATCTGCTAAGTTGCAGTTGGGTAACTGTTAAATGTTAAAGCAGTGAATGATCAGCATGTAGCAGATGGCCTGGGAATGGGTTAGAAAATGGCAATGTTAATACCACCAGACTGAGATGTTCATTTGTGCTGTGGTATGTGCAGACTGGGTGAATAATGAAGGCTCTGTAATAATTGTGTAAATCCCAACATTATTAAATCGATTCAGCTGGGGTTTCTTAATATATGTGAAGCACTTGATGTACTTTGAGAAACACCTCCTCTTTTTGCTAAAGCTGTTCTCATTAACTCATACTGCTTTATTTGCTGTGACCTCAGTGTTCCTGTTTAGTAATGAGTGGAATAAAAATTAGAAATCTGCTTTAACTCTCAATATGAGAGAGAGGAAAGTATTCCAGAAACGAAACACCTATCCCACTGTTTTTGCAGATTGGCCATTATTTGAATTGTACACCATATTTTTTAGGTTTTTAAAATTAAAATTCTCATAACAGGTATAGGGGAAAGAAAATCACAACCTAATCAACTGCAAAAAGTTGTTTTAAGGAGGTCAAATAAAAGAGTAAACAAAATCAATAACCCCAATAAGTATCTTGCTCCAACAGCTTATCAAAGCTTGTTCCTGTGTGTGTAATGCTAAAAGGCAGAATATTTTTTATGATTAGAGAGGACATAGATCAGGAGTCATGCACCAAGAATATCCCATGTGACAGCCCCCAGAGGATGATCACCTATGATGTTGAGGTAAAACATGAACCAAAAATAAGCAAAACGTCAAGACACTGTAAACATGCTACGGGCAGATGCACAGCTAGTAGATAATCCCTGAGGTACCATACTTGTACATGTGCAGGTGTTAAAAACTCTTATGCACCTACGCCAGTTTGTACCTGTGAACTGAGAACTCTGTTTACCCCTCAGCTTTTACCAGATTGGGTGGAAGTTGAAGGTTATTAATACAATATTATTTTTCAACACCATGGGTAATACCTTGCTTTAATAGTGCCTGATGGAACTTACACGGACATTTGTGAAGAACTGGTGGCCAGACAACAGCCCACTGAATCAGTATGAGGCACCATGCATGACTGACAGTCAAGGAAGCTGGAAACAGAAATTCTGTCAATTCCTGTCATTAGCTACTGCATATACATTAAGAAAAAAAAATAAAGGAAAGGAAGAATTTATTAGTATTATGTCCATTTTATAATGACCCATACTGCAGTCCTCAGGAAAAAAACAAACAACAAACCTCTAAGAGATGTCTATTAATAGTTCTGTTTGAAAATACTGCATGGTGAGGCACTGAAACAGATTGCCCAGCAGTGGATGCACCATCCCCAGAAACGTTCAAGGCCAGGCTGGATGGTGGTTTGAGCAACCTGGTCCGTGGCAGGGAGGTTGGAACTAGATGATCTCTAAGGTCCCTTCCAAGTGAAAGCATTCTACAGTTTCATGATAACTGAAAGATCTAGAGAAGTCACAATGCTTTACTTGTCTGTTAATCAGCAGTATATTGATACATACAAAAAATATAATATCGAAGATGGCAGTAAATTCTAATGCTATCTTACAGCTAGAATTCCAAATGTCTGCAAGAAATAAGCAGCCTAATATACTCCCTCCCTCAGCTGTGTATTATTTTGCAGAAGAGAAATCAAGGGAAGATTTTCTACTGATTTTATAGAAAGCCATCCCAGTCCTTGTATTTGAAAAGAGTTTTTCTTTACATGATGGTGAAAAACTGAGGCTGGTTAGAATTAACACTAAAGAAAAAGTCATATTTTGCTCTCAGACACATTGCTATAACCCTACAAATGTGGTAAATGTCACCCAAAGAGTCACATGCTTAGCTAAGGACAGAATTCGTCACTCAGATTGCAGGATAAAAAGGGACTGCAGAGCTCTTTAGGATGACAGTGTTTTGCTTAGCTTTGCAGTATGGTACAGTCTATGGGAAACTAGTGAATTTCCATAGCTGACTTATCCAGCCACAGTTAACGAGATTTAAGGATGAGCCAAATTTTACAGGGATAATAAAGTGATCCTTCCAACAGTCCTCTTCTCAACTCCAGTTGCTACTGGGGTGACTGAATTTTATAAAAAAAAGTTCCATCAGAACATCATTATTCTATACCAGTCTTCAAACTGCATTTTCAGGTTCCTGTGAAAAGTGAGAGCCAGGACAAATCTACATAACACTCAGTTTCTCTTTTCAGAGTATAGAGAAATAGTCGCGCATGAAACAGCAGCAAGAAACACAAAGTTTAATTTTAAGGTCTTCAGAGATTGCTTCTGTAATACTTGTAGAGTGTGAGATATGTTAATCATGTCTATCACAGAAGAGACAAACTAAATGGCAACCCATAGCAGGTGTGTACACTGGATTTTATTTAGGAGCCAACAAGAACAGTGCTTCTACCCTACTTCATTACTTCATGCTTTCAGCTCCCCCAGCATTACCCAGTCTTGCTTTCCCATCAATGACACTGCTGCTGGTCTGGGAAAGCTGGACTGAAAGACCTGTTGACTTTGTGCAGTCCAACTCTTTGCAGCTCCAGCTGCGTCCCTAGGTCTCCTGCGGCAATGGATGGTGCATTTCCAAGCATATCTCCCACAGAGCAAGACTTGCCCAATCTCAAGAGTTTATATGCAGAAGCACAATGCATCATCAGCTTCCCAACTGTTTGTTTTGACAAATGTACTCTGTGTACCTCTACACTTCCGAGAGTCACATGTGTGTAACTTCTGCTTAGTCAGGCCGTACCTGCAGTTTACAGCCAGCCCAGACTGGCTGTGGCTCACCAGGGTAGGCTTGAGCATGAGAATTCAAAGGCTCAGTTTGAGACATTCATGCACAAGCACACGCACAATTATCTGCAACACACCACAATGAAAGATTGAGGATGATTTAGCGTGTATCTCTACAAGATGTACACAGGTAGAGTGTATGCAGTGGGGAAGCAGAAGTCCTGCTGCAAAACAGACAAGACAAAACAACAGCAGATGCCTCAGGGGTTAACACATAGTGACTTATTAAATAGTTTCAATTCTAAACCTATTTTTACTTTCAGTATGTTTCTAAAACCTTGCTCATGTGGAGGAACAATAGAATTGGACCTGTTATGAAACACAGTTATTCAGATGTGTACCTTTTATGATGTTCTCTTGAAATTGAAGCACAAAAATGGCTAACATATTGATTGAACTTAAAAAAAATTCCCAGAGCATATTACGGTTGTAAAAGCAGCCGGCGCTTAGTTTTGTTTGCTTCATTCATTTTCCCTATTCATCCTGTTTCCAGATCATTAATGAAGACTAAAACCAGTCCCAAATTGCACCATTTAGCAAACTCTGTATTTTATATTTCCGTGTTTAGAAAACACTCTTCATTTTGTCAGTACCAATCCATAACAGTAGTTTGCCTCTTATCCCAAAATATCTGTATTTTCACATAGCTTTTAGGTTTTTATGAGGAGTTTGATTGCAGCATTTCTGAATAAAAATAAATTATATCTGTCAGTTCCTGTTTACCTACTGTTTTGCTGACCAGTTTGAAAATATCTATCAAATAGGTTGGAGTCACATTTTTCTACTTCCTATAGGTGATCTTGTTTCAGTCATGTCTTATCATGTTTCTGTATTTCAAAGAAAGTTTACAAAAGAACACAAAGACTTAATTTGAAGTACTTATTTTACTCAAATACATTAAATAATAGGGTTTACATAATAGAAGGGTATTAACTGTGTTAGGTAGGCAATTGAGCAGAATAATGGTGCTTTAAACTTTTAAAGTGAATGAAATCTATATTCACGCAGTTATTTTACAGTTTCAGGATTTATTATTTGTTTCAAACCATCTTTGGAAAGCTGTCATAATATTCACCATCATTTTGAGAGTAAGGTAAGAAGTCACCTTCCATAACATCTGAATGCTATGCTTTCTTTTAAAATTAACTTATTTTTGTAAGTGGCACAGACATGTAATTCTTTAGTTCCTTCTGAGATTTGGGTGGACTGTGTTTTTGTGGCTTTTTCATAGGAAAACTAGAAAAATATCTCAAACATCTGAAACAGTTTCATAATCAAAATGTCATTTGAAAAAGTGGATGCAGTGGAGCATTGAAGAATGTGAATGTATGGGTGTTCAAACAGGAGGGAAAAAGGAGTTGAGTCCAGTAAATTTCAATTCTGAAAATGTCTGGAAAAGACAATCAATGAGTCAAATTTGCATGTCTGTCCTCGTTTTTGGCCCAGACAGAGTTCTGTTGTCTTTACAGTAGCTGCTAGGGGCTTTGTTCTGTGTTTGTGCTAGAAATGATGTTGGTAATTCAGGGATGTTTTAGCTATTGCTGAGCAGTGCTTATACAGAGTCAAGGTCTTTTCTGCTTTCCCCCCCGCACCAGAAGTGAGCTGAGAGCACACAAGAATTACAGAGGAGGCATAGTTAGGACAGCTGATCCCAGCTGACCAACAGCATATTTTGTATCATAAAGTATCATACCCAGAATACACACTAGGGAGAAGAAGAAAGAAGGAAGAGGTAGGAGGAATGCTCAGAGTAATTCTGTTTATCTTCTCAAGTGATGGTTACATTTGATGGATCCCTGCTTCCCCAGAGATGGCTGAACACCTTCCTGCCTAGGGGAAAGAATTCTTTGTTTTCTTTTTCTTGTGTACGTGTTTTGCTTTACCTATTAAACTGTCCTCATCTCAACCCACAAATTTTCTGATTCTTACTATTTTCATTTTCTAAGCATCCCAATAGGGGAAACTGAGTGAGTGGCTGTGTGGGACTTCATTGCCATCTGGGACTAAACCATGACAATGATAAAGGAACAATGTTAGGATTGGAAAGAAGTAATAGAAATTCAGTGACTTTAATCTATTAAATCATGTCTCACAAAACATTCCTGTAAGTAATCTGTGAGGAAAAATTCTGGATTAAATTTCTATTCTCTTGCAGCAAAACAGGTTGGACGACTCAATCCATAAAATAAGTTTCCAAAAGATCACTTTAACATATGCTGTGTCAAGCAGCATTCTGAAGGTTACAATAGCCTTAAGTATTTTCACTGGTAATCTTTCTGAAGGAATACAAAATTGCCTTGCCTCAAAAATGATACAAGGCCAAATGAGGATTTGCTGAGGACAGTGTTACAATTAAGAAAGCATAAATAATTTTGAGATATGATCTAGAAAGTTCAATTATTGTCTATAAAAATCAATCAACTGCATGAATGCTGTCTGGTAGCATTTCTTCCAAAAGTGGAAGTGGGCTTCTGTGGATCATAAATTGAATACAATACATTGCCACAGCATTGCAAAGAAGACAACCTGCATAGTGGAGTAAATAATTATGAAGACAGTCTCTAAAATAGGAGAAGGAATTTTTTCATTTCATGCAGCTCAGCCCAACTAAGAACTCTATTCTATTCTGACAAGTGTTTTGATGAAGATCTGAACTAGTTATGCCTGTGATAGAGGAGAGAATGATCAAGTTCTACAGAATATGACCTAGATACTGAAAAAAATTGAGCTATTATACCTAAATAAAAGAAGAGGGCTGACATAGATACAGTAATATATTCAAAGTTTTATATAATTAGGAAAGGAATATATCATCTCAAAGGTCTACCTTGTCATAATGTTTATAGCGATGGTCAAAAAACAGAATCTCAAACCAGGTAAGTAAAAGGAAAGATCCCAAACCTTCTCAACCTTAAACTATTTTCAAGTGATGGACTTCCTGAGCTGGAAGTAGTGTTCATGTATTTAATTATTCTCAGCAGTCAATACACCTAACAGAATTTTGAAAAATTGGGACAGTGATAAAGAAAAAAAATCTGTTTTCCATGCATGGGCAGATAGGACTGTGAGTAATAGATTTCAACTACATCAACAAAAATTTAGGTTATAAAAAACCAAACCTAATGGCAAAGGATAACAAAGTGCAAAGCCAGTTTAGCTGAGGAGCTTGTTGAGTCTTCAATGTTATTGATCACTAAGAGGAGACCAACACTCTATGGGATTTATATAAGAATCTGTAACAAGTAGCACATCCTGTATGGTGGCAAAAAAGGAGAATGAAAATGCTCATGCTCCTCTGTAGTCCTGTCTTTCTTTAGTTCTATTGATTCCTGATAAATTCTCTTTTTTTTTACATTCTTACAGTGACAGTGACTTCTCTTTCATTCCCTAAGACACTAACTCCAAATTAGGTAGCTCCCCCAGCAACTACACTACAAATCGATAATTTTAATCTTTCCTATGGTTTATCATAGGAAATTCTGGTATGAATACTTTGTTTATATTTAGATATTTAATTATTTCCATTATTATTTTTTCTGGGAGGTTTTCATGGATCAGTTTTCCTTTATAAATGATCCAGGAAATTTGTGCATATGTCATTTACTTTCTGCATTTCAGAGTAAGCACCAGAAAAAATTCTTTAATTTGTGTGTTTTTATACACAATGAAAATGCCACACTTAAAGCCACCTCCCTGGCTGGCAGATAATTCCAGGAGCAAATAACTTCTGTGCAGAGTGCAGTATTAAGTCTGTGCAATACTCAGTAATGTGGTCACATGCTGCCTCTTTATTTCAATTTAATTCTATATTCATTCAAATAAACCTGTTTGCCATTTAAACCTTCTGTTCAAATAATCAGACAGAGAAGCATGTGAACAATTTGTGACCCTTGAAAGGCAACAGAAGAGTTGTAGATCACATTTTCAGAAAACTTGGCCCCTTTCACTCTATTCATAGTAAAAACAACCACTGAGTGTGTGAAAACATAGATATCTTATTGTCAAATCATTTCAGATAAACAAGAAATTTCTCACTTACTAGCAATCTAGATCAAAACTAATGCTCTTAATTTATAGGTGAAAGCATATTGAACAAGTGCTACTAAAAAGGTCTCACTCTGATTTCCATGAAAAAAGGCAAAAATTTGTTAAACTGTTATAAACAAGATAGATAGATAGATAACTATTTTTCTATAAAAAATATAAAAATGCCAATCATAGATGGTATTACTAAACTAACACAGCATATTGCTTAGAAGTGATGTCCGTGTCAATCAATGCCAAATCTACAAGATTAGTCTTGTTATCAATGTTTTCAAAACTTACTGAATATAGGTTTTCAAAATGTGAAAAAGTACCTACTTTTGAGAAGCCCAGGCTGTAACAATAGCCTTGAAGATTTGAGCTACAAACACCACAAACTTAATAAAACTGAATTTAATTACAAGCCTTTTCACTCCTCATTAAAATTAATCAGTACTTCCTTTGTGTTTCTCCTCTTCTGCATAACATGTGGGTCCAGATGGCTCTCAAAGACTGTAATTTCTAGGGATTTTGAGCAACACATTTGTATTCTGTAATAGAAGGCATTTGATCCTTTATTTGATGTTGGTTCTCAGAAAATCCCTACCTTTAAAAATTCATGAGAGGATTGGAGTGGTAATCTAAGCAGCTGGTCATTTTCCTGTTCAGGTCTTTTAAATCTAGCCAAAAAAAAAACCCCAACAAAAGCAAGAGAGGAAAGATTTTTTTAAACAAGTTCATGGTTTCCAGGTCCTAATAAAGATAATAGACTGTGAAATTTCATCTGTAGAATTTAAAATGTCAAGAATCTCAGCTAATGAAAACAACAATTGACTACAGGGATAGTTATATTACCTGATCTGTTGAAGCAAAAAACCACACTTAACTGAAGGGAGTTTTTCTCCACAACTTAAATCCACGTTGTATATGAGTAAATGGATGAGCCAAGGGGTTGTGAGAAAGATTAGATAGACTTTTTCTGCTTAGCTATGTGGTCTGATAAGACCCAAATCAGTACGGAGTGACGGCCAATATTACTTGATGCATACTATGTGGCATAAAGAAAATTGGCTCAATGTCTAATCCTAGTTCAGCAAGATCAATTGTTCATTTTGCAAGAATGATCAATTGTTCAACTGCTAGCTGATCAGGATAAAAACCACAATCCAAGCTTATGAAAAGAACAAATTTTTTTTTTATATTTAAGCATTTCTTTGCTCAGAAGGAAAGTATATTTGATGGTATACGTGTGTTTCCATCACTTATGTCATGTCTGGAAGTGGAAGTGCAAATGGCAGTTATACCATAGGAATATGTGCAAGTGCAAATACTAAATCCTGGAAAAGGGCCTGTTTATTTTAAAGCATGAATGAACTATGTAATATATGATGTGAACATGTACTTGTGTGTATTAATATTACATACTATATCCATTATAAATAATTGAAATAAAAGGTCTTATAAAATACGTGGTAAATGTGGGGATTCTTAATCTAGTTCAATAATATTACATGGTATTGGAAACATTTCAGAGATAATATTTTATTAAATGAATATGAGGTTTCCCTGAAGTAGAACTTAAGTTGTGAGTAAGGTCATCTGTTTACTGAGATAAATGGGTGACAGAGGGATGGAAAATATGTATTATATAATATCATGGTAAAATATTATTAAGTCTGTTCAGAAAATATCTAATTATGTAAGTTTTACACATCATGCAAATATGAAGAGAGTTTAAGCTGAGTTTCTGCAGAGTCAGTCCTAAGGCTATGTTATATTTTAATAGCTTTTCTGTCACTAATGAAAATAAAGATGGAAAGCACTGAAACATACAAAGCATCATGTACATTTCCTCTATATTACAATATCTCATAAATATGTACATTTCTTTCCTAAAGAGAACATTTTAGAGAATTTTATGTCTTGATAACTTGTTTTTGAATTTTTAGGTTTTAAAAAGTTAGCTTGTGTTTCAGAATTCCCTATGAAAATTTGATTCGCATGCTTTTTTCTCATTTCATCTTTAGTTCATTGTTTTCTCTCCTTCCTTGTCTTATCCATATTTTGACAATTATTCATTTTGTCTTTGCTATCAGGAAAATGCAAGTGTTTTTGACTTGTTAGGTAGCAGTCTTGGGTATTTGGGGTTTTATTTATTTATTTACTGGCAGATGCTGTGGCAGCATGCAGCAAATTCAAGTGGGAATAGAGGGAGAGGAGTAAGAAAGGAAAAAAAATCATCATTTGGGTTAACAGTGATTTCCATAAACATGCATGTGGTACTGCTCTCTCCAAATCTAATTACTGACATGAATAGCAGGAGTAGAATTCTCTGATAGGTTGGTTCAAAAGCACTCAGGGAATTTTTATGAAAGGACAGCATTTGCCAAATCATCATCTGTGTCCCTTTTCTCAGAGAGCTCTGTGGGAAATATCTGAAGTGTAAATATGAGTGGATTATCAGCTTTCATGGTATCATTGCATTGCACCTTTTCCCCAGCAAAGAGAATGAATGACTGACTGTCTTTATAATGGTCTCTGGCGAAAGATGGTAGTGCACATGGATTAGATGGAATTTAACATGTCAGAGAGAATATTTCCTCAGTAAAAAAAAAAAAAAAAATGACTTTCAAAGTGAATGCATGTAAGTTACTGTATTTCAGTTGTGGATTCAATTGATTAAGACAGGAATTTACACTGGATAAGAAAATATATTTAAAAACTGCAAAGTGGAATTTAAAGATCTGGGTACTAAGGGTTAAAATTCAGAGGCATTTAAACTGGTTAAATTTAGATTTGCTTCCAAAAGAGTCGCACATCCAATTCAGAGTATCACAACTGAAAAAAAGGAAAAAAAGGAAAAAATAAAACCCACAATAAAGTGGGACATCAAACCAATTTGCTTGTGTGGCTTAGGAAACAGGAAAGTGAAGACAAATTTTAGCTGGGCTATAAAGAGTCAAATACAAAATTATTAGCAGCAATAATAAAAATACCCATAGAAGTTTGCTGACATGAGTGTGAGTTTTGGTGCTTTGCCTGTTATTCTCAGAATGACATGAATAGGTGAAGTATGTAAGCATTCAGTGGCCTCTGAATATCAAAACCCTCCAGTAAAGTATTGAGGATCTTTTTTCTTCTTGTTGTTCTTAAATCAGCCTCCCATAAATTCACATTACGGTACCATTTAGCAGCGAACAGAACAGAGGTCGATGCAATCAGTCACGGGGTCAGAAACTTGAAATGATGCAAGACATAGACTGCAGGAGCACAAGAGCTGCAGCAAGGAAGTCGTCTAGGAGACACGGAGGGCTGATCCCAGCTTCTGTCCAGATAAGCCCCCTGCAGGGGAATGAGACATCACCATCAGCATTATTGGGAACAGCAACTTTTGAAAACCAACATCTCCTTGCTTCTGATATTTCAATGCAAACTTAACCTCTAATTTGAAAAAGAAAAATGCATCCTGGCATAACTCTTGTTGCCTTTGGCTTAGAGAATTTCTAGCACAATACTGAGCATTTCCCTAAAGACACAAAAACCTGTATAAGGGGAAGGACATGCCTCTGTGCTCTATTTCTAGTAAATTCAGTAAATAATCTCGACATTCTGTAATGCTATTGCCAATTTGAAAGGAGCTGACAGAGAAAGAGGGAGACAGAAAGAGAGGAATAAAGGAAAGGATGAAGACAGGGGAAGGGAAGGGAAAGGAAAGGATGAAGACNGAAGGGAAGGGAAGGGAAGGGAAGGGACTTTGGAAATGAACATCTTAAAAAAATTCTGTCTTTTTGCAGTGATAGCAATAGTGATAATGACAGTGATAGTGATAAAAAAAGAATTCAGACTACAAGTATTTCCTGTTGCTTTCTGTTTTGTTTCCATGGATTGTGACATTTCTAAGTTGAATTTAGATACATACACTTCACTTGTTTCTTGATAAGAAAGAATATAAAATTCCTTTTCATTCTATAGATAAAATGTAAATATATTTTGTAGATCTCTCTTTCAAAACAGACTTTTCTTAAATTTCCTTGGCTGAATTGTCACGATGTGACAAAGCACATCTAGCTACAGCTGTCAAGCTGTGTGTAACACTGCTTTCTGTAACATGATAGTGCATGGCTGATGGGACAGGAAAATGAATAGAGCAAAACAAAGTTTCCAAACTGGAATTTTATCGTGAAAACAGTGTCTTTGCTGAAAGCTATTAAAGAAAACACATATCTAATCCCTTGTGCAATTTGCTCCATCTTCAGTTCCGAATGCAAAATGGCTGTACTTAGCTGCAGCTATCTGAAGGTGTTTAATAGACTGTGCTTTCCTTTGCAAATAATTGTGTTCTGGCAAAAATTAACTACATTTATAGCAACTGAATCAGCCAGGAAGTTTTCTGTAACAAGTTGGTTTTAGGCCAAATGCATTTCAGACTAAGAGCTCACAAACACAGAGACAGCTTGAGAAGCCAATCTCTCCACACTATTCTGCTTTAATAGATTAGTTTATTCAGCTTCATAAAGGTTATTTCTCATCCTTATGCTCAGAAAAGTGTGGTACCTATAAGGAACTGGACTTTATACATCAAAATAAGCAGCAGAGTGTTGAGCACAGCAGAGGCATCATCAGGTAGACGGGGATTTATATTTTAACAGCAACTTTTCACAGTATTCTTGTCATCACCTCCTATTTCATCCACAGAGCTCATGTGGGTACATGGAGATTGAGCCTGTCTTTAAAACAAAATTAAACAAAGAAGATTTTTTTTTTGGATTTTATGGACAGATGGCAGCTTATTACAGGTACTCTCAAATGGTTTTTCTGTGCTTATGTGGACATATGTCAATTAAAAGTGAGTTGCAGTCAGACTGAACTCTTGACTGGAGACTATATACCAGTCTCCTTACTGATACATGAAAAGATTAATAAATTAATTTTCTCAAAGTATGGGGAGCTTTCCATTATGGTAAAACTACTAGACTAAATTTAGTCTAGTATTTATACGTCATTAGACTAAATATCGTGAGATCAATTCAATAAAGATTCATCTTTGACACATTTGTAATAGAACTCTTTGAAACTATTCTCTAGTTCTTAGGATCCCAGTACAGAAGTCTTGAAAGAGATAAAAATAATTAAACTTAAATCCTTTTTGGGTGCATAGTGGTATCCTCATCTGAATCGCAATGTGAAACGGACTCTTGGTAAGGAAGCATAGACTGGTATAAGTTGAATTGCAAATGCTCAGAAAACTGTTTCTGTTTCCTTCACAGAGATAGCAATTGCAAGGTTTGAGGAAATGCTATGCTCAGTTGCTCAACTGCAACTTAGTAGCTTAAAGAAAAGCTCAAGTAAATCTCCTCAACCCTCCTCTGAGAGAACAGGGAAAATGGAGCAGTAGAAAATAAACACTTAAAAACTAATCTGACCAGCTTTCACTGATGAATTAATTTATGTGGAATTACCCATTAAAGCTTCAGTCCTACTAATTACTGAGCATTCTTTCTTTTTTCCATCAAAGCACTTAGACATGTACTTGAACTTAAACATAACCATTCTTTGGGATTTGCTTGACTGAGCCAGTCTACTCACTGCTTCACGGTATCAAACACGAAAGTGTGGTCTGTGAATTTAGCTCCTTGCCATTTTCCCTTAAAACCCTTTAAATTACCTGCTCATTAAGTTTACGCTCTGTGAAGCTAAAGTGCAAATATTTATTGGACAAAGTAATCTCTTTGCTGCTTTCTGAAGGACACCAATAAAATGATACAATTTCTTCTAAGCTATTTAATATCTGGCCTAATAAAATGATAGACTATGTTAAAAAAACCCAGCACCACCCCAAATTCCTCAATACACTACATTTTTCTGTGCATATTTTTTATTTCCTGCTCCAATAGAGAGACATTGAATACCAGACTGTTACGAAATTATTCTACTCCTAGACAAGACAAGTATGAGGAACAGAATTTGTGGTTTTGATGTTAAGTATAGCTAAATAAATGAGGAAGAGCACATACATATCTGGCAGTTTCAGATCAGGAGAAATATTTACAGTTGTTTTTACATGTTGAAAATAGTTACATGTATAAGGAAACTAATTTTTATTTTCCAAATAATTCTAAAAGACTGCTAATCCACAAAAAAGCAATGAGATGTCCAGTCAACATTTATTATTCTTCAAATAGTCTTATTGATATGCACATGTTGAACTTCTTTCATTTAATTACAGGCAAATATTCATGCTTCACTCAATACAGTGCAAGATCCAATATTAGGATGTGCAAAAACAATGGCTTAAGTTTTCTTTAGTGTTTAAACATCAAGAATTCCAGTTACACCTTCCTCGTGGATTTCTTTTATTACAGCTCTCTTTCCAAGTAGAAAAGAACAATAGTAAATCATATTTGGAGTTCAGTACAGCATCCTGAACTTTGTCATTGGGTGATATTCACTGAGACAAATGTATTTCCTTGATGATTCTCTTTTCTTGCTGTAAGCAAAGGACTATGGTGTACTCCAAAGATCTTTTGATTCCTAGTCCTTTACTTAAAATTATAAAATGTTTTATCTGGAGTTAAAATATTTGTTGGGACTTTGATAAATTTGCAAGAGGTCAGTGAATTTTCAACATTTCTACACACAGACAGATAGAACCTGTTGTTCTTTCTTCCCTGGGTCTACTAAGCATATACACATGGGACAATATCATGGAGACCTGTGACAAAAATGACAGTAGAGCAGAGGTGCAGGAAATGGTGAATCCATGGCAAAAGTTATTATGAGACTAAGGACTAGATACGTAGCCACATATCACACTTAAGGTTCTGCCAGGCTTCATAGGGCATTGTGCAGAGCTTGGCCTAACATAAAGAAAAAATCTGTGAATATTAATGGACCAAAAAATTTAAGTACTGACAAACTATTTCCTGCAAATAAGCAGTGAGTTTATCCCTTCTTGGAAGAGACAGCACAAGGAAGGCAGACAGAATTCTTTAGAAGACCTCTGACAATATTTAAGTTTACATCTTTTCCTATCAAAACTTTTCAGGCACATTTTCCTGGTTGGTATTGTAAACACTTGGCAAATCAAAATTAAGCTTCAACCTCAAGCCATCTCTTCCCAAATCCCATTTTATTGAAGTAGTAGCTTCTCTTGCATTGGCCAAGTTTCTTAAATGTTATCCCTCTTTTCCCATTTTTACTCTCCAGTGCTCTGTGGATGAGATGGGCTTGCAGTAGAGAGGGCTTGGGAGCCCTCAAATTCTCCTCACGAAACCTCTGAAAACTGGTGCATAGATGTTCAGGCCTCCCTGCTGTGTAAAAGTTAATCTTTCTGGGGAAAGAGCTACAGTACACAGAATTCACCTACATTGATTTTAATTTGAAAATGGGAAATTTCTACAGAAATTATCACAAAAACTGTAAATGGTAATTGATTTAAAATTTCATCTACAGCAACAAGATCCTTCTTGAAAAGTCAGTGCTAGATGGGCAAAAAAAGTCATTGTTAGGGTATTTTAACAAAAAGTTTCTTGATCATTGTATGATCTGTATATATCAGCTTACACTGCAGAAGTGAACACATTTCCCAGATTTTGGCTAAAAAAGGTAAAGTGAAATAGACAATGTACTGCTGGAATTCTAATGGTGAATTTGGTAAATGAATGTAAACTTCTATTTGCACTCTCTGGCACTTGTGTGCAGTATATTCAAAAACAAAGAGCATATAAAAGCAGAGTAAGAGTCTATAAATGCCTTTCCTTTACTTGCATTTCTGAGAAGTTCAAAAACAGAGCACAATAGCTGCTTCCCAAGCCAAATGGAAAAAAACACTGTAATTTCCAATGAGGTATTGAACCCCTACACTGCAAGTAAATTTTAGAGCAAAAATGCAAACTACTGTTTTTGGAACGCCTGTTTTGGTCTCAGTGGCTGAACAATCCCCATTTCAGAGATCAGGGAAAAAGGGTCTGACTGTATTGCTCTGGTATTCTTGGACATCAAGAATGGGCAGCATTTTAGATAAAATGCCCTCTATTTTATAGGACAAATATTACAACATTCTCAGTTGCCTGATTGTCTGACACCAGCAGTGACATGAGAATAGTGAAATAAGCCATATAAATATTCAAGAAGAGAGCATTTGCCTTAATACCTAATTTAGCTTTTTTTTTTTCCCTACTAAGTCTACGCACAGACCTGCTATCAGGGAAGCAATTTACTTGAAAGCCATGCTTCCTAATGTTCCCATTTTGATTTTGTGTTTGCAGATCAAAGAGGAAATCTACCCATACGAAACTTTCTCAATTTATCACCTTGGTGGATTTCACATTTATTAAATTCTTATCCATTTGAGCCTATGCAAAATTCAATATATAATTACCACCATTATGTGTCATGCATAAGATATGGCTTGACTTTTTTTGATGTTATAGATGGTGCAGTAGGTACAACAGGTCTTAAGAACTCAACTTTCTCACTATAGATTTTGTATATATTTTCCTTACTTTCATCTTATCGTTCATATGTAAAGCAAATTAATATACTTATTAAAAAAATCAGAATTTATTATTTCAACTGTTTTTTAACTTCTTCCATGGATTTTGGAATATCGTGATGATATTTTCCTAGTGAGAAAAAAAGAAAAAAAGAGGCCTGGAGGAAAATGGAAAGGCAGAAGGAAGCACAAGAGAAAAGGGAAAAACATTAAAAATAACTGGATTTGGTTGCCTTCACTTCTAAACAGCTAACATTTTGTTTGCAGGAGAAGAAAACGTTTATTTTTAGAAGAATTTAAAATGTCGAATCTTACCTAAAAACATGATGCATCCACTTATTTATGCTTTTAGTATTTTGAACATCTGTGAGATTTTCATTCTATAAATTTATTTCTTTTTTCCCGGATTCCTCCATAAGGTGGAAAGGGTTTTTTTTTCTGTAACGAAAAGAATGAGAAGTTTTAAACCCCAGATTACTGGAATAAGAGAACGTGTTGTGGGAAGATGGCAAATAGCAGCCATAAATCATTTTCTTCACAAGAAAGGAAAGTGCTTTTCCGTATTTTTGAAGATATATTATTAACTGGATTGGCCTGACCTAGTAGGACAATTCCTAGTTTATTTTAATTGGCTACTTTATCTGACAGAGCAAAAAAGGAGCAGAATTTTCCTGACAGTTTGAATTGTTAAGTAGTTTCATTTCATACCTCTATTTTTTGCAATAGATAGCTGGACAAAACAAATTCTACAGTGAACCCAAGCACGTCATAAATGGTCACTAACTGCAACTGTTAAGATTGATATAAATTCTTATGGAAAATACACTGACAGCTTTCCTTAATCCCACTGATTATGTGCAATATTTATTTTGGAAAGCTCACATACACTACCTGAAAAAAACAGGAAGAAGAAAATTACTAGGAAATAATACAAAACTTTTATACATGCACTGACTTTGTCTTTTAAAGAATGACCTCAAAGCATCCATGACATATCCTATTTGACAAAATACTTCAAATTAATCTGCACCCAACAACACAATCATCTTGACCTGAATGATAACATTGACCACACTGTCTCAGCTAATGGTGATTGCTTTCATGCTAACGTCTGCAGTAGCTGTGCATCTCTTCAGGACAAGGAAAGCATTAGAGGGACCAAGGTAGTGATCTTCATTCCAGTGAAGTGCAATGAAATGAAAATCTCAAAATACGTTAATATTTTAAAATACTGAAATTACCATTCCAGCTATAATGAACTAGTAACCACTGCAAAGATATTCTAAGAGGGAAAAAGACCCCATGATGGTTTCTGCTCCCACTGAAACTAAGAAAGAAGTTAATTACTGAAATACAAATGAATGACAATTTTCCACTGGCCAGGCTAAAGGAAGGAATATGTATCTTTAGAACATGTTGCTCTCAGGGAGTCTCACTTTCTATCTGATAAAAAAAAAAAAAANAAAAAAAAAAGACAGATGAAAAATAACAGTGCAATATTTGGAGTTACTGTATTAGTAATCCATGCAACTTCCAGAATACTACAGATAAGAGCTAGAAATATCAAAAACAATAAAGAGGAAAGGAAACAAATGTTACTTAAGAATTAAATCATGGCTATTCCTTACCACCTCAGTACATTTCCACACAAAATGATGAGGATCCTCTGGATAAATACAATATTTAAAATACAAGTTTTCAAACGGACCTGTGGGAATTACAAGGTAAAATAATAATAATAATTATAATAAAATATTCAAGAATGTGATAATTGAATCTGAACTCATATGCTTGCAAACAGAAAGCATGAGTATGTAGAAAAAATCCAGAGACATTGAGACACAAACTGAGTTTCAATTAGAAAGGAACACAAAAGGCAACATGAAATGGTTCTATAAATACACTATAAACATATATATCTGTTGTATTCCTCTGGGGAATGGTTTTTCCCCAGACCCCTGTAACATGTTACCAGATAGTTTGACCTTTCCTTCCCCTTTGACCCAATTGGCTGAGTTCCAGTTATCTTTCCCTGGCAGGGGTAAAAAGCCCCTGCTCTTCCTGGTTCGCTCTCTTACCTCTTACCTCTTACCTCTTGCCTCCTCTTGCCCCCTGGGTTTCCCTGGGAGAATAAACATCTTGGAACATCTCATGGTAAGAGCCTCTTTTGATCCTTTATCCTATTCCTATTACACTACCCTTAAAGCCTCACAAGTAACTGAGCTAGCAAAAGAACCCCCCGTGAGAGGCTGGACAGGGTCCGTGTTATTATATATCTATAAATAAGAGGAAAACAAAGAGAAGAATAATTCCATTACAAAGTGTGAGAGAGAGCAAATAATAGATGGCACAGAAAAAAAAGCTGAAATAGTGCCTTTCAGTTTATTTAATCTCTACCAAAACATTAAATTGTGACTGGAAACTTGACTTTATTTAGAAGATAAGAACACACTGCAAATCAGAATGGGCTGAAAAATATGCAGTTAGAACAGCCTGAATTTTTAGGGTCATATGCTTTTCTGAAGCAATCTCTAAGGCTTCACTGTCATCCCCAATGGCTGAAGGAAAACAACATTAGGAACTATCTTTAGTAGAAGGGGAAAACTCAGACATTCTCTCCCTTTTCATCTCTGGGAAGAGTGAGGGTGAAATTATTAAATAATCCAATAAATACCTGAAAACACTAAAGTAGAAGAAAAGAATTAAACTTGATTTGACAAGAGAAAATTATGTTTAATTTTTTCCAAATTCTTTCTTTGACAGAATAAAGTGAGTATGGGAAGAATTCTTGTTTGGATATTAAGAATGTGCAATGGTTTTGGTATTGTTCAAATGGCTTGGCTCCCAAGAAAGTTAGGGAAATACTGGTATAGATGTAACTTATACCAGTGGCATTTTTACAGCAAATGGACTGGTTCGTGTACAACAAATTTGAGCAGTAAGTCTCAAAAAGAATTATCAATATGTCTCTGTCAAAATGGGAAAGAATCTCTTGCAGGTAGGATTTATTGTAGGCCAAGTTCCACTTAACAGTTTCAGCAATTTGGATGTCAGGGTGACATTTTTGCACGAAACTGCAAAGAACAAGCCTTGCAAGCTCTTTGGAGAATATGATCATAAATCAAAATGATCTCGGCTAATTGGAGGAAAAGCAAAAAATTGACAAGAGCAAATTAAATGAAAGCATGAGCAAAGATCCACAGTTCAAAGAGAGTATATAAATGCACTCATACAAAATGAGACCTGTACAGGAGTATAGAAAAGAATCTAAGGGTTATACTGTCATTGAAATTAAATATGAGTCAGCTACATGTTTCCATTGCGAGAATATTAAATAGGCAATGCAGGTCAAAGCTATAGAAACAGCAGTATCCCGTGTAGGACATGGAAAAAAATATTGCCTCCTATTAAGCCTGATGAAACTGGAGATGTCACTCATTTTTAGAAAAAAATATAAAAGCTTTTTAATTGTTTGGATGATGAAACATTGGAGCAGACTAAATCACGTTCTTGTGAAATCTCCCTCATTTTTTCTATTTATTGCACTTGAATTGAAGAAAGAATAAATAATGGTTTTATTCTACTGTTTGTTTGATCCTGCATGTTGGATATATTTCTTTTTTTTAAACAAAAAGTGAACTTGAGACATAAGCTTTCAATCGATACCAAAATGTATGGATATTATAATCTATTTTTGTCCCCTGTAAAATTAACTGGAATGCTTTTCAGTCTTGCACTTTCTTTAGGCTACTCAGGCCTTGTATATAAACACATAGCTTTCATTTTCCACAAAGCTTTCTTAACATCCTTATGCCTTTTGATAGTTTTGATAGTTTGAGAATCATACTTGCTTAAGAAATTAATATTAAAATCAAATACATATCCTTATACAAACCAAAATAACAGTCTCTATGCATTTTTTTTCATAGCTTCACAAAACCCAAAATTTTATTAGCATTTGCAATTAAATTTAATGCTTAAATGAAGAAACCCAAACATAATAAAAAATTGTTTTATTGGTCACATACAGTAGCTATATAAAATTTTGAACAGTGTAGTTTAATAAAGGTTTGAATCCTCCTAGATGTACAACTTCAACACAATTCATCAAGGCTAGGTATAACAAAATTAAAGAAGATTAAATGTTGTACAAATGCAATCTTGCACGATGAAAATGTCTTCCTCTTCCAAAGATTTCATCAGTAGTTCAGCTATATGGATAGTGAGTGTTCATAAAAAGATGTTTGGCTTTTGTATTTTTCTTTTGCTTTTTGAATACCTATTTAATACTTGCAATACTGAAGTGTTCTGCTAGAAGGGATCCTCAACTAGCACTTTAATTATAGTGCAAATTGTGGAATAAGCAATCATAATTCAAACATTACATTGTTAAGTATATTACTATAAGCTCACAGGTGCAGTAATGTTTGTATCTCTTCAGTTACAGTCTGTATTTACAGCAATGAACTCTAAAGGCCAGAGAACTATTAATTCCCCTATAAAACATGTAATGTGGCTTGTACATTTTATTTGTGTTTTAGAAATTCCAAAAGTATAGCTGGGCTTATTAATGAGTCTTAATTTTTTTTTTGAAGGCTTTAAAATTTAAACTTTAAAAAAAGCTCAGTTTGGACTTTAATCTTTAAATACAAAGTTTTACTTCATAGTCAAGTAAGGGCTTTAATGATTTTAAATTAAAAGACAAGTTAGAGAAAATTATTAAGTGAACAAGATTTATTAATACGAAGATATATTTAATTTAAAAATTGTTTCGTTGAAGTACTTTGACACTTTAGTTAAGACATTTTGTTTATTTTTATACTACAGTTTCACAAACCAGCAAAAATTATGACATGAGTATTACCTACTCAATGTCATGGGCAAATGAGAGGCTGAAGTAACTCATCTTCAGGTCATAAAACGTGGTATCCAGACAATGAAACCCAAGTGATGACAAAGATTTTTTTGTATCCTCCAAAAGCAATCTTTACTACAGCCTGAATCTGCAGTGAAAGTAATAGGCCTCGTCACATTACTTTGTGTGGTTAATAGCGTGCTATTAGAAAAGATGTTTTTCATAAAAGTTATAGGTTATTAATTAATCATTGAAATATACTGCTACTTTCATCTGCAATATTCCGAGTTATTTAATTATTAGGTAGTTGGGAAATGTCTATGCATCCATTTAAATTCAAACTGTTATTTATCTAGCATACAATCATAGCTGTATCCAATCTAAATTAAAAATGCATCGAAATATACTGAAGACACTTTATTTAAAGTGTTACCAAATATGTTACAGGAAGTAAAGCTGTGTAATTACTTAAGGGATCATATTTATAGCACTGGAGTATCCCAAGCGTTAAATGGCTTTTGTAGTTGATTAAATGTTGAAGTGATGCTGAGATAGAACTGCCAGCACTGCCAATGTGCAACCCATACATTTTCCTCCCCGTCTGTGAAATGCTGTGCTGGCTTCCTTTAGAGCTGCCCAATACTATTCCTTGAAACAGCAATGAATGACAGAAATTAGGGTTTACTTGCAATGTGTAGGGGGCTCAGAAAATAGCTGAGACATTAAAGAGCATATAATGAAAAATTAGAAATCAGGAGTAAATAGCATCATGGAGGTGGAGGACTGATGTACAATGCTAGAAAAAAAATAGCTAAGGATGAAAGAAGGTAGAGGTGAAAAGAGCAGGGAAAGGAAAAACAAAGTGGACTTTATTTTATCTTGAAAATACTGTCTGGATACCTGACAAAAGGGTAAGGACACATAAGAAAAGTCATTTTAAAAGAAACTTTATGAGCTCTGTAAAGACTGCAAATCAGTGGAGGTAGTCACATCTTTATATAGTAAAGAGCTAAATAATGGGGGTTTTGCATGATCACAGTGCAGTCAGGGTATCACCCACAGCAAGAACAGGATTCTGCCTCCCACAGAGACAGTGCAGCTGAATGAAATGCTATTGGGCAACTCAACAATAGGGCTATGCGTGGTCAAGAAAAAGAGAAAGACTTATCAGAGAATATATGAAATCTCCAAATAAAGTATTAGGGGTCAGTAGCGACCACTGATTGGACAACATTACCAGGTCTGCTGTGGAATGTTCCTTGCCTTGACACAAAAGTTGTGAGTAAATGGTATTTTTCCTGTTCTTATACATTAGTTTAATAAGTCCATACACAGTCTGTTTATTCAGATTTTGCATGCAGAAAAAAAAGGAAAGGAAAAACAACTTGAGAAAAATACAAAAAAGTGTGGGTTTTAATGTCTGCTTTATATTAGGAACTCCCTTCTGACTCTTCTAATACTGTATTGGAAACAATTGTTCTATGTATAGAATTGTGATATTTTCAAATGTCATTTGGGGGAAATGGCAAATAGACTGCATAAAAATGAAGAATAGAAGAATACTATGAAAAATTAGGAAGTGGTTCAAAGGCGCTCATTTACAATGGAGGAAATTAAATATGCTAATATATTATCACAGAGGTAGTTAACAAACAAATGAGTAGGAAAAAAACATTGTGCCTTCTAATTCATCATTGTTTAAAAGACACCTGTGAGTTCTATCTGAAAAATGACAGTGTTGAGAAATGCAGATGGTTGAATTTTGCCACGTCTCAGTTACATCTCTTACACGTTAATTACCTGGGGAGATGAGGTAAGAATGTTGCCTGTAAGAAGAAAATATTATTTAAATACATACAGCAAAATTTACATATAATTTAAATATTTATATTAAATGGCTAAATAAAAGAATGAAAGACATTTTTGCCTCTCACTCATTTAACATGTCTTGGGTCATGTAACCAAATTCCATCTGCTGAAACCAGTTAAGGAGGTGTTTTCTTTGTCTCTTGTAACTCCAGGGGGGAGGGGCCAGCTGCCTTCTGAAAATAGGCCCGCTGTTAAAATCAAGCAGGGCATTGTTCCTTATCTTTTTCTACCCTCCAAGGGAATATCTTCCAGTAATGGGCCATTAAGATTCACCAATGACATCACACATTACATCATCCCATTGTGAGATGCTCCACCCAGAGAGGGGAGACAAATCACTCCTACCGAGATAAAAACTGAAACGTAAAAACACCAAATTCTAGTTTTTCCACTGAATTCCCGAGGAAAGACCGGATCCATCCTGCCATCACTGGACCCTTTTTTCCAGGACCATCTCTACTCCAACAAAACCACATCTGCCACTCTAGGAGGGTTTTCTCTGGACTGCTTCCAACACCTTGACCAACAGCATGTCAAGTTGTATTTTCTGACTCTGTCAGGGTTTCCATGATTTTCTGTTTGTTTCGTTTGCTTGTTTTTTGTACTACTACATCAGCATTCTTAATATTTCTAGTAAAGAACTGTTATTCTTTTTCCCAAATCTTTGCTTAAAAATTCTTTAATTGCAAAATCATAATGATTTGGAAGTGGGGGGGATTTACATTCTCCATTCCAAAAAAATGCTTTCCCTGACAGATACCTGTCTTCCCAAACCAAGACACATGCTTTGTCTGTTTCTCAAAGTCATAGAAACTGCTAGAAACCCCATCTAAAAGATATTTCATGGATTTTTTTTTAGCATTTATACACTCTTGTTGCACTGCCTCTTTAATGCTGCTTGACAGGGTGGTACCTGAGAATAATGACATGTGCCCAGTAAAAAAATTATTATGTATGTTTAAATGATTTTCAAAAGAACACTATTTGCTTTTACTTCTTAAGCTGTTGCTGACATCATTTCATATTTCACTCAAAATAATTTAATTTTCATCTAAGATCTCAATTCAGAGATTAACTTTTTCACAGAGCCACCTCTGAGTTAAGAGGAAAATTCCCTGTGTTTTAACTAGTGGACTGAAGTTGTCCCATGAAGTGTCCATAGGAATGTTAAGACCTACTCACTCTCCCACAAAACTTAATCTTTGAGAAAGATCATGTTGTTACTACTTGTTCTGTTCTTCAAGAAAATCTTTTAATACAAAAATGGGTTGCGATTATTGGCCTTTAAACTTCAAGGAGCCATTCAAAACTGAAATGAGAATGGAAGAAAATAAAACTCTTTTACTATATAAAGACCATTTAATGTACATTTAGCAAATGAACATTGGCAATGCAAGGATGGTGTTTTCATCTAAAAGTGTAAATGATATAAGCAGAAGAAAAGGTTCTACAAGTACTTGCAGCAATTAGCTGTTGTCACTGTTGTTTTGTTAATGTCTTTTAGGGGAAACCTTCTGCATGAATACATTAGGTCAGTTTAGCACTTGGCTGTTAAAAACCAAGGGAAATTGGGATAGTAGTAAAGACAAACAACTGTATGAGAATACTTTGAACAGTAAGGCCATAAACTTTTGAGGACAGGGTGTCTGAGATCACCAAGCAAATGGTTAAAGGAATGAGGACAGTGTCAATGTGGACCCAATACTTTCTGAGCTTGAGAATTGCTAGCTCTTCCCAAGGGAAACTTTTCAACAGTTTTCTTTTTCCCAAAATAACCTTGTATAAAAAATATTCCTTTCCCACAACAACAGGTTTCGTTTGTTATTTCTGTTATTTAGCCAATGGGAGAGGTGTCAGCCCTATGGACCAATAACGTGTCTTCTTAGCACAACATGTTATAAAAGGGCTGAATGAATTGTAAATAAAGCTCCTGATTTTTACTGCCTTCTGACTGGAGTCAAGCATCTTTGTGTCCTATTGAGACATGTCAAGATAATTAAGTTTTGAGAAAAAAATTCAGCATAGCCAAGTTAAATAGGCAATAGAGAGATTTCACAATCAAAGGTAGGCAGGCAGAGCTTGACAGATGTTAAACTGGAAGGTTCAAAGGAAAAGCTATCTACAACAATGACTGTACTCTCCAGAAAGGTACAGCTGGACACTTCTGACACTTTAGTGAGTTCTTTAGATTTTTTCTAACTTCAGAAGCCACATGCAAATTTCTTCCCAAACATTTGTACATAACACAAACAAATTGGTCTGAGTTACCACATATGTTACTATGTCAAGGCTCAGTTATATTTTGTTATTGTAGACATTTTACTCCCTCCATAATTTATATCAATAAAAGAGATCAAAGACTAAAATAAGAACGGTGGCTCTATGTTTTTACATGAGAAAGTCTCAATTTTATTTTATGTTTAAAAAATATGTCCTTTATATACAGCCTTACGTTGTCTTTAAACATCATCTGAATGATATGCTATGACAGAGGTACTAAGGAGGATGCTGCAATTCATTTTAAGGGAAGCCATAAGAAGGAATTGACAGACTAGACATTGGGTAAGCAGAGTCCTGCAGAACCTATATATCTTTGAGAAGGTAATATTATTAAATGGGATTGGCCAGGTGTAAATTGATCAGGAAACAAGCAGTGAAACAGGACTGGACTAGAATATTTGAGACAAATTTAAAGAATTTAAATTTCATCACTGTGATTTCCATGAGTGTGAAGGAGAAATGGGAAAGAAAGTTAGGAGATTTAGCAACTTCTGGAAATACTAATTTCTGATAAAATCTCACAAAGCAAAGTTAGTTTGATAGTCTATTCTATTTCTTGCTTTGTACTTCAACAAATATCACAGGCCTTGCTTGGGAAGGCAGGATTGAGGGGAATATCTGCTGAGAACCATAGGCACTAAATTCATCTCAGTGTGATATTTGTAATTTGTTTTCACAAGTATTCAATACATCCACAGGTTTAGGGGTTTTGTTTGGTATGTTTCTTGTTTTGGTTTGGCTTGGGTTTTTTAAAGAGAAGAAAGGAAAGAAAGAGAAACATTTGCAAGAAAAACAGCACCCTATTTCAGAAAATGTTTGCTGGCAAACAAGTACAGTATGCGCTCTAAAGCAGTTTAATCTAATACAATATAAACTGAATTACTTCTTGAATTGCCACCTTCCAAAAGAAACAAGTAATAGTTCAGAGGATGAAAATTACTGATCGATTCTGCTGATTATATATATTTATTGTAGGTTGTGCTATAAATGTACCAGACATGGAATAAACCAACTCTTTCATTCTACAAAAAACCCTCACAAAACCAACACACAACACATCAATTTTTTCTAGTACACTGGAAACATATTTTTCATAGAAATAAACACATTTTGCAACCTTTTCTTTTTCTCTTTTATTTTGATAAAATAAAAGGTACATAGCGGGGTGTCTTGTAACAAACTGTCTCTTGAAATTGCAACAGTACACTCTATATGCCTAGTGGCCATTTAATTCAATGGTATTTTTATTAGGGTACACATACTGGGTTATTTAAACCACAGGGGTCTTTGCAAGTAAAAGCACAATTTGAACATTGAAAAAAACCAATCACACTTAATTTACTTTAAAAATGAAATCTACTTCATTTTGATTCAACTTTTAAAATTGTGTTTTTCCTACCCATTTGATGAAATTTCACTTCTGTTGCAATATAAAATATAATTCAGTTCTTTAACTGTCACTGCATTACAGTACAATTGCTTTAAGCATATCAAAACACTTTATAATTAAAGGGCATTATCTTTTCACCTGAAGCCTGTAAGTACAATTTACATCCCAAAAATTCTCTTTGTTATCCTACTTGAGGGAACAGGTCTCTTTACTTCATATTTTCACATTCTAATGTGAAATAATATTTTAATATTATACACATGGAGGCAGGAAAATGGCTGTACATGGATGACCACAAAAATCTGAAATACTTGTCATGACAGTCTTTAGACTTCTGAATCCACTTTACTTGACTGCTCTCCCAGTTAATTAGTTATAGCTATGTTTTAGAAATGCTCCATATTATTAACAAGATTAATTCACATTTTGATGACAAATTTTGCATTAAAGTCCATAACAATTTCATCTCTTTCCTAAACTACCCCATTAAGGTTTTCTAAAGTGAAACATCAAAAACTACATCACAAAATCTTGGGGTTGCAATATGGACATTACAAAGTAAAAAAAAAAACAAAAACCCATCTCCTCTCACAGGAAAACTAATGCTTTATTGATAAATCCTCCTTATAACTAGGGATCATTGGAAGTTTGAAAAATCTTTTTGTACTTATCTGAACTGAAGTTTTTAAGCATTTTACATATTATAAAATATAGCTTAAGCTGCTATATTTGTAAGAAGTAACCAATAAGAAGTAAAAAGAATAGTAGTACCAACACCTATAGGATGTTTATAAATATTCCAGCCAAGAACATGAATAAAATGGATGTCATCAAGATGGTAGCAGTGGAATTATTTTCTTAGCTCAAGGGAAAATTGGCCAAGAAGCTACACAACAACAATGTACATTAAAAAACATTATCAGGGCTACATAGTCAAGCATTCAAGATTGTTAGAATTTCATGCTGCCACAAATGAACACCTACTGTTTTTTGGAAAACCAGTACCAAATACCCAGCCTGCATTAACAAATATGGAAAGCTTCCAGTGCTAATCACTACTCGACCTAGGCTAGTTGTGTTACTTCCACAAAAAAAAAGTAATGACGAGTCCCTTCATAATGGATTAAGAATACATCAAATGACAGTAGTGACCAAACATGAAAGAAAACTATTACTGAATCACACAGTTCAATGCAAAAAAGTAAAAAGATGACCATTCTTTTCTGAGCTATCTGCTTCTATGAACCTGAATATGGTGTTTCTACCACACATATATTTAATATATTCTATTCTCTGTGATTCTGTATGATTAGTAGAAAGATTTCCTTTTCATACTGAACATGTAAATTCAAACACTTGCAAAGGTATTTATGCATGAACTAAAGTCGTTGCTTTGTCATCTACCTGCTCCAAAAATAGAAGTAATTTAGCAAAACAAGGACCAGTTGTATCATTCAGAGGCAGGTTAGCACTCCTCTCTGCAAACAATGAATAATCAGCTGCAAATATTAAAAATGAATGATTTACTAATAGATTAATTTCAAACTGTTGGCTGACATTGCAAGAACTCACAAATAGCCATTAATAATTGTATTAAAATTGAACTAGAAATCTTTATTCATTAAAAGATTTATGATGATAAAAAGGGCTAAATTGACAAAGAGTAGTGGGCCTGCCTCTGAGCTCAGTTTTATAGGATTAATTCTACTGATTTTGATTAAGTCAGTAGGTAAGTAGGTTGGTTTGTTGTTTTTTTCTACAATCGTCTAACTGAATAGAGAACAGAAGAACAGTAATTTTATAAGCAAGGTAGTAAATTTCTGTATTAAAATATCAAGCAGAACCTGTGTGTAAAGGCCACATGTCACAGAAAAAAGCTAAGTAATGAGCACAAGAGGCAAACACTACAGTACTAGTTAATGAGATTACCTTAAAATGAAAATATATTATTCCAAGTTAAATTACGTAATTTAAAGAATCCTGTTTCAGGTTCTGTGACTTAGTCTAAGGAAGTGAGAAACTGGTGCACAGCCGTATTGGATATTAGAAGGTGTGACACTAAAGACTGAATACAACGTTGTTACTAAACTATAAGAGGGAAGATGATGTCCTGCTTCACAGTGTTTTACTTTCGTATATTGCTTAAAACAACAGAAGACAGGGTTTATTCTGTACAATTTATTCAGTATTGTAACAACAAAACCAGCATCATTCTGGGATTATCATAGACTAGTTTGGTGTTAAGAACTTGTAATACAATTCTTACAGCATGGTTTCCTTTTAAGATATGGGTATACAAGAATTATGCAACTCTTTTCTGTGTTGAGAAAAAGCCAGGTCTTTGGCTGATTCAGACTGTGAAAACTAACAAGGTCACTCAGAGCCACACTATTTTTTCTTACTGATCTATGCTTCATTCACTGAAAATGTATTCCATTATTTTGTCATGATGCTCAAATTTAAATCTCTCAAACCAGTGTAAACAACAGGAAGTTACAAAAAGGAAATTAAAAACTATACAGCACACTGAAAAAGGAATTTACAAGAGTGATTGAATATCTAATCACAAAACACTGGCAGAAGAGAGCATATGTTACTGTCAGTAAATCTGAGAGGTTTACAACTTATGTTTAAGTTTATAATTGGGCATTATAAGGAACATAAAAAGGAAAATAATTTTAATTGTATATTTTAATGAAAACTGCAAGTATCAAACCACTGGATATTACAGGTAAAGATAGCATACTACAGATTAAATTATCTTCTTGTCTACTAGTTATCACTTTGAATGTGCCAAAAGCCAGTTCTCTGATGCTGCCAATCTTACAAAATCACAAATCATAGCTTTTCCCTCAAAATCAGGAGTTTGATTTTAAAATTGGGAGATTTTACACTGATATATGTTCTCTTCCCTAGGGAGATTTTAACACTTGAACACATAGGAAGAAATCTTGTCCTCTCCCGGAAGAAAGAGTAAATTACCTCAGTGAAAGTTTTTTATACACAGAGCAGGAGCCAAGGAAAAACTTGGTATGAGTGAAAATAGATTTGTCAAACCAGAAAATATGCTTTTAGCCAGCAACATTCTAGTTTTATACAGGCACTATGACTTACACACTGTAAAATCCTCAGTTGCTTCATTTTTATCATCTGATTTAAAAAAAAAGAAAAAAGAAANAAAAGGTTTATGTCAGACAGAATGAAATCAGTTCTAAGAAATCTAGAAATTTACTAGAAATTTATTTCCATTGCACATCTATAGGAAAGGAATGATATTAAAGAAATAATCTTGCTATAAGAAATCCAGAATGCTAGCAGGTGAAAGAGACCAAAAGCATTGTGTGATCATCTCTTCAGGGCAGAAAATCCTGACCAGGACTGTTGCACTTAGCTATACTTAATTCAGTGTAAAAAAATCAGTGAGGTTTAAAAGCTTCATACAGTGTCTCTAACTGAATTCAGGTGAAGCAAAACTAATGTACTGTTTGGCATATCTGAATCACCCTTCCTAAAAGAAGCATTTGACTTCTTCTTATGGTTTTTGAGCAAGCATTCTGCTCACAGACTGTAACCTGTGGCAAACAAATGTGTTATGGGTATACATGTGAGTTAGAGGCACTGTCCTACTCAAAACCACTCACTCACCTCTGGCACGCACCATGGCCAGCTCTTAAGACACAGAGATGTAACCTGAAGTGATGCTGATAGAAGGCCACACACTCTAAGCCCTGTACTGATTGCTGATCACATCTGGTCCTTATCTCTCCATAAGCAATCCTGCTATTTTTGAGCTCCAGAGTACAAATAGGAAGCATGTAAAGTGGGAGGAACCATGCGTACAGTCTCCTGTATTCTATGGAATATGCAAACCAAAAGTTTTTTTTTAAAGATACTCATATCCAATACTGAGAAAATATTCCCTTTCTCAGGATATAACCAAACGCATGCTCATACTTCATAACGTACTTTCTATTTAAAGGCTATATACTCAATTTTAGGGCAAAATAAAAACTTAGCAGTTGTATCCAATTAACAGAATTAGTTAATCCCAAAAATTAGTATTTTGCCAGTAATATATGTAGCACATCAGTACACTGAATAGATACGTAGGTAGGTAAGTAGACAGACAGACAGATAGATAGATAGATANGTAACATCCAATCTGGCCTTGAACACCTCTAGGGATGGGGCATTCACAACTTCTCTGGGCAACATATTCCAGTGTATCACCACACTCATAATAAAGCATTTCTTCTTAATATCTAATCTAAAAATACCCTCATTGTGTTTGAAGCCTTACTCCTCGTCCTTACATTATGTTCAATTGTAAAAAATCCCTTTATTGGCTTTCTTGTAAGCCTCCTTTAGGCACTGAAAGGTTGCTCTGAGTTCTCCTTAGAGGCTTCTCTGCAGGCTGAACAAGTCAAACTCTTTCAGCCTGCCTCTATAGGAGATGTGCTTCAGCCCTTTGACCATCTTCACAGCCCTCTTCACAGTCCTCTTCTGGACTCACTCCACCAGGTCCACATACTTTTTGTTGGGGTCCAGAGCTGGATGCAGGATTTCAGGTGGGGTCTCAGGTGAGTAACGTAGAGTGTCTCTCTTGACATCTTGCCCATACTTCTTTTGATGCAGCCAAGGAGACATTTGGCTTTCTGGGATGCAGATGCTCACTGGTGGGTCATATTGAGCTTCTTGTTAACCAGCACTCACAAGTCCTTCTCCTCAGGGCTGCTCTCAATCCACTCTCTGCCCAGCCTTTATTTTTGCTCCTTTATTTTTGGATTTCCTTGACCCAGGTGCAGGACCTTGTACTGGGTTTTGCTGAATTCTGTGAAGTTTGAACTGACCCACCTCTCAATCCTATGAAGATCCTTCTGGATGGTATCCCTTGCCTCCAGCATGTCAATGGCACTAGACAGCTCCGTGTCTTCAGCAAGGCTGCTGAGGGTGCACTCAATCCCACCCTCTACACCACCCATGAAGATTTTAAACAGCAACATCCTCAATACCAACCCCAATGGAACACCACTCTTCACTGATCTCCACTCAGACATCAAACCACTGACTCAACGAACTCCTTGAATGCAGCCATCCAACTCCTTTTCCACCAAGTGACCCATCCATCATATCCATGTCTCTCCACTTTAGAGACAAGGATGTCAGGCAGGACAGTGTCAAATGCTTTGCCCAAGTCCAGGCAGAGTCAGTTGCTTTTATCCACCAATGCTGTAAACCTTTTGAACATCAAAGTGATCAGTGCCTTTTTCAGTCTTCACTGTTAGCAGTATAGATCACTGCCAGAAACTTGGGTGATACTGCTTTTAGTTTTTCTTGTTCTGTTGCTCGAGTGTCTACAAAGGGTTGCTTGTCTGTGCAAGTGCTATTAGTTGCCATGACAGTATTTGCGCTAGCAATAAAGCAGCAGTTAGTTTGAAACCTCCTGCTCCCAAAAGGTGCTTGGTACCCACTATAAAACATGCAAAGACAGAGTCTGTCTGGTTCAGATCTCCAGAAAAAAATCAGATATAGGCCCACCAATTATTCTTAACACACCCAGCTACTGTCTTAAATTCTGCAAGGCAAAGCCTTTCTGTAATTCTTTGATTCTGTGATACTTCACATAAGCAGTGGTAAGAAATCTGATTTCTTGATGGAGAAGGAACATGGGGAAAGACAGAAAGATTGAACTCTTGGATCTGTGGGCCTTACCAATAAGGAACTGAAGGGCTCTATTTTTAAGGTCAGTTCTGCTTTGAGGACGTCAACATAAACAAGTTCCAGACATCTCCTCCGACTTAAAATATTCTGTGATTCAATTACTCAGTGGATGGATTCCTTCAAAAATTACTCAGAGTTTTCTTTTAGTCAGATTTAGAGGGTGTTTTCAGAGGGTAGGGAGCATTGGCATGCTCAGTGTGACCAAACTCAGAGGGCAATCTCTGGTTTACATATATGCCAGTTTATAACAATAAGGAAAGGGAAAGTATAGATCAAAGTAACACTTTGAAGAGTAGGGTCTCTCATTTTCAACATCACCCAAAAACAACTAGAGCAGACTCTTGCTAAAGTATTTCATGGAGAAGCTTCCCATAGATATGAACACAGGTAGAGAAAAGCGGTGTTCTTATGAATGCAAAGGGCAATGACAGGAAAAATTGTCACATGATGACACAGGTTGTAGTACAGATCATACAATTATTTCACATTAAGCAGATATGATGCCCATCTAAGAATCTGAAACACTCAAAATTCTTTTAGTGCTTCATTATCAGCTGGAACTACTGCACAAAGTAGTGCAGGTACTGTTCTGTAGGTAGAACTGAAAAAAAAAAACAAACCAGCATACTTCCATTCAAGTCTTCCAGTCAAGCAGATACTTCCATTTTCCTATATCAGTTATAAATATTATACTATGGAAGGAGGATAGCTATGTAACTACTAAAATAAATGACCAGATAAATACGCAATATATGAACTATGGGGCTATTATTAATGAAATAATTCAGTTGTGAAAATGTTGCAGAGCTTTCTCTTTGTGTTTTGTTCTGTTTGGTACAACCTGGGGAAAAAAGTATAAATGACTAAACTAGCAACATCTATTTCTATAAAACAATATGCAATTAAATATATAATTTAATTATTAAATTAAAAGCTAATTTTGATAACAAAATGCATTTTTCGGTTTCTTTTTAAATATGTTTCATTATTTTTATAAGCTGTGTGAGAACTTGCTTCTTAAAAGTACTGAAGATTTGAATTGAAGGGCTATTTTCTTCAATTTTCACTCATTTGTTGACTAGGCAGAAGAATCTTTAACATTTATCTTGCTTTTAGATCTTATATCATTTATTGCAAAAATGTCTGTGGAAAGAACGAACCAAGAATCACTATGACTAATCCCCAACAGATATTATAGGGTGCATCAGTTGTCCTTGAGTTTTGGCCTTATTGCCTGTTGACATTTACTGTTCCTTTTTAGAGCCATTAGGAAACTGCAAAACAGAGCTTCTCTTACAGTGAATATCCCCTGTGACAGGAGACCAGGACAAATCTGAAAATTATTTGGTGTAAATGAGCAGATCTTGGAATCCACAGGCTGTTAAAAAATTAGCAATGACAAGTAGGACCTTTTTGAATCATCGGCTTTCCACTTATACCAGAAGAATAGCACAATAGCACCCTAAAGATATGTTTACTTCTACAAATTGGACAAGATGGGGAAGACTAAATTATCAAATAATGCAAATTAATGTAAAACAAAAAGTAAATCAAAAATAGGTTTTATTTATTTAACCCTTAATAAAATAAATTGGAATTAGATGCATAAAAACTCTTGTGACCTGAATTAAACTACACAGACCCAAAATCCTTATGTCTCCAGATCATCATCTGATGAGAACTGCACTTCTGAGAACCCAGAGACTTCAGCAGAGACCCAATCCTGGAGTTAGTCTCTATATCAAACAGCAAAGTTATTGGGATTCTGGATCTCAAACTTGATCCAAGCTCTGCTCCTCTTTCAGCTCCATAGAAGATGACTGAATAATAAACAAAATCTTTCAGAATGAAGAATTGTTTTATAATGAAGAAAGTATGCTGGGACTAGTTCCTGGGCCTGCCATAGCCTCTGTTCTGACCTTAATCTATTACTCAGTTCCTTATCTGTAAAATAAGACAGTCATCCTTCTGTTCTCCCATTCTTTGTCTGACTTGGTTCCCTGAAGTCTCTGATCTATGGAACAGCAACTGATTTCATTTGAGTATATTTCCTGGCCCTTCCATATCTACATTTTAATCCCAGCTGAGGTGACAGAGGTTCTTTTAATACAAGCAATTACAAAAAATCACTGAGTGTTTTTTTGGGAATAGAATCATAGCTGAAACCTGACAATGTAATACTGAAAAGCTTTCATGGTAAAATCATTGTATATAATGTCCACTTTGGAACAAGAATTGTTGGGGGAAGGGGTAAGTGGTGAATAAAATAGTAACAAAATATTTTGCTGAAGCTCTAATCTAACAACCTAATTACCTGAAATAGTTTGTATGAAAATATCACATTTTACTGAGTATATGGACATGTGAGGTGCTGCATTCTTGTAGACAGGAAAGAATCCAGTATCCCAGATGCTTTTTCTACACAGCAAGTTAGACGGATTATCCTACTCCCACTGGCACACTGTCTTAAACTAATTGAAATTAATTACAGCATTACATGTATGCAGATTAACTGATGCACAAAAAAAAATTAAATATATAAAAAGTTAGCAAAGTACTTTGATCAAGACTATCTGACAAGGTGTATGAAGGGGAACTACACTGAGAATTTGCAAAGCAGCATGAAGACTGACTGAAAAATTTCCTAGATAATTTCTCAAAATGATTCCCAAAACCATACCTGTCATGGGGGACATTAAGTACCAATACAGCTGTTGGATAAAAACAAAACTAATCAAGCATGCATCATCACAGAGGGCAATTTTATGATCCAGAAAGGAGAGGATTTAACTAGCTTGCTCAAGAAGGAACTAGTAGAAATTGTGAGAAATAGTGACATTCAATACTTTTTGACCACAAGCTGCTTCAATTTAACAAACGAAGCAATGGTGTCCCTGAACAAACCAATATAAGATACTGCATTTTCTAAGCACAAAGTGACATAATTGAGATGCTTAGTATTACTGTTTCCAATGTCCAAAGGCCATAGCAGTAGTCGATTGATCAGGACACTATTTCAGAAGCTTAAATCCCCAAATTATTCGCTGAAATAAATATATTTGGAAACAAACTGTAAGATGTAAGGCAATTTAAAAGACATTGTGATGTAAGGGTCAAGAGAGTAAGGAAGCTATCTGCAGATTTGATAACTGGACAAAGAAAAATAAGTGAAATTTAGTTCATCAATAAATAAGAAGTGGGATTAAATGAATTATACAGACATGTCCTCCTAAGGCTCAATTTAGGAGAAAGAATTGTTAGTGCTGTACAAAATGAATAAAACAGCTTTGGACATTTCGTATGTAATAATGACTTAGAACACAGATTCTAGGGATTCAGGGACTCTACTAACGAACCTGCTGAACCACTAGCAATTGTTTAAGCCATAGAGAATTAGAAAGTATTAGAAAAAGCAAACCTAACAGTGATCATAAAAAAAGGAATAGAGAGATTAAACTTTAGGAGCCATGTGTTTAACTCCATTGCTTATGGAAACATATATAAGGCAAGAAGTGTAGGGAAATCATAGGAAGAAGCCTAGAACTGTATAGAATAGTTTGAAGAGAGACACAGATAATTACAAATCCTCTTCAGCCTCCTCACTCAGGCAAGTGATCTGGTAACAAATTACAAGACACAGTCACAGTTTGTCTCTTGCGATGAGCATTCAATATCCCTCCTCCTCTCCTGCAGATCTGCACACTGCCCTCTGTTCATTCACTGATGTTCTCTGCCTATAGAAGAACGAAGGATGGATGTAGGGATATGTCTTCCCAAAACTTTCCACCTCAGAGTGTGCACTCATAATGGAGCACCAGCAAATATCCCTGGGCTGAGTAGAGTGATAAGTATCGTCTTTCAAGACTTTCATATTCTTGTTCCTCTGTGGAGGTAACATATCTATGACAATTTACCCCACAGCAAACATTTAGAAGATTGCAGCCATGGTGCTTGTGGATGAAAGAAATGCAGCACGTTGCATACATACACGTTTGGTTTAGGTAGCATCAACTAAAAAATGAACATGAAATAACATTCTATGAGAGAACAACCTAGAAACACTGATGAAAGGACTTCAAGTGATAATAAACAAACAATAAATTAGGTATATGTTTATAAAGCAAATTTGCAAGGAAAAGTCAATATTATCTGAGAACTGTTTGAAGGAACAGATGGGTTAAAAACTGGCTGGATGGCTGGGCCCAAAGAGTGGTAGTGAATGGTACTACATCCAGTTGGTGTCCAACCACTGGTGGTATTCCCCAGAGCTCAGTATTGGATCCAGTCCTGTTTAATAGCTTTACCCATGATCTGTATGAGGAGATAAAGAGCACTCTTATTAATTTGAGCAGGAGTGTTAATCTGCTGAGCTGCCCAGTAGAGCAGGACCTGGGGGAGCTGGTTGGCAGCCAGACAGCTGGCCGCGAGCCAGCAGGTGCCCAGGTGGCCAAGAAGGCAAATGGCATCCTGGCTTGTCCCAGTAGTGTGGCCAGCAGGACTAGAGAAGTGATTGTCACTCAGCACTGGTGAGGCCACACCTCGAATCCTGTGTCCAGTTCTGAGCCTCTCACTACAAAAAGAAACTGAGGTGTTGGAGAGAGCCCAGAGAAGGACAATGGAGCTTGTGAAGGGTCCAGAGAGTAGGTACTATGAGGAGTGGGCTGAGGGAGCTGCAGGTGTTCAGCCTGGAGGAATGGAGACTCAGGGGACACCTTATTGCTCTCTACAACTACCTGAAGAAGGCTGTAGCATGTGGGAGTCAGTCACTTCTCCCAGGAAACCAGCAACAGGACAATAGGAAATGGCCTCCAGCTGGGCCAGGGGAGGTTCATTTTGGGCAACAGAAAGAATTTCTTCATGGAAAAAGTTCTCAAACATTGAAATGGACTGAGCAGGGTTGTGGTGGGGTCACCATCCCTGTTCAAGAAATGACTGATCTTGATACAGTGCTGTAGTTTAGTTAACAAGATGGTGATGTCAAAGGTAGGACTTGATGATCTTGAAGGACTTTTCCAACCTTAGTGATTTTATGGTTCTATGATTCTATAGCATGATGAAGACATAAAAAGTCACTTTTTGAGGTCTGAATACCAAATTGCACTTAAAATACTGTAGGCAGGCTTCTTAGGAGTGCATACATAAGTTGAAAGGAATTCAGAAAGGAGCATCAAAAGTCATCCTCCCACTGCAGCAATTCTCATATTATTAAAGAGCCAAAATGTTGGTATATAAAAGCAACAGCTTTTAAATAATGAAAGAGTATAATCATCAGACAAGACCAGAGACTACCAGGATGAAAGGCTTTGTACATGGGTCAGCAAGATGAACTGAAATTTGACTTTTGAACAGGAGATGTATTTGTTTACGTGCAGAAAAGAGACAGAGTTCCACATATTAGACAATTTGAACTATATGAGGGGAAAAAAAAAAAGAAATGTGTTTTGAAGGACATTATGATTGGCAAAAGGAAAATAACTATATTTTATGTGTCAGTATTCCTTTTTCTTCTTTATCAGAAGGGTAATATTAAGGGTAATATAAAATACACTATGCAATATAGTAATAAAGAAGAATAATGAAGAAGTTTCCCTTGTTCATCAAATATTTCTTTTCATTATGTCACTACCAAAAAACTAAACCCCTTTTTTTGCTTTAAACAAAGCTCATAAGGAGCAAAGTTCTATTGTGTTGCCTCTGACAAATATATTTATTTAAATCTTATGTAATCATTTTCTTTTATAAATTTATAGCAAGGACTGTAACAGCAGGAGCCAGTGTGTACTTTAAACATATCAAGAAGAGAGCAGAAAAAAACAGAATAAATAATAATAAAAATGGATAGCAAATATACCTAATATTTCTTGAAATTAAAAAATGGGGGAAAGTGGAAGCAAACACCTAAGGTTTCAAACAATCTTTAAATAAGTTACAACAGATATATTCACACATTTAAAACAAATATTAATGTAAGGAAGACAGTCAGATAAATATCAACAAACAAAGGTGGAAGGAGGATGAGAAACATGCCAAGAAGAATATAATTTAAAAACCATATTAAGCAGCGATAGCAAAAGATAATATCAAGACAGAGTCAATGAATAATGAAAAGGCAGAGAGAATGGGACAGACAGAATGCAGCTTCAAAGTTGCTGCATCATCTGAGCCTGCACTGTATGAAGGAAGAGTTTTGAAAGGTGGTATACTAAACCATCAATTTGAAACTGGAGAAAAAATATTGAGAACTGATTGATAATTTTTTTTTTTTATCTCTAATCTTTGCTCTGAGAAAAATTAAAATTTATTTATCACATACACAGTATGATAGGTAGATATTTTGCTGAAAGAAAAGGAAATTGAGAGAGAAAACAGAAGGCAACCATAATAAAAATTCCCAGAAGGTAGAATAAAATTAAAGCCTTATTAATTTTACTTTTCCTGAAACACAAGAGGTTTTTTTTTTCCAATACTTAATGCCACTATATCTTATAATTAGAGAACTCAGTTGAAATAATGCTTTTCTTCTTTCCATAAACCTAGTGGATTTTAATTTGGTTGATTTCAAATCAAACTGGACACATGCCATGGAAAAATTAGTACTAATGAATTCCTGGCTTGAATGCATCATCTCTGAATTTTGAGTACATTTTAAGAAAAGATCAACATGCATTAATCAGGCAACAAAGGAGAATTTCATTCCTCCAATGTGTTTTTTTCCTCACAGGGCCAGAAAGTTCAAACAACAATCGCAAGACTCAGAAATACCTCACACATTAGCAATCACTCCTTGTCAATAACTGAATATAAACCAGAATGCTTGGGTCTCTTTTCATCATTATTACACTTGTTTACAAAGTGATCTGACTTCAAGTTTCCTAACATGTGCCTTGATTCCATGGAGACACATATTTCTCTGAAGCACTTACATTTCTGCAATCAATGCTCTATTTTGCCCAAGTGACCATTATCTTTATCAGCATTGCTGCAAGCTGCAGAAAGTTGCTGCAGATACTTGATCTGTAGGATCAGCAGAATTTGGAAATACAGATTAGTGCTCACTTCCCTCTCATCATGAATGGATAATTCAAAACTACCTTTGGACAAAAGAGACAAAAACAAGGCTGGATGTTCATAGCTAGACAACAACCTCCTTATGCAGCAGGAACGTATGTGTCATAGGAGGTAGCAGTCAAGAAATAATTTTCCCATTGTCTTCCCTTCTCACATCTTCCTTGCAGCAAATACTGATCAAGGCTTCCATTCTGTACATTATCAGTAGCTGTAATGTCAGGGTAGAGTTGCTCAATTTTACATTGAACTAGCACTGTCCTTGCTAAAGCCGTAGGTTTCAAGCAGCACTTTTTCTACCAGACCATTAATAACTTTTCAGCACACGTGGGTAGGACGTTCTTTCTTATTGCCTTTATTCCAAATCAAGATGAAAAATCATATTATCCAAATTTTATTAATTGTTCAAGCAGAATGTATTTCAACTATATAGGCTGTTGAGTTTAATTTTGATCCATTATGATCCATTGCATTATTTAAAGACCATCCAGTTTTCAAACAAAAAAAAGATATTTTTGAATGAAAAAGGTATTTTACGATATACTTATTGCAAATTCTTTGTAATGTTCCTTATGTCCCACAAACTGTTTTATTTGGTAGACAACATTTCCCCTACAATGATGAACAGGAACACTTTGGCTCCCTGTTTTTCAGACTACTGCCCATTTACCTTGATCTGCACTGGGGTAAGCACTGTCTTCGTGTCAGTCTATAATGTCATTTCTTGAAAGATTTGTTTAATGTGGTTCATTACCATGAAACTTAGTGTGGTTAGTATTCCAAAGATTATGTGCAAATGAGAGCATCTGTAATTCTAATGCTCACAATTTAGTCCTGCTTTTGCTATTAACCAGACTTATTAGCATTTTTAACTTAGAATATTATTTGTTGAACAGAAAGCATTGCAACCAATGATCACTGTTGGGTACAATAAAAAATTCCCAATTTGATAGAATTAGCCGAGAAATTATGTTCAATTTCCTTGTAGTATTGCTTTGGGTACAAAATTGCCAGAGAATGAATGGACTAATACTCTGTTCCAACAGTACATATCCAATGCCATAGTATCTGAGTATATGTCACCATATCATAGGGTCTTCCAAAACAAATAATTTGCGGGAAAATTTAAGTGCTTGGCTACATAATCACTGGCACTGTTTCAGAGTTCCTATGTGTGAATACTGACCTGAAAAAATACAGAGATATTACATTTGAATACTACATTTCAGATGGACTTGAAATTCTAGAATTCACTTTGGGGAATGGGAAAATGAGACAACTGAGAGAATAAAAATGTTTGGGTTTATAATCTGTTTTCTTAAAAGTCAGCAAGATATTTTGTCCTTTTTTTAATGACTGTTGAATTGAACAAATAGGAGAGAGACAACTGATAAATGCCAATTTAGAAATAAAGATTTGTTAAGAAATTTTCAGACTGAGGCACTTATGGTTATTTGCAGAAATAACTCAGCAGTACCTGTTTGTATGCTTAAAACTGATTAGAGGAAGTCTGAAACCACCCAAACAGGTGAGGAATCCCCACAATACTGATATCCCTGTAGGCTTGCTAGAGTTTCACCCTGAAATACTGGTTCCTTTACACACGTGGACTGAAGCACAGTAATCGAGTCCTTGTGTGCATAGCAATTAGAAAACCAATGCCAGTTTTGAGTAATTGGCATTGGTATTTCATTGTTAATTGAGAATTGGTAATTCAGACCCAATTCTCCTTGTACTACTATATAATGGAACTATTTCAATTCTCCATATTGATGTTCACAGCCAAGTCACTAAAACAGATAGCTACAGATCACCTAAAAATAAATTACAAGCTAATCCTACACCTTGATAATAATTGCTGCTTATCTCTGTTGCTTGATTTTTTTTAATATACTTTAGGATAAGGATACTGATTTGTACAATAAATTCGCATTTACAAACAGTTTATGTATTTAAAATTTGAAGATTACTTTGGAACAGTTTCTATGATTTTTCTAAGACGTCAAAGTACATTAATTTTTGATAAATTGTGCAAAAAGGAGACCCAAAGATAGAGATTAATCATCTGAGGAATGTCATCTCTCTTTGTGGACTCTGGAGGCAACACCAATGACTACCTAACACTAGGTATCACACCTCTGGATGGAAACTGTCAGGTAAAATGGATCCTGTTTAAATTAAATCTTTTTCCTTGTAATAAGCCTGATCTTCTTCCTTGTAAAAAGCCTGATCTTCTCTACTAAATTTTTCACTAGAACAATTTTTTAAGAACACCAAATTTTATACTGAATTTTCATTCCACGGAAAGGAACAGAAAAAAGCATTTCATTGTAGTTCAGTTTGACCTAAAACTACGTCTTCTTGAACTTCTACTGTTGAACACTTACTTTCTTCCTGCATGAATTCTTCTGCATGGATTGTTATATAAAAATATATATACTACAAATTAGACAATAAATTTAAAATAAAAAACTTGAACATTGGATTAGAAAAATTTTAAAAGGTTTCAACGTTTTCATTTCCTCCTTTCAAAATAATATTTTTCAAAAATAAAGTATATTATGAAATATATTTTGAATAAATAGAATGGTCAAGTGCATCCTTAAAGCAGGCATGAATTTTCACTCATGTTTTACAAATCACAGTTTGTTTACTGGAAGATCATAAGTTAAACTTCAGAGATGAAGAGGCATGCTGAACCCTGAACCCTGAAAAGAACACCCAAATTCTTGAGTGTACAGTCAGGCAGAACTGTGGAATTAGGATTCTTAAATATATGAAATTTCCCTTGATTGAATTATTGATTGCATACATAAAATTTAAAAGAATTAAAATTGACATCATATAGTTTAGTTGGTTATATTAAATACATTGATTTAAAGCAAAAACTCAAATATTTATGCAGTTCTGGTCTACTCAGCATAAAGACCAGAACCCAAGATGCAGAAAATAATATAGTACATATTGATAGCCTGAATTATATTCTGACAAATTTAGTTGAACTGTGGTTTTGTTCTGGTTAGAAATATATTTGGGGGCATGAGTGGGTATTGTATAAATAACATCTCAGAATTGAAACTGGAAAGAATTTCTCTTTCTAAGAGAAACATACAGTATTTTGCAAGGTAAATATAACTTTCCTGCTTTTCTTCTGAGTAAGGAAAGATTAGGTGCATTTGAGTTGGTTCATTTGTTAATATGCATTGAAATCCACTATTGTTTTTTCAAAAATGCAAAATACTACTTTTTCATGTTCATTTGTTATAGCGTGCCAGTTAATTTTGTGTCTGCAGACACAATGCAATTCTTGGAACTCCACAGATTCTATCCAGATCCTGAACAGAAAATACTTTGTGGGATTTGCATATTGCCATCTGAGGTGAAAGTATTTAAGCTTACTTCATTTAAGACTCATTTGATTTTTTTGAGCTGAAAAATGTTGACTCGTATTACATTGGCTCTGTTCATCCACAAACCCTCAGCTCTGTTGAGACAAGATATCAACTCAGGTGACAGTTTAGGAAGTCTTAGGCATGTTGCATTCTCATCTACTATTTAACCTACTAGTTTTCATCAAGATTTTTTCTTCAGGCTTTAACTTATTCGCTTCATTTTCTGTCTCTCATTTGTTCATTTGGGGTTTTTTTTTTGAGCTGTCTACACCTTTTATATCAATATAATAGTATACTGAAAAACAGAATTAAGCATATTTTCTTCTCCTCCACAGTAACTTTTACACCATCTCATGACAAAGAAGATAACTGAACCAGTACAATTAATAACTCTCCTTTCACTCTTATTACAAAACAGAAAATACTTCCACCCAAAACCCACTAAAAAGAACGCGCTTTGCAGAACACACATGGCAACTCAATTCCTAAGCAATGTCTGTCTAGAGAGAGATAAAAGATACATTATTACAAAGGCAAGTACTTTGCTGACACTGCTCTTATTGTTACACAAACAGGCTCCATCTTGAGTTCATCTCCTTTTCCAAAGACACTGCAAGGCAGCAGAGCCCACACAGAACCTGGTAAGCAACAGACTGTAAGATGTTAACCTTCACTTCACCATGACAAAAAATTAGAGTAGGAAGACACAAATTCTTTTGCTCTGCAAATCAACACCTGACTTATTACACGCAGACCTCCCTTCAGGCTTTTTCAACTATCACCTAATAAGACTTTATCAACCTTTTCTTCTCCCTATTTTTGACATCATTCACTTATAATCAATCTTTGAATGAATATTTTAACTTAGAAAACTAAAGCATTCCTTTCTTTTTTCAGAAATTAATCCATTTGGTTAAGTAACTTTAACTACAAAAAAAAAGTTACAGCTGAGTCTTCAGTAGTGTGTTAAGTGGAATGTATAGAAAGCAGAAAGGATTATTGTCTCTTCGGGGGTGCAGCTATTTCACGACTCATTCACTTGGCACACCCATATTACTCACTTTTGACCCTCTAAAGTCAAAATAACTACAACATTACTCCTATTGTCTTTCAATGAGTCAAAAAATATTTTGTACTTGACAATAGACCATGTTAGCAACCGTAAATGTAAAGGACATTTTATCATGAAAAATCAGCACCTGCTTACAGATTAAGGCAGGTTCTGGGTAAATCTGAGGAATAATCATTTGGAAAATTCCACCCTTGAATTCTGTTAGAAATACTTGAACCTGATGCATCATTTCCACTTTATTTCTGCAACTTATTTAGTACAGAAATTTCTGGATAGGCATAAAATCATATATTGATATTCCTAACATATTGAGATTCCTTTTTTTGTTTTTAGGATGTCAAATACTGTTCTTCATGGTTTATTTATTGCTATGTCATTGCATTGTAATAGACAGGAAAAAACACCCCCAAGAGACAAAAAAACAACTCCAAACTTTTTCCTGTAAAGAAGCAAACTAGTTTACATCACTGATAAACTATGCACTGCTAATCCATGTTTTTCTGGTGACAACAGGGAAACTGTTTTTTCTTAGATTTCCTAGAAATCTAACAAAATTCAGACAGAAGGATATGGCCAAGGTCACTGAGTGCCAAAGCTATTTAAGTTAGTTAATTATGCCCTAAACAGTATCTGGAAAACATTCATTTATTCCTATGAAAAAGAAACTTCACAACATGAAAGACCTGCTATCACCTATTTTCCTCAGTTGAACCAAAACACTGAAAAATTATCTGAGCTGTACAGCTTCACATACTCTCACTGTACACACAAGTGGATGAGATACAACCCCTGTTCTTCCTTTTGCAGCCCCTTTTGATTCTTTAGCTACAAACACAGCTCATTCAGCCATTTTCCTACCCCAGGAATGATTTTTTCAAACAAGATTTCCAGATCAAGAGCCAAGATCTCAAAATCAAGCTTTGAGCCGGGGTAGCTTGGCTGAGCCTCTGCAAATGGGTTTTCCAGGGGCTCCCTCACAAGGGTGGTCCTCGCCCACCTCCCACTCCTGTCGGAAAGCCGGGAAGATTTTGGCAGAGTAAGGATTTCTAGAACCAGGCTGTTAATGCAGCAGGGTTTTTACTGAAGCAAACATTGATAAGAACAAAAAAGAAAAACCCCAAAACAAACATTAAAATGCCAAAGAAACTGATAGACAAGGATCCTTTCAGAATTCATTATGGAGAAAACAGAAACAGGCGTAATTTCTTACTTGCATACAAGCAGGAAGGTGAGGGCAAAGGAGTCACAGTGGAGAAACCAGAACACATCTTAATATTCTCTGCCCTGTCAGAGAAAGGAAAGGCTATTTAAGTAATAATGTTAACTAAAGGGTTAGTTACAGCTCCTGCTGGGGTACCAATGACTGTAGTAGAGATGATTTTCACTTGGAACTAGCAGTAGTGTGTTCCTATGAGAAGTGCCCATTAGCAGGTGAAGAAGAGCCAGTGAGGAACAGTAAACTCTGAGAGCATCTTCCGGTTCAGCTTCGCTATCAAGCTTTTGTACTCTGACAATACTTTGCAATATGAAAGAACTATGTGAATACTTCAGAGGATTTGCTTCAAAAGCATGTTCCTGATCTGCCCTGAAACATTAATGTGGGTTCTCCCTTTCTAGGCCAAGATAGAAGCATAAAATCAATGTCTAATTTTTTTTTTTTTTAACTAAAGAAAATAAATATTAACTTTCTATTGACTTCAGTGATCTATCATTAGGACCATGGTAAAAACATATTAAATAGGATTGAATATGCTAAGATTTTTGCCAACAAGATGTGTATCCAGCTGGCCTGGACAGGATCACTTCTGTGCTGCACAGGAGAAGAGATTTGGCAGGGGAGTCCTCACAGCAGCTCTGGGCCCTCTTGACTGGCAATGACAAACTCTACAAACTTTAGTAGTTATCAGATGTTAGAACTGTAATTTGGGTCAAAATCTTGCTTTCTTCAGTCTCCATAGATCTTAAGCCACATTTCTCACCTTCTGTCCAGTTTTTTTTGGCTAGTTTTCCCTTTTTTTTTTTTATTTTTGTGTGTGTGTGTATGTGTTTGCATATGTCCTTGAAAGATGTGTTTGCAGTTTGTTCTCCTGAGCAACTAACAGGAAAAGAGCTGGTATATGTAATAAAATGCAATCTTGCTGCCATCTTCATTGTATTACAACAAAGCATCTTTGCTGACAGCCAGCTGGGCTTTGATTTTTCCATCTTCAAGACTTTTAGTCTTGACATAATACATTTCTTAATTTTACTGCTGGGAACAGTGTTTTACAAACAATGCCCTATGTTTTCAATAGAGGGGTTTCAACCTTGTCACTCCTTTAACCCTTGTTTTATATTTTTGTTTTAGTGCCTATGCACACATTTCCAGCCATTATAACTCCAATCTTAGCAATTTTGTTGCTAATTTCTTCACTCTCAAATAGTAATGCCCTGTCTTCCTGCTGTGGAAGTGCATCCTTAAGAGCTGCAGATGACATTAAACCTTAGCCAGCTTAGGCAGCACTCCAGATTGTTGGCATGACACATCAGTGTTACCAGCTCCTGTGTCTCTTTCCTGTAGTGCCTGATGAAATGGAAGAAGATGGGTCAAATGAAGGGAAATAACAGTTCATGTTCCTGTAATCTTCTGCCATCAGTTGTACAGCAGTGCTCACCCCATTAACTTCAGCCTTATTCATCCTACTTTAAAATGTTATACAAAAATCAAGTCTGTATGGTCTCTTTTGAATGGTTTTTATTATTTATAAGTCTAACACTCTCCAGTTATAGACCAGATGACCAGCTGGTGAATTCAGTACAAGTTTACTGGCCTAAAGCACATTTATTTGAAACTAATGAGGATCCAGCTCAGATAAATATCATCTTTTGCCTTTAAAGTCCTATGTATCAGCATGTATGTGTGAGATGAGTATAAGATTCAAATGCCATATTAAAAAAAACAGTGTTTATTTGCTTTAGGAATTTGATGTCAGGGATTGAGAGAAAAAATAAGATCCACTGTGGAGCTTTCTGTTGCATTTCAAATTTAAAAAGGGAGATGCAACAAAATGCATATTGTATTATTATAATTAACTTTCACAAGGCTAAATTTAGCAAATAAATGCTCTAAAATATCAAGGCTAGTGCTGCTTTCCAGTAAACATAATTGAAACACCTGAAAAACTAAGTAAAATACTTTCTACTTATTTTAGAGATACAAATTTCTCCTGTAAAGGCAGCATTTGCCTGTCTGCTGTGAGCTAACTGGGTCTTTTCCTAAGAATGCCTTAGCCATATTTCCTGGTATAGCCTATCAACACTGTAAAGCTTTGGCAAGACAGTTCTTTCTGTACTTAAGTATCCAGATAAACCAGAGTTATGAAGCGTTTGCCTCTGTTGGAAGATGATTAGACAGACAGTGCGTGCCAGAGAATGTCAACATATCTCAGAATTAAGTTATGATCTTTTTTCTTGGATCATATTTGGAAATAAAATTGTAAGCTTCTCTGCCTGAAGGGGGTAGGATTGTATGTTGGGATCAACAGCCTGATTATAATTAAGGTAATTAAAAAATGCCTGCCTATAAAAGGGACAGTCTCAGTCAGAACTTCCTTCATGCATTAGAAAGAAATATATTAATGTATAAATGAAAGGATGCTGGTTTTTCTTCCTAGATCCTTCCTCCTAATAAAATACTGCATATTCACTTCATTTTTTACATTCTCTACATGTACCCCTACTCCCAGACTGAGTTCCTATTGAATTTAATGTGGGAGTAAAATATCTCTCTATCTAGTTGTTTCTTTTTCAATAGCAGAATTATTTCTGTAATCTTCTGTTCTGGTAAACAAAGCAAAAGACATTTCCTTGTACCTTAAAAAATACAGGATTTTAAATTACAGAGTGCTCACCAAAGTACTTAGGTTTCCTCAGAATTTATCACTGAAACAAGAATAGTTGCTTTATTTTAAACTCTACTAAGAACAGTCTAGTTTTATTAATGTCCATTGCTTAATCAATCTGGTCTTCCCACTGAGATTAAACTGCCAAACTGTTGTTGATATCAACGGTATCAGGATCAGATCAGACCTATGTATAGCACAATCAGTAGTTTTGTCATTCTTAAAAGGCTTGGTTTGGAAGCAAAAAGCTATTTTGTCAGCTATTTTGTCTTGTGCATCCAAGAGCAGCACATGAAGAAAAGATGTAAATTTAAGACTCCATTTAAATGTGCCAGTCTGCACTGAAAAGATTCACCTGTGAACCTGATCTTGTTTTTTAAACGGAAGTGGCACAAGTGGTTACTTCAGACACTGGGATGAGGTGGTTGCTCCAGAGCCAGCCTAAAATGCCTCATACGGACAGAAAGAGAGGGCAGCATGATTGCTTCCTAACTGCTCCTTGCTTAATAACCATCCTTCTCTCCAGCTCCTCAGGGTGCTTGGCCTCATCATGACTTAATTTGCTGTTTCCACAGATGTGTTTTCATTACATGAAATAAAATAAATCAGTGATCTCCTACACCTCATGGATTTATGTGACCCCTTCAAAGTAGATTTTTTCTGTTAACAAAAACTGAAAATCTAGACATTTCCTTGCCAATTTTTCTGTGACCTCAAAAAAGGAGATGATTGAAAATGTCTCATCATAAATTACAAAAGGGATTATAACACATTGAAAATCAACATAGAAAAAGAATTTAAATAGCTGAAACGATCTTAATCAGTGTTTTGCATCTTGTTTACTGAAGCATGTACAGCATCTGCAGCACTTCAGATCATACCAGAATCACACCAGATAGGTTCCAAACTTCACATAAATGAAACCTTTCTTCGGAAATGACAGCTCTAGAACCAATGTTTTTGAGAGTGTCTTAGTTTTAGGAAAATTTTGCAGAAATATTTCTTGTTAAATTTTGTCCGGAATCTTATTTTCTTTTTGTCAAAACTAATAAGAAGCGAAAAAATATTTAAGCTATTAAATGTAAGGTTTGTGCCTTTTGAATACTTATGCATGCAGCTGAAAGAAGGGAACAATTTCCTTCAAATATTTAATTCTTAAAAAAAACAATCATTTCTCCATGTAATTTTCAACCATATTTTACCATTACATTTGTTTCAGGCTGAACTGAAACAGTTTCTTAGGTTAGAGAATTTCAACATTATATAAATACACCTATACAGCTGTGCCTTGGAAAAAAGCATTTACTTGCATTTTGTATGTTCGACAAATTCAAAGTGTGGAATTCAGAAATACATAAGCCACAGACCATCTCATACTGTCAGGCAAACAGAACTAATTCTGTTTCATGTACTTAGTCACAAACAGCAGGTTACATCTGAGACACGCAGCCACCTTTCTTTGCCAGAAGTGATGTGTTATCTTTACTTTTTGGTCAGATTTGCTGCTGAAAACAAACAAAAGGAAGTGCCATAGTACAGACTTTGCATTTAGTAGCACGAGTCTCAACCATGAGGTGAGACTTACTGTAAACCTTTGCCTGTGATGATAAAAAAACCTGAACTTGGCCTATGAGCATAGGAAAACTAAGATTTTCCAATTCTTTATAGAGTGTGGGTATATTACTTCACCTATTTTCAGGAGATTTGTACCCAGTATTTTAAGAGACTGCACAGAGTATGAGACCCTGCACCATCTGCATCAGTATCAGGTCCAATGAATGGCCTACTTTCTTTCCTTTCCACCCTGCGGCCACTTTATGTCTGTGGAAGTGCTACTACTACCCAGATTTGACTTTCCTGGAATCATCTATCCCCAAAGAATTATCTTCTTCACATCAGTTCAGTGGTCATCAAAGGACTCACACAGTCACTACAAGTTTGCTGTCAATATTTATGCCTTTATCATAATAGCTAGAGGTATCCTAACCATCAGGGAAGAATTATAAACTCACTTATATTTACTGATTTAAGCTGTTACTTCTTGACTACTACATTTAATCCTTGAAGGAATAAAAGAGTTCACAAGAGGGATGTTCACACTATTTTGTCAAACTGGTAGCAATATTTAAACAAACAAAAAAACCCCACAAAAAACCAAAATCAACCCCAGCAAAACAAAAAACCTCCCACAAAAACAAAACAAGAAAAAAACAACACTCCCCCCCCAAAAAAAAGAAAAAAAACCCCAACCAAACCAACCAACCAACCAAAAAAAACCCTGTCATTCAAACCAGTCCATTGCACAGGCAGACTTCTTTAGGTTCTTTCTAGGCCCATTCTGGGAAAGAGACAGCTTGGGAAGACACCTTATTGCAGCCTTTCAATACTTAAAAAGGACTTCAGGCTTTCAACACTTAAAAAGGGGTTATAAGAGGGTCTGTAGTGACAGGACAAAAAGTAATGGTTTTAAACTGAAAGATAATAGATTTAGATCAGTGTAAGGAAGAAATTTGGTGCAATAAAGGTGACAAAACCTTGAAAGAAGCTGTCCAAAGCAGCTGTATATGCCCCATGGCCCATGGCCCATCCCTGGAAACATTCACAGTAGTGTTGGATGCGGTTTTGATCAACCTGGTGCAGTGAGAGATGTCTCTGCTCCCCGCTGCCAGGGGATTTGAACATTATGACCATTAGATAGTCTCTTCAAACTCAAATCCTCCTTATCATTGGGTGTATATAGAATTGGAATTTTTTGAAATGAACAAACAGACTATTTTTGTATCAGTATTCTAATTGGAGGTTATGCTGCATTTAGTCTTCTAATATTTTAGTACAACATAGTGAGAAAGCCTTAAAAAAACAAATGAGACCATGTTCTACTCATAATCCATGTTAAGAAAAGTAATAGACTGGTACTGGCTATCTATGAAGAAATTCTCATCTAAGCTTTTGAGAATTTCCAGACAGTAAAAAATCGCATGCCTGAGCAGGACCTCCAGGTCCTCCCATTTATTTCATAGAATCACAGAATCGCAGAATCACAGAGTCACAGAATTAACTAGACTGGAAAAGAAATTTGGGATCATTGAGTCCAACCTATGACCTGACACCACACTGTCAACTAGAACATGGCACTAAGTGCCACATCCAGTCTATTTTTAAACACCTCCAGGGACAATGACCCCACCATCTTCCTGGGCAGTCCATTCCAGTGCCCAATCACTTTTTCTGCAAAGAATGTTTTCATAATGCCCTGCCTAAATTTCCCCTGATGCAACTTAAGACTGTGTCCTCATGTCCAGTCTCTGGCTGCTTGGGAGAAAATATTGACCTCCACCTGGCTATGGTCTCCTTTCAGGCAGTTGTAGAGAGTGGTAAGGTCACCCCTGAGCCCCCTTTTCTCCAGGCTAAACAACTCCAGCTCCCTCCAGTACTCTTTATAAACCTTCTATCCCAGACCCTTCACTAGCCTTTTTTCCCTTCTCTGGATGTGTTTGAGCATCTCAACATCCTTCCCTGGGGGGCCCAGAACTGGACACAATACTGAAGGTGTGGCCTTACCAGTGCCCAGTGCAGGCGAAGAATGACCTCCCTGCTCCTGCTGGGCACATTATTCCTCATACAGGCCAGGATGCCACTGGCCTTCTTGGCCAGCAGGGCACACTGCTGGCTCATGTCCAGTCTGTTGTCAATCAGTACCCCCAGGTTCCTTTGTTCCTGGCCACTGTCCAGCCACTCTGTGCCAGCCTGTGGCCCTGCACAGGGTTTTTGTGACCAAAGCACAAGAGCTGCCACATGGTCTCGCTAATCTTCACATTGTGGGATTTGGCTCAGCTATACAGCCAGTCCAGGTCCCTCTGCAGAGCCTTCCTGCGCTCCAGGACTTTGTGTCATCTGCAAATTTACTGATGGAGGACCTAATCCCCTCATCCAGATCATCAATAAAGATATTAAACAGGATGGAGCCCAACACTGATCCCTGGGGGACACCATCAGTGAGTGGCCTCCAACTGGATGCAACACCATCCATCACCAGCCTCTGGACTTGGCTGTTCAGCCAGTTCTTAACCCAGTGAAGAATGAAAATGTCCAAGACATGGGCTTTTCCAGGTGTATGTTGTGTCAAAGGCTTTGCTGAAGCCACCAGGAGGGTCACCTTGTTATAAAAGGATTTTATTTGGAGAGTTTGGTCAATGATGTTTTAGCAGTCCTCAATCTTCCCTGAGGAAGTGCTAAATAATAAGATATGCTGGCAAAATTTTGACACTAGAAATTCCCAGTGTGATTCTACTGCTATGTAATGTCTATCCAACAGTAAATTATGCATCTGTTTCTTCATATGGTTGTCTAATTAGGCTCTTTTCATTTTGAAAGGGAAAGAATTTTGGTTTGTAAATGCCATGTAATATTTGGCTTGTTTGTTTTAACCAGTATTGAGAGAAACTGCACTATCCTGACCACCCTTTTAATCAAATATTGTATCCTTGCTATTTTCCTGTCAACTTGTTGTAACTGCTGTATTAGCTTATTAGAGAAGCTGTGGTCTCAACCTACTGAGGTGTCAGTCTCAGAATGATCTACGCTTTAGTCATATCTAAGAGGGGTTATACTGCAGTAAGAATCAGAATGACTGCTTTATTTTTCACTACTTGCATGATTCTGTAGTTGGATAAAAAAATGCTTTGTGGCCTATCAGTTACTCATTACTAACACTATTTCAAGTCAGACATCTCCTTCTTTTTTCATTCTTTACACTCAATTTTCAAATAAGTGCCCAGTTTAAATTTCCAATTTGCAGTTAAGGGTTTGAACACTGGAATGTGGTGGAAGTGTGTACATTCTGATACTTGAGAAGCAGGACATACTTCCAGGTTTGTATCCACTGCAGAAATGTTGAACCATTGCAAAACAATGTAAACAAAAATAATGAGGAGCAAACATTCCTGAACATCTGCTGTGGTTATCAGGGCCATAAGTTTCACTTGAATATATATTTGAAATTAGACATATATCAGACCTCTTCCAGGGGAAGACTACTGGTAATAATTAAGCTGATAATGCAGTTTTATATCCTTTGTCTGATTAATCTCATCAATTGAATGATAGTGAAACTCCAATAAAAAATGTAAGAACTTATGGATATGTTGCAGAAAAAACAGACTTCCCTCAGGGAGCTTGCATTTAGTTTAATTCATTCCCAGTTAATACAAATTTATAATCACTGATCTGTAATTCAGGTTAAAAAAGAAGACATAAACAGTTAAAAACTTTTATTCCCCCACTTCCTAGGGTCAGCTTAAGTTGAGCACCTCTCCTGACCCCTTTCTTCTGTCAACTTCTTTGTTTTCACTGTGAGTTAAACTCAGACCATCCAACTTCCTTTGAATGTGCCATGCAGGAAGTTGGAGTTGTGTGTAAGAGTTTCTGTCCTAGTTTAGGGCAAATTTGGGAGGAAACCTCCAAATGGGGGCTCCTCGGAAGAGAAAAACCTAAATGGCCCCTCCCCCAGTCGGTCCGGGAAAAGAATTCCTCAGAGAAAAGTGGAAAAAACTATTTATTTAACAAACAAGCTGCCCACAAGCATAGGAATGAATAATATGAAACAATAAAACCTCTCGCTGGTCCGAAAAGAGATGGCAAAACTGAGGGAAGTCCTTGCCGTGTGTTAGCTCAGCTCTTTCAGTCTCTGATCAGTCTGGGTCCCCTTCGGCGCTGGAAAATCCTCAGATCCAGGCCCGGGGTGGGCCACAGGTGCAGTTCCTGGTGCTCCCCTAGGTTTTCAGTCCCGAACAGATTTAAACAGTCCCAAGAAAGAAAAAAGAAAAAGGAAAAAACAGTCCAGGAAACTTTTTTGCCTCAGCTAGCTAGACTAA
>VZDJ01000782.1:25611872-25733424 GCA_008694505.1 Cyanoderma ruficeps
TTCCTTTTCCTTTTCCTTTTCTTCCTTTTCTTTCTTTTCCTTTTCTTTTCTCTTTTCCTTTCTCTTTTCCTTTCCCTTTCCCTCCTGATACCAGTACCGTGTGGTTCATGGCCTCCTCCCAAGCAGGTGACCCTGCATCTCCCTGCCATCCCCATCCTGCCAGGTGTGCCCAGTGCAATATGCCAAGCTAAATATAATCAGCTGGTTTTGGAAACAGTTGTAAACACATTATTTTACCTGACTGACATGTGGCTTGAGTATGCAGTTGTGCATTACCAGTACCTGCTAAAAGGTTTAATCGGTGTGAATGGAGTGATGAAAACCAGGCTGTTTACTCACAGACACGAGTGGACAGTGATGGGAAAGAACCAGGTTTAGCCTTGCACATACCTCAGAGAGCTGGATCTCTACGACTTTGTACATTGTTCTGTAATTTCTAAGGTAGTTTCTAAAGCAGGATCCCTACAATTATACTAAATTAATGCCATGATTTCCAGTTCTGGAGTGCACAGTACAGAGCTTAGACATACCCTTTATCCCTTGATTATTCAGGTTATGAAAGGCATTTCTCCACTCAGCATACCTCAGGTGCAGAATTAGCAGTTCAGTGGAGAGGCAAGCCTCTTTCTGCCTCTGATACACCTCATCTAGCACATGTTGCTGTTAACATAGGGCCCATTCCAGCAAGGACTGCTGCAGAAACTCCTCTTTTCAGCATTTTCTTTCCCACCCTCTGAATGGGAGGCTCATTCATGCTTTTGAATATGTATATTTACGTTTTTGCCCTGTTCATCTTGCACGTAAAAGATGAAAAACGTAACTTTTATATGGAGGAAACATGCAGCATTTTTTATGCTGTTTACTAACATGCAATTTATCTCCCTAGTCAGGAATCATTTTCTTATTGTTTGTTTCAATTTAAAATGATACCTTCTATAACACAAATGAGGAGTAAATCAAAGTGGATTTCTTTTAGTGATTAGTGATCATACCATATAATGCTAGTATCATACTCTTTGATTTTTTTGTGATCAGCAATATTTACAATGCTGATTTCCCCTGCTTACCATTTCATTTCTAGGAAAAAGCACAGTAGCAATTTTATGGTTTTACAAGTTAACCCCCTTCTAGCATCCAAGTATTTTAGAAAAAGTTTCATTGAAATTCAGTTCAAAAATGAATGTAATTTACTCCTAGTTGATAATAAGAGATCATCTGGCTTCAGCAAGGCTCGCGTGACTGAGTTTAATAAAACATTTGATGAAATCTTGATTGGATCACACAAAGCTTGGTATTTGGGAAACATCAAGTGTGATTTGTGCTTTTGTATCATTCTAACCCTAATGTCCCTTCTTGCTGAATGAAATAATCAGCTTAAATGTATGCACACTAATGATGTATTTGTCATGAAAACATAGTACACAATTCCTTCATCAGTGTCACAGGAAAGCACAATGAATTTAATTCAGTGCAAGTTGGAAAATATTTGTATGGTGGGATGTTCTTAAAAGGCAAGAGAAATTTGAAAAGCTCTTCTGAGTATAATTTATACAGACAGTAGAGTGATAAGCAGGGTCTTATAGTAGATGCCCTTATTCTTCTCATTTTACATTTGTTTTACATTTTGGAGTTGGTAAAAATACTATCCAATTGGCTATAATATGATATGGTCTGAAGTAAGGTTAAAATCACCCTCACTCTTATGTGACTCTGCTCAAAACAAATTTCTTGATGCAGTAGTCATGTATGTAGCTTGAGAAATGTCTGGTAGGTTAGTCTGCCCACCTCCTTTCCTTCCGTGCTGGTTTCAGCTGGGGTAGAGTTAATTTTCTTCTCAGTGGCTAGTATAGGCTGAGTTTCAGATTTGTGCCAAATAATATAACGATGTTTTTGCTGTTGCTGTGCAGGGCTTACACAGAGCCAAAGCCTTTTCTTCTTTTCACATTGCCACACTGGCAAGGAGCTCAGGGTTTCATGGGAGGCCAGCTGACCAAAGGGATATTCCAGACCTTGTGACATCATGCATGGTATATGAAGCAGCGGGGAAGAAAGAGCAACTGGGGGGACATTTAACCTGATGGCATTTGTCTTCCCAAGTAACCACTACATTTGATGGGGCTATGGTCTCCTGGAGATGGCTGAACACTGCCTGCACACAGGAAACAGTGAATTAATTCCTTGCTTTCCTTTGTGTGTGGCTTTTGCTTTCCTTATTAAACTCTTCTTATCTCAACCTACAAGTTTTACTTTGATTCTCCTCCCCATTCCACTGGGTTGGAGGGAAGGGAGAAGGAGGTTGAGTGAGAAGCTGCATGGTGCTCAGTTTCCAGCTGGGCTTAAAACATGACACCCTCCATGGAAGCAAAGCTTTATGCCAATATGAAACACTTTTCTGTCTCCCATAGTAAGTTGTTAATTTCAAATGCACATTTGCATCAGATGTGAAAAGAAAAATTGAAATCTTATAAAATCTTCTGAGATAATACTGTTTTCATTGAAGAATATCAACTCATTAAAATTAAAGCAGCTAGGTTTCAATAACACTTCTTTAAAGAAAGCTGAAATAATTTCAATAAAGTCAAAATGTTTTAACTGATTTTCTTTGATGAAACACTATGACTTTTCATTTCAGAATATTTGTTCAAGAAATTTGCTATGACATTTTGTATTACTCAGTTGCAAGATAAACTGGCAAAGTCAAAAATTTACCTTTCAGTGACATCAACTCAAGAGATTAATTCCCTTTTCTTTTTTTTTTNNTTTTTTTTTTTTTTTTAAAATTCAAAGTCATAAGAGTTTGGAAGAAGGTTAAGATTCTAATAGTATATGTACACACACTTTTGTGGTGCACACCTCTCTAGAATGAATATTAATCTTGTCATCTGTTAGCGGCAGTGTTAGAAAAGTCTTCACTTTCTTTGTGATCCAAATAAATTAGGTTGGAATATCTATTTTATATTATATTATGTCTATTTAAAATAAACCTTTTTTGTATTTTAAATTTGGATAGAGGTGCTTGTTTCCTGGCAAGTCCTGTTTGCCCATTGCATCCTGTAAGAAATATTTTATTATACCAACTTTTGCAACAACAGATAACTAAAAAGTAAATCGGAATTGGTAACAGTCTCAAGAAACATCTTTTTTTAAAAAAATGTTAAATCCATATGAATATAGGGAGGAAATGCCAGGCCTCTTAGTTATCCATTTTTTAAATTTTGTTAACCTTGTTGATTTCTTGCTAACCTTGTTCAATTGTTGCTTACATTTGTTTTTGTTTTTTAACTTACTCTGTAGACCTTCAAAATTGTGAATATATTTCTTCTTGGATGGCATGTTGGCAACAGATACTCCCAGCTGGGAGTTGTGTCTTCCCTTGGTTTATGAGAATATTTTTCAAACTGAGTCTGAAAAACCAAAGTCGTAGTGTCTCCATAGTTTCTTTTTCAGGAAGACTATTAAGAGGAAAGTCTAGGCTGAAGTAAAAATGTCTTCCTTCTTCCTTTTCTGGGGGGAGACATTCTGAAGTGGAATACTTAAGGGAAGGGAACAACATTGCATCTTGTGCAAACTGTTACCATTTAATGCTCACAAAGCCTTGCATGGCTTTCTAAAATTGGAATAACTTTTAGTTGAAAGTTCTGATTTAGAGTTTCCTTCACGTGTCAGTAGCATCAAAAAGCTACTTAGGCTGTAGGTGAGAACGAGGCGAGAGTTTACACTAGTGAACCACAATGGATGAAGAACAATCAGAATTTGCTATATTTATAACTTCTGACTTTAAATTTACACAGGATGTAATATTTGCATCCACATTTTATGTAACGTTTGAATGAGCTCTGATATAGTATTTATAATTCTTTATATTTCTGAAATCCATACTTGTATATAATTTGCAGTTATTTCATCTACAGCCACAGTCGTACAGAAAGTCTAGACAGGGATTGGAATTTTATTGTCCTAAATTTTACACAAGCCAAAAGGTGTCACATCAGAGAGTTAACTTTTCCTGTATAATATTCCTGCAGCTTTTAGCAACTGAAACTGATGAAAGTCTGATATAGAAACTTATAACCACTAAAGTTAGTGAGAGAGTCTCCCTTATGGAGGAATGTTTCAACCTCAGTGTCAACCTCTACATCTTCAAGTAAATTTAGTATTAAAATTTGCAATGTCCTTGATCATGCAATTTGACAGTCACTTAGATCCCCAGTCGAATGGGTTCAGTTAATACTCGTGGAAACACACAGATGAAGGAAATGTCAGCAGAACAGAAAATGTCACCAGTAAGATTTATAGTGAATAGAGAAGCTTCTGGAAACCCTCCAGCATACTACTTGCAATACTAGCATGCATGTCCATTATTGTTAGGGTTCATGCTTCATATTTTAACTTTCTCTAGTTATTTGACAGTAGCAATATTTTCCTGCTGTGAAACACCATAAAGTACTAGATTATTTACATTTGCTGTATTCCTAGAGTTAGAAAATTATTCTGAGAAAGAAGATTTTTAGGGTGCTTTTGCTGCTGTTGTTCAGTGATCGTAGGAATTCAACCTTCTTACTCTTGGAAATTAGGTAGAAAAATAGTGAGTATTTTAACATGAGAAATAACACCATATACAAGTTCTGGTAAAAGACATATGATGGGAATTGTTAGAAATACAATGACAAAAAAAGTCACCAGGTATGCACTGCTTGACTTCTTATTATGTTCCAGAAGGTGCATACCAAAGCATTCAGGTGGTATCCGAACCTAGTAAGAAATGCAACTCAGAAACACAATCACCAGTGGTACTTATTGCATGTCCACAAAATAGCATTGAAGCTGAAACACTTCTCTTTGTTCAGTGGTTTCCTCAGGCAATAGGAAATAAAACTACGTTTCCAATTTCTCTGAAAAACTGCTGGAAAAAAGGGGCAAGAGATAAACCTTTCCTCTTTTAATAAGTGGATTGATACACAGCTGAGAACGCAACTCTTGTGACCAGAGGAAAAGAAATTTGGACACTTTGATTGTTTTTCATCATAGTTATGTCACTTCCCTCATAATCTTTAGAGTTTTGCCAGGAACAATACATAAAAAATAAATTTTTTTTCCTAGCCAAAATTCATATCTTAGTTCATGAATTTTTACACTTTCAACACTCGTGGACACTAATAATGTAGCAACTGAATCTCTACAAAAGTTCACAATCTGTCTCTATCCGTGTATCTTTTTCCTACCACGTTACAGTGGCTTCTACAAATAAATGAGTATATTTGTAATGTGGTTATTATTAATTTCAATTAGATTTACATTCAGAGTGTGATGGTTTTGAAATATCTGTCCAGAGCAGGTATTATGGCAAGATGTGAAATATAAATATAATTGTTAGGTTTGTTAAGGAAACTGAAGGATACCACATCTCTCTTTTAACCTCCTCTTGATCCCAGCAGTACTATAACTGTTACTTAATATCTGCTGTGTCTTATATGGATCAAGATCCTGCCAAACACTGTAATGCTTCAAAATAGTGTGTCACAAGCCAGGAAGAGAACAGTGTTAGCACAGCTAGAAAAGCAGTTGGAGGTAACTTACTGTGCTTCTGCTGTATAATTCCCACTTCCTATATTATTTGAAAATCTCCTTATGAAACAGGACAATCTTTCGTTCATGAATGTAGTTGTAGTCATTTTAGAAAGTCACTGGGGGTTTATGAAGGGTGGGATTAGATTTTCAGTAAAAAAAAATAATTAACAAACATAAATTCATAATCTAGCCTAGTTTTTTAGGTTGTTTCAACAATGAAAATAATTTTCAGACAGATTTCTAACTGTATTGGTCATTTAAATTGGGCATATTCCATTTCTTTTTCAGGCATGACTGTCTGAAAATACTGGCTACTACATTCTTGTCCATATTTAACATCCATCTACCAATAGTCTTTTAGTAAAAGGGAGTCAAAACAGCAGGAACTGTATGCTAGTGCATATGCCAAAATCTGTGGAGCCATTTACTGACAGTAATGACATAATCCAAGCCTCATCTGTATGCTGATGTAGAAGGTGTTAACTTTAATAAAACAAAACAGAAAAATATAGGGAAAAAATAATAAAGAAGAAAAATTAGTGATGCAGTGCCAGGTTCACTCACTGGCTCCCAACAATGTGTCGAGAGTGGGCTGTTCTCAGAAGTGATCCCAGATACAGCTGGGTATAGGCTCTATGGCACGAGATGTACTGAGGCACAGGGACAATAAGGAGGAGGGAGAGGTCTTCCATATGGTTTCCAAGGAGGTCTACTTCCAAGGAGGGTCCAGGGACAAAAGAACCCGAATCCCGCTGTGCAGGGACTTTTACAAAGGGGAGGTTCTAGGGGAGGGTACAAATTATTGTCCAATGGGGAAGGGACTGGGGAGGAGCACAAGGTAGGGTTTACAATAATTCAACAAATGAGGATGCACAGGGAGAGGGGAACAGTTCAATCAAACCAATGGGGCTTTGAGGAACAGGGGATTTCCTAAAGCCACAAGGAAAGGTGGTACAAGGCGGGATTAAGAGCTCAATAGGAGGAGGGACATAGAACATTCTGTATCAGGGAGTAGGCCTTGGGCAAGTTGGACAACTAAGTGGGAGGACACAACTTGGATTGAATTAACAGTACAAGGGGGAATGGAATAAACCATTGTGAATAAAACCCATGGCAACACATAGGGATTCCATAGATCTGTGCACAAGTAGCACCACAGCCAAAAGGATAAGATAGCTCAGCCTTTGACAGTGAACTGGCCGTTACTGTTCTTATTTTGTAAAACATAATATAATTTACTTTCTATTTTTTACCCGTGGCTTTAAAATTCTTTACAACAGTATTCATAGAATCATAGAATATGCTGAGTTGGAAGGGATCCAATAGGATCATTAAGTCCAACTCCTGGACCTGTGCAGGACCCCTCCAGAGTCACACCATGTGTCCAAGAGCATTGTCCAAACACTTCTTGAACTCTCTCAGGCTTGGTGCTTTGAGTACCTCCCTGGGCAGCCTGTTCCAATGCCTGACCACCTCTGGGTGAAGAACCTTTTCCTGATACCCAACCTAAACCTCTCCCAACTAAGGTTCATGCCATTTCCTTGAATCCTTTCACTGGTCATGAGAGTGAAGAATTCAGTACCTGGCCCTCTGCTTCCCCTTGTGAGGAACTTGTAACTTCAGTGAGGTCTCCCCTCAGTCTGCTCCAGGGTGAACAGAACAAGTGACCTCAGCCACTCCTCATAAGGCTTCCTCTCCAGATCCTTGTGGCCCTCTTTTGGACACTCTCCAACAGTTTAATGTCTTTTTTATATTGTGGACCCCAAAACTGCCCCCAGCACTTGAGGTGAGGCCGCCGCAGTGCAGAGCAGAGTGGGGCAATCCCCTCCCTTGCCCAGCTGTCAATGCTGTCCCTGATGTCCCCAGGACACAGGTGGCCTCCTGGCTGCCAGGGCACTGCTGACTCATGTACAACTTGCCATTGACCAGGACCCCCAGGTCTCTTTCTGCAGCACTTCTCTTCAGCCTCCCATTTCCCAGTCTATAGACACAACCAGAGTTTCCCTGTCTCAAGTTCAGAATCCAGCACAAGTTCTTGTTACGCTTCTCATGTTTGGTGATTGCCAGCCATTCTGTAAATAATTTTTATTTAACTCAGAAGGAAACAGTGAGTAATGCCACAGCCTAAATACTCTTATGACTCTTTACTCTCACTCTCCCTTGATTATGAGATTAATTTTGTTCATCTGTAACTTGACTTTGAAGATATACTTTTAGAAAAGTTACATTTTAAATTACCAAGATTACTTCATATCTTCTTATTGTATACAGAAAGAGATGGATTCAAAGAAAAATATCTGATCTTTAGGCTGTAAAACATCATTATGTATGCTGCAAAAATAAATACATCGAACACTACAGTTTTTTAAAATGTATTTCAAGTGGTTTTCTTTTTCTCTTAGCCTTTCTGCTTTAGCTTCTTCACATCCACTGCCGATTTTATACCTACAAAATGGATTAGAAGGAATGATAAAAAAATGCAAACATATGCAAAATACTCCTCTGGAAAATACCAAATACTGCAAGATAACCTCGAGCCCTGTATATGAATCTGAAAATATGAACAGTAGCTGAAAGCTAAGAGCTTTCTCAAATGACAGGAATCTCACCAAAGTCAGACTATTCCCTAGTCAAAAGGGAGTCTGGAGAACAAACTGAAATTTTATTATTTGGACAGCAGTAATCATTTGGCAAATAGCAGCATTTGATTTCTAAAGTAACCTGGGATTCAAAGACATTTTCTATATGTTTGGTGCTGTCCAAGTACATTTTCCTAACCTTACTCTTTCCACTATTTTAAGCTTTCCTCCTCTGGGAGGAAGTTTTGCACTTGTAAGTAAACCAGTGATTTCACAGGCACATCAAACTGCAATTGTCATTTAGGATTTGATGTATAAAAAGGCATGATCATGCATGAGCTTATATTTGTTAAGTACCAGAATGGTTAAAATTATTACCTCATTTCACTGTCTTTAAAATAATTTTTATCATAAATTCTAGAGTTAAGAATGCAGAAATTGTTCTAGAGAGAACAGGAATATTAGGGAGGAGCAAGTAGTATAAAAAACAGCAGTGCAGAAATAGAGTCAAATAAAAGCCAAACTTGGAATGCAGTGACAATTATTGATTTTACAGATGAAATTTACTACATCCTTGGTGAAAATATTTTCCACGGATTATTCCGTGATATATTTACTAGTGACTTAACAGGCATTACCACTGCATTTTGGTTTTTTCCATGAAAATATTGTACAATATGTCTTATATGTCTCTGTAAGTATATTGCTGAATACAGAGTTGAGGATATGTAAAGATTTGGGGTAAGAGTAGTAAGGGTAGTACTAAGACACGTGCTAGTATTATGTACTCACCTGTAGTAAGCTAAAGCCATTGCCTATCATAAGGAGAACCTAACACAGGGAAGAACAAAAGGAACTGGTGTGTACATCCATGTTGAGAAAGCAAAACTAGAGGAAGAAGTTAAAATTTTTTGATGTTATAAAAAGGAATGAGCAGTAGAGGGCTGCTTAAATGTGATATGACTATGTTGTTTGACTGGAAAGCCAGGAGCCTGGTCTCCAAACCACAGGAAATAGAATAAAATGTGGCCTAGGTAAAATATAAACATTCCTCGATTGAACAAGAACTACAGCAATACTAAAAATTAATTGTGTTTAGGCAGGTAGATACTGCAAAAAAATTCAAAAAGGTATCTATGAAAACACAGAAAAGAAATAGAAAACATACGAGCAGGACAAGGCTTAGTTGTATATGCCAGCCAACACTGAACAATAATAATTACTGGGGAAAAAAGAGAGGATTTCCTCTCTCTGAAAGATACGATGATTTTTGCTTAGAGTAAGCAAAACAATCAGCAATATAAAAAAAGAATCACATACTCTACTTGATATAAATATAATGTGTCTCCACTCAGCAATTTTCTCAGTAGCCTCAAAATAACAATGATAAGGGCAGGGCTGAGGCTGACTGGTACAGCGTCAAGGATAGCCCAGGTGGCAGAGATGTTGGAGTCGGAGCAGTGCTGCTGTGCCATGCTCCTCCTTGGCACACCTTTTGCATCCTTAGTGTCCCTGGAGTTGTAGGCTTTGTGGCTCCCTTGACCCTAACCCTAAGCCTAGTCCTCACTTTTCTGACTACTATTAATTCCTGCCCTTATCCAGCTTTCCAATGTGTATTTCCAAAGTAATGAATTTAATAATTTAATATTTAGATTGGTGCCTGGCTTTTCTATGATTTGGGGGTTTTATTTGTATATTTCCCTCATCTTTGTAATTATTGTTTGTATGTAAAAAATGAGGAAGGATCTGTGAACAAAATTATTGCAGACTCTTAATCCATGTAACCCTTAGGAGAGATTAAAAAAAAAAAAAAAAGGCAGGGCAGATAGTCATACTTGTTCTGCTTTATCTGCTATAAATAAATGTGAAGCAACTTCCCATCTTTTGTTTCCATCTCACACATTCTTTGGGGTAATTTTGAGGTATTTGAGTGGAGGTTCATATCTTTCCATTGAAATTCAGAAGAAATAGGGGTACATAGAGTTAAAGGAAAAGTAAATCTCACAGCTGTGTTCAAGAGATTATGAGAATTAATAAGAGAAAATCAGAAATCCTCCAACAAAACATTGAAAAATCCTAATAATTCTTATGTCAAGGGAGAAACTTGCTTTTTCCCTGAATCTTTTGTATCATTGTTCTATTTTCAGTTTTAGCATTCAAGGTAGCAAGGTGATTTTTTTTAGGAAAATACAGCAAGATTTTGGCTGTATCTTAAAGATCTGATGCTATACCACACCCTAATGAAGATTAATGTGAACAAAGTGCCAAAGGACATTTGAAGTTGCAAGAAGAATGTAATTTGTTCTATCAATCATCAGTTTATGTCAGTAAATATGCGTGACGTGGTATAAATCTTGAAATTTGTCACATGCTTTAATAGTGTTGTTCATTTTTTAGACTAATCAGTAGTCATATTTCACATATTTCTCATTGATGCCAGCAACTAAACTTCTAAAAATGATTTCTAGGTAGTGATATCAACCTCTAGTCCGGAAGTTCCTTTGAACTAAATTGGTTTGATTCAAATGCTTATTACAGCTTTATAACACTGACTTCACCTTTTAGTTGCTCTTGCAAACATCTTGAATGTCCTGTTTCTATATGCTCTGAAAGTAAGAAACTGTCAGGAATCAACTCTATAAAGTAATTTAAAACTATTTGTGATTATTTTTATAGACTCAAAAGTATGAGCTTTAGGAAGAAACATAGAAAGTCATTCTTTTGTTTCACGCGTCTTTTCTGTTAGCATTTAAAATGTCAGTGTTTGAATGGAAATGGGGTATAGTAATTCCATGCTGTCAGCAGTCTATCACTACAATTTTCTAGTCAGGGAGTGTAAGAAAAAAGGACCTTAAAAACTGGCTTTATAAGCAATCCAGAAACTCAGGGATATACCCTATTTTTAATATAAGTCTATATTTCCTCCTAGGATTCCTTTTCAACTCTCTGGGGCCTCACTGGATGGTATTGTTTATTGTATTAATTCACCAGGGTACAGTTGTTGTTTCTCAGGATAAACTCTATATTTGTAAAATATATAAAGCAACCTAAAGGAAGATTAAAAGCTCTTTTTTCTCTAATTCTGCAAATTGTTCTTTGGCCATCAAATGAGAAAGGTCACATTTTAATTCCAGTATCTAGTTTCTAACCATATACTATTTTTCTTTTTTCTATTTTTTTTTCCTTTTTGCTGTAGAATCAAATTATAGCTAAGCATGTGGATCCCAAGGTTGTCCATACAGTGATGAGCTACCTCTACAGGGTCAGTGGGAAAGCCCCAATTTTTGGTGAAACAGCAGGTGAATCAAGTAGTTACAGAAAATCCAGGGGTACTTTGCCTGGTGGCTGCTGTGCTTAATTTAGACTATCCAGAGGGGATAACTCTAAAGCAAATAATTTTAAAATTCTTACCCTTATTCCGTTGTGTGCTCTTTGCCAGGTTCATAGCATTTTAATTGAACTTGGAATTCAGCTGCTTTTGACTAACCCCTTTAAAAAGCTGCAAATTGTCAAGTCATTTAGAAATATTTATTGTTATAGGCATAGCAGCAGTACAATAAAACTGTAGAAGAACGCTATTGAAATGAATGACTGTGCAGATTTGTACTTTCTAAATGTCTTGGATGAAAGCTACAACCTGGCTGAGACGAATTCTGAGCCAATATTCAGAGCCAGTCTGCTCAAATCACCACAACACTTGGAGCAATAGAGCCTCCTCCTGAGCCTGATCTGATAACTGTAAATATTATGAATTCATCAATTTAACAAAATACAGAAAAAAGTTTCTAATTAAAATAAAAGGAGTCATTTAGTAGGAAGTCATTTGTTTTGCAAAAGCATTCTAAAAGCGCAATCCTTCCGGGTACTGCTTTTCACAATTATTTTAATTAATATTTCAAAGGAAGATTGAAGAGTTTGATGTGACCCTGTTGCAGACATGAATTACAGCTATAGCGGCTTTTGAGCGAGCTGTTTACTCGCTTTGCATTTTTCTGCGTATGGCCAACAGTGTATCTAAATATGGCAAGGATATTGTTTCCCATTTTGTTGTCTCAGCTGTGGAAGAAGCAGTGAGGAGTTATAGGAAGAACAGTGCAAATATATGAACTTTCAAGAGATAATTTCACCCCCATCTTTATGAAAGAGAAAGCACAGTTCAGCATTTGACTGTCTCCTCAGCTGTACAAGTAACCCTTCATTTCAAGTACACATAGTTGCCTATTTGAGGAAAAACTCTTTCAAGTGTGAGAGGCTGAGAACTGAAAAATGCAATGATCCTGATGCCCTCTGTATAAAGGCTATGTTTCAAGCAAGATCCAATCATCTCAAGCCTCCTTCTTTTTTACCTCTCACATGTCTGTTGTCTCCTGTATAATTCAGGGCCTTACACTTGCCGGGCAAGTCACTCTTTTATTCCAACTCTAATTTGACAGATGATCTCACCATGTTTTGGAAAAATCAGAGTCCCACATCCCTGCTTTTTCTGACTTTCTTTAATATATAATTAGTTTGCATTACACATCTGTGTTCTAAAAGGTTTTTAATTTAAATTGTTTCATCCATCTTTCTATCATCTTCCATATTCTTCTAGATGTCTGTCTATATACCTAAGTCTCAAATGTTTAAGATCCATCCTTTTCACTTTTTCACTGTCAGAGTTATAAAAAATAGAAATAAAATCTTTCAGAATCATGTAAACTTTATCTTGTGTTAATATTTAACATTCCTATCTTTTTCCTCAGGTATTTATGCTCTAAATATATGTTTTGCATTTCCACTTTCAGTAATTTCTTTCACTAAAACTGAAGTCTCTTTGTTGGTCACATTACAACCGTTACCCATTAATCTATCTTCCTACCCTCCAGCTTTCTCTTTGACAGTAAATTAAAGGCTACTGGGGTACAGACCTAGGCACGGGGACATTCTTGAGCACCAAAACTCTCTTTTGCTTATACATATATTTTTATAATGATGCTTGCCCAGATTCCGTCCAGGCAAAATAGGATTGTATTACCAAATTTCACGGCACTGCTCTCAAATTAAGATGAGCCATGAACGTGATATTAAATCCACTGGTTAATTTGGATGCGATTACCTTCTTAGATAGTAAGAACATTTATTGGTATGGTCACGGTTTGTTGGTCTCATTGCAAAAGCTCAGTCCCAGGCACATTTAATTTACAGGTGTACATAGTCTCACATCGCTTCTCACTACAATTCATTCTGTAAACTGCCTGTGTAGGTCCTACTCATATACTTCATCCTATCAAACCTACCAATTCTTCTATGTAGTTGTCACCCAGTGTTTACTTATTTGCTTTTTCTTCATTAGAAATCTCACATAAATCTCTCCTTACATAAATCTAGCTTTTCTTTTTTTATACTCTATCACACATTGAGAGGCTTCCCAGATTCTCTTCCCAGCTGCTGTTTTACCCTATTTGCTGCTGTGAATAACCACTTCCCCTGAGTGGAGCTCAGGAGGCACTTTGTTGTCAAAGTGCTTTCATCACTTCACACATTGCTTCCCTATTTCCTATAATAACATTTGATTAATGGTGATTAATACTGATTTGAATTTCCTCTCCTTTTTGGCTTTTATCTTTTCCTTGCCATGAACCTGTCACAAGCAACATAAAATCTATCAATGGGGGCAACTCTATGCTGCACAAGTACTTCTAGTGTTTACAGGGTCTCTACTCTTGAAATGATACAATACAGATTTGAGTGTAATGCTGACATGCCTGAAGTATTTTTTTCTTTCATGATGAAATAGGTATGGTATAAACCAGGGCACCCTGGTTCCTGGAGTGTGGGCACAAGATCCTCAAAAAAAAACCAGTGTTCTGTGTACACAGGCATGGTGTGTGTGTCTAGGACAGGCAGCTTCAGCCAGGCAAGTTCATTGACAGTGAGGACATTGTAAATATGGCTCTGAACTGTAAGTAATCACAGCAAATCAAACCTTGGTCCTCCTTCTGTGCATTGCATCTATATCTTATATAGCCAGCTCGTAGATATCAGGTCAATAGCAGAAATCAACTCATGAGGCTTTGCATTTCAAGTAGAAAATGTAACTGTAATAAAAACTATAAATTAATTAAAATTTATATAAGCCTATGCACGCACTGCTTTTCTTCATTATACACAACAAAACACGAGAAATAACAAACTGAATTTTGGGCTCAAGGTCCATTCTTACCTTGTTTCCAGCAACAGAAGGTGAGGCAAGATTATGTGAACACCATAGAGTTCTCTTGGTTCTAAGATCTCCTAGTTTCCAAAGTTTTGTGAATTAGAATCCTCCTGAACTAAAGACCACATCTGGTATTTAGCAGTCTCTCATAGATTTTTCTCTCATAAATGCTTTCAGCCTCTTTTCAACTTGCGTTTCCACAGTATTCTGTGGACGAAGTCTTTGCTAACTATCCAAGGGATATCCAAGGGATTCTTCTTTAGATCTCCAGCCAAAAACAAGTCACTGTGACTGAAGGAAATACTAATGAAATCACAAGGCTTAGAAGATATAGTTTGGTTTTATTCAGTAGCATACCAAGACCCCATCTTCTGGTACAGAACCAGTAGGGAAGTACATTGTACCCACTATATTGCAGGTTGATGTCTAAAGCGAAAAGTGTCTGTCCTCACAGATGAAAAGATTTCAGGGAGAGTGAGAAAACACAGATAGAGAAATAATTTTTTGACATAAGAAATGAAAAGTGTGGTTGTGCAAGCCTAGATGATGACTATTTTGATTATTTTACGTATATTCATACATGTTTTACTTTGTCAGTAAGCCATTTCTGATTTAAACAAAGATAAGGCATATCATCAAATGGAGAAAGGTTTCTGATTTTATTAATACATAGAAGTCTAGAGCAGGTAAATATGCCTAAAGGTACAGCACATAGCATCATAGTATTCACATGAAAAATGTCCATCTTAGAAAGGAAAGGAAAAATAAGAGAAAGGAAAAATAAGAGTATAAAATAGGTTTAGAAGTCTCCTGTTAGCTGTAAAGTGAAGCCAGAAAGTCATCTGTGTAAGCATGTGGTGCACTGTCACACTTTTTTGTTCCACAGTGACACCCAGGTCTTGGAGCCAAAATAAGAGAAAATGCCAGTTAATGCAATGATTGGCCAGAGTGCCTCTGGAGAGAGGCTGTGGCTCAGGCAATGGAAAGGGTATCTGATGGTAGTGACTAGCAGGATCATCTAATGAAATAGGGCATAATAAGGAGTATCTTGAAGAATAAGGATCCATGGAGAGAAGTTATTGATGGCCCCAGAGCAGAGCAAGGAGCAGTCAGAAGGAGAAGCTATTAGAGAGAAAGCAAGTCATGGCACAGGAAGACCTGACAGTCCTGAACTGTGAGTAGAAGAGAAAGCAGCTAGCCATCCTAGCCATGTCATGAATTTAATAGTGACACTGAAAAAATAATGTAAAAAGGGAAGCATTCTATACTGTTGTTTTTTTCTCTTCCTCATTTAAATTCATTCACCACTTCCCAAGGGCAGGCAGATGTTCAGCCATCCCCAGGGGAGTAGGACTCCATCACACGTAACCATGACTTGGGAAGACAAATGCTATGACTTTGAGTGCTCCAACTTGCTTCTTCTCCAGCTTTATATACTAAGCATGATGTCATATGGTATGGGATATCCCTGTGGTCATTTGGTCATTTGCAGTCACCTGTCCAGAATGTGTCCCCTCCCAGCTTCCTGTGCCCCTCCCATCCCTCCATCCTGCTAACTGGTGGGGCAGTATGAGAAGCAGAAAAGATCTTTTGCTTTGCCCAGCAATAGCTAAAATATCCTTGAATTATCAGAGATATCAGCACTATTTCCAGCACAAATACAAAGCATAGCTCCATATTAGCTACTCTGAATAAAATTAACTCTCTCCCAGTCAAAACCAGCACAGGATAACAGTTCAAGCCACTGTTTTAGTAATGGCCTCTAACTGTTCAACCTAACTCTTACCGCAACCAGTAATTTCTTCACAGAAAAGTTAGGCAGACCTACAACCACCATGGATGTCTCTCTGGGGTGGAACACCCCCAAACCACATCATTGTAATTGCACCACAGAGGTCTCCCCTTTGAAAATCATTCATTTCTTAACTCCAACTGTAATAAGTTTGACAGATTCGCTATCATCTCTCCATTAGAAATAACTGATGTTGAAGCATTCATGCACATAGTGGATCATTACCTGGTGATAAAAACAGTCTCTGTTAACATCCAGGACTCATGCATCATACAAATTGAATTATTTCTAAGGGTTAAAAAGAACAAAGCTATGAAGCTTTGACCTGTGGATCGATAAGGAACTTACATCTCCAGCAATGTGTGGCTCTTAATCAAAACCATGGCTGCTCATTTATACCAAAATAAAAGGTCATTGATGCACTTTCAGAGAAAAGATCGACAACTTTCCAAAACACCTTCATTCTCTGATCCTTAAAATGTTTTAATGAGCAAGAAATGTACCAGAGGAAGTTCTTCTGACTGAAAAATACAATAAGAACTTAAATAAAAGACATCAGATATTAAACTGGAAATAAACCTTTCAGTCCTTTGACTGACAAAGCTGACATGAACAGAAACCTTTGTATCCATGTTCTCTGTAAGAGCAGTGACAGTCTGAACTCATCTGGTGACTCTACTAGCAGATATCTCATCAATCTTTATGTAAAAACAATTAAAAAACACAACATTTAAATTAATGCATTTCTGAACAAATGTTGTTGTTGTACACAATATTAATCTCATCCTGTATGAAATGATATTTTATTTTTCATAATATCAGTAAATTTTTGAATAATAACCACAATATTTGTATGGTCGTGACATAATTGCAATATCTTTAAGATAAGTTTTTTATGAAAGGTATGCAGCAATGTCAATATTGAGCGTCAGATTTGTTCTGTTAAGAAAAATTATAAAAAATAACCTACCTTCATGTAAGCAGAGGTAAACTAAGGTCTTGTTAGTGTAGTTGGCCAGTTTTACTGTGACAGCTTGGTCAAACTTGGTCAAACTAAGAGTTAAGTAAAACATCATTAATTGTGGAATAAAATTTGAAAACTGATTATATGTCATTCAATTTCTATAAGAAACACACAAAATATCACAGGGTGGAAATCATCAGTCATGCCTGATCCTTGAGCAGTGTAGCTATGTACCAGTGTCATGCAGACTCATTTTTAGCATACAAATTGGCTGCTAATATGATCTAATACAGTCGAGTAACCAAATTTCTGAAATAAGAACCCTGTGCACAATACTTTAGCCATTTTATTTAGTCCTGTTTCACTCATGAATTTACTTTTTTTAGCTTATAAATCTACTTTTTAATAGCAAAAGGTGAAAAGAGAGACTTTTGATGTAGTCAGTAGAGTTCTTTGACCACAACAATTAGCGCAAAACTATGGTGTTTTGTGTACAGAGCATTTCTGGCTTTGTTTTGGAAAAGAACAGCCTTTAGATTCTTCATCTGACATCTAAACCCTCTCACAGGTCTCATATCTGACAGTCCTATATGGAAGATGCTGACATAGTAACGTGACGCAGACTACCATTAAGCTCTAATCCTGATATAAATCTGAGTTCACTGAATTACAGCCAAACACTCACAGTCTAGAAAAAAAATGAAGTTGCTTTAAAATTTTAACCTTCTTGTATCAGACCACCTCCAGTTTTCTATCACGGACTATTTTAGCCTTAGTAAGACAGACCTTATGGAACAATGAGCAATCTGACAGTGTCTTACAGGACAGCTTATACATCCATCAGTCTCTCTGTTCATTGGTGACACTCCGAGCATGTCGGCCACCCTCCAAGAAATCCAGGTCTCAGCCTTATTTCATGTACTAATTCTCTGTAATACTTCACTATGTGGAACAACTCTCTGTGGCAAAGCAGCAATAAGTATTCACATTAATCCCTTCTGGTTATTCTCTGGGTATATATTTATGATTGCTTCTTTCAGCTGACAGAAAAGAAAGGGATTTCATTAACATAGTTTAAATTACAGCTCCATCATGTCACCAAAACCCGCCATCAAACAAATAGTGTACATTGCAATATCATTCTTTTCTATACAAAGTTTGTTAAGAGCAGTTAATCAAGCCAAAATAAGTAAAATATTAACATAATGGAGAAGGCTAAAATCCTTTATTTGTTCTTAAACATGTATGAAGAGGCCATAAAACAAAGCAAGACTATCAATGTCTCATACAGTCATTTGGCAGGAAATTCTGTGAGCTGCTTAAAATATTGTCCTTGTGAATTACTTGTGGCATTTTTCAAAATGGTCCTTTTCTGTTCTCATTTTCTACACCTATCAATTGACCGTTTCAAGGAAAGGCATTTTTTATTGCTATACTCATCCAAGAAAAAGGGAAAAAAATTAGTGACAGACCTTGAGAGAAATAGAAAGCAGCAATAACTTGTGTCAGTCTATTTGAGAGCAGATGAATAAAAAGACAGTAAAACCAAGCTGGTAATATTGCCCAGCTAATACATTATGCCAACCACAACCTTATACAGTATTAGTTAATGTAGCTTTCACATAACTTCTGGGAGTTTTAATGTACCCATTTTCTTTTCTGCCTTAGAAGATGAATCAGCAAAATCTCTCCTAAGCTCTCAATATCAGTGTGGTAAATTTTGGTGCAGATTTTTCCTCTAGCTGCGGATCTAAATTCCAGACTAATCACAATTTTAGGCTGTTATATTTTCTGCATAATATTGCTGATTGAATAGATCCAGAATATTGGGGCTCCTCTTTTACCCACTTTTTTCAATACTTCTTTAAAATAGTGGCACAATTTTCCCAGAGTTGCCACTACATTGGCTGCTGGATTGTGAGTTGTGATCACTGTAGTTGGCCTGTTGGAATCGGCTGGAACCAGCTGTGTCTCCCACAGGACAGCCCCTGGCCTCTTACCACAAGGCCACACCTCCATCCTGACACCCCAGCCACAAATCCCTTGCCATCTATACCAAATACACGAGTATGTGAGGAAAATTTCTTATTATTCTTTCTGTAAGATCTGGACTCAACAAAAGATTACTTTCCTTTGGTATATTCAAAACAATGTTAAAGAGGAGCTTAAATACGTATTAAAACAACCCTTACAACAAAGAGGTGAAAAAGACAATCAGTCAGAGGAAAGTAAAATTAATCTTGCTGCCCCAAGACACATCCATTCCTCAATGAAAAAAATCTCAAATGTGTTGTCGCCTACATGAAGTCAGGTATGGCTGATTCTTAAAAGTCTGGAAAGTGATAAATCATTTTGCTGTCAAGGAGGAATTCTGACTCACCTGACCTGATGGTCTTGTACAGAGAACTTACCTAGACCCAGTATGTTTGACTTAATGCTCATTTCTGATAAGCAAGGTAGTAAATGAGTAGGAGCTCTGATATCCTTGAATGTTTGGTCTACCGTGCTCTGACAGCTTGTAGCCAGGTTGTAAATCAGGTTAAATAAGAATAAACTAATCAAGCATCTAGGAAAGCATTGATGAACTTGGTAAGTAAGTGTAGTCCTTCTGTCCTCTTTTGCTTACTGATTTTGGATAAAACCTAAGTCAGAACTTGGGCTACTTTCATCTAGACAATATGCCATAAATCTTTAATTTAATGTGAGTGTTTGTAGGATTGTGTAATGGATGGCAGTGCGTAGAAAAGGTATTGATTAATGGCCGTGACAACGAGACCTATAATGGACATTGACAACCCTGTGGAAGTACTGAATGTTGTACACAATGACAATGTACAAAATGTTGATAAAATAGTTGTTGTCAATAGAAAGAGGGGAGGTCAGACAGAAACATAATATATTCATTACCTCAAAGTCAAAGACAGGTATTTAAAAAATCTCTCTAAAAGCAATATTTATTATTTAATAAGATAAATTTATGTCCAGGCTTCATTTTTGTGGCTTTTTAAACAATGGCCTGAGCACTTTGGTTCTATACAAGCTGTATCATCCTTCAAAAGTTGTAGAATAATGTCTTCCACTGGGAGCTAAATGTTGTGATTTTCTGTCAGGTGTGGTCATGCATAAACTTAATTCATAGCACCATAACATCAGCAAGCTTATACTTAAAGAAGAATTATTTTAAGGTCAAAAATCTTCTAGAAGCACTTCTGTCACACCAATACATACAGTACACTGCTAAACATTATAAAGAACAGAAATTTTAAGTGAAACAAGTGGCTTTGTCCAGAAAATAAATATTTTTTCTTAAAAAGGAAATCCACTTCCTTAGAGTGGAAATTTCGAACTGAAAAGAAAAGGAGAGCAGAATACAAGACTTTCTTTTATTCCCTTATACCTATACAAATTCCCTTCACTGTCAATGGGCATACAGTGAATAAAGTATAATTAATAGATTAAGGTATAATGAATAGAGAATAAATCCTATCATGAACAATTTAAAAGTATTATTTTGAGCTAATATATTCTGGGAAATCTTCCTGACATCCCATGAAAAGTCCAAGAAACTGTAGTTATACCACTCCTGCTCTGTTTCCGTTGCCCGAGTCCTTTTTACCATGCTTAATTGACTCTGATGTTCACAGAAAAAGTGGCAGAAACTCCCCTATGTTGAAACTCACATCTGCAAGGTAGAAAGAACATCAACAATGTCAGTGCCAGTGCCACTTTCTTTGTCAGTTTGATGTGAAATTTAGGTAGACCACCTCCTTAGAAGGCAGAAGGTAACACTGACAATGTGAACAGCACTAGGAAGCAGATGAGAATTATAATTTCATTTTCAGTCAAAAGAGACACCGTTCACTGCCAATGGAAATGATAAGGACCCATGTCTGCTCTGCCTGTTCTGCACACAGTCTGAGGACTGTGATTGGTGTTGGTGCCACAAATATATGAGAGAAGTAGTGTCAGGTGCCCCATCCCCACCTTTTCACAGAAGCCCTGTCCCCTTCCTAGCAGCCTGAGGGGCCATTTTCCCTGGAGGACCAGGCAGTCTCTACCAGTTTAGCAGGAAGAACAGAAGCTGCAAAAGCCCTTCCCCTCTCTATACAGGGGACTGTCATGTTTCAGCCACCATTTTAGGCCAAGGTGTCTTGTCTCCATTCTATGATAGGTAGCTGTTACCTCGTTAAATGTACTTGCTGACTACCATTTATTTGTATCATCATACCCACATGTTCTCTGAGACTGACTTCCCACTTCCTTTCAACCAGGAAGTGTTCAAATATAAATGTATATACTTCTGTGTACTATATATAAAAATCATATTGTATTTAATTATACATAAATACACTGTTTACATTATATACACACATATATAAATATATGTGCTATATATATATTTATGGGACTGTAGGAATTAAATAGATATAGCCATAAAATCATAGGTACAAAATGACTTAAACAGATTTAATGAGAGCTAATGGAATGAATAATTAATGTTGAAATACAAATAGCGAGTCATTAAACAAAAGTAGAAGAAAAGCTCAGTGCTGCCGCTTTACCAGGCTGCAGTACCAGCCATGGCATAACTGAAGTGTGGGAACTTCAAGAGAGTGGATGGGGGGCGAATGGGATAGGGACAGGGCACAGACAAGCTAGAACATGTCCAAGGACTGCATACCCCTTTTATCAGGCAACGAGATGCCTCTGTTGCAAGCTTGGAAAGATGAACCCAATCCAGTGAGCTGGAGTTAGAGATCCCTGCATCCTTCTGCAGCACAACAGGATGGACATGCAGTTTTAGTAGTGCAGACTTGGGCCTTTGCATGCTGCTGCAAGGCACAGGCAAAGCTGTCTGAAAATAGAAAACTAGAACAAATGCTAACTTCAGAAAAACCTGTATGTATGGACAATAAGAAAAAGCCACAAAGGGATTCTCCCAAAAGATTGCATTCTTTTGCTTTCTTTTGGTGTTTCCCCTGACATGTATTTCTGGCTTAAAAGTATCATGTAGGTGGACTGGCTGGGATTGTGAAGAAATTCAACATTAAGACAGTCTTCAGTGCCATACTACTAAGTAAATTGTGCACTTGGCAGTTACAATTCACTGCATAATCTTTAGTTTCCAAAATTTCTGGCTATGCAATTACAAATGTGTGTAAATAATCAAATGCACACTGCAATTAGATCAAAACTGTCTGCACAAAACTTAACTTTGCAGGTTTTTCTGGGTGGCAATAAAATCTATCCAGAATGACTAGATTTATGAGCTGTTGGAGTGGTCTAAACTAGCCAATATATCCTTATATATAAGGATGCTCAAGAATCCATATGCCAAGATGACAACATCAATGCCAATACCATCAATACAATACCAATGGATTCTTCCATTTTGCAGTGTAACGTCGTAGAACTGAATGTGATCTTTCTTGGTCAGAGTTATGCTACCTAGAGTCCACCAGTGAAGATTCTTCCTTTTCATGATTGGAGAAGCCTTTTGTAAACTGGAGACTCCTACTCCTACTTGATTTGCAATGGAGAGCATCTGGCTTGTATCTGAAATAATAATTATCTTCTTCTGACACATTTATGAGTTTTCCCTTCATTAATTTTTATCTGGGAAATATTCATTGCTATGGTAGGGTAGTTTTAGAACAAACACCTGGTTTTTACAACTCTTATCAGAAATTTGCAAGGTTTCAGGCAGGGAACAGCTTAAAATTAATGAAGTGAAAAGCTTAACCCTTTGGGCCTACTTTTGAAGTGTCTCAGCAATACCCTTTCCAGTAGCTTTGAAGGGTAATTTTTTCCTTTACTCCATATATGTTATCCTCCCTCAGTGACTCACAGCTCACAAGGTGACATTACTTTCTGCAAACCAGAAGTAGAAGAAAGTGAAATGTAGAACAGAACTCATTTCACCTGAAAGATCTGAAACCTTTCCCAGGATTCAAAATTCATTCCCAATTCACTGTTTTTCTGAATGCAAACCAGGAATAAATTTAGCATCTTTGAACCCCCCCATGGTCAAACTTCCATACATTACCCTGTAGTCCTGTTAATAACCTCTAACAAAGAAATGTTGGTATTCTTTTTAAGATGGTTTACAACATCTGGCAGCAACCATTAAAGTTATCTAGGCTATCTCCCTTAAGTCAGTAAAAGGTACTGTGTGAAAAATGCAAGATTGTTATTCTGTGAGAGAAACAGAATTTACCAAAATTATTTATCAGCTCAAAAACTAACTAATATATTTGTAAAGTGTACTAGGAACAATCTGGAGCTGATTGGATAAGTACTTTTTTTACTTTGATCACCATGTAAAATGACTGAAATCCCTCCTAAAGAGAGAATCCTTGACAAATAGAAGTGTGGAAAATATTAAATTGATACAAGTTTTAATGTATACAGTCTCATATCACAACCAAATTATGATAGTGTTCAGCTTTCAACTTACTTCCCATATTTATTACACAATAAATATATATTGTTTCATGAAAAAAAAAAACCACCCAAAACAAAACAAAAAAAAACCAAAACCAAAACAACCAACAGAACCAACCCTTTGATTTCTTTAAACTCAAACCATCATTTTCAGAGTTAAGGTATAAACCAGGGCAAAATCTGATATTTGAGGAAGGACTGAAAACTCACTGTCTTGGTGACAAAAGGGGTTTTCATTATCTCTGAGTCATGGTGCAGAGGTCTTTCTGAGAGCTGGGAGAGATATTGTGTATTCTGTTTTGAGCAACTCAACTTTTAGTTTTCTTTGTGTTTGGATAATATTTCTCAATTTATGTAGCTAAAAGTTTCTGGTTTGACATTTTCAAATTACAAGCTTTGACTTCAAAATATCTCTTTCCAGAATTTATCTCTGAAAGTCTCGTGAAAAAGTATTAGCTCTCATGGAACACATGCACACTGTTAATATATTTAATTTGCACAAGGAGCTACAGTTCTAGCATGTGCTAATCTTTCTATACCTGATTTTCATATTAGCTGATAATTTTAACTTTCAGAATACAGTTCTCTCTGTTTCTTATAAAAGAACAAGAAATAAAAATTAGAAGAAAATAAGAAAGAATAACCTCTTTAATCAGTTGACACATCTCCTGCACTACCAGCACAATAAAAAACCAAAACAAGCAACACCGTGATTCATAAAGGATTCATTTAGTCCTGTGAGAAGGTGCTTTGCGTCTTCCACAAAAACAAAAAATCATTTTAGCCTTTGAATAAGGTTTGCATCTTTCCCTTCCAGATATGTTGTTCTTTTAAATTACAAAATCAGAAGAAAGTCTCATTATTGTTAAATGAATGAAATTCCACCCATATGCAAGAAGTCTATATTCATATACCAAGCCTATCTATCAAGTCAAATTACTTGAAAAATCTTTTAGCATTAAAAAAATCTGCTTTTCCCTACTGTGACATACTTGACTCTGTTTGCAAAAGAAAAAGACACACATTTTGCCTGTTATGTAGGAAATGTAAACGCAAACCACATCACTTTTAAGAATTAAAAAGAAAAATTTAAAAATCCTAATGTTGCATTAGTTTTTTATTTTAATACATAAGGCATATAAAATGGTTCCTTTTTAAAAGCCTATTGCAATGAGAACAAAATTTTGAACAGCTTGATATCATAAATGTAAGTTCCTTGCTTCAACTGTGAACAGAAGAATTTACTCTTAATAAATCAGATCGCCTTCTAAAGATCAGAACTTTACACCAAAATCTGTAGAGCTGTATACTTAAAAAAACTAATTTTTAAATGTTATAGTTCCTGCTACTGGATTTGCTTTTAATTGTCCTCTTGCTTCACTGGAGTACTCTAAACAGAAACATAAACTCCTGAACAGGCTTAAGATCATATAGCACTTATTAAGTTGCTTTTCTTAGGGAACAAGAGGGTTTATCCTCAGCGAATGATTTTCAAACATACTAATGATTTAGCCAAATTTTGCAGACATCTTGAATATTTCAGGAACTCTATGAGATCTTACAGAAATTTGACTGTGCAGTTCTATTTTACTTATGCAAACTCTATTAAATGTTTGAACTCATAACTTGGCCACTTTGAACTGAAACATATGTTGATGATGTCATGCTACAATTCCACCTACTTATTTTAATACTAGGAATTTACAAACATAATCCCATTTGTCTGGGATCAAGTCCCAGTTGACTCATTGTGTAGGCTGTTTTATATACTTTTCCTTAATTTGAAAATATTACAAAATAATTTTTTAAAGAATTTCTACATACATACCATATATATGATCATATATGCTAATGTTTTCTGAGATGCTTGTGAATAATTATGGAAATAACCATAGTCAAATTTATTTTAAAAATATTGTCTCATCTGCAGAAAAAAAGACAAAAACACATTTGTGACAATCAAAAAACCTAAAGATCAGAGAACTTTCTGATTTCTACCTGAATTAGCAGTGTTCATGTCATGATTAACTGAATGACCTAGTATAATTTCATCACTTCATTTCTCTTTGCAAATCTTCATTTACACATAAAACAATAAGCTTCTAAAGTTAAGAAGATAGTCAAGTTCCAAAATTAGTTTTAATAAAAATCAAACCAGAAATGTTCCATTACTTTTTATCTTGTTCTCTTTTCTCTTTCTCTCTCCATGATAATAAATTGGAGATAGTTGTGTGTATGTCTATTCTGCTACATTCAGGTGGAAAGATGGTAGAAGACAGTGCAGATATCTGTTAACCACGCCCTGGAACAAAATACTCTTACGGAGGTTCAGGTCACATCCTCAGTATCTTATACAAAGTGGTAGCAAGAGTAAGTAATAAGTCAACACAGACAGTTTTCAACCAAAGAACCTGTTTCTAGGAGGCAGGTTAGACTAAAAAAGAGTTCATCAAAGCTCATTCTGTCCAGGCTATCAATAGTTGACCTAACTAGATAAATCCTAGGTTTTGAAAAAGCCATGTTGCACTGTCATACAGGGAGGCACAAACTACTCCTAAAAAAAATAGCATTACAAGACTTGCATTTCTTACATGTCAATGTGTGTAACACCATAGGTCACAACCGAACATATAGACACTAGATCTGTATGGGGGGGAAGGGGTGCCACCCAGAGTGACCTTGGCAAGCCTGAAGGGTGGGCCTGTGTAAAACTCATGAAGGTCAAATGCAAGGTGCTGCACTGGGACAATCCCAAGCACAGATACAGGCTTGGCAGAGAGTAGATTGAAAGCAGCCATCTGGAGAAGACCTAGGGTGGTTGGTAGATGACAAGCTGAATGTGACTGGCAGTGCACACTTGCAGCCCAGAAAGCCAACAGTATCAAAAGGTCAAACTGAAAGAGGGTGCATTTAGATTAAATGTTAGGAAGAAATTCTTTGCTCTGAGGGTGATGAGACACTGGAACAGGTTGCCCAGAGAAGCTGTGAATGTCCCATCCTTATAAGTGTTCAAGACCAGGTTGGATGCAACCTTTCAGCAACCTGGTTTAGTGAAAGGTGTCCCTGCCCATGGCAGGAGGGCCTGGAACTAAATGGTCTTTAAAGTCCCTTTTAACCCAATCCATTCTATGAATCTATGAGTCTATATACTTTGTTTACAGAGTGATGAGAGGAGGAGGATGCAAAAAAGTAAATATGTGGGAGCTAACAATACCTACCAAGAAGAACTACTCTAGCAAGTGTGAAGAGAGACAAAGAGGCTAAAGTGTACAGGGTACAAGCTCCGGAGATTTTGTCCTGCTCAGGTGTCTTGGTAAACTCTATATTAAATTTTTTACAGACTACCAAGGACTGACAGGCTACAAGAACACATTTTTACAGGGCTCTGTTTCCATTTTAGTTACTGCATTTGAAAACTTCAGATGTTTTCCTGTTGGATTTCTATAGAAAGGACGGATAACAAAAACCTAAAGTGTTTTGTATCAAGTGCTTCCTTACCATCCTCTCAGCATAAGTCAGCACAGTGACACTCAGCTGCACATATCAACATATAGCTGAAGGCACATATCAACAGAAACAAAAACATATTCCAGAGCACAACTACTGAAATTATAAACTTTGTTTTAAACAGATCTACTCAATTTTGTTTATGAAATGCCTTTTATTTTTTATTAGATTTCTCTTGTCTTCTTTTCTTTCATTTTTGTTGTGATCCACTAAACAGTTTAGAAGCAAAATTAGCCTTTGTTAACACACCATTGGAAAAGTGAGATTTTTTAAAAGCACTGAGTGTTAACCCAACTGTGTCTATTCATGCCAATATGAGCCTTACCTCTGACTCTGGTTGAATGGATATTTTTTATATTTATTGTTTGCGTTTCCTTCTAATTACAGTTCTTTCAAAAAAAGGGCAAAATGTTCCTGTGAGAGAAATAAGGTTGGAAAGAATGAATTCAACAAAAAATTGGGCAATTCAGCATTAGAAAAGTAAAGAAGTAGCAGATAGGAAAAGTGGCAGTACACATTCTTGGCAGTACACATGGGCCAAGAAAGAGCATTAGAAATAGGTGTTAGTCTATTGAATACGACTGATTTCCTGACCTGGTTTCTCTACCCTTTGGTGCCAGAGATTCTGCAGGTGATTACCAAGTCTTCTCTGTCTGCTTTCCTACTTGGCCATCTTTTGCCATTGCCATATAAAGAGTAACTTTCCAAACCCAGTATTAATTTCATACAGCAATAAGATGTCCAACACGGTGAAAACCCAGTTTCACTTTGAAACATGTAGATATTACAAACCAACAATATTAGGTTACAAAAAATACAGATGTGTTCAAAGTTCCACAGATATAGTAATGGAAAAACCATAACTTGAGAAATCATGACAATTCTGTTTTTAATAATTTTCTTATTGATCTCAATGAAAAAAATACTTTAATAGATATTTATGCTCAGGCTGATGAGGAAAACACTACATGAATAATTTTCTGAGAGAAAATGTATTTTCTTCAAAATTTAAATTTTCTATAAAACTTTGCTTTGAAGAAAAAGTTAATTTACTTCTGAAAATGAAATTAAGCATTGTATTTTCAATATATTCAATATATAATTTTAATATTTTTCATTGCTGAAAGACCTAAAGAGTCCTAACCACATTTCTCTAAAAGTAATAGGCTCTGCTATGTGTAGACTTCTTGCATTGAAGATTTATATGTCCCAGAGTAAACTGGGATATACCCAGCTAAAAGAACAAAGAGGCTTCTCATACCGCATTACAAGTTCTGCTAAACCTGTTGTGTGCATACCTTTGCCTGGACTAAAGAAAACTTAGATTCAAGTTTCTCCTCAGTCTTATTTGCAGAAACCTGGCATGAAAAATTGTAATGGTAAAGAGACTAAGCACAAACATTTTCTGCATATAGCATATTCTTGCTCAGGACCACTTCCAATACATTTTCAGTGTGGTTTTGCTTTGAGATAATTGTTTTCTCATTCCTTCAAATATCGGTCTTTTTTCTTAGGAAAAATAAAACACCTTTTGGTGCCTTTAGTTTTGCTTTGGAATAGAATTGTCATATCCATTTTAATACTCCTTACAATGTGTTTTGAACTAAGACGAAAACTATGTAACATTAGTAAATCCTCTACCAATATGTACAAATAGGATAAAACTCCAGTTATATATATCTTGAACACTGGCTCTTAATGTTAGTAGCAAATATATAAAGCTTTTTTCTCTATTTTGAAAGGTTATATACTAATCAGATTATGGTTCCCAAATTTATTCTAATGAGAGTTATGGCATTACAAATCTTGATACTTATTTTAAACCCCAAAGAACTTGTATATATTTGAATTCCTTGAGAATTTTCTTGTACCTTATGAATAGGAAATATATCATTAGCAAAGAAAGCTGTTTCATGAAATCCATAGGGTGTAGAATTGCTAAAAAAAATTTGAGATACAGGTTATAAAGTATATTAAACCAAAAATAAAATTAGGCATATAAACGATGAGGAATCAGCAGAGGAAGTGAGGCTTAAAAATCAAATATAATTTAGTTTGGGTGGTTGTTTTGAGTTTTTTAAGGGTTTTTTTTTATCAAGACATAATGAGATGGTTAATAGGAATAAGTTTAAAAACATAAATTTTCATAATCAGGTGAAAGAAAATTCAAAATGCTTAAAATACTCAAGCATGGACAAAAAGTGTTGACCATACTAGGTTTCTGAAATAACTTCAACATGAAATCAAAGATTCAGTAAAAAGAGTTTAAAATTATGTCAGGTCAGCAACACTATTGCACAACAATTGAATGACAAAATAGTACCTGCATTTAAGAAACTAATATGAGTGAAAGTATACCTACAACACACAAGATATTAGTATGTGTCACACAGTAAAGGTTTGTATAGAATGAAGATAAATAGAAGAATAAAATGCTGATTTACAAGAGTGAGTTCATGACAGAATAATTGCGTAGATTTTCCTGAGCAAGTTAGTAGCTTTCTAGAGAGAGAAAATATATGTTGGCTGCAAATAACTTGAGTCCATCATTTGATACTGATGGCCATCTGGGAAACAATTAGGAAGCCAGAAATGCTGGTTAATACAAAAATTATAAGCTGAACAAGTAACCACTTAAATGAAGAGTTGTGAAGCTAAAAAAAATTAAAATAATTAAACTATTAAACTTGTAAAGGTTAATAATCTGGAGGTGTTTTCAGTACATAAAAATGAAATACAGGAAAACCTGAGCAGTCTTGATGAAAAAAGTCATAGGAACAAGGTTTCAGTTTTCCTTCACTGGAATTCAGCTGGCCTAATCATCAAATAATAAAGTATCAAATAAGTACCACAAGTCATGTCTAGATTCCATCAAGATTGTGAGAATATATATTGCCCAAAGTGGTTTTCTTGCATTTTCAACTACTATTATTATTATTATTATTATTATTATTATATGTAGATAAGGCCCTGCTCAATGATGGAGAGTTTATTTTTCCCCTTTCAATGCAAACCCAATGGCTCTCACAATTAACAAGTGTATTAATATTCAGGTCTTTTGAAGGAGATTTTAACTTGAATTCTTCATCTCCTATGCAAGAATCCTTTTCTCCCATTTTAGATTATTTTAGGCTACCACTTTTGATCTTTCTTAAATGGCTATATGAAAGAGATTTAGACAAAGACTTCAGTTGAATTCTTCCATATCACAGAATCACAGAATATCATGAGTTGTAATTGACCCACAAGTATCATTAAAGTTCAATCCCCGCCTATGCATGAGACAAGCCCAAAAACCATACCATGTGCCTGAGAGCATTGTCCAAACACTTCTGGAACTCTCTCACGCTTGGTGCTGTGGCCACTTCCATGGTGATCCTTTTCTAGGGTCCAACTAGCTGCTGGGTAAAGAACCTTCGTCTAACATCCAACCTAAAGTTCCCCTGACAAAGGTCCTGTAACTGACCATGCGACTGAAGAGATCAGTGCCTGCCTGTCCTCTTCCCCTCATGAGGAAGTTGTAACTGCAATGAGGTCTCTCCTCAGTCTCCTCCAGGCTGAACAGAGCAAGTGACCTCAGCTGCTCCTCACACAGCTTCTCCTCAAGGTCCTTCTTTGGATGCTCCCTAATAGCTTTATTTATATTACACACCCAAACCTGGACACAATATTCAAGGTGAGGCTGCCCCAGTGGAGAGCAGAGACGGACAATCCCCTCCCTTGCCTGGCTGTCAGTGCTGTGCTTGATGCCCTCCAGGACACAGGTGGCCCTCCTGGCTGCCAGGGCACTGCTGACTCATGTTCAACCTGACATCAAAAGGACTCCCAGGTGCCTTTCTGTGCACTGCTTTCCAGCCTCTCATTTCCCAGTCTGTCTGTACTTCCAGGGTTGCCTTTTCCCAGATGCAGAATATGGCCTTTGCCCTTGTTAGACTCAGTGCAGCTGGTGATTTCCCAGTTCTCTCATTTGTCAAGGTGTCCCTAGAGGGCATCTCTGCCTTTGAGGAAGTCAATGGCTTCTCCCAATTCAGTATTATCAGCACACTTACTTAGTAAATCTTGAGTTCTGCATCGAAGTAATTAATGAAGATTTTGAACAAAAGACTTCTGTCCTGTTTCTTTCTCTGGTTTTATAGTGAATATGTATATTTTATTCAAATATTTAAGTTAAATAAGAATTGGGGACCAGTAATTAGAACTCAAGATTGCTCTTTCCTAGAAAAAATTACTGAACAACAGAACCATATTTAGTCTTGGAATTGCAAAAACATTGGGCTTGGAAGGGACTTCTAGAGGTCAAAGTCCCAACCCTAATCCTGACAGAATTGGATTGGATCCAATTAGAGCAGGTTGCACAGGGCCATGTCCAATTGAGAATTGAATACTTTCAAAGATCAAGGTTTCATTAACTCTCCAAGTAAGGTGCTTCAGGGATTGACTACCCACAAGGTAAAACAAACTTCTTTATAAAACTGCCTTGTACTCACTCTCTGACCCAGTCCACATTTTGTACTTCTGTCTCCTTGGTAGGTAATTTCAACTATAAGTAGAAAGTGAGATACTTCTTCACATTCTACTGTCCTCTGGAAGAGCACTATCAGGCTTAAGAGCATTCAGGTTTTGAATGAATGTGTTCCATATCAGATTATTTTGTATAAATAGTTGATGAATGCTGCCTAAAATATATATTTTGCTTTCTTTTAGAAGCATGAGTTTATGAGTCTTTAAATGTGTAGTGGTTTGAAAGCAAAACCAGTGAGTGCTCCAAGTCAGAAATACAATTTAATAGGAAGAAAAAAAAATTAGTAGTAAAATTAAATAAATGCAATAATACAAAAGACCACTGACAGAGTCAGAATACAACCTGACACCCTGTTGGTCAGGGTGTTGGAAACAGACCAAAAGTCAGTCCTGTTGGAGTGGCAGATGTGGTCCTCTTGGAAGTAGAGATAGTCCTGTAGAGAAAAGGTCCAGAGATGGGTCCAGTCTTCCTTCGGGAGTCCTGTGGGAACACTGGAACTCTGGTTATACTTGTAGCTCCTTTTTGTCTAGGTGAAAATGGTTTGGCTCCTCCTCCCTGGGTAGAGCATCTCACAATGGGATGATGTAATGTGTCATTGGTGAGCTTAATCGCCCATTAAAGAGAAGATATCCCCTGGGAGAGTGGAAAGAGATAAGAAACAATGCCCTACCCAGTTTTAACAGCTGTCTTGTTATCAGAAAGGCAGTCACCCCCTCTCTCCTGAAGTTACAACAGATAAAGAAAAAACACCTCTCCAACCAGATTTCAACAGATGGAATAGAATAAACAGTTGTTTTGGTTACATAATCCAAGACAAAATGTTAGGGGGTTTTGACATCTGACTCTCAGAAAAGTTCAAGAAGGCTGAGAAGCAGAAGATCAGGTTTACTTACAGGCAGTCTTAAGAGAGTAGTTGTGAAGAAAATACAGTCTCACTCTCCTTGTTTGCTAGTTTTAGGCAACTGCAAGATAAACTGATGCGAACTGGTCCTTTCTACTGAGGGCCTGTGCCTTTGAAGATGTCAAAACTTCCCTGCATACTGTTATTGAAGCTGCTGCACTATCTGCAGATTCCTGGATCTCTTTCTGATGCCTCTTATCTGCTACTCTACTGAAACTAGATGACAATTCATTAGGAACTATAGTCCAGAGTGACTAAGACTCATCCTGAACCAACAAGGAGATAAGCAAGAAAACCTATTTGGTTTTCTACCAGAGGACCACAAGTCATTGTGCCTTACAGTGACTGTTACAAAATAAATTAAGCCCCTCAACCCAGTCAAATGCCTTTTCTATGTCTGTTGAAAGGATTATATGAATCCTAGCAAAAAGTACCAAACTTTAACAGCACTTTGTGTTGCCTTGAGCTTTCTGTCTTTTTGTCTTTCTGTAGAGCTTTCTCACGCAGCTTCATAAAAACAATGTCTATTCTTAGAATGTTTGCATACTTCTCCTCTGAGAGAAGAAATGATTGATGGTGATGTCCACCATCCAAGTTGAGAGGTAGCAACCTCTGTAACCAATCTCTTGACCTCTGTACAAATGTATAAAGAAGTTAGATTTATAAATAAAGTGGAGAAAAAATGTTCCCTCATGATGCTCTGTGCCTGCTTCTTTTTCTGTCCCTAAAGTGGGACACACCCAGCCTCGGCCTGCAACAACTTTGTGCCTTTAAAGCCATGAGAAGAATGACTACTGTCCCCATATAAACACAATTAAGTATTTGTGAAGCAGGATACCTTTCCTACAATAAGGGCGATATTATCTTTATACTTAGTAGGAGGGAGGGAGGGAAGAAATCTGTAGCTGAGACATTTGTCTCTTAAATGACCTTCTTGTAGTCATGCTGAGATATCTAGCTCCTCTGTGGAAGGAAACAAAACAAATTAGTCATAACAAGAATCAGTGGTGGGGAGTGGGAAATGTGGGCATGGTTTATAGTGTGCTACTGAAATTCATTAAAATTGTCAGCTTTATCTGATTTTCTTTTCTTCATTTTAGTAACTACTTCTACTGTTATGTCTGCATTCAGAGATTAATTGCTCTGAGGATAATTTAGGTAATTTAATATTTTTTAGATTTCTTTCAGAGTGGATTATTCTTAGGATAGTGGATGCTATGTAATCAGCTGTAGCAGAAACAAAGTTTTAATTAGCATCTTTGTTACCTCGTAGCACAATTAACGCACAGCTTTCTTGCACAAAGACCAACACCTGTTTCACAGTAAAAGCCTGTAGTGTATATACTTTTGAATTGATCTGTTTACATCAGTGTGTTCAGTTTGTCTTTCAGTTTCACACTTCTTCCTTATATTGTGTAGTTAACAGGAAACTTAGTTTGAGGAAGAAAATTCTTGCCCTACTTTTGGCAAATTTCTTTGCTCCTTGCCCTTGTTCTTATGTAAATAAGAAAAGCATTGGACAGTAATAGCATGCCATGTTCCTTTCTAAAATGATCACAAATATTCACTTTTTTCCCAGTAGTGAACACACAATATTTTGAATATAAAAATATACTATGATGACCATAGCCTCTCTGTGGTTTACTGGAGAACTCCTGCCTAGTAGCTTGCTAACTGTTCCTTTTAAATCAAGAAAGTGTCCAGAAAGATAATTTTTTATAATTTTTACCTGTGATCTGAAATTGCTTGAACAGGGCAGATGGTGATGATGATTCTCTACTACAACATGGAATAGCAGTCACACTCAGAGTAGCTTTTGCAATGAATGTGTTTATTTTACAAATGGGTCCATGCATGCTGTGTTATAACATATAGCATATAGCAGCATATAGCCAAGTGGTGAAAATCTCCTACTGAGGAATGCCCCTAAGCCAGAAGGTCTCCAGGATATCTGATGACTGATCTCCTGTTGCTTTATTTGGCCCTTGCTGGCACCCATTTCACTGCTGACTGGACAAATGCCTTTCAACAATAAAATATTCTTGCCTGGAGGGCTTGACACAGATGGGTCTGGTCAGATTAGTCTGTTTAAGGGTAAGGAATCAAGCCCATGACCTTTTTTATTGATAATGGTATTGAATGTCATATTTTTCACTGAAAAGCTGTTCACTGTTTGAGTTTACATTGTATTTCTATTTAATTTTTACTTTTTTGGTGTTTTTTACCCGACACTCCATATTATGGTAGATCAGTCTCTGGAAGCCCAAGATAAAACATTATTCTTCTATACCAAATATAAAAAAAAGCCACATTTTTTTCCTTTTTTTTTTTTTTGGACAAATGCCACCTTTTATTAACAATTGTCTAGTCAGTATGAAGATGTTTATATCCAATCCTTAAAAATCATTTTATGGTAATTGGTTGTAAAGGAATTATTATTCCTACCAAAACTGTGACAAAATGCTAAAAAGCAGCAATGCATAAAATGCCATGTAATGAGATGGTAAAAACTGGTACACCAAACCATTTCTCCTTTGGGAATAATATAAATTTAGAAATACTTCACTGAAGTCAGTAATCTGATTCAAAAGAAAGGAGAACAAAGTTGCTATGCTACCATAGACCTTATCTATGTCATAATGTGGTGAATGACTAAACTCAAAAAGTTTCAGAAGTTATCAGAATGTAGATTTTATTGATCATATTTTATATATTTCATTCTTCTAAATGTCTCTTTTTCTTTATTGAAGTCATCTTGCAAAAGTAATCTTTAATCAAATGTATGCAAATCCAAATACATTCCTGTCTTTGGGATCTAGAGAAATATTACTTTTTTTTCTTTTTTTTTTTACCATGAGGTAATGTGTGACTTTATAAGGCATCTTTCGTAGTGAAAGTAACTGATTTCTTGAATCTAAGGGTTACAGAATGCTACAATTCATTGCCATGATATTTTATGTTACATTCCTCTTTTTAGCAACCAGAAATTAAGGAAATGAACACAGGTTTAACATTTTAGCTGAATGTATCAGGACAGCCAAGCCACAATAGTTGGATTGCAAAATAACATCACATTCCATCTTAGGACTCTGGCAGCCTGGATACCTGACTGCAGAAGTCAGTGATCCAGCAGCAATACCTGAGGCAAATATCACCACATGATCCCAACCACAGGCCTAGGCTGATCCCATCCTAGAGAAGAATGATAGAGTCACTGGAAATTTTGGTAAATACCTCTGTGAATTGCTCCCAGAGTGTTGGCAAGTGCCTGAGGTATGCAGTAAGGACTTTTGGCTCTCGGCTAAGGGTAATAATTTTGCTCTTGATCAGGTGTTATGTAGGTCAGGAACATAAGTCAACTCAACAGACACTTATACGGGGCTACCTCCCAGTACACCATACCAGAGTTTTGGTATGGCCAGATAGATTTACTTGTAAAGTAAGGTAAAATTACATATAGAGATCTAATAGGGATCTAGTTTAAGAAATTTGAAATGTGCATGTGTGGAGTTGGGCCTAAAAACTCCGAGTTTTCTCTAATTACTTGCTCATTATGAAATATTTACCCAACTCTGATGAATAGTCATTGGTTGGCAGAATTTAATCTTCAGAAATACTAGAAACATTTTTATGTAGATGCAGTACAAATAAACGGAATGTAAGTTCCTTCACTTTAATATCTGTACATCTCAGGTCTAAATTGTTTCAATAAAGTTGTTTTAAATTAAAACTTGGAAGTTCAAATTGAAAATTGTCTTGTATGTTGTAATCAGTTTTTGAAAAATGTAATCGTAGCACAAGATGCCATTTAAATAGTTATTTCCCATGGTGTAATTACCACTGAAGAAGAATAGAGTAGCTAAACTACAGTGAGATCAAATTTACAGCTGCTCATGCAGCTCTACTTCAGAGTATACTGTTGGCTGAAAGGCGGACGTGAGATCTCCCAGGGTTACAGGTTTTAAGTCTCAAAGCCTCCAGCAGATTACTTCCTTCATAACCACACATTTCAAAGAGCTCAGAGGCTTGACTTTAAAACAGAAATAAGTATCCCTCAGAGAAGGCACCAGTACCTGATATTCAAGAAATTTCAACATTAAAACTATGATAAAAGAATCAACATCTGTTCACAGAAAAATATTCCAAACTTTTGTCCAACCAAACTTTTCCCATGTGAAAGATATGTGTCTCCTCTTCTTATGGTTTTTAATAAAATTCCAAACCCAGATATATAGAGAGAAGGCTGAAGGAAATACAGTCCTAATGAGCATTAGTAGGCATGATGAGAGGGATCTAGAGATGTCTATGCATCTCTGATTATCTCTGTATCTTCAAATTTGTCTTATCCATTAATAGTAGTATGTCTTAATCCTATTTCAACAGTTCATTTTGATATAACAACCTTACTGTCTCCTACACTTAAGATCACACAGGTGATCTGTAAGGTGATGAAAGAAGCACTGTCTGCATTGTGTTCTGCAGTTCTCTGCTCTATTTGCCAGGACCAGAGTAGCTTCCAGAAACAATCCAGCATACAGAAGTCCTTTCCCCTGTGGTTACCTTTTGCTTACAAAGGAACACATACACCTTCCTAAGAAGTGGAGTTTCCATAAGCTTAGGAGAGAATATGTGTCAGATAAAAGCACTGCAGCTGCTGAATATGTTTTTATATATTAAAGCATTTTAAGATTGTGGGTATGTTGCAAGAAAATGATTTAACTACATTCAGCTGTCCTGTAACTTGTTTGTAATTACTGATTTTGCTTTTCAGATGTGCATAATAAAGTTCTCATCGTAGCTCTTTCAAACACAGCAGCAATGCTGACTCTTCAGTACTTGATAGTTCAATCACACAGGATATTTTCATATTCAAGTGAGAAAAAAATTAAAAAAGAAAGAGGCAGCACAAGGTAATGCATGGTATTATTAGTGGCTCAAATTCATTTGCTTTGCAATGATAGCAACAGTCTTTGAAAAATTTTTATATTTTTAATCATATCTCTGGCAGTAGTCACAGCTTTAATATTTCAGTAGGTCCATAAAATGTTTCTTTCATACACTGATAATTTTTCCTACATAGTCTAGACTAAAAGTTTCCTTCTAGTCAAAAGTGATACCAAAATATATTGCCCTAAAGATGTAAGATGCTCACACTGCATAAAACAAAGCCAATTTTTCAAGTGTCGGAGTAAGTTAATTTGGCGTATACTGTGATCTCCAGTAATCATCCATTTGTACCACAGCTTATCACCATAATATTCAAGCAACTTGGTTTTTTCCCACTTTCCCCAATAAGGCATTGGGGTTTTCTTGGTTTCCTATAGAATCAAAGCATATGCATACATGCCCTATATATGTCTAGCTGGTGATAGCATAGCCAAACAAAATAATTAGTGGAGCCCTCTAATTATAATTAGTGTACTAAAACTTCCTTTCACAAGATGTATAAGCAGATAGGCTGACACAAAACAAATTGTGATTCTGCCAACACATTCATCAGGAAATATGTGAAAACAGGATTTTATGAAGTAGCAAGAAATTGGCTAGACCAAAAGATGAGAATTAAAGTGGTACTGAAGCCCAGATAAGAAATTGCAGTTCTTCCACTCGAGCTGGGAAGAGATCATCGAGAAAAGTTCATCCTGAACAGTATGTTTATTTTTGAAGAATTATTTAAACTTTTTTAAATTTTTAACTTTCATTTTAATTTATTTCCTGACAGATGATTTGACTTTCAAATCATCTCTTTCCACTTCTTTTTTTTTGAAGATGAGGGGCTTCTGATGGAAAAAACTTCATCACTACCTCTTTCTAACTCCCCTTCCACTTCCGTGTCTTCTGCTCATCAGATGTCAGTAGAAATGTTCATCTTACTTTGATTGGGAAAAAGAGTTCTGCACTGCATTCTGTGTGAGGAAAACAAGCTGTTTCAAAATACAATTGAAATTTTATTTAAATCATCTCAGTACCTGTTCCACACATGAAAGCACTTTTCAATCTGCCTTAATTTGATGTCAGAATGTACACACAATCTGAATTAATAAGGGGGTCTTTGTGCTTATGAAAAAGACCAGATACACAGACAAATGTCTTTTGTTTACCTGCAGACCATGCAGCATTAAATTGAGTTTCAGGAGTTAATTTTAAGAGGACAGGAATTAAAATGGGAAGTAAGGCAAATAAATGCCTTCAAAAGTACTTTATTTCCAAAGACTCTTCAAATTCTCTGCAAATACAAAGTAGCAATTATGAAGACAGCTTTGTATATAAAAGGCAAAGCTTTGTCTGTCTTCTCCAAGCAAGTTTTGCAATCAGATTTTTATACAATATGCCCTTTTCTTTAGAGAAAACTGGCTTTTCAGCTCTCTGCCCTGTATAAAGAACTTGAATCCCCACCGTAGTGAAGTGTGAATGGTTGAATACGGGAGTATTTGAACAGCTATCTTCCCTTCAGTGCGCCGTATGGTTTAATCTGTCGGTAAGTATATTTTAGAGAGATAAAATACAATGCAAAACTAGGGCAAGGGTTCAATTGAGCTCTAGTTGGTCAGGTTCTTAGCCTCCAAAAGTATGCCCCTGAGACAAAGTATCAATTTTTATGTTCTGATTCAACATCTTTGTCTAGTATCTGGCATGAAGGAGTTTCCTTTCTGTCTTAATCTTCTCTGGGCAGAGTAACCAATTGAAAACTTAAAGAAGAGATCACTGTTCTCTTTATGGCTACTTCTGTCCAAGGACTGGTTTATATATTACACAGTAACTATTTACGGGGGAGATAAAACCAGACTGTCCATCCTCAATAGACGAACTTAGGTACATCATAAGCCACTGCTCATCAGAGAAGCAGAAGTCGGCTGAATTAAGCTGTCCCTTTTAAACCAGCACTGAGACTATCTAAACAACTATAAAGAGTTAACCACACTGAATCTTCTCTTCAGTTTAGCACTGCTAGAACTGCAAACCAGTATAATCACAACATAGAAGATGGATCTAATCTAAAAAGTGGCTGTAGACACATCACTTTGACTGTTTTTCTTTCTCATGTAATGCACTCAGATTCACACAATTCCATTAAAAAGTAGGATTTGTCTCAAATTTATTCACTTGCTCAAAAATTTAAGTATCCAGGTGTTCTCGCTTAGCAAGAGATGCCTCTGGAGAGCAGGTAGGTATCTGGAGCAGTTAGGCTTCTTCACACCTCTGAGATTATTTTGTCGTTCGTTTTGGTTTTTTAAGGCCCAGAGACTATTAAGAACCAAAATCTTTAGCTTCAAGTGTGTCAACCCTCTAGATATATATGTTAACTGATATGAAAACTTTCAAAATCTATAGGGCTTTTCCTTATTTTCATAATTTTATATCTTTCATCCTCTCTTTTTACTCACATCAGCGTTTTGATCTCACAGTGCTATTCCTTTGATTCTGCTATTGATTCTAGGTTTGATAGCACTGGTCTTCTAAGAAATCCTAGTAGTCCAGTAGAGGGACTGAATGGATACTGGAATTCTCATTTAACTGCTTTTTCTGAAAAGTCATGAACCTTTTTTTTTTTCATTTGGAAAAACTTGTCTTCTTTTTTCCCACTGTTAATGCAAGCCAATGTATCAACTGCCATCCACACATGAAATACTGAATTCTGTTCTAAATTATTCAACTTTTTCAAGACCTTTTACGGGGGGATAAAAATGAGAGCTTTCACTAAAAAATAAAATATTAAACTGGTCAAGTTTTCAAAAAGTCGTAAAAATCAATACAAAACATGGCAACATTTCTAAAAATTGTGTCATATTGAGAGAGTCGTCAACGGAACTCAAATTTAGGAATAGTTTCAACATGACCGCATTTACTATTTGCCACGAAGAGATCAGCATTCAAACCCATGGCTGGGTTAGCACGTCCTGAAACATTACCACGGATCAGATGAACTGTCGGAGATCCATGTGAGGTCCCCATCTGTGGTAAATTCCACCAAGGTAATTGGAATGTGTTTAAACTGGGAAAATGACAAGCCCGAACCTATGAGTGGTCAGTGCCATAACTCGGTATGGAAGAGTTACATGCTATTATAACTGAGTCCTCAGGTTAGTTATTCCTGTGAATTGCAATACCAACACTTTTAAAAATGTCTGTTCAACTGCCTTTTCCTATTTACTTTTACTTAGAAGAGAGAAGGAAATTCTTAAAATGAAGGCTAATGTATAAGAATAATTTCTAAAAAAACAAGGAACAGCAGCTATTTAAAACAAATGAACATGTAACAAGCTTACAGCATTTGAACAGCAGGATACAGGAGAAAAAAAATGCAAAACTAGCCACTTCAAAAAATTGTTTATTAGAGCACTCATCTCCACAGCAGGAAATAAGAAAAATACTGGAACAGCCACCTGAAAAATAATTTAATAAAAAATGCATCACCAGAGATGTACAGAAAGAAAACAGTTTACCAAACAGCTTAAAATAAATTTATTCAACTATGCACCAGCAGGATATACTATAAAATCTAAAATTTCCACTGTGTGAAATAAATAAATAAAATTATTTTCAAACAAGGGGGAAGAAAAAGTCCTTTTAAAATAATTTTATATAACTTGCTTTGCATTAGTGTAGCATAAAGACAGCTCTATTTGCCAGTGGCTTCACTCTTCTTCCCTGGCCCCATTCAACACCTGTGTTCAACACACATTTAAACAGAAGCATGTGAGAGGCTCCCTACTACCTCAAGTTTAAACACTGATAAACTCACCATCTGTAATAGCTGATCTCTTTAAATTAAAATATATCTTAAACTAAATTTCTTGCAAGCTTGTTTTGGAGAGGGTGATACAGCTCTTATAAAATTTCTTTTCCAGGCAAGTCACAATTTTCACTGTGAATCTGCCATCCTTCCTGGCATGTCTCAGTTGTATTTGTGTGAGAGTGGTACCCAAACTTGCATGGAAGCAAACTGTCTTTAAAGAAGCCAAGGATGCCTAATTACCAAGTAGGAGCTGACAGTGTCTCACCCTAGTACGATGTTATCTCATTCCACTGGCCCCTGTGGGGCTGGTTCTGATACACCGTGCTGGAAGTGCCAACACAGTGATTCCAAGCTATCAACTTGATTTTGCCATCTACAGTGTAAGCTCAGATATACTTGTTAGCTCCACAGGTCATGGTTACTCGTTTTTACAAATCAACAATTACCAACCAGCCTTGCTGTGCTACGGTGGAGCATTCGGAATCTTTATGCCAGGCCATTGCCTCACATGCAAGTAAACTGAACCTCATAAATACTTATGCTCTACATCTCTCACTAGGATTTTTGTTCCACCAGTGTGTGAGCTAGGTTTGTCAACCCAGAGAACTTCTTTAATATCTAAATAGCCCAAAACGCCCCTTGTGTTCAGGAACAGGCTTGGGGCAACAAAGGACACAGTGATTCTGCTGTGCTTCAGCGGACCTAGATTGACTACATGCTTTATCCATGCATTTTCCAAGCCTTGAAAAGCCACTATGCCTACTAATGCTATGCAAAGAGAAAAATTAGATTCCATGGCTCCTCCCAGCGGCAGTCACCTCTATTCCAACATGCCAGACTTTCTGTGGTAGTAATAGAAAACCCCTACTCTCAGACATGTTATTATAATATTTATTCTATATGTCCCTGAGCTTCCTCACTGAGACCAGGAGAAGTCAGGCCCTGGACTCTCCTTCTTGATGATGATGAAACAATCACACTGATAAGAAGCTCTCATCTGTTTGTATGAAGACAAAAGACAGGAAAAAATTACATGAAAAGTATGTATGGTTTTAGCAATGATGATGAGTTGAGAACTGAGCCTTCTAAGTATCATTACTATAAAACCAGAGAAGATAAACTCACATTATAGACAGAGTAAACACCTCCATAAATGTAAATACGTGTGTATAAATATAGAGAGCAAAGGAGATAAGAAAAAGATGAACATTAACCAAAGCCTACTGTGTGAAAATGTGGGTATTATAACATACATGGCCATGACATTAAAACATTTCTCTACTTTTAGGGAAAGCTAAAATAAATGCGGGGAACCTCTTAAGAATTGATTCTGCATGCAAGTCAAGCGAAGTTACTACTGGCATGAATAAAGGTTTCAGGATCAGGCATACTCCTCATTTATTTCTTAGCCTGTTGGATAATTCAATAACTAAAACTACAAGGTAAAAATGTGTATAGAATTTAATCTATTGAGATGTGGCTGATCACTTTATCAAAAGAAGAGGATTGTGCTGTTGGATTATGTTAAATCAAACTTCAATCTCTTTATGATCTTAAAAAGCAGCACCAGAAATAAAGTTCATCTGCAGTAAAGCTGGTGTTGCTGCCTAGGAAATTATTTGAGTGGCAGTGATGATTATAGCCAAGGAAATAATTCCTAGCAAATTATTTATTCTGTGAATGTCACCATTTCTTCTGTTTATGATTTGTCTGAGATCAGACAGCAATTCCCTCAGTGTTATTCTTAATTCAGAATTGTTTGGGATGTCATCACTGAGTGCATTGTGATCTGAAAGATATTCATAAACAGCTATTCAGGTTACAAACTGGCCTGAAGTCTGTGATTGTCTCCAGGATTTTCTCAGGTAACAGGTGTCTCAGCTGAGCCTTTTCTCAATGACTTCTCACTAAGATTTGTATAACATCTTGGAGAAAAATATGTGACCTCATTAAAAAAAAAAAAACAACTCACTAAAAATGCATTTCCAGCTGTGGAAAAGAGAGGCTTAACATAAGTTATAGGGAGAAAACTTAAAATATTGAACAATGAGTTTTCTTGACCAATTTCTACTAGAAATCCAGTCAGTTGGAGGCTGTGGAGAAAGCAATTAACACAGCTGATAGCTCCTCCTAGAACATCTTTAAAGCACTTTCCCCCTGGTATTTCTTAATTCACCCTGTAGGGTGGCAAGAAAAGAAAGCTGGGATGTTGAGATCATCAGGTGGTCTCAAATACCATGAAAAAAAAGGACCAACCTTTAATCTTTAATATTGCCTCCCAAGTCCTCCTTCCCAGCAGCCTTCCCTCTCCTTTTCCTTCTTCATCAACCTGCTGTGTATAACTAGTAATATTCAATAAATATCCAATAGTAATATTCAGGAAATAGCAATTTCAAGTTCACAGCCATTAGGGGTGACTTAAAACTCTGTCTTAGACTTTTCCTGTTTTCAAATACTTTGTATCTACATGCAAAAGTCAGTAGTGACACAGAACAGTATGACCTCAATTAATAGCAAAACAGCAAAAATAGTGAAGACTTCAAATGAGCATATCCTTACAGATTCATTTTAACAACCAGTTAAAATGTACACTCAATACAGTACTGTTTACTAAGGATGCCAGCGATTGGTAAATTGATGCTAAAAAGGCCTTCTCATTTCTTCATCAACTTTCTACTCAACAGTTTTATGTTTATATGCCTAATGTACTATTGCAAGAGATTTCTAGCTGGCTAGTAAAGGAAAATTCTCATGGGATTTCATGTTCATAAAGTAGAGATCTGAGCCATCAACATAAGGAAAATTTCATAGTGTTTCAGGTATAAAAACTTTAATTTAGAATAGTTCATATCTCAGTGACAATATTGGACATACCCTTTAGTTGTGTTGTGTACGTTGGCTGTGCACTACCAAATACTCTTTTTCCCATAATGGTTTTGGAAAAGGAAAATACAATGTTTTGTAATAGGGTTATAATAGGTTTTTATTATTTTGGGTTTTTTTTAATAACAACATTCAGGACATATTATTGTTCTCCTTTTATAGGAAAATTCTTTTTTGGTTGTATTAAAAATCATTCATCTAAGGAGTTTAATAACATCCCTATATAAAGAAGTTCTTATATTAATATGTGTATTTTATGCCACTTCAGCTGTAGTTCTATCTTTAATTTCATATAAGCTATTTGGAGTTGATTAACTCCATATAATCTCTGCCTGCCAAATACATGAAAAGTTGGTGGTGTATTTTTAATCATCTATATTCAGGGCTGGAAATTAATTTTACTTTGATTTTTTTTAAACATCTCCTGATTAAAACTTAAGCAGTCAAATATCTCAGGCATTTAACTTCAATGTTGTGTCCTCCTCCATCAGAACAAAATTGGGCATTTTCCTATACACAATGGAGGAAAAAAAGCAATTACTATCAATCAGTGACTAAGCAACAGATTGGAGTATTTAGAAAGACTCATTCATACACAGATTTGCAGCAGTGTTCAGCTCTTCTGATTAGATTCCATAGATTTTAAATTGTAGCTAATTAGGCTGTCATAGGTTCATTAATGGCTCTACTGATTCAGCACTCCCTCACCTGCATGCATATTAAAGCTCATTAGCTCCCTTGTCTAAAATACCACCTGCATTAATTGCTGTTGATGTGCTAGGACTCTTCAGAAGGCTCTTCTGACAACTAGTCTACCTGCTTGTAATCCCCACTGCCCCCAGAGCTCTTCAGGACAGCCAGCACATAAAGTTCACAGTGTTTCACACATTGTAATGCTGCAGCTGTTGTCAGGGCAGTCAAGCCTGTTTTCTGCTTAACAGCAGGAAATAAATAATTACCAATGCCTGTACTGTAATGCTTACCACAGGACCAGTCTATTTGCTCTGGAATCTCACTACTGTAACCTACCTAAAAATATCCAGAGTACTGTAGGAGATCCAAGGACATAAATAATCTACTATGACTAAGAAGACTAGCTGACCTCAAGTTTGACTATGTCTGATGTTCTGCGGTCTCTTTAGATTAAATGTTTGGTGAATTATCTGCCATAAATCCAGTGGGCCAGGCCTGAGACACAGTTCTTACTAATCCTTTAGTTATTTGTTGCATGCTGGTGTCCTCATAGGTATTGGAGCTAGAGTATGTACCACAGGGTCCTCAGCTGGAGTGACAAAGCACAGCTGGCCCTGACTGGAAAGTTGCTCTAAGAAACAGTTTTCCCTGGCTTCTGATTTCCAAGCAGTTACAATCACAGGTGGACCAGTAAGCTAATATGTATCATAAATTCAAAACAAACTTGTTAAGATTACTGACAGCAACTTGCTTTGCTGAAAGGGTGTTAAATTGCAAGGTCTTGCCATTTCACAGAGACCTCTGGGATAAACAATGGTAGCCTTTCATAGGTGTCCCCGAGAGTAGTGTTGGATTTGTATTAACCATGCTTACGAAGCTCTGTTTTCTTCTCCCAGGAGCTACATATGGCTTATTTCAAAGTGTTTACATATTTATAGTTGTATTTTCATACATACATACATGATTATATTATGAAGCTTCCAAAGTTTGTTTTTTCTCACTTCATGGTATAAAAATAATTAACAATATCTTTAAATAAATGTAATTTATTATGCTTATTTTATAAAAATTAATTTATTGTTATTGACACTTCATTAAAATTTCATTGAAATATTAAATTTTTAAAATATTGAAATTATAACAATTGATTCTTTACATTTTCTTTCTTAGTTCATTTATGTGGACATATATATGTATGTGTAAACAAACATCTATATCCTCCTAGACTTTTGTATATATTTCACCAGTAAAAATTCACAAAGTTTTACTCTGCGTTCATTTACTGTAGAAGTATTTTGGGGGTGAGAATGAACCATCCTGGCATCTTCTTTCCCTTGGAATTATTCAAAATATATCCTGAAATTTCCTATCTTTTTTAGTAATTTTGAATGAGATATTTGGGAGAAGGATCACTACACGTGAAAAAACCTCCCTGTTTCACAACCATTATTGCAAACTTACCATACAAGGTGACATTTCAAATTTAATTCCTCGATGTTGAAAATACTTGATGAAACAGAGAATCCCTGTACAGTAAATCTAAATTCTGTTTTGTAGAAATCACTGTCAATATATTTACTTAAGTGAATAGTGAATCCTCAAAGAAATAGAAAAATATAGAAGTTATTAGAGCTTTACAATTACTGTTTGAAGCTCTGACACTGAGTTCTTTCTTACCTGTCCTTTTAAAAAATAAAAAAATATTCATTATCAATTAAAAAAACACTATTTGAGTAAATTCTCAGTTCTCTTAACAGGCACTGCAGTAGTTGGAAGACACGGAGCAGTTAGAGCTTTTACAGTTGTGTTCCTCTGCGCTTTTTACTGGACACGTTCTAGTGTTTGATGACACACATCACAGTTCTGGTTCTGGACGATTTTACAGCCTGCTACTTTTTTTTTTTTTCCCCTTAACTATCAAAAAAAAAAAGAAGGAACAAAATGTTATTTAGTTCAACCTTCTTTAGTCCACCTGAGTCCAAGTCTCGAGTGAGAGAGAGTATAGAAAAAACAAGTCCATATTGTCAGTATAATTTTGTTATGATCAAAGGCAGCATCCGTAGTTATAATAGCAGTGTCACCATGGTGAGAAATGAATACTTCAGAAAATGTCCCAGCCCATCAGGGGTTAGTGTAATGGGAATCTAGATAGGCAAGTTAAGGTTTAGGGATAATACTAAGCCATTCACTGAATTTTGATCAATACTTTGATCTTGCAAGTCTGAATGCCACTTGGAAAAAAAAAAAAAAAGAAANNNAAAAAAAAAAAAAAAAAAAAGGAAACCACTGTATCAACAGCAGGTGGCTTAAAAATACCTTGCATGTGCACTGAGGCACAGACAGATGGAACCAGCAGAGCAAACCCACCAATGATGTTTCAGAGCCATTTTGGCAATGTCCAAATATAATCCCTTTTTCCCACCTGTGTAAATGCAGACAGATGTCAGCAGACCTGGAGTAAGAAAATTAGAGCTCAGTTCCCCCTTTCTTCCCACCTTATTCATTCTTTCCAGTTCTGCAGAGCTCCAAAGTGTGACAAGAGGGGCTTATACTACAGGACTTCATGTGAAGCAGAGTCTGATTCTTGTCAAAGTGGTGGCTAGTGAAAAAATTACTCTTTAGTCTGTATTTTCCTCTAAGTTTTATTCGTTTTCTTTTCTATCTTCTATTAATTAAATGCACGTGTGGACTGAAAACAAAAATATTAGCTCTTCATTTTTAAACTTTTATTTAGAGCCTAGTTGCATTCCAGAGGCAAACAGGTTTACTAATTTGTTTGGATTATATTCTTCACTTTAGACTGGCACGGAGACAGCTTTTTTTCGAATGCAATAATGATCATGAATCAGTTTCAATGCATATGAAGAAGTCACTAATTTTCAGGTACTTTTCCATTAAGAGTTTATTTTTCCATGGTATGTTAAAACATAACCAAGTAATGACAACTGACAACAATTTGCGCCTTTACTGTCAGCCTCAGCTGAGTGACTACACCAGAGAGACCAATGCATTTCCTTATCCTTAGGTGTGGGAATTGGGACACAGCAGTTTAGCAACGTGAGGATAGCTGCTGCCTTTTACCAGTCAATGAAGGGAATTTTTTTGACAGTCTAGTGTTTTCAGAATATATTTCTCTAAGAGTTTTTGAAGTATATAAACCACTCAAACCCCTCTATTTCTTCTATCTCTAGTGCTGTGTAGAGTTTTTGGTATTTCCCAGAAGTGCTGTCTGAGAAGATCTGTCGCATCACAACAGACTTCCCATAGGGGAAATACACAGGTGCTTCCAGCACTGCACAGAGAATAACAAAACATATATTTTCTAAGAATATACAGGATCAAATTGTCACCCAGTGCTATACCAGAAGACATGTTGTTGGAAAGAATGTATTTCTTAGCGCACAAACAGATTACCATGCACAATCCCAAGCAAATGCTTTTATGTACAAACCACAGAAGTATTTATCTATGCTGAACAATAGGATTACTTTCTTCTATTCACCTCCACATACACACAAACATCCTTTTATTTTGGAAGAGAACGGTTTGGAAGAGGATTGTTTGAGGATCAAGCATTTTTTTTTCTCCAAACATCTGCCTTTGAGCACTCCAAAAAAAAAAGTGTTGCATGGAAGAAAAATCAGAGGCACTCCTGGCAGGGAGGATGTAGCTATTCCCGACACTTTTTCCTATCAAGCTCATACTAAAACGTCTCCTTTAACTTGGGATTAGTTATAACAGCCTGCTCACCAGAGCACAGATAAGAGACGCTGGCTGCCAGCCAGGAGGCACCGTGGCCACCTGCCAGCTGCCTGGGCACTGTCAGAGAGCGGCTCTGCGGGGACAGTGTGCAGCACACACGACCTGCACCGATGGTTTTGACATGTCCCTGGTCATGCAACTTTCTGTGAGCCCCAACTGCAGACTCATTTGTACTAGGCAGCTCAGTCCCAAATATTGACACTAGGAAACATTGTCATTGTTCAGTGTCAGTGGGAGCTGGCTTTGGATTAGACCTGCAGATTTTGCAGTCTATTGGAAATGAGCAATTCTCTCCTTCATTTTTCTTGGCATAAGAGGAGAATATAAGGGCCCATCATTTTTGTCTCTTTTATTTAGTGATCTGTTCATCCAGAATATCTAAAACAATAGACTAATTACAATCAGGTATGAAGCAAAAACCAGTTTTGATGCACATTAAATGTCTACATTTGCTTTAAATAAACTAGAAATGACCCTACTTTTCTTTTCTTGAAATGTTTTGTCCATTTATCTTTGAAACTGCAATGTTAGCAGGAAAAAGATCCTCTCAAATTCTTGCTGCAGTGTCTTTTATTTTTCTTACACAAAAGGTAGTGCACAGTGCCTTTGAGACCTTAAAGAAACCTGACTAACAGGACAGGCCTTTGAAGTTTAAAAAACATGTGTAATCTACTTTCACTTAGTCTAACAGAAGAACCATATTTACCATGCTCATGTCATTATGTATTTTAGGGTTTTGTTCTGAGTACAAGGTGTATGATAGTCTGGAGATTATCAATTTGGGATACATTTGAAATTTGACTTTGATCTCCTTAAAGCTATCAATCTCAGCTTTGGAAGGAACAAAGAGATAAGAGAAACTAGAAACCTAATTTGCATCTGATACCTCTGGAAAAAAAACCAGAGAAAACAGGGAACTAAATAACTAGAAAGCCAAAAGTCTTGCTCTGTGCACCGCAGGGTCTTTGTAAAATTGCTTGTTTTATAGCTAGAGAGACACCAACAGACTGTAGTAAGATAAAACCCAGCAACTCAATTATAGCCATGGGCAGCCTTATTCTTTATATGGCTCATAAAACTAGGATTTGTTTTTAATGATGAACTAGAACCTGTGTCTTCTGCGAGATATAAGCCAGAAGCCACACAATAGGGGCATTTATTTAGACTTCAGAAAGAAGCCTGATAAAAAACTGGATGTTAATTATAAAAGGGAATACAGGAACAGCACTCTGTTAAGAGCTCTGCTTGAAAGTGTGTTTTGATGATTTTTCTTTTGAATCAATTTCATCCACTCTCTTATCACATCACACCACATCTTCACCAATGATTCAATATCAACATACAAATGCTGCATGCCTTTCTTCCCATTATCTATATGGATGAAGTGCCCTACCAGAATGGGTCAGGAAAGCCATTGCCCTTTCCTTTTGTAATTGTTTCCTGAAAAAAACCACTTTTCTTCTGTTGTCTGCAAGGAAATGACCAGGTCAACATGCACTTCTTCAACCTTGTAAACTCTAACATAAAAAAAAATAACAGTGTGTACATTGGAAAAAAAAAAACCAAATGCCTAGCACAGCTGAATGCCTTACTACACACAATTCTCCTCTAAGAATAAATGCATTTGAAGGCATTTGAAGGAGATGCTAGCAGTGTCATTGAATGCAAAAGGGTGCATATCTTTCCCTGTATGGCACTCAGAGTCTTCAAATGGCTGAAAGAGTACAAGGCACTGCACACAGTTGAGAGGATAAGAGCTCTGGGGATTGTGTGTGAGTGGATACACAGCACCAGCTCCCCAGCCAGCTTAAAAACCTGCAGGGAGGGATGGAGAGCTGCAGCAGAGCTAAACTCTGGGATGATCCAGCCTTGCCATCCATTCCAGCCACTTCCTGCTGCACCTAGACATCCAGTGTGCCCTGTGGTTCACACTTTGCAAATTCCCTGTCGAGCCCTCCAGGCAAACAGTAAGAGCCTTCATGTCACTGTGTATGAAAATACCTGCAGCCAGGAGTGATAGTTGTCTGTGTCTTACACTCTGATGATTTCAGCCAGTGATTAGAACAGAATAGGCTCTCGTTGACCTCATTTAATTATCTCGTAAGGGAATTGCTCGTGGATTAGCGGGCATGAATTGGGCGACATACAGACACCAACTGAAACCCTGTTTTTACACCTACTGCTAATGGCAAAACTCTCACTGAGGGACATGGAGGGGGGGAAAATTTCATCAATTTAAACTAGAAATGGAAATCCCTGTAGGAAAATGAGAAAGGGTCACATAAAGGAAGAACACTTGACTGCCAAGATAAGACAAATAACTAGCAATGTACAACAAGATCTGTTCACTTAGCTGAGGAATATATCTTATTTCATTTATAAACAGCTTTCTGGAGGATATATATATATATGTGTATATGTGCATGTGTGTGTTGGGGCTTGAGGGGGCCTGAGGGGCTTCACTGGAAGGAGGGTGTGTTCTTTTTTTTTCACTAATGATAGTCTGTAGGTTATTTAAGTCAGATGAAGAACTTTCACATTTTTTTGCTTAATATTCATACCCTCAAATTCTGATTAGAGCCTACAGGAATTTTTATGATATTCAGTCTGTATCAGATGATACAAATAGCATGCTAGTTTTAGTGCACATTCTTTTGTGTTTCATGCATTCCTTTATTATCCCTCTGTCTTGTGAAAGATTATCTTTTTCTCCTCCGTTCTGTGAAATATTTAGTGAATAAAATTCTTGTTATTTCAAACTGTTCTTCAGCAGCAAGACCTAAATACTCACTGATGTATTTGAAAGCTGTGTAAGCTGCTGTCTGCAACAAGGATATCTCGGGTGTAATGCAGTGAAATATGAGACCTCTCTGTGGATGTGGAATTCTATTTCTTTCTTTTTATATACATGTTTTCTAAATTTAAAATTAACTCCATCTGGCAGTCTTTTGTTAAACTTTTATATATTGTCCAAAGATTTCCATTTATGGAATTGATCACTGAGAATAATTTTCTTCTTTTCCAATAATATAAATCAAGAGCAATTTTGAAAACGTCTGAAACACTTTTGTATCTCAGGAGTTCACCTGCTTTTTAACTCTTCTTGTAATTTATGATGCCATCCAAAACTGGGTGCAAAATAACGTAATACTGACAAAATTTTATTTGATTGCTTTGAATATCAAGATTAACTACAGGAAATTTAGTGACCTGAAAATTCTTTGGGTCAGTTTGTAACCACAAGGATCATGTTCTTTCATTTCTGATTAGTGGTGATGATCATTTCATCAGTATATTTTACTTGTTAACATAATATATGAGGTTTTAATACTTTGTTACAAAATTCCTCATTTTTGGTGTGAATAAACTTCAACAGATCTGCACTCTAGTTTCACCCTAATAGATTTTTCTTGCTGAATTGTTTCTAATGAACTATACAGAACAAATTCAATAAAAAATGTTGTGATTAGTAAAACAGATCCATGGGTAGGTTCCACTACAATCAATGAAGCATTTCTGTCAACTCTGTATTGTAATTCCAGTGTTGGATCTCAGTGAACCAGAAAGCATGACAGTGAAATATGTGATTACTTTAAAGAAAACAGGTACTAAAGAAACGGAGAAGTATCGAGGAAAGGGATGAGAAAATAATTCCTTAACAAAGACATCATTCATTGGAGGCCTGATTCAAAGCCCCTAAAAACCGATGGAAAGCCCTGTAATACCGCGTAAACTGGCTTCAGATAAATAATTGGTTTTGTCTCAAGGATACAAAAGTTGAAGCACAGTGAATATGTCTCTTTCTCTGGTTTACAGACAAAATGTTTATTTCTTTACTTGGCCTGGAAGACTTATCTAAGAGCTGCAGTATTATAGATTATAAGACCTGATAATTGTTGACAAACAAAAACAGTGAACTACTGATCTCCTTCCTGAATACAATAAATAGAAGGTTACTTCCTTTGATGACCAGACTACTTAGTTCTGACTGGTTTATGCATCTTTCCTGACCATTTTTATGCTTATGGCTTCTTTTCTAGCACACTTGTCTGTTCAAGCTTCAGTACACCAGAGCTGAACAGGCCTAGCAGGAAGCCTTTAAGTTTCAATAGATATGGAAAGAAGATGATGAACTGCAGCAGAAAATTAGGTAAACTTTACTCATACCCCCTGAAATAAAACACATTACCAGCCATGAGGACTAAAATGTGCAGACCAGGCCTCCCAGAATGAAAACACATGCATCTGCACTAGGAACTGAATAGAGTCTTCCAGGGAAACTCTTGCTCCCCCAGTTCTTGTGTCAAGGATGATAAAATATATCGCACAGATTTATTGAGACTAGCTCTGTGCTTGTGCGTAAGGAAAGAAAAAGGACACAAAAAGTCATGCCTCTCTGCACTTGCCTTGCAGTGGCATTCCCACACTGAGCAGTTGTTAAGATTGAGAAGACTGCTGGAAGCAAATCCTGGCATTAATTAGCCTAATCAAACTGGGTCAGGAAAAGAAGAGGGTTATGACCACATAACCTGACATCTTCTGGTAAGAAATTCAAGCCTTTTGTAGTCTTTGCAGTTGTCTGGAAATCAATTGAAAATATTGTTTAGTTCTTACTAAAGATTTAACATGAACCAGACATGAGGTGCAATGATAGTACCACTTGTCAAGACATACTGCACAGGTTCAATAAGAGAAAGACCTGGAAATTTAGCAAGTGTGGTAAAGTTTCTGAAATAGTATCAATGGTTTGGTTCAGTTTTGTTTTCCTTTCTCTACACTTGGCATTTTATGGAGCTGTGTATATATAGGGAGCAACTTTGCAAACCTGAAAAAGTGTATCAAAAAACATATTGAAAATGGATCATAAAATATGGGTTTGTATTGTACTGTGGCATCCTACTCTTACAAAACTAATTCTCGACATTGACCAAAGCTAAAGGAACTTAATTTTTACATTTATATTTAATTAGTAAAATACATTTATGATTCATCCTCTTTTTGAAAATGTTGGGCGCCAAATTTCTCTCCCCCCAAAAAAGTTGGAGATTATATAGTAGGAAGAAATTTGTTATAAATTATATTAAAAAATATTCTTCACATGGAACCACAGGCTCAGAAATTATCTTTAATTCCATATATAAGATACATTTAAAAAGTAAGAGTAACAATGATGGAGAAGGAAAGGAAAAAAGTTGAAGTGCAATCTCAAAAATTAGGCAGATTTCAAGGAAGTTTAGCAATGCCATTTGAAATAATATTTTCCTCCTTTGAAGTCAGCAGTCTTCAGATGTTATCATGTGCGGATTGTGAAATCTTATGCGATCATATTCTGATTAATTCTTCCACTCCCCACGGATCATTGCTTGCATAACACTGTAAAAACTTTTCTGGGTTGATTCAGTAAATTATATATAGAATTAAATTTTAATGCAGAATAATTTGTACTCTCTATCTTTCAGGATAATCGCTTGTGGGACCTATCAATCATATGAAAACAATAACTTTTGTCTTAGGTGAAGTGGTTTTGCAGATAAACAGAGGAAATTCAATCCACAGAGTATATATATAGCAGCTTTTACCAGTGTTGAAACCAGTGATGCTATTTTTATTTTTTTGAAAGTGCAACTCTATACTATTTCATCTCAATACAATTGTCTACTGTTCTGAGATGGTGTGTCCATGTCTCATGTAGCACTTGTAATCTGACCACTGCAAAGTTATGTTGTAAAAGAAGCCATATCAGGATATTACAAGAAAGATTCACTTTCATATTCATAAAAATCACTATTATATTCATTATTAAAGCTTAAGGTGTAAAAGTACATAAAGGTTGCAGTGATGAGTCTCTTATGCTGTATATGCATTAACACCCAACAAAGTTTGGAAAACTTCTTCCAGATTTCACTGCAGTCAGCAGTGGAGATGAAACCATCACTACATGAAATTTCAAAAAAACTTGCAAGAGAAGCTAGATCAGAAAGTTTCAGCATTATGACACTGTGGAGCATGCAAAGTGGCAGTTTTTTCTTCTGAGGTTTTTGGCTAATTTTCAAAAACTATAGGAATATATTTCTGATGAAGATGCAGCACTTCAATGAGTATGCAAACTATACTATCACATCTTTGTGGTTCATCTATCATCACACAACATCTGACACCTTGATAAATCATCATTTATTTCTAACTCAGTTTATGCACGATTTTTCTGCAATGTAGCTGATTATACTTGTAACAGATCCTAAGTTTCAAAGGTTTGCAAAAAAGTAGATCCTTGTCTAGAGTTCAGGTCAAAAAAGATAATAGTAATGAATATTTGTAACATTTTACCTCAAAACTAGCAATTCAACTTTGGATCAAATCAGAAGAAACTGAAGTTATAACTTTACAAAAATTTGATCATCTCCACAAAGTGAATTTATTGTCTCCATTCAGTTCCCAGTGCCCGTGCCACAAAAAACTCAAACCACATGCAGCTTTCCCACCCAGTTGCTGGCATGATTTCAGTGAAAGGAGGTACCTTTAATAGGCACAAGCATTTCTGGAAGTCAGAACAAGTGTAATAAAGAAAAACTGAAAGCATTTTATTTCCCCTTAAATTTGCAGACAACATATTTTATACATTTAGTTTATATTGCAATCCATGTTCTGTTTTGGGGTATGTTAATAATAATAGCAAATGACTGTATCCAAAACCCTAGGTGTGTATGACCCCTGATATCAAGGAGCACTAATCACAGGATCACAGAAGTGTTAGTGTTGGAAAGGACCTCTGGAGATCACCCAGTCCAACCCCTCTGCCAAGGTAGGGTCACCTGGAGCAGATGACACAGGAATGCGTCTGTGTGGGGTTTGAGTGTCCCCAGAGAGAGAGCCTGGGCAGCCTGTTCCAGTGCTCTGCCATCCTCAGTGTAAGGAAGTTCTTTGTGTTGAAGTGGATCTTCTTGTGTTTTAGTTTATGGTCATTACTTCTTGTCCTGTCACTGGACATCACTAAAAGAGGGTGGACCCACACTCTGGGCATATGCCTTTGAGATATTTATATGCATTAATGAAATCCCCTTTCAGTCTTCTCCAGACTAAATAGGTCCAGCTCCCAAAGTCTCTTCTCATTGAGAGAGATTCTCCAGACTGCAAGAATTTTATATGAGTGAAGATTATACGTAAGAGTGAAGCAATTAAAACCAAGACATCAGTGATGTCTACAAGGATAAAACTGATATCATACTCCTGTAAAAATAATGTGTGGGTGTATCATTTGTGTATTGCAAAGGAATGAGTTTTAAGGCATCATAAAACCCCACATACTGCTTGATTCAGCCAATTATATTTGGCTGATTTTCTATGGGAATCAGAAAAGAAATAAAACTTTCACAAGAAAATAAGAATCTCCCTTTATTCAAGGAAGGCATGCCATGATTATTTATGCAAAGGAAAATTCCATCAGTATAAAACTAGAAGGACAAGAGTTTTGCTGCATCTCGCAACTAAAAGTGAAGGAAATCTGTTACATGCTCAAGGCTATAGGGAAAAGTTGATCTGAACAGTTAGATTTTATGCATGGAAGAAAAATACATTTCAATGGGAGCAGGAACAGATTAATAAGAGATAGTGCTGTTGGGTTGGATGGACATCTTTCATGATGCCATAGAAGGAAAAGTAAAACAGAAGTAGAAAAAGTATGGGTATTAACCAAAAATAACTGAGGGTCTGTCACTGTCACTTTTAAAGTATTTACACATGAGGAAACAACTTATATAGAAAATACGTTATGCCAGAATTTCCAAGCATATGCCATATCATCTTTTCATAATACTGCTCTGGTTCAGCAGGGTGGAGAGGATAACAGAATTTGCAATGCTCACAGAGAGTAAGGCTCATTTTACAATGGAGATTATACAGAAACAATAGTAAATAGGCATTTAATAATTTGGATGCACTTTGAAACACACATTGTGACTTGTTTTTAAACATCACTTTCATAAAAGTCAATACATTTCAGAAATTGCCTGTAGTCTAATATCAGTATATGTTTTCATTGCACCAATCTAACATAATCACTGCTATAATACCTACTCCCAAAATAATTCTCCTTCCACAACTCCCTTTTCCCCTAAATATTGAAACAAGTAGCAAATCCCAGTCTCTACCTGCAGAGAAGGATGTGTTTTGAAGCATGATAGCTCTCTTAGGCAAAGGGAGAAGAATAAAGAGGAGGCTGCAAGTGAGCTGACAGCATCAAGCGAGTACATGATGCTTGATCAATGCTTGCCTTTGTCAGAGACATCCTTTAGGGAAATTTTCCATTGCAGATGTCATACACTAAATGAAGTGGAACAGAATTAATACAGAACCTGCAAGACTAACAATGAAATTTTCAGGCTTACATTTCTTTGTTGCTTTTCTTCTATAACTGCTCTTTAAGTTGTCTAGATTTGGGAATGAATCGATATACCCTAGCTGTAAGCATTGCTTATTTATATGATCTCAAACATACATTACAACATTGATTTGGTTTTAATTGAAAAAAAACCCCAACAAACTTGTCATGTATTCATATAGAACGTTGATACCAATATATAATTAAAAATGTTGTGATATATTTGCAACAAACCAGAATGGCAACAGGACAAACTTGTTTTACTCCTTCTGGGGTCTTTTGTTTGTTGGTTTGTTGTTTTGGGTTTTTTGTTTGGTTGGTTTGGTTTTTGGGGTTTTTGTTTGTTTATTTTGACCCAATACAGATGGGAGAGATTGGCGAGAACAGTGATGGAGAAACACTACAAATTTTGTGCTAAGGAAAGGGAATTGCGTAGGGGATTTTTACAGCTATCCTCAGGCTAAAAAACAGAAATAAGACATTCTTCTGATGAAATGTCATAGAAATTAAACTGGTCTATCAGTATAAGTGGAGGATTTGTAACAAGGAATAATTGTATCAGCAGTACAGGTAAGTAATAAAGATGACAGAATTTTCTTACATTAGAGCATTAGAGTATCAAATCTAACACCTTGGTCCCTTGCTGGTGTTGCTACTTTCCTTAATGCACACAGTGACAAAAAACATTATGATAAAATACTGGAGAACAAAAGGGTGCTTATTATATACTCCTTCACACTATGAGATGGGCATTGTCGTCTGTGTGTCAAATTAAAATACTTAATAATCATTTCCACACTCATGCTGCAATGAGCCTTTTTTTTTTTTTCCTGTTTCTTTTCCTTCCCTTTCTTAACAGGATATTTCATTCGTTTCTAATTCCGCTTAGGACTCACTTTAGTAATACTTTCTGCCTTAGATTAATTACCCTGATCTAATTCATTTAGTGGAGGACAGCTGTGGTACGTGGGTTGCCCACTGATGTATTGTGTTAAATGACGCCCATCTGTCATTGCAGCATATCAGCATGGATGCAGTGTCATCCACTTCATTGGCTCTGCTGAGATGTGAAGTACAGCTACAATGTTTACCACTGTTGTTAATTTAATATCTACACCTTTAATAACCTGACTGCTGTCATTTGCCGAACAATGATACATGATGGCCAGCAAACAGCCAGATAGAAAGCATTAACATGACAGTGGAGTAGGCCATTTGGTACAGTTAATTAGAGCACTTCTGGGCAAACGTGCTGTTGAGGGTCTTGTAGGGCATTCCCATGCAAAAATGCCATAGTGAAAATAAAAGTAAAAAAAACCTACTTTCCTGTTAACAATTATTTTGACAAGTATGATCATTAGCCCATTCTCTCGACTCAGAAGTGGCATTTTTTCATAATGGTTACTTTCTCTTATGACTGATCAGTCCCCTGCTCTTTCCTCTAGCCTGCTTCTTGTCTTCCCTCATTTCTTTTCCCCTTTCTCTCTCTGCAAAATGGAAATATTGGGGGTTGCACCTCCAAACACACACTGTCATTTCAGTGCACTGGTTTATAGGCATGTATCCAAGAGCAGTGTGGATCATCGTACAATATCAGGTTCAGTCATTGACCCTTTAATGAATGTGAAGAAGTAACCCATTCAAAAGATTCCATCTGTTGTTTTCTTTCTGTATGGAAAAGGTAATATCAAAAGAAAAAATGGTACATACTTATCACAAAACTTCTCTTACACTGTAGACAAAAAAATGAATACTGATGTTCAAGTATTTTCTAGAGAGATACTTTATAATGGTTTTGTCTGTAGGCTTACGGAAGACTTCACTGAGTAACAAAAACATATACTTATAAAAAATGTACAGTGTGCTCTTAACCCACTTCCATGTGTCTCTGCAGACAGAAATAGACACACACATCTGACCACTCTGTGGTTATCATTTTCAGGGAGCTGGGGAAACTCATATGATTGCCTGAATCTGGTAGTGTGTGATAAGTGCTTTAAGACTCTTGGCTGTGTGCCTCATGTACACATTCATTCAGCTTTGGAGCAAAACTCCCACCTGTTACACCAGCTTGAAGCACCTCAGGACTCACACAAAATGATTCGGAGTGTTATTCTGAGAAAAACCTTGCTGAGTCCTTTGCTTTGTTTCTTTTTTAGGATGCCCTAAATAGGAAGAGTGCCTCAATGGTCACAGGGTGGGAGAAATTGTTCTTGCACATATTTCCTATTCAACTGCCTGTAAATAGAAGGATTTGCTGGTATTTTAAGGGATCTGGGACTTCATGTTTGTCTGTTTTCTAGTTGCAAAATTAGGACTTTCTTATCTCAGCTGACATCACAGTAAATGCCTCGAGACCTTCACGTACAACACAGATGGACAACACTGATTGAGCCCTGAGAGTTCCTAAAGTTAGTTGAGGTGACCCACCTTGTCCTCAGGCTGGTCTAGTTAAGATAAACCTGGAAGATTTTGTAAACAAATACTAAGATTAATTCACTGTAGTCAACACTGCAGAATCGATATGACTACATTAAAATTGAGCTGCTTCTCAGTATTTAGTCTGAATGACCCATTTACAACTGGATCAGAACAAAAAATTAAAATCCCTCCTGCAGTATGAAGACCTGCAGCGAGAAGCCTGAGGGTATAGCAACAATAGAAGCTTAGAAAGCTCTGTAAGGAACAGCTTCATGCTGATCATGAAAGAAAGATATCACTCCCCATTTCCCCATACTTAAACAAAGTAAGCCCAGTATCTTCCTGTGGAGATTACCTTCCCAGACCTTGCAAGAGTTTTTTTTTTAATGTTCCTGAAAAATAATGATGTAATATTAGTAATCGTCTAGGATTCACAGTACTGACAACAGGAGGTATGATATATTTTGAAAAGTATATACATTGCCAAACTTTTTACAAAACAGACAAATAGTTCTAGCTGCAGAACTAAGGCTTAATTAACATCAAATCTCTTACTTAACTATCTAAAATACCATTCATCTACTACTTTTCTTTTGAAAAATAATCTATAAGAAATCAATATCCACAAGAATTTTACTACGCCAATTTTAAAATGAGTGTTTTTTATTTTTAATTAAATATCTCAGATTAGCAGAAACATCATAGAGAGTAAGTTCCACCTGATAATATCCAACTGTTATTTTAATGTATTTTCTACCTTTTTCCATCATACAAAAAATACTAAGCACTACCAAACTGTGAATAAGATGTCTGTGAGGATGGTGAATGTAAAGCCAAGGCATCACTCCACATATAAATACCTTTGCTGATTGCTGTGAAATGTACATTCAGCTATGAATGCAGATAAACAGCTCCTTGAGTAAAATACAGTCAGAACAGAGCTGTTGAATTCTGCTCTAGACCATTTATATGTTGACAATGAAAAATTTACCTGGCTTTAAAAAGAAACATGGTCCCAAGCTTTTCAGTTTTTAAGGCCTATAAAATGGCTCCCATGCTTATGTTTGCAAGAAGAAAACGTTTTGTGTGTGTCCTCCTACATTTCCCTGAAAGAATAAAATAAGACTAAGAATAGATTGCTTTAATTGACTGGGTGTTCCTCAGGCTCAACTGAAAATAATATTTTTCTTAAAAGCAGCCTTCCTAGGGTCTCACACACACAAACATTTGGAGACAGACAAATAGGGTCTGGAGAAAGATAGATGAAAGTGTGTTTTAATAGGCTCAGGTTTTGACTTCTTCCTTTTCTTTCTAGAGTAATAATGTATCTTGCCTGACAAAAATATAAGCTAGCTGAGTCAAAGGAAAGCAGAAAGGTCTTGGAGAATCAGACACAGAAAAAGGGATTCAATTCAAACCAGACATGCAGTCATTCTTGACTCCCATTAAGACAGGTGAAGGCATCTTGAGTAGTATTAATCTGATTTTTGAAAATAGACCTAGAAAAAGCCAGATTAATAATTCTGTAAAGGAAACTTTGCTCAAGAGAAATTCTTCAAGCAAAACTCCCTTGTTGCAGCAGAGAAACACTTTCTCCTTGGATAGTAAGTTGTCCATTTATTAGGTAGAAGATTTCTACAATTTATAGCCAAGAAATCCCTGCAGGGCACTGTGGAGGTTAGATTAAGAATATGTTTGCATCTGTATCACTATCCGTGTAACACATTGCTTCTGCCATTCTTCCCACTTAGAGCTCTTTGTCTTTTACTTAGAAATCCCATGCAGTTTAACAAGACCAAGTGCAAGGTACTGCACCTGTATCAGGGCAACCCCCAGTATCAGCACAGGCTGGGGGGTGAACAGATAGAGAACAGCCCTGCTCAGAGAGAGTTGGAGGTGCTGGTGGATGAGAGGCTGGACATGACCCAGCCATGTGCACTCACAGCCTAGAAAGCCAAACGTGTCCTGGGCTGCATCCAAAGCAGCGTGGGCAGCAGGGCAAGGGAGAGGATTCTGCCCCTCTGATCTGCTCTGGTGAGACCCCACCTGCAGTGCTGCATCCAGATCTGGGATCTCAGCACAGGAAGGGCATGGACCAGATGGAGCAATTCCAGAGGAGGCTAGCAAGATGGATGGAGAACCTCTACTATATGGAATCACTGAGGTAATTGGGATTATTCAACCTGGAAAAGAAAAGGCTTCCAGGCTGACCTAATTGCAGTATTCCAGTATCAACATGAAAGTGGGAGAGCAACTTTTTACAGGGAAATACAGTTCCAGGATAAGGGGGAATGGCTTCAAACTGAAAGAGGGTAGGTTTAGACTAGTTATTAAGAAGAAATTCTTTACCTGATGATGAGTCACTGGAACAGGTTGTCCAGAGAAATTGTGGTTGTCCTGTTCCTGGGAATGTTCATGGCTGGGTTGGTTAGGGTTCTGAGAAACCTGGACTAGTGGAAGCTGAAAGCTATGCAATGTAAAGCAGACTTTTTCCTAACAAGTCTGAAGAAAGAAACAAAAGTGTTTAGGAATGGCACATACATGCATGGGATGCAGAAGGGATGACACATAAATAGAAAGAGACAGCCATTTTCCAAAGAGACGGTGATGTGTAAATTTCATCATACACGACAACTTTGACAAAAGCACAGGTCCAATCCCCTTTCTTCAAAAAATTTTTGATTTAAGATGCAAAAATCACAGAAATGGTCCACCAAAGTAATTGATGGAACAAAGCACCTGCAAACTGAGATAAGAAGACTCTGAGATAGAGTAACCACACTAGAAAATATAATGGTAGGAAAAGAACATGAATGCATTAAGGACGAAAATTCTCTATTTAATTAGAGGTTAACATTGGTGCATGGGTATAATTGCATAAACCAGCACAGATAAATTAGGGCTGGAAGTTATAAAATGGCTCCTGATTATTAGGGTGTCTGCCACTGCATTCTAGGAGGAGTGATTGGAGCTAATGGCCTACTGGATTTTAGTATGAAATTTTATAAATTTATTACGAGAAGTGGAAGAGAGAAAAAAAACCCTATCTGTCTAGACTGTGGAATGGGTTAAAAAATGCCTGCACAAACCTAGAAAAAATTGTCTGTTCCCTTAGCCTAGAAATGCTAGCTCAGATTTCCTAAAACACAGTTATGACACTGTCATTCTGCTCATAAGCTGTCAAACTGCCTCTTGTCATTTTGCAGGGTTAAATGAATATTCATTGTAACAAATACTGAAATTGAGGAGTCTCATCCTTAACTGCCCAACCACTCAAATAAAGGATTGTTCTGAGATTTTGTCTCTCGCCCAGTCTTAACACATTAAACTATTTTCTGCAAGAAAGGAGATCTTGTGCAAGGTGGAGTGATGCATCTCTCATGTCCACAATGCAGAACATTTGATTAAGCCATTACAGAGGAGAGCTCTTTGTTCATAGCATAAAATTAAACAGAGAGTAGTACCATAGCAGTACTTAATTTTTTTTTAATATTTTGGTTTAAAATAAGTCATTAAGTTCCTTTAAAATGCAATGCTTCAAGTGGGTTTTAGCAATGAAGTAGTTAAATGCAATTATGTGCAGAGGCACAGTGAAAAATAGATCTATAGCCTGTTTTACCAAGATAATTGCACACCTCCTGCATGTAATTTGAATGATTTTACTGGGTATCAATGAACTGCTAAACTTTGGAATTAGACTCATATTGCTATTCTTTTCAGTTCAAAGATAAAGAAAATATATAAGGAAAGGACTGTATGGAAAAGACTTTTTGTGACTTCAATGAATTTTAGCTTTTGGCAGTTTCTGAAAAAATGCTTCCCCTCCAAAAAAAGTCACCCTTGCTCATACATCCTAGCTACTTTCAATTTAACACTGTACATCATAAAAGCAAGAAAAATCTAAGGTTAAGAAAAGAAAGTTCTTCCTTTTCTGAAAGAGATCTGTGAACAGGGCAACAGCCCTTGAAAGGGCCAGCTTCCTAATCAGAAGCAGTTCCATCAGAACTATTGAGGGAAGAGGGAAAACAACTGAGTAAATCAATGAGGCTGAATACTTAGTTGTCCCTTCCACACTGAGCTGGTCCATATAAGTTTAAGGTTAATTTTGCAGACAAGCTTGCTGGCCTTTAGAATTTAACATTTTCAAAATATGTGCAACGCCTTGGAATTCCTACTTGTATATACTACAAAACAGAAAACAAAAATTAGCAACAGAAAAAATGCCAACATTGCTAGGCTATAGATGTCCAGCCAGGCTTGTTGGTGGCCTTGGACATGATTTGATGTGCAGTCAGTTCCTTGATCATTGATCACTACATTAAGTCTCAAGAGAATAAACCAATGAGGGTACACAGAATGGTATCTCTTTTGCTTCTTGGGGCAGCACAGGACATGAAAACATTTTGCAGCAGAGCAGGAGCATTCAAGTATCTGAGAGATAGTAAAACAAGCCATAAACTTCAGTCTCTCTCCAGGCAGGAGACTGAAAATGGATCCTTGGCCAGCACTGTGGTTCAATCTGTGCCAGAAACCTTGCACATCGCTCTGCCAGACTCGCATGTACTGACCCTTTGCCTTCATTAAGGTTTTCTGAGTCTCACCGCTGGGTTGAGTTAAAAACAATAGCAGGTACTGATTGTATCAGTCTCATCATCTAATAAACATAGTGATATGCCCATGCAAATAAGCTAAGCATCACAAAGAAATTCATGTGTAAATGCTCTGGGTTCACACAGTTTTTTGCTGTGTGTTTCCAATGCTAACTTTTTCGCTTTCTCTTTTAGACACTGGTTAGTGGCAGCAGGCGTTGCACTGACCAAAAATGACCTGTCAAGTTGCTTCCCTTAATCTGCCAAGGAAAATAAAAACTATATGCACAAGGAAAATTGTGCTTAGGGTTGCTTTTTGCATGGAAGTTTTATAAATTAGCAACAATACTACTGGAACTGTTAACAGTGTTTTATTTGTGAGACTATTGATTTTGTTCACCTCATTCCTTGGTTGGAATATCCTAGTTCAAAGGCTTCTTTGACTCAATGAAAGATTATTTTTACGAAACAGAAGAATATGTGTATTTATTTCTTTCATTTTCTTCCTCTAAAACAAGGCAACAAAAATCCCTCAAAAAAAGAGCAAAAATCTCCTTTTTTAGCCAAAACTAAATCTGGCTAATGCCCAATAACCTGTGCATCATGAATGGGATGCACACCCACCCTGAAGTCAAACCCTAAATTTAAAGCCAAAGTCAGATATTAATGAAGCATAAAATGAAGAAAAAACCAAACAAGTTATTATCATAGGCTTCACAAAAATTTTGGTGGACTTGACACAAAATATTCTTCTGTGCAGCCAACAGTTGCAACCACAGTCAATCTAATTCTGCACAATCACAAAAGCAAGATATTTCATAAAATCTTACCCTTCATTTCAATCCATTCTTAGTACAAAAACTTGATTCTTTTAAAGAGAAGAAACCTCCTGTTGCCTTCCACGAGTCAAGTAAAAAATCAACCAAAGATTTATTTCCATTCACCCTTGTTCATCTATGTGTGATAAAGCCCTTGGACGATTCAGCTGGGCATAATCTGATTCATACCAATGAATTTACAGAGGTGATGTCTTTAGAAATTCAGCATTTTATTAGCTGTAAGACTTCTTTTTGACTTGTATTTTGTGATATTTGACACACATATATGACAAAACACTTCCTAGGGAAGGATTTTTTGTCCAGTATTATGCTGACAAGATCTCACATTTTTTAAAAATCTCGTATTTTTAAAAAAATCGGTGTATATATGTTACATTAAGTTATAGCAAATATTTTTAAAGTTTTTTAAGAGATATACTGTAAAATAAAATATAAGCAATATGATGTGAACTCTGTAGTCTTTCCTCTAGAATATATTTCAGATGTGTAATGTCTTTTGGCTCTTTGGGATTAAGTATATTGAAAACGGGAAAATTATTAAAGGTTAAGTACTGTATTTTTCATTATAAAATTCCTCTGCACAGTAATGAAAATGGAATAAGCAGATTAAAAACTGATTTAAAAATTAATCCTTAAATCTCTTCTTCAAGAGATTTTGGTCTTCAATTAGTAGCTCAAGATTTATAAAATTCACATTGCGGAGATCAAGATTTAAATTTTTGTCATGCCTGTTACAAATAACCTGGGTATAACTGACATGAAATGAAAATATTTCCTCATCCTATTTTAATATCAGACTTAATGAGTAAAATAAAAATAAATTGTGTATTCATTTGCTCACACTAATATTCATTGAGAAGAAATTTTTGTCACACTAACTCATCTCAAAAAATTGTTGTTTCTAGAACAACAAAGTTGTTTCTAGAAAAAAATACAGCTTTGACAGCTTTCAGATAAGAGAAAATTCAGAAGTAGGTGTTTTCATTGGCTGAATTTGAAATACTGAGTAAAATCCTGATCCCACAGAAGACTATGGCTAAATGTTCAATGACTGAAGTAACATATTTTCACCTATTTTGAAGAAAAGTTTATTATGTTTGATGCTTTTGAGAATCTCATATTTTTCTTCCTCATCGGTATGAAAAATTTGTGGATACCATCTGTCTAGCAAAATCACTTTAACTGAGAGATAATTTTAGACTTTTTACTATTTACTCTTTTTCTTGGTCAACCTGTAACAAATTTCTCATCAAAAACATTGACTATTTTGGTAACTAAAATACATTAATGGTATTTTGGGAAAATACAGACCCAAAGGTCGCTACTATTTTTTAAAAAGTGAATGTGTATCTGTATGTCTTGTATTTCGAGTCCAAGATCCCCCTAATTAGCGTTTTTTTGCTTTCAAAGTCCTGTACCAGGGTTTAAAAGATGAGCAGGACTTGCAGCTTTGGTCTCAAAAGGTGTTTATTAAATTTTCTTATCTGAAGGTCTGTGCACTGCCTTACACCAGGCTTGGTTCACTGAAGGATACCGCTGCCAAGAACACGAGACCTGGTGTTCAAGGTCTCTTAAAGGTTTCTAATCCAATTAACTCGTAAAACATAGTACCCTTACAATTTTGTACCAATAATTACTACCAATTCTAGACACGCAATTTTCTACATCACATACATTCTACCGAAGTCTTTGTGCCACCGTCACAGCAGAAGATGGAGTCAAAGAAGAAGAACTTAAGACACTGCCCAAAATTCTCCATCTTGCTGCTACTTCCATTCTAAAAACCCAAAACTATAAATTTTCACCCTGTGACAAACTAAATTAATATCTAATTAAAATTTCTATTGTTTTCAATTCACCTATTAGTGTTGGCAATTTTTCCCATGGGCTAAGGTCAAAGGCAATGCTTTCCTGGGGTCCCAGCAAGGGTCTCGGATGCCCCAGGGCAATTTGAGGGGTTTTCCCCATGCCCTGGACTCCAACATGTGTGTCTTAACAAAATGGTTCCTTTTTTGCTTCTGAGTTTTACAAAAGTAGACTTTTAAAAAAGATAGTTTATTTTTCTTTCCTTATTTACATTTAGAGCTAAACTCAGGAAAACAAACAAACCAACCAACAGACAAAAATAAACAACAATAGAAACCACAACCTAAAAGCATAAAATGCACAGACTGATTTCCATCTTCAGGGCTATTATCAGTTCAGTAGACACTGAATACTATAGATTTTTCTGTAGTGCAGTCATTTGTTTCTTTGATAGCTATGGAGGTGTGGTTTAGGTTTACTGAAGCAAAACCTTATCCAAGTGCATCAGATTTTCTTCCATTTTCCTACCTGCCTCTAGCAGTGTTTTACAATATACAGAAAATGCCTACTTATATAAATAGATACAGAGAGAAAAGGTACTGTGTAGGTAATACCCTTCTCCTTATTAATCCAAAACAGCCATTGAATTTTCACACTGACAGACTGCACTGAAATATAAAGAATGATCTTTCTTTCTTTCTTTCTTTTCTGGGTCCTTTGTTCATTCAGCTCCAAACCTGGCCCATTGAGAAAAGAAACACAAAGTTTTGGGTTTCAACTCAGTGTCATTCAGTCAATGGAACTTCTACTCCACTGGGAGATAATAGGCGCTAGGATCAAAATTTTCAATTATGTTGTCAAAAATGCATTACATGCTTCCTCTGAAATAACCTCCACAGAAAAAAAGGTCTAACTTGGACCAAAGTACTACCTCCAAAGATCTGAAAACTCCATCTGTGGTATTTGGGGTAGCCTAGGAAGAATTTGGCTTGTAACTTTGATCCTTTTCACCACCACAGTTAAAAAAATGAGGCATCTCGCTTCTTTTGCTTGTACTCCAGACTTTTTCACCCAGAGGCAGACCTGCCTAGAAGGTAGGTAGCCTTGTTAGTGTGTAATGCTGTGCATAAATGTCAATATTGTCTTCAAACTCATCAGATTAAGTAATTGAATGGTGTGAGAGATGGGGAGTAATGTTCTGGACATGGCAACAGACATTTGCCTTGAAAACAGGCTGATTTATGGTTAGTGACTCAAAGCCCAGACAGAGAAGGCAGATCATTTTTAAACAACCTCAGTAAAACTCCTGAGATAGCAAGAATCGTGATTTTTACCCCCTGGGTTTTTAGGGTAAAAAGACTCCCACCATTGCCTAATATAGTCTTGTAATAATGTTTCTCTAATTTCAACCATACTGAGACCATCAACACATTCTTGGTGGGAGGATACCCTCCAAAAAAGGTTTATCTGAAGATGTCAGGAGGGGACAACCCACCGTTTCATTTGATTGTTTATCCAACGATTAAACACCATCACTATAAAAACGCCCTGTCTTATTTTGGAAATCAAAAATAAGATCAGCCTCTTTTGGAGTATAAATCTGTGTCCACTTGCTATACCTACTTTAAAGACATTTTTAAACTATTAATTTAACTTTGTACAAAGGAAAGTATTGAAAGAAAAGCAAAAAGAAAACTTAAAAACAAATCCAAAATCATTCTTTTATAACAGTTTAATTCTTCTTTGGAGATAGAAGATCAGATTTATCAAAACAAACTTAAAGCAACCTTTACCATTTACTTTTCCCAGCACACTGTATTTAGATTTTGTATTTGGTTAGGACTCCCCGTGACTTCACAAGGGAACCATAAGAAGTCTTTCTGTGAAGCAGGGTCTCACCTGCTCCTGTTTAAATCTGTGAGTCTGAAGTCCTACAGCTTTAGATAGCCACAGCTGTTGAAGACTATTCTTCAACTGCTCTTCAGCCACTTGTTTTTCTCCCTGAACACTCCAGTCATGTTTCTTGATAAGAAGGGCAGTAAGTGTCCAGTCAAACCTTTATATTTTATAGGTATAGGTGACATATTTTTCCAAAAGATGGAAAAAAAAGTAAAAAATGTACAGTGACATTTGAAATGTACTGTAGATGATTAAAAGGAATCTGTAGTGCTCAGTTGCTTTATCACAAATACATAAGATCTGGCCATCTAAATCAGTGCTGTGTTAGGAACAGAAAATCACTGGCCAAAAGCAGGGTTCAGAGAAGAGAACATTGCTCTATTTACCAAGGAATTATGAAGCATGCAACTCATAGCAAAATATTGATTGTTTTAAGGCTTTTTGCTCCCCTCTCTTTGTATTATCAGGAAAAGCAACTATCTTGAAACAATAACCTTGAAGTGATTTGGGAAGAAAAGCATGCAACCTTTAGGTTTTGACATCATGGAAGGAGGTCAGTCATGAAATTATTTTGGCCCTTAAATGTTTTTTCCTTAAAACATTAGTCCAACTTGAATGCTGTATCTTTTCATGCACAAACAGTAAGTCTTATTCTCCAGAGAGAAGGTGAATGGCAAAGAGCACTGTTTGTGTTTGTATTTGCTGACAGTTAATAGCCAAATAGCCAAATTTTAAAAATTCCTGCAAACATGTTGGTGTGCCTGTTTATTTCCCAAACCTTCAAGCATCAAAGTACAGTTGTAATGGAAGATACATCCCTTAAATAAGGGATGTACAAATATATAGCTGAGATAGATGGGGAAGAATCTCTCTTGTGGTGGCTTTGTCTTCCACATACTACACTTAATGCCTGGAAAATTAATTCAGAGTAATTACTTAAATTCTAGATATCTACTTTTCACTAGATTATTTTTATCTGGAGTGGCTAGATTTACAATTCAATTCTCTAAACTTTTTGTTAGATCCATCAATGTTCTAATTACCTATAATATCATTTGACGGAGAGAACAGTTTCACCATGCCACTGTTTTTGGAAGGCTGACCATAACTCTGAATTAGGCACCATTACTGTGTCTGATGATCTGAGCCTAAACCAGTTGGACCTGTGAGTGGTTATATCAGTACAAGAGGAATAGGCTGTCTTTTGAAATAAGTTCCACGAGCTTAATTTCACATGTGACAGAACAGTTAAATAAGTGCACTTTGTGTATATGAAACCTTTTTTTTAACATAACTTCTCTCCTATTTTATATTGTTTACCCTCTGTGAATCCGTGCCTGATTTTCTGTATGTTGGGACTATTCTGTTCGAAACATATGAGTTTTATAGAGTAATGTTATTATGTGTAGCAATCAAAATGGAAATTGCGTCTTTTGCATTTTGTTTTTTGGGTTGGTTTGTGGGGCTTTCTTTCAGAAATGGCAGCGATTCTTTCTTTCCCAATACCCTAAAATATTTTTGCTTATGCCTTTCCATGTTCTGCCAATCCAGTCTACAAATCTAACACACCCTATGCTAGTTATATTTAATCTTGCTACTGTGAAAAAGTCAGAAAAGTCTTTATTGTCATGATCTCTCTCATAGCTCAAACAAGGGTTTTGAGAGTGAATTTTTTCGTTCCACAGAGACAATTCAAACTCTAAAGGACAACTGGAAATAAAAAGACTGAAGTCAGTGATGACACGGCTATGATTTGTGCTGCCAAAAGCCTTTAAGGAGTTCTAAGAAACACCATTTTAAAGACCACTAAAGCATTTTGTCTTTCCTTGTAAATTCAAAGCGCACAAGTTTTTCTGTTCCCTTGACCTAGCACTTGCACATTTCATCTTACCCAGGATTTCTAGTAGATCAAGAACACTAAAGTCCTGTGGGCTGTTGCTAGTTCAGTAACACATTCTACATTCTGACAGGCAATAAAACCCCATCGTTTTCTATTGCGTTGTTTCCATGTGCACAAATGATAAAAGAAATTAAGATTTGTAAATGTTATTTACGTGAACTTTGAAAGATGCAATAGGAAGGAACACAAATAAGACACCTCTCAGCAAGATTGCACTCAATACAAAAAACACAAATTACTTCTTATCACAGAAATAGACGGCAATATCTGCCTAAGGTGGCAATGGCTCTTCCTAAGCTCACTTAAAATTCAAACACAAATGTCAAATTGCAATATCTTTCAAGAAAGCTGCATCTTACTTGAAATTTATTCATATAAGTTTTAAGAAATATCCCTTGGGGAAATAGAGCCCAAATTTTTTATTGCTTCAGAAAGAACCAGGAAGCTATCTATGGGGCTAGAAACGTGGAACTCAAGAAAAATGAAAAGAAGGCCTTGTAAATGGCACTGAATCCTAAAGCAGACACTTTTAAACCTGGTACTTCACTCAGTTCTTACAGTTTTAACCTTCTAATTTTCTCTTATTTCCCAAACTGAAATTGAGCCTTTCACTTTTCAGATCAGGCACCAAAGGCTTTATATTTTATAGTAATAATACTCAAGAAGCAATTCAGATATGAGTGAACACAGTAGCTTATGTTTTCTACATAATTTGTGGCAATCCATTCAAAGCAACTCACATAGCCTGCATATTTGTGTGGATTGCTTACCCTCAGAGAGTGGCAAACCCCCACAATGCATAACCCCAAACCAAAATGGCAATAACTGTAAGACAGTATTAGCTAATTTTATCTGGTATAAATAAAAAGGGACTTTGGAGGAATAAGTACTGTGAAAGTTGCCCAATTTTTTTCAAACTGAACTGCCTTTTAAACACATCCTCTGAACTGCTTACAGGAATCTGTCTTCCAGAAGTCATTACTGAACAGCATTTCTTAATGGCAGAGACATGACTTCTAGACATGCTAAGGGTGAAACTTTCAAAATGCCTGCTGTCTTGTGATACTCATCTACAAATATAGGTGGGATTTGGACAAACAGTATATGCATTTTCAAATGAAGGGAAAGAACAAATGGTAGTAAAAAACAAGAATCAGGTTTAAAGGGAAATCAGGACAAAACCTATATGTAGGTACCATTTTGCATATTTTAATCAATGCTGAAGAAATTTATGTTCACTTTAAGAGAGGAAGACTCTAGTCCAGTGTGAAGTTAATGCTGCAGCGTGACAATTATTTTTAAACATTAGGATGAATTGAATCAAGTACAGTTGTTTAAATTAAGAAGGTTAATGAGAGAATTTTCATTAACCACTAGTCTCAAAGGGAAATGAATTTTACATTATTTCAGAGATTTATTTTATCTGTAAAACCTCATAACCTGCTTTTAAGTTATTCACTCTTAGATAAAGCTAATTCTAAATTATAATTCTAAAAAAATACTAAAAAATAGAAAACATTTAATACTGTAAACAAATTGCATGCAATCAAATAAAGAAATGGTGCAGTGCTAAATTTTAAGTATGAGCCTTCATAATCTTGCAGAATCCCTCTGAATTACAATTCATTTTTGATCTTCCTGCTACCATACCTTCAAACCAATAATCATCGCTTGCTTTCATCAATTTTTTTTCAGCATAACCTAATACCATTCAAGTGTGAGGAAGGTATTTTCAGCAAGATGCAAACAACTAATAACAGGAAAGTTCATTGTGTAGTATTTAGAAGTTACTGACTCTACATGGCGAAAATTACCCTTGTTCAACAACCCTTCTCACAGGTGAATGCCTGATTATGTAAATATCAGTTCATGAGAACATCAGGGTAGTTTTAAGTCTGTAAACAGGACTACAGGAGTAAATTACAAAGGCAAGTAATTTATATCGTTGAAGCCTAGAAGTTGGCCAGAATATGGTAGTAATTCAAATGGAAAAGAGTATGTTAGATACTTTACAGTACTGCAATCAAATTTCATATTTTGAGTTTAAAATTAATCTTATTTAACTTTACCTATCATAAAAATTAGAGTCTCTTTTAAAGCTCATCATCGAGATTCCTATAAAAAACATAGAATGAGGTATGCCTTTCCAAAAATGCCTTCATGTAGATGTATAACCTCATGACAACTTCATTTCAGACAAGGTTAAAATGAACAGTGACACCTGTTTAATATACAATAGGACTGATGGTAGCAAAAAAGCACTATACCAAGACAGAAAACATTAAAAAGTAAAGAAGCAATTTTAAAATACAATCATCTAATACACTGCTCAGACAATACTTACATTCCAGCATCATGGAAAGACTAGAAAAATTATAACTATTTCACAGCTAAAATCAAGGCAATGTAAGCTCAGATTTCTTTTTTCTACAACAGACTGGTGCTATAGCCCCAAAGGCCTAAAGAAGCAATATTTGCATAAGCATTTCCCAGTAACATTCCTCAACTTTGCAAATAAAAAGAGAAATAAAAAGAGAAGTTCACTGCTTGCAATTTACCAATAAAATATGGATGTCTGAGTAATGAACTATACTGATTGAAGCCAACTCAGCACCAACTGCACTTAGTGTAAGGTCTTGTGCCTAGAAAAGCATAATGTGGGCATGCACCACAGGCTGAAGTCTACCCACCTGGGGAGCAGCTCTGTGGAAAGGGGCCTGGGGGACAAGATGAATATGAGTGTGCATTGTCCCTCTGCAGCAAAGAAAGCCATTGAGATACTGGGTTGCATCAACAAGGGTAGCACCAGTAGAAGTAAAGAAATCATTATCCTACTATACTCAGCACTTTCCAGGCCACAACTGGAATAGTGTTCACTTTCGGTTCCTGTAACACATAACAGATATGGACAGGCTGGAGAAGATCCAGAAAAGTTCACAAAGATGACCCAAGGACCAAAAAGCCTGACGTATGAAAGTGGCTGAGAGAGTTGGGTAATTTTGGGAAAAGCATGCTTAGGTAAGACCTTATGACCATGTTACAGCATTTAAGGGTGGCTACAAAGAAGATGGAGATTCCCTTTTTACAAGGAGTCACATGGAAAAGACGAAGGGTAGTGGGTAAAAGGTTCCCTTAGGGATATTCTGATTGAACACAAGACCAAAAATTTTCACAATGAGAACAATTGGCCATTGAAATAATCTCCACAGGGATGTGGTAGCTTTCCTGACATCAGACAGTTTGGAGATCCATCTGGTTCAGATGCTGGTCCCTCTTGCCTAAATAGTGTTTTATGCTGAGAAAGTTTGACCCAGATGACCCTTGGGGTCCCTTCCAACCTAATATTCTATGATTTAATACCTTCTACCTCTGTTTTGGATCTTGATGACTGATCTTTTAAAAAGCAGAGTAGTGGGGAGTTAAGTTAAAATGATGTCTCAATGTTTTACTCCTTACATATCACTGAATCACATATACGAGGACCACAAGATTTTAAAGAAGTTTAAGATTTCTTTAAAAGATAAGGAAAGCATGTTTGACTTTTTACAGGATGAGAGAACTTGAAGTCAATTAACATTTTCTGAATTTAGCACCAGGGAATTACATACTCTTAAAGGTAACTGCATGTCTTTTCAGTGAATTCTGGTGATTATTGTGGGTTTGATTTAAGCCTGACAGAGAGGTATAACAAGACATTGTTTATCTTGTAATACTTTCTTTATCTTGAATACTCTGAAGCATTACAATGATGAGATTTTTTCCTAAGCCTAATGTCCTTTGAACAATTCTAGTTTGTGTACATCTGGAAGCTGTATATTTGTCTCTTTGCCAAAACCCAAAGTATTTGGAATGAAAAATAAGCTACTTTTAAAAGAAGAGAAAGAGTTTGTGAACAAGCCCTCTCATGATGAAGAATAGCCCAAAATACATCATATCTGAGTAAAGGATTTATTTATATCCCCATTGCATTGTAGATGTTACTTAGGTTTGTCATAAAAGGATGAGACTGCATGACAGTTGTTTATACTGAAGCTGTGGTGCTGAAAAGAAGATATGTAATGGTCCCCTTCATAGAAATGAACAGCATAAATACATTATATTAAAGTTGGAAGAAGCAATGGGTGTAAAAGAAAATAATATTTTCCTGTACCTGCACTAGCTGATGAGACAAGACTTTGAAGGCTCTGAAGTTTTGTAAAACTCTGACATTTGCTAAATATAGTTTAATGACAGTGACATTTTAGCTTAATTTGTTCTTTTAATAGTTTTCATTAAAAATGCTTCATTTACTTTAATTTCCCATCTACCTCTCTTTTTAATTCATTTGTTCATTTGCTACTGGACAGAGTAGCCTAATCCAAACTTTTTAGATTTTGAAACGTACAATTTAAAATAACAAACATTGTAAATTTGCCTAGATATGGGCTAACGAACTCTAAGAATTTTATGGAATTATTTTTTTCATTTATTATAATGACAGTAAGTCATTATGTCCAAGATAACTGTTTCTGTTAATCCATGTGTATATGCCAAGGGTTATCCTGAAAACAGATTCATATATTATTATGAAACTGCAATTTATAACACATATTCTTTCCTAAGAAAAATCTTTAATAATGATCTCCTGTAATGAACATGATGAATTCAAGAATTAGAGGAGGAGTTTTTTCTCTCAAGATCTTCCTACAAAAGCAATTAGAACTCAGAAAATGCAATAAGGAGGTTGGGACATTAAAATGCTATGGGCTGAATATAACCTGACTTGGGGGAAAGAAAAGATTGAATGTTGATGTGAGGCTAAAACTCTGAACAGGAACTCAATAAGTTCATATTCTACATCACCATATCACCATCGATATTCTTTGTGTCCCTGAATCTACCATAAAAAATTTCTGTGCCTCTGCAGCAGTATAGAGAGCTTTTGGAAATTCATTTGATCTAATACATTCTTCAGCTAGATTAAGGATTTTAATTTCTGTCATCTTTGCTGGAAATAGTGGAAGTTTATCAAAGAACCTAAAAATTTCTCTCACTGTCATTGCCATTCAATTTACATAAAAGCAAATCTAGATTTTCAGTCTACATAAAATACGTCCCAACTCACATTTCTTTGTAGTTCTTCATCCTGGAATGCAGTTTAATCCCTTGATGTTGATCATCCATCACATTTTTCCCACCCTATTACAAAATTTCTGAGTCTATTCCCATGTGTTTTCAAACAGATTTTTTGCATCTTCTTTGCTGCTTCACCTTTTTTGAATCCATCTCACCAGACTGTTCAATGGCTTCAGTTTTTCTTTAATTCTGAGCCTTATGCCTTCAGTATAACACACCACTGGGTAATACAGTATTCTGACTACTGACAAGAGAAGACCCTGTTGACCTAAGTCAGTCTGTTTTGTAGGGACAGTTTCCAATTTCCCACTTAAAGCACACTGAGTGTTTATCATTACTCTTTTAGAGACTAATACACAAAGTCATTCTTCTTAATTTCTAACTAATCAATTTTCAGATAATTCTTAAGTAGCTAGTTACCAGCCCCTATAAAATCCTATTTTACTGCTTCAATTTTCAATGGTCTGCTTATTCTTTTTGTGAGATACCATGCTGCTTCTCTATATGGATGATGTCTCCCACATTTGTATCATGGATAAGCACAGTTCTCTAGTTCAATTGACTTTATGATACGGTCACAAATGAAAACGTTATGTAAGGTCACATATATTTATTGAAGAACCCTGGTAATCACTTCTAGCTTCTAAATCCTTCTTTGAACACAAATTGTCATCTTCCATCTAGACAATTTCTTATTCACTTCATGCTTCTTTTACAAATTCCAATCTTCTCCTTACTTGAGGTGAGCAGGAATGCATGCATGCTACTTCAGATTCCAAAATCCACGTTTCAGGGAAATGCTTCAATTCTTCAAAGTTTCGCTGCTCCAAGTCCTTACAAGTCCTAACCCAGGTTCATCTGTTTCTGTTGGTCACATTTCCTAGTGCCCCAGTTTATTTCACACGCTTTCTGTCTGCCCCACAGAGTCAGATGGATTATTCATATTTTTTCACTTGCCTTTTATCCTACTAAGAAGAAATATCATCATAATTCCGTTTCCTTGAGTATGGAGGTGAGTATAATAATTTAAAAAAACCAGAACTCGCTCAAAAGTCTGAGTCTGAGCACTTGCTGCAACTAAACTTGGAGAATAAATTTCTCTTTAAGTTCAAACTCAGGTCACTGTGCAGCTTAATCTATTAATCTGTGTGAAGAACTAGGGTACTACAGTGATTGTCTCCATGAAAAAGCTTGCTGACTTCTGAGAAATAAATGTCCATATTTCTGGTCAACAGAAGAAAAGCTGTAGTGTCTTTGATGTTAACCCACTGCAGAAGCTACATGACATTCAGCAGACAGACTACAATTTCCAATACACTGGATTTTAAGAAAGGCATAGTTAAGCTGGATAGGGAAGTAAAAGAATTTTACCCATTCTACCAGAGTCTGGATAGAACAATGGTTTGACTAAGAAATCTCAAAAACAGATGGAAAAGTGCAACTGATTCTTTCTTTTCTTTTTGCTAAATAAAGACCCACTTTTCAATTAGAAGCCAAGAGATGCAAGATAGAGAACAAAAATCAGATGTCAACAAAATAGTTTCAGTTGTGTAGAACAGGTTGAAAAAATTGCAGGGTACAGCTTCAGATTGCAACTAAAGAGTACGAAAAGAGTTCATAAGCAGTGATACAAGCCACATAGGTTTAAAGCTAATGAGATAGGTTTCATGATTAATTGACAGTGATGAAATAAGCCCCAATTCAGTATTGCATGTAATAGCTTCATAAAATTATTTCTTTCCCATTAAATGGGGGGAAGAAAGCATTCATTAAAATATTTTATTTATACTTTTATTTATTGAAAGCAAACCACTAATTTCCTTAGCATAGAGGCATAGAAATGAGCTATCCATTAGAACAGCGTGAACTATCAGCACACATCACTAGCAATATCCTCATCTGCAATTTTTCTGTGGTACATCTGCCATAATGAATGTGGGTTTTCATTCTTATCAATTTAAATCTTTTTTGTTTACTATGTTTTAACTTCTTTATGCTCTGCAATTTTTCAATGAGTTACCTGAAACCTGTTCTACCAATTCAAAGGTAAGCTCTACACTTACCTTTCTTTATGGCAATATTAGTTTAAGGAGTTTCCACTTTTAACCCATGTTAATTCCCTCATTTATATATAAGACAGTTTAAAATGAGGTACATGGGGTCAGCTGGCGGTGGGAAGGCTACAGCCAGATGGAAGAACTACTACCAAGCTACTACTATATACGAGGTAGAGCACCTAAGCAAGATTTTCACTTTTGCTAAAACATTAGTATGTCTGTCTGCACTGTTGTTGACAAGAGAGACAATACTCTAGCCTGGTGACTCAGTCAGAAAAGTTTAAGTAACTTACTGAACTAAGAAGTTCATGTTCCTTTACTGGGTCTAGAGGATTGTGGAGAAAAAGGACAGGGCAAGCTGGAGGAATATGGGAATGCTTTCAGAGTATGCAGGGATGCAGCCAGTAAGGCTAAGGTCCACTTGGAACTAAATGTGATACGTCAGGACAACATAAAGGACTTTTTCAAGTACCAGCCCTTTAATCAGTAGCAAAAGGAAGACCAGGAAAAATGTGGGCTGTAGAGGTTTGAAAACAAAACCAGTGAGAGGCTCCAAGTCAGAAATACAATTTAATAGGAAGTCCTCTGAGAGTCCAGTGGGTAAGAGCTACCTGTGCTGTCCCAAAGCCCAGATTATATCCAGGTGAGAATGCTTGGTTCCTCCCCCTGGGCAGAGCATCTCACAATGGGATGATATCTGAGTCATGCAGTGGGTCCTTGATGGCCCATTAAACAGAGATAGCTCCTGGAAGGAGTTACCTATCAGTCATGCAGCAAGGCATTGATGGGCCATTAACAGAAGATAGTCCAGAGGGAGGGAGTCTGGGAAAACACTGCCCCACCTGGTTTCAAGAGCTCATTAAGATGGTGATAGAATAAATACTTTGTGCACATCGTACACTGCAACCCAGGACATGGGCACACTGCCAAATGAGGTTGGTGCCCATGTGATTGAGGATACAGAGAATAGACAGTTACTGAATGCCTACTTTCCTTCAGTCTTTACTGCTAAAGACAACCTTCACCAATTACATGCCACAGGGCCAAGAGAGTGTTTGGAGAAAGGAAGATTTTCCCTCTGCAGAAGAGGATCATATTAGAGATCATTTAGGCAAATTTAACATCCAAAAATCCATGGGTCCCATAATTGCTGAGGGAAGTTGCAAATGTTATTGCTAAGTCAATCTCCATCATTTTTGAAAGATCATAAAGAGATAGAGAAGTGTCTGAGGACTGGAAGAAATCCAGTGTCACTCCAGTTTTCAGAAAGCAACACGGAGGACCAGGAAACTGCTGGACAATCAGCCTCACCTACAACCCTTGAAAGGTGGTTTTCAATACAGCCCAAACAGAAAAACATACCCAATAAAATAGAAGTGAACACACAACTGAGAAATTTAGTTATTTTGGTAGGAATAATGCTATAAAGTGGTGGACTAATCAACTGAATAACTGCAGAAGGTGGCAGAGGGAGGAGGAAATTAAAGGAAAGTATGAGGAGGCCCCTCTGCCATGATTTACTTTCTTTTGCCATGGTAGGTAATTGAGAAGTCAAAGAGAAAGCTATGGTCATTATAATCTAACATGAGTTGGTTTGTGAGTGTATCCCTCTGAGAAAACCATTTAATCGATATCAAGACATTTTTAAGCCTAAATATCTAAATGATAAAAAATGGCATTAATTCTTTTATTTTCTCCTTCAATTACAAGTCCCATTAAATAAAAGAAAAAAAAATTTAAAGGATTTTTTTTCCTGAAACATACATTTTTAGATCAATTGTCTAAATACTTTATGTCAATGATCCTGTGGAAAATAACAAATTGCTGTTGTTCATTCAGATTTGCAGTAGCACTTCACTCCTGAATTCTTTCTAATTTTCTAAGAATCTAAACAAACGAATCCCACTTGCTGAACCAATTGAAAATATTATCAGTCATGACTAGAAAAAGTTAATTAAGAAGTGTGGAGAATGTAGAAACAAAGATTAAAAATGCATCTTCCTTAATTTTGAGTCATTATTGTGCATAATCAGCAGCATTCTTGCGATTGAAGGCACTCCTGAAAACCCTAGCACATGATTTAACAAGTAGTCTGATCTTGACATCAGAAATTATTTAAGATTGAAAAATCAGAAATGCTTCTATCATAAGAACAGCTGTAAAGGAGATTTGCACCTAGAAATAATAAGATATTTTGAGTTCAGTAATAACAGATGATGGTTGAGGAACTTTGAAGCTTTCCAACTTTTTCTGAGTTAGAATTGGGATAAAATTGTGCATTTAAACAAGGCTGTGAATATTTTCATGCTCCTTCTTCCTTCTTCCTTTTCATAAAATCAGAGAATCATTAATGTTGGAAAAGGCCTCCAAGATCATTGTGTCCAACCTTTGACTGAACACCACCATACAAAGCCATAACACTAAATGACACATCCAACCATTTCTAGAACACTTCCAGAGATGGTGACTGCCACCTCGCTGGGCAGCCTGTTTAAATTCTTGGTAAATCTTCCCGTGGATAAAAAGCACTTCCTCACATTTAGGCTCCTTATCATGGTATACTGATACAACCTGTAGTGAATGAATGATGAGAAAGAGGGTTGGAAGACCACTAGAAGAGAAATGCACAGCCCAATGACACATACTCACAAATGTATTTACTCAACTGGACAGGTGTTGGGAACAGTACAGCAATCCCCACTCCACAAAACACACACATGAACCAAAGCTTGATTCCCTAAATCCAAAATATCCCAGTACGTCATAGGCCCAGGGAAAGAGGTCACACGGACCAGTTGTCATGAGTTTCCTTTCTGGAAGTTTGGGGTCCTTTTGTGGCAGCACTTCCTCACGCTCTGCCATCCATGTGGAGTCAGGCAGCCATGTATTCTCCACCTGCTCCATCAGCTAATGTTTGCACTGTTTATGATTTTATCAACCAGTTTGTCAGCCAAAGCAGCTCATGAGCTCACCGTATCTGGTTTTGTTTTGACAAAGAAACTAGGACTGCCCTCAGAAAGAGTGTAAGGGGTGCAGAAGAGCAGTGATAAAACATGGATATACCATAAGATCATTCAGCTATGTGAATTGTTGTCTTTATCACCTTATTGGTTCAAAAGACTCATCAGGATCCTCCTGGTCTCTTACATATAATATACATTATTATATATAAATAATGATATTCTGTGAACAAAAAAACCCCTCAGCATCTTGATCTTAGCTGGCAAAATCCTGCTATCCCAACTCAGTTGACCATACCCTGTCAGAAAATAACCCATGAACATAACAAGTTCTCACCTTCTCAAAAGCAAATATTGTGAATGTTTTCTGTCCCTCTGGAGCACAATCAAAGGAACCCAAACCATCTCTTGACACAAGTATAGAATCACTTGCTTTTCACTTTCTCTGCTCAGACATTAGTTTTGTTTTACTTTTTGCCACCTAAGGATAATTCCATCAGTCTGATTTCTCTCCTGTACCTCAGGTGGTGCTTCCCTCTGTGGTATCCAAAGACTTATACTGAAAAATGTAATATTTACAAAAAGCAAAAGTCTTGATGAGAAAGGCACATTAAAATGACACAACAGGATATGTGTGTGATACATATGTATGAAGCTTGTTCACAGGGTGTGATGAGTCTGATAGTTCTAAGCTTTTTCTGGAACTGGTAGGTGTTGCTCTCTTCCTGGAATATGCTGCCACATTGCCTTCCCTTGTCTTCAGTGAGAAGTGGAAATAAGGAAATAAGTAGCTTCTGATTTATTTTGCTATCAACAGGCAAAGGAAAGAAGTGACAACGTTGAAGATTCCCCATAACTTGCTTTGCATTCAGTCAGGATAAAAAGCTTTTTATGCTCAAAACCTTCTTAGCTGAATAACTGGAGTTTTATTTGTTGTTTTTTGTCCTTGTATTCCTAATATGTTCACTAACTAAAAAAGTATGTTCAGACTGCCAGTTTGTAGCTGCTCAGAGATGACCAATATGAAATATTTGCCCATAAAAGAGTTTCATATTTCACTTTACAGAGAAGTTTCCACTACTGTTTCTTTTAAAGACTTGAGATGGTTCTTTCCTCTGAACTAGGATGTCAGAGCCTGGAGAGTATTTGTCCCGTTTGAGTTTATTTGGCTGAATTAGATGGTTGAGTTAAAGAGTTCAGTTAGTTGAGCTTGCTCCTTTGCTTGGATGCTGCACTGAATATTTTATACTCCTGTTATGGCTTCTTAACCTTCCATCTTCCATCAACCCCTCAATGACTATAGAAGGCATCTACTGTTGATCACTCCTTCTGAAGGTGACTGTCCTCTCTCTCCTCCCTATCTTCTTCAGAATGTGGGGAAAGTGGATCTCTGATTACCAGCAAGAATGCTGAGTGACAATTAGCATCAGTGGTCTCCTGGCAAGTCTGCAGTGACAAGGAAGGCCAGGAAGCCCAGTCCACAGGTATGGGTCAAGGGCAGGATGGATGAGGTCACATGTGAGGCTGAGCACACACTTCACTGCTGCCCATCTATGAAAATACACAGGCTGGGGCTGGCAGTAAAGCCTCTTCTTAAAAGCCCCTCCCAATGGAGAGTAGAGGCAGTCCCTCACATTTAGCTTTCTTCACAGCAGCTTTTATCAGTGAAGTAGTGACCTTGGGCTTAGCCAGCCAAACACCTTAACTCAGCCTTAACATGAGCTCCAGGAGGGGGTGAAGTTTGCTCAGGATCTTGAGGTAGGCTGTGAAATACACAGGACCATAGGAAGTTGGTTGATTCTGTTTTGATAGTATAAGCTAAATTAAAGTAAATTACTCATTTCGTAGGCATCTTGCTATTATGTCTAAATTAGGCTAAGATTCTCAGATATAAAATGCCCTGGAAGTGAACAACGTTTTTTTTCTTTTCAGGAACTAGGTATTGAGAAAGAATTTGAACAGAAATAATGACAAATTTAAGGGCTTTCCTAGTACATAATATAGGAAGTATAACACAGATCTCATTAACAGAGATTAATGGGCTTTCTCATGTTGGTATCTTGAAAAAGAATGAAAATAAATATAGAGAAGACTATCCAGCAAAGCTACTTACCCCTGCAAATACCCATTACTGAACAGAAGCAGAAGATTAGGTGGGCCAGGGCAGCAGAATAAATCCAGAGTAACTACCAAAGACAGTGAAGTTACTCCACATTTATACCAGTTTAACTGAGAAAAGGAAAAGGTCCGTTGAGTATAATTGAATCAAGGAGTTTTCCATTAAGTCCAAATGACTTTCACAGCAGGAGGCTCCTGAAAGCTCAGAGGAGCGCAGCCATTTCAGAACAATAAGATCTCACTTTTGTTCTGCATTTAAGTCTTTACTGTTTGGACACAGTGTTTTAAAATATATGCTATGTTTTTACATTAGCCATATCTGGTGCCAAACACTCTTGAATTCCTGTTACAGCATCCATATTTGGATTCTATAGATATTTACTTATATTTTCTGAATTTTATATCTTTGGGTTTTGTTGGGGTTTTTTGGTTTTGGTTTTGATTTTGATTTGTTGGTTGGTTTTTAATTACTTCTGTTATTATACAGTTTATATGGACTTGAGTATTGTATGTTTTACATATTTTCTTTTGGATGTTCTGGTCATGTGAGACATTTCAGAAATCCAAAGGTTTAAAATATTCTATTGCCTTACTGAAAAATTAAACATATGACTAAAAGCAAGATTCAAATATTCAAAATCACAGTTGATTTTGCATAGTATAGAGATGAAGTATATTAAAAAACCTGTTAGGGATTGTATTTATTTCCAACTACTCCAAAGATTTATTCTTTCTGAGAGTTTCTTTTGAAGATAGGAGGCAATTGGGTGCCTATTTGTTTGTGGGGGTTTTTTTATTTTTTTTAGTTTGTGAGCTCCAGTTTGGATATCTATTATATGTTCTACCCATCAAGAAATACCTGGAGAAAAATTAAACTTACAAAGATGCACATACATAATTATTTAATGACTAATTCCTATACCTAAAGCTATTAAACGAAACCCCAAAGGAAAAAAAAAAGATTTAACTGTTTCTAAATCTTTAAAGTTTACCTGTATGTCCTTACATTAACAAGGAAATTTCTGGCAACACAGAGATGGGAATTTTGCCCTGGCTACCAGTGCCTCTTGAAAATGATAAGACAAATTACCTAAAGAAGAGTTACTATTTTTTTTTTTTTACCACAGCAACAGGTCATTGAATACTTACAATATATGCGTATGTATATGTAGCTACATATACACATGCAGCATGATAATTATATATCTATATATAATGGTCTAATATCTTTAATACAGTAATGCCTCTACAATATCATAAACAAGTAGAACTATATTGAAATGCTAAATCTAGAACTTTTTTATTTATTTGAATATTGTACAAATATTAGTCAACCAATTACTGGAAGAGAGATTACACAAAAATTGATTTTGGCGATAACCCAGAATACTACAGTTATTAATTTTTAAAACTAGTTTCTAAAATTAAGCAAGACTGCTGAAAGCAAAGTTACAAAGTAATTAAGAGTGTGTTTTCTTTTTTAATTGCAAGTGAGAATGTAGTTCTGGCTTAGTAACTGTCTCTTTACTTCAGGTTTTACTCTTTGTCATGAAGTAAATCCATTTCATTTAGCTGGCAGAGACAGTAGGTAATGCTATCTTGAGTTGACAAGTAAAAGAGCACACTAAAAGAGGTCCTGCATTTCCTTTCCTTTTCTAGGATCAGACTATATTAAGGCACGTTTTCTTTTTCCACAATGAAAGCCTGGTTAAAACATGCCTTGCTTTTTCAGAGTATGATTAATTTCTCCTCCCAGCTTCAGCCACTCAACCTGATTTACATGAATCTGATTATTTGTTGCACTATTTTATGATTAATTATCTAATTCCAAGGAGTGATCAATGAGGAAAGAAAGCAAGTTTTCACTCTTCACATATATGTTAAAATTTTAATAGTGTCTTTTTTTTTTTTTTAATCACTCTCTTATCCCCCAAAAGAGAAAAGAGATGCATGAAGGTCACTACTGAAGATTCATAAACCATTGTGAATAATGTCAGAACTATAATTTAATTAGCGGCCCATCTGTCACTTTCTGTTTGATGAGCACTAAATGTCCAATTATCATTTAATATCTGCTCTAATCAGCTCTGGCAAATTTCGCAGGCACACTAGAGATGACATTAATAGATGGAAGTGAGGCTACCTTTGCAACATTATCAGAGAGAGGAAGCTTGTGCAGTTTTGACTTACAATGGAGAAGGCATGAATTCATTCCAATTAGCATCAAAGGCCTTTAATGCAGATTCTGTTACTGCATATTGCTAACTAAAGCTTTTAGTTGTTTTTTTTCCCAAAGTTTGGTAAAACACTTTTAATTTCTATGGAATCTTCATTTAGTTGGTGTCCAGAAATAATGTTAAATACTATATTCCCAAAGTCTGTATCTTTCATCTCTCTTTCTTTATTGTTTTAATTAATTAATCTGCACCTTTTGATTTTTCATTCTACTTCTGTCATTAGTCCTTGCAAATAAAAGACCCACAGTGTTCTTTATAAAGAAAGGAAAAAATGTGTTGAATAAATATGAGTAGATTTAATAAAAATCCCAAGCAAACAAATGAAAAAAAAACCAACCTGAAATACACAATACAGACAAAGAAAAATACTGGGATAAATTTTTAGTCATTTGCTGGGACAGAGGACTAATGCCCACCATGACCTTTCTCTGGTAAAGGAAAAACAAAAGAAAAACTCTTTTAATGAGAACTTACAGCACATGTGTCCTTTCAGACAAGATGCAGAAAATGGCCACATGTTGCAAGCACAGAATAACTCGCTAATAAGGCTGACAATCTGTGAAATATGTTTTGGTAGCATCTTAAAATGTATTTTTTCTCTTGTAATAGAAAATTAAAAACCCTACTTTATCCTCGACCTTGGGTCAAGGTCAGGCAGCCTATACCTTCTCTGATTTCAGATCAATAACATAAGTCTCTGAAAAAGGCTTTTGTCTTGACAAGAAGCTTCCTCTAATAAGTAGGAACTGCTCACGTTACTCTTTAAATTTAGTCCTCAACTCTAGTTCAAAGTGAAATTCTCCAGCACTAGGAAAGAAAATGTGGCCAAAAAACTACTGTTTGTAATATGACTGCATTGGTTTGATGCTGAGTAGCTAATAAGATTGGTGTTGCTGCCTGGCAGATCCACTGCAGTGATAAAATAGTCAGCTAAAGGATATAAAATAAGCCCCTTTTCCATCCTGCAATATGTTTTGGCAGCAACTCAAAAGCTAGAATGTCTTTTCTGATACTTCCATATTTCTACTAATAAGATTGATTCTGAGATTGTACCAACTACAGCTTGAATTTATAAGAACTTGTCAGGATGTTACAGTCTCCTTAACCCCTCATTATTCTGCCCAACCCAACATGCATCATAGCACTGGGTATTTAGAAAACAGAAATCTGCTGCTGGATGCTATGCAGGTTCAACTAATGCACACGAAGAAGAATTCTCATTATGTGTGTCCTCTCAGGTTTCCTATGGTTTATTACTTTTTAAAGCCGCTGTGCATATGAGTAATCTCCTAAAAATGGGCACGACACATCTCTGAATCAAGGCATAACAAAGGGATTTTTTCATAAGGACGAATTAGCAAAAATATACACAAACCAAACTAGTATCACCCCAGGGGAATGGAAATGAAAGAGATTATACATCCCCAGAGGTGATTGATCCTCATTTCTTCTCCTGAGCTTTGGCTCAGAAATTTGGCTCTAGACACAGGTCTGAAGAAGATATAACTCAAATGCTGGGATTTTCTCATGAGAAACTCTGGAAAGAAGTAGTCCACTAGAACTAAAGACAAATCCAACAATGAAAAAAATGGTTATCAAGGACTTTGCAGAGACAAAGAAGCGCTTTGACTCTGAAGACAATTTTAAATGCCCTTAAGAATTAAAAGAAACAATTCAAGAAGAGAGGAGATTGTTTGCATGCAGGATTTATATAAACAAGGACTAATTTTAAGGTCTTGATCAGATATTTTCCTTTGGATAAAGTATAACAGAAATCTTTAAATGACTGTAAAAGGTAGTCAATATAAAGTGAATCTTGAGGATAATAAACCATCTATTCATGTGTTCATGATGCCTGAGCATCACTGTTCAATCTTTTATTTCTGATTATGCAATGAACAGCTAAATAAACTAACCATATGGAAAAGTAACACCAGATATAACATATTTTAATTTATTTTGAGAAGTTATTTTGGCTGTGATTCTCTTATGTAACAATAGGGACCTGTAGATATACCTCAAGCATCTTTCATTATTCCATCTGGTTTCACAGGCATTCAGATGTTATTTTTCCATTGTAACTCTCCCCATCTGTAGAAAGAACTGGAATAAGCAGGTAGAAGTTCCACAAAACCTACACACCTTGACAAAATTTTAATGCAGCATTGTCTTGACTACCCTTTTTTTTTTTTTTCTGGAAAAGAACACACAGTCACATGGACTTGTGAATAGCTAAATGTTTTACACAAATTGTGACATTTTGAAAAAAAACTGCTGACATCTGCACTTCCTTTGGCTCTCCAGCCTTGTTGAAGTTCCTCACGTGTTGTGGCAGAGTTATATCTCGTCATGCTTCTCTGTGATGGTATAATGGATATCTAAATCCTGATGTAAGTAGACTTCTTGGTTTTGCCTTGTAGGCACAATAGTAATCCAACTAGATATTTCCCAAAGTTTTATCTATCATTAAAAAAAATGGTTTAATTTAACTGAAATTTAGTACTAATTTAGACCCATATCCAGAATTAGTTCTGGATTACTGAAAATCTATATTCCGGAAAAGGTAATCTGCTTTTAGAAATTCAGCTCGTACCTATGGTTTTTTCCATCTCTTTAAAGTTTATACACTCTTAAATCAGTAGAAGGAATGACAGAAAACCAGTTAACATCAATTAATAGTTGAGTATTGCTGATACAATGAGATATTCTTCACTATGATAAATTATAGGTGTGGACCATCCCCCGTGACAAAATTTGTCTGTCTACATAATGGGGAACACAGCACTTAAACGCAGGTTTTCTAGAATATGAAAGAAGCCCATAAAAAAGAAGCAGAGCAACTCTAGGATGTTCCATAAAGAGTGGAAGCCAGTTAGGAAAAAGAGTCCTGGGGAAAGCAGCTTTCGCTGGTCAGATAAATATTTTTCATTAACATTAGATCCTGCCCTGAGGGTCAGTGCTTAGACACAGTGCTAGATGAGTATGATATCTCACCAGCCTAAAGGTTAGGGTTTTGGAGGGCTTTTAGCACTGGTTTAGCTGATAGACCTTAACCTGGAAGACCACACTTGCCTAACAAAACTAATCATATGCATCTAAATTATAAAAAAGGTCTGGGTTATTTTATGACTTAGTCCATTAGCAGAACAGGTCCAAATGTTATTCTCATTTCTCTTTCTAATCACATCTTAAGTTTTACCAGTCTCTATCTATGGCATTGTATTTCTGTAATATTTTTTCAATATTAGACACTATATGAATGAATAAGTATAAAATTACTACAGGGGAACTTCTCTTCGGATAATGTAAAATGTAGTAATAAATCTATTTTTTCTTTTTAAGAAACAAATTAGCAGGGGGAAGAAAATAATTTCCAGAGCGTGGTTCAGTCAGTTAGCCAGGACTTCAGTATAACTCTTTCAGTGAAAACAAGTTATGAAAGTCTGTGAGCCACCATAAATTGGTGCTCTTCAGTAGCATGCAAGGAGAAAAATAGGTACAAAGAAAAAGAAAAAAAAACAGAAAAAGAAAAAAAAGAATCTAAAAAACCTCAACAACAAAATGGAGCATGACCTGTTAGGAAAAAAATGGATGTAATAGTTTTTTAGAGAAGAAATACCAGCCGGTAGAGAGTGGGCTGGAGAGTACACCAATTAAACACTGAACTGGCACATTATCATGCAGGTAACCCTGGAGAACCTTGCTTTGCCTCTCTGTCTTCCTGTGCACCTGCTGCCTATTCAGGAATTTCTGTGGCTTTTGCTTATGAAGGACATGGCCTCGTTACCTTTGATGTCAATGGTCAAACCGTCATTACTTCCTTGGAAGCAGATGGGGCCCATATGGCCTGCTTGCATGATCATTGCTCATGTACAACACCCACAGAGCTAACAGGTTTCTAACTGGGATGAATTGCATTGTGACAAAGAGTACAATGAATGGAAGAAGCTAAAACAATGTGAAAACTTTGTAGGAAACAGTGAACTTTATAACCCTATTCTGGGTACATTGTGGCACCTCACACCTTTTGAAAGACTCACTGGAGGCATGAGTTGTGAGAGGCTATAATGGGGCAATGAATAATAGCAGGATGATATGGGAAAGGCCTGCTACTGTGGAAGCTGAAGCAGCAAGAATTAATTAGAGAACTGTTACTGCCTTGGGTTGTTAGTATATGACCCTGGTGATGTCACTCTCCACTTAGGAGACTCCTGCTGCTTCTGGATTGTGAAATGTGGCGGTTGTGAAGTGCAATGCCCCCAACATCTGAACCCCAGTGTTACTCTCTCCAAAGCAAAAAGGGGAGTAGTAGATGCTGCTAAAGAGCATAAAACTAAAACCAGTTTTCCCCAGCTATGACATTGAGTGTGTTAATCCTGAAATGTGTCAAAGTGGAGTGCTGAATGAAGCACCTAGGAGTAGCAAAAGGGGGGAACTTCAGGGTGAGGAGACAGAAGTGCTGTCTGAACTGTTCAGTATCAACTGCACTTAAAGGATGTGGAAGCAGGATACACAGTTGTGAAGGCATACAAAGTTCAAAGTTAACATGGACTAGGCATGTTTAAGAAAGGGTGTAGCATCAGAGCGCAGTAGCCACACCTTGCTACAACCCTTGCAGGGTAAATTAGCTGAAGTGAGACAAGCTGTAGAGGTAAAAGCCTCTCAGACAATAAACAGTATATGTAATATTGGCAGAGATGCACTGTGTCATCTAGAGGGAGTTTACTCACCCTTGGAGAATCTCAGGATGATCTGCAAGTAGTGCAGTCCAGAGGTGCATTTTAACTAACACCCTGCCAATGACTAATCAAGGCAACTGATCTTATGTTTCTAACTGGTAGGAAAACACATGTACAAACAGCTTTGTAGTTGCAAACTAAGGGCAAGCAAATCAGATATAGCAATAACTTTCAAATACGAACACCAAGCCATTGCTTCAACCCTTCCCAGCTTTCTGTAGTTTCACCCCTTCTCAGCATATATTTCCCTTGATGAAAATAAATGCAGTTCTAAGATGTATCTTTATCATGCACAGTGCTTCAGTTTGGTTTGAAAAGACTTGATGGTTTGAACAGTTAGTCCAAGAATCCAAGGCCTGGAACTGATGCCTAATATTTGTAGCTTTTATATTTTTCGTGTATTTGTAGTTTTGTAGATGGCTGATGCATTGCTGCAGCTCCTAGTACTTTTCCCACCCTTTTCCCCTACATTTAGGAACAATAAGCTAACCTTCCAAATACATTCCTAAAATATTGTTTAGTCTTATTCCAAGAAGAGAACCAACTACAAGGATGTTCTGTTTTCCAACCAGAATCTGGGAAGACATAACAAAAGTGGGGCAAAGAATCCCCTAGACTGCTTTCAATGGGGCAGGACCCAGGGTAATATTACCTAACCAACTAAACTTCTAATTGGACAATATATGATATGAATACTTATCCATTAACCTTATAAAAATTATAAAATTACTGTACCATGAGAAGTGTTCACCATATTGTGTACCTGAAGGTTTTCAAGTAAAGGTTTGCTTTTATATTATCACATTAACTTTGCTTGGGAAGGTTTCTTCTACTTCCAGGCAACAGCACCAACAGCAGGATTTCACTCTTAGCAAGGAAAATAATACCAGTTTTCTCCTGTGGGCCCAAATCATCAGTCACTGAAGAGATATTTTCATGTTAGGCATTAATATATTAGTTCAAGAAATCAAGCTTTAACTTACATTCATGAAAACAAGTAACATCTTTAAACTTAATGCAATGGTCACCTATAATCAATGTAACTATTCTCACCAGCTGTCCATCACAAATTTCATGGAGAGGAAAGAGATCAAAACAAAACGGAATGGAGACCTACATTTTCAAGAGAGAGGTATTTATAGGTTTTGCCAACCTATAATTTACCTAGAAATGTTGTAGTGTGTACCTGATGTTATTTATTTATATTTGCATAATCATCAATCTGCTTAAAAATAAATATATGAATTATATATATAGAATATGGGCACACAAGTATAAAGAATAAGAAAAATACATCAAAATTGAAAGTAACCTTAACTAACAATGCAAATTTTTTTTATTTATGTACTTAGTTTGCTTTGGGAATCAGTGAGAAATCTTTCTCTTTGAACATTAAATGTTTGCTATTCTCATTTTATAAGAATCATGAAGGCGGTGACAATGGTACAATACAATACAATACAATACAATACAATACAATACAATACAATAGTGCTCAATGCCCAGTACCCTGCTATGAGAGAGTCATAGAAGCAGGAAATACAAATACAAATATAAACTTCAGGCTCTTTCTGCTATGAGCCCTAGATGACGAGACAATGGTGTAGATGATGACTCAATGCTGATGACAATCACATCACAGTGATGTTGTAGAGATGGCTGTCTATTTATCTCAGGGAGTTTATATGTGGATTCATGAAAGTTTTAACTTGTGTATACAAAGGCCTTCGATGTTCCTCATTCATGAATTCTAATGAGTTTTCAATACTTAGGGCAAGGCATCTTTCACAGAGCTCACCTGCCCATGCTCGGTACCTCTGTCACAGCTCATGAAGATTCCTAAATAAATTTTAGAATTGACTGACACTATCCGAACAAGAAATTTTCAGAACATTAACAAGCACAGGCTTCTTAACTAGCTATCAAATCATCATCATTACAGAGGTATGGGTGCTTAACTTTTAAAGGGAAACATGAACAAGCTTTCATTTTTCTAATGGACTGAGAAGTGCTACACACTTTCTAAAGAACCCCTCCCTTGTTCCATGTAAAACTAATTTTTCATGTAACTGATGGTTTAAGGGAATTCCTCTTTCTCTGTTGAGTTATTGTAACGTTTAAATCTGCCTTAAGTAGATGTTCAGTTTGGATCTTTTGATCTTTTTCTTTACAACTTTTAAGAGTCCAAAGCCTTAAATCACAACTCCATATGCTTTCTAAATTTTATATATGTTGTCCTTCTGCCCATTTTGGTACAAGCCCTCTTTTTTCTTCCTTTTCCTTTTCCCTTTCCCTTTCCCTTTCCCTTTTCCTTTTCCTTTTCCTTTTCCTTTTCCTTTTCCTTTTCCTTTTCCTTTTCCTTTTCCTTTTCCTTTTCTCATGCCAGACTATCAGTATAGTAGAACAGAGTTTGCTCTTTATGCTTGTTTAGTTTGGTTTTGCTGTATGTGGTGGTAATGGTGGTAGAGATGGATATGAATGGTTAGGTATATGTGGTACAGATGGTTAGGTATACAGTGAAAAGGGAACTTGACGTTAGGCTTGGAATTTAAAATTGAAAAAATATTCTAAAGATGCACATCAGTACCTCAAGAGAGAAAAACAATACCTATCAAAATATTAAGAACATGGCTAGAATGCTAATGGGGTTCAAAGAAACTGCAGTGATTTCTGTGCTCTTCTCTGCCACACCCCAGTTTCTGAGATGCAAGGTAATCTTAGTTTTTTCACCCCTCTCTAGAGCCCTCTGTTTTTTCCTAATTCCTAAGGTCTTGTCCCTGTATTGCTAGAAATATACTTAGGGTATTTTTAGGAAATCCATGGCTTTCTTAGAATGGGGAAATTCTTTCTCTAACTCCATTAAAGGCTTCTCATATATCATAACTCCAGTCAAGTGTTTTATGGCTCACTGAAGAATACAGGCAATTAAATCTTCTGTTTTTTCATTTCTGATGAAAAGAAAGTTGATCTTATCTGAAAAGACACTTGTGCTTGGCAGTTAGAAATTCCCACTCTCACTTGTTTTAAAGTTGAGGTCAGAATGAAGGGGATAGTGTAAAACTCTAACACTTACAGGAGACCTTGAGCACACATCTTGAATAATAGGCAGACGAGTTTGCATGAGTCCTGCAGGAAAAAGGTCCTTGATCAGTCATGCTGCTGCATTCAACATGAGTTGCGATCTGTAAGTGGTTTTCAAGGGTAACTCCAAATAAAGCATGTTACGGTGATTCAGCCTGGAGGCAAAGATCAAAGCTGAGAGATGGGAGGATATAAATACACTTCCTTTACAAATGGCCAGATGATTCTTGAGCTGTCTGCTTAAATACTTCCCATAATGAAGTAATAGAAAGTAGTGCAGCAGTGACAACAGCAGAAAACAGAACAGGTGCTTTCAGGTTATTTCTGCCATTTATCCTGAGCTCAGTGCCTCCAGATTCTGATATTGAACTTTAATATTTCTCAAGCAGAAATCCTTAATTTAGGAAGCATAATTGCCTATTGCACAGGCAAAATTGCCCATTGGCCTATAGTCTTCGGAGCGTCCATCTGGGAAAAGAAGTTCAAGCATACTTAATTCTGTGGAATACTGAATCACAACATTTTTTTTTGGTTCTTTTCTTTTCTTTTCTTTTCTTTTCTTTTCTTTTCTTTTCTTTTCTTTTCTTTTCTTTTCTTTTCTTTTTTCACTTAAAATACTCCACAAAGAGGTATCAAAAACTTTTTATGTCTAAATTTTCTTTTGAGAACAAATAATTTTCATATGCATGTCCTTTTTATTTTTGTCTTCCAGATGTTGGTGAGTTTGTTAACTTTATGTAATATACTCTTTCTCAGATTTCTGTTGCTTTTATAATAATTTTCTGTTGCTATGTTAGATGGGCTGAAAAAGATTTGAAACTTTTAGAATGTTTATACACAGAATCACAGAAAAATTGGAGAATTTCATGGGGGTGAAGAATTGACATTGCACGTAAAATAAGTATAAAATGTACCTTAGCTATCATTCATCAGCTGCATAGTTCAGAAGGCCAAGTCTAGGCTTCCAGTTGAGCTTGGTTCTATGAAAGTGCTCAAAATAATTTAAGAAAAAAAGTCTTTTGAAGAGAACCTGAAAGAAAATCTAAAGTTTCCAAGCTCTTTGAAGCATCTTTAATATCATTCTTGAAAGCATTTCAGGCTTTTCTCTTATTACATTGTAGAATTTCACTTATTTTCAAGTTTTAAGTCACATTTCTGAAGCAAGTTCAATTCCGTCATATAGAAAAGATACACTAACAAAACAAATAAATGGAAATCTCAATGGATGTAATTTTTTTTATTTGTACAAGTAAATTAAAAATTATGAACAAATACATATTTATGGATTATTCTTTACTTTCTGCTTTAGTTTGTGATGCCAGTGTCTTCAGCAAATGTGGCTTTTCTAAGCATTACTAGAGTTTTGCTTATTATGACAAATAATACCAACATAATTTATCATTTTTGAAGTAGATGGACTTTGCTTTTTGTTCCATCCTCCATGATTTTCCTTCCATAGGTTTTCCCTAGCAGTAGCCAGTGAGTTGCAAAGTGTGTTACAAATCTGTCTTAGAAGCTGGATGAACATTCAGTAAAAAAATCCACAGAAGAAAATTGTGTTCATATTTGCCTCAACCTTTTTTCATCAATATCTGCTTTTTATGCTGCCTCACTTACTAACCATGAGCTGAGACACCTTTTCATTAAAAAAAAATCATTTACTGAAAGACACAGTTTGAAAGGGAATTCATGTCCTCATCCACTTTCAGATGTCTGTTGTGTCTTGTTTAAATGTTTTACTAAAACAGCTTCATAATACTTCTTGTATTCATAATTTCATAACAGCTTCATGTATGCTTCTTTTGTTCCTTCTGACATGATGGTTATTTACTCTATTTGCTGGCTTATTTTTTCTGTTATTTAATAAATCCTAACCAATTATAATCTGTTGCTACCTTTTTTGCCTTTTTATTGTTAGATGACTTTTTATACTTTTATTTCAGCATTTCCTCTTTAAACTGTATCATCCACTCTTTCTTTTTGTCTTTATTCGATTAGAAGAAATAAAATTCATATTATTTTTGCAGGAAACCATTTTGTCATCATAATCATTGCCTCATTCATCCATCATCATCACAAGATTCAATACTTAAGAAGTTTCTATGACTTTCCACTCATTAGATATCCCGTGCAGTGGGAAGTGTAATGCAGGAGGCTTTTTACAAAACCATATACATTTCTTTCAAGTCCATTTTCTATTCTAATGTCATTTTATTTGTCCTTCCAAGTCAAATCTTCCTTATTCAGACATGTATATTTTTATACAGTGCTGACTGGGGTTTGGTTTGATTTGTTTGTTTTTTAAAAAATAGGCTTTTGAAAAGTTAATGTCAAATTGGAATCAGTTGGCTGTAGGTGATAAAATCTTACTGCTGGGCTCTATACAAGAAGAAAAGACTCCTTGAATATGTAGTTGTTATTCCTAAAAGGGATTCAGGAATCTCATTCCACTCGGTATATCCAAAGTCCATGCTTCTATATGAGTAGAAGAATGGCATCTTACATCCAAATAAGATGTTTCTCTGGAACATCAGTTTCTTCCTGCTGGGAGAAAATAAGGGGCACATTTTTCTGTAAGAATAAGCAGATTCTCACTGCACTGGTCTTTACAGAGTGAAGGGAAATAGAAAGTTCCTAGTTGCAATCATCTTGATATAATAGATACATAATGTATCCACAGAGGCATAGAGCAACCTTGCTTGTTCCCAGGACTTTCTATTTACTATACTCGCTCCTATAAATTGTTAGGCAGACTAACACTTTCTGTAGCAGATCTACTGCTTACTCAGTACTTATTTTGAATGATGCTTGTATATGTGCAGGGGACCAGATGTGTTCTTTCCAAGTGTTAATGAGGAATTGCCATGGATGTATTTCATAAAGGCAGCCTCAGTCCCTTAAAAAAATTATTTGTCATCCTGGCAGTAACTGGTGAGAAAAGTATGCACACAGGGCATTTATTTTCTTCTCAATAGTGTAAGCTAAGGTCAGAGGTTCAGACTTCACTTTACACTGTCTTTGTTAGCTTAACACAGAACAATGCAGAGACTAAAGGGGGAGAAATGCTCATTTTTGTCACTCGCAGTGGTATCAGTGGTGGCCAAAGAGTGATAGAGGCCAGAACACTTGATAATTTTCCCGCAGTGATGCTTGTACTCCTCGAGAGTTGTTTGAATTAAACACTGCCAACCAGGGAAAAATCGATAAAGTTGTTTAAATGGTTTCACAGGGCCCTTTGTGATGATTGAATATTACTCTTCTTACAAGACCAATAGTTCCTTCCTTTTTTTTTCAGTGCATGACCAGTAACTAAAGTTATTCAGTATAAGAGATCAAATGAAAGCTGAGCATCTTCTCTTCTTACTGTCTTCTTCTACTGACATATAGTTTTCATTTCCTTTTTTTTTTTTAACTAAGTAGAACAAATCAATAAACCTCCCAGAAACAGCAACATTAACATTCCAAATCATCCCTATTTCCAGCTAGATCTGCAGAAAAGGGCAAACCAACACTGATTTACACTATTTGAGGATCTACTCCAACATTTTTTTTGGGTTAGATGACATCCAATCAATTTACCCATAGAATGATGCACTGTACAAGAAGAACTGCAAACAATACAGATTTTCAGTGTTTGAAATAGCATCAGGTTTTATTTTTATAAATGTTTTTTACTCTCTTGAATGATAAATAATAGTTTAGAGAATTAATATGTAAGAATTTAGCATCCAAAGCTGCTTTTTAAGGGATATAGCAAAAAATTAGAAAATTTGAGGATCTGAGAAAATCTGTATCATGCCCATGTAGAGCATCTATTCATTCAGCTAAAGATGCATGATGTGGTAAGTAAAAAATTTAAAAGATACTTGCTTGCACTGAAATAAACCTCAGTCTTCCTCCAACATTATGTCAGCTAAACTAGTACCAGTTTCTGACATTACTCACATGGACTGACAATGCAGGCCTTGTAGCAGTCAAACAGGAGGTGGTTTTCTACGTTATTTGTGCACATCATTATGGAAGAGAAAGGAAAACTATGAATTACCATTGTATCAATGAAAATAGTCCCTTCAGTCTTCAGAAATGTATGCTGTAAAATATGAGTTTTCTTCCACATCTGATGAAATACTTTAATTCTCCTATGCATCTTTTTCTGAAGTAAATGTTACTTTCCTGCTACAAGTCACAAAAAGAGTGGATGAAATTACATGAAGGGAGACAGGATTCCTGGCTTTTCATCTCTGCTTTTCCACTATTCAACCTTTAGGATATGCCTTGATTTCCCTGGTAAAACCATTACAGCTACAACAGTTAACTATAGAAATGTTTTGAGATTTAATTAACAGTTACTACATTTCAAAACTTCATTAACAACTCTCTGATGTGAATGAATTACACATTGTAGAACAGTAATGAAGAAAAATATGCCAACACAGGATACAGCAAGCAAACTTCCAACAAAAACAAACACCCCCCATGGATGCCTTTAGAGTATTGTTTCACAGTTCTGGGATATGACACTTTGCAAAAATTTCTAAAATGTTCTCATCCCCATAAGGTACGCTTTTAGACTAGCTGATATATATTTTTACTGCATAACTTAACTTCATAGAATACTATATATTTAATGCAAACATCTTCACAAGAATCTCTCTTCATCTGCTTCAAATTGTGAAACCTAATCTACATCTCTTATAGACAATAACTACTGAGACAGCATACACTCCCCATCCCAACTTTTGGGAAAATGCAATGAATTCAATAGCAGCAACCATCTTGATTAAAAAAATGCACCATTTGAACCTAACATATACCCCTAGTCCTCTTATTATGCTTCCAGAGGAGGAAAGATTTGGGATTTATTTATTTTCTTCTCTGAGTCTAAATTTTTACCAATTAAAAAAAATGCAACAAAACAAACAAAAACAACCAAACAAAACAAAAACGCAAAACACCACAACCAAAAGAAGCCAGGAGTAAAAGTTGAGTTTGCATAAAGGGGGTCATAACATTCAAATAAGAAATAGAGCATTAATTGTCTTCTCAAGTTTCCAGTATATCCTCATGGCATGATAATGTATACATCTGCATCACTTCATTTCTTATGAGTTTGTCTTTTTTTTTTTTTCCCACCTTCCATCAACAAGTAGAAAGTACAGATGAGACAGAAACACCAAATAATTGAAGGAAAAAATACCAAGTTATCTTCTAAGTATCAACAAAGTTGTAGCATTGGGGAAATATTCAGATCCAAACTAGCCTATCCATCTTTCTTTAAGGACTTGGTATATACAGGTCATAGACCCTCTGTTGGGAAAGGGGCAGGTTAGTTATCTTAAGGCTTGTATACTGCCCCACTTGGCCCTTCAGCTGGGCTGTAGTGGTGAGATTCTCAGTGCAATTTTGAGGCTGTCTTCTTGGAGTCAACCGAACCCATTAGTAGTCATGCACATGGACTAAACCAGCAATTAAAAAAAATGTAACTAACTTTCTAATTTAGAAATTATTAACTTTTTAAGAGCTAATCATTTTCCATCTAATGAAAAATCTTAATTAAAATGCTTATGTTAGTTTTTGGGGTTTTTTTTCATTCTGGTGTTGATAAAAAATTCTAATATCTGGATTGTCTTATATGTGACATTTGCTTTCATAAGCCATGCAGTTATCAGAAGCTAATTCTGTTGAGAAACTAATCAGGGAAGGTGTTACACAAATGCAAAACATATGATTAAAGAGAGGGAAGGCAAAGCTCATGCAAAGAACTGAATATTATAATGAAATTGCCACTGAATGGAGATGTGAGGACTTCGAACTCAGTTTAATTAGGCCACTGAGTGGAATCCCCTAAGACTGACAGGAATTGAACAGCTAATAATCAGTTTGTTCTTTACTGATTACCAGCTAATCATGTCCCAAACACAACCCCTTTCCCCTTTCTCATTATGAATACATTTGCAAGCCTTTTTTCTAATTTCTGCACTTTTATGGGCACACAAGTCCTAATCAGAGAACTTCAAGAGCTTCAACTAGTGTTGTTAAAAGCCCACCTATTGTTTGTGGAGCAAATATTTGCATCCTTCAGCATCACACTGGCAAACACTGGCTATGCTTGTAGGAAGTGATGAGAAACCCAATTATGCAAGAGCAGCATATTCTGTTACCTAATTTTCCAATGTTGATTTCCATTTTCCAGTGGCTGAGGGTGCCTCTCCTGAGTACTGTAATTCTGCGCACAAAGAAAACCCACTTGCATTCAGAATTTCATGCATACCATGGCACTGACATCTGAGACCTATTCCTGTGAAGCTCCTTTTCTATAAAAAGGAAGAATAAACTTACTTTTTATGTGTCAGCTTTCATATGAACTGTAAACTCAGATTTTTATCTATACCCCTTTTAAGTAATTTGAAAGAGGGCTATTGACTTCCTTGGACCTTACATCTGACCTGTCATGTTACAGACAACAAAGTGATATGGTTTGAGTGTTAGCTGACAAGAGAAGTAGAAAGCAACTAAACCACTAGAAAAGTATCAATGAACTGCAACGGGGTGAACAGGTTATCTGGAATATTTTTAGATGAGATTTGTCATGAAAAGCATTAAAGGGTCAATTGTCTTTTGAAAAACAGTAAGCTGTTGGGTGCCTAAGTTCTATACATATCTCAGTTTTCATCAGCAGAATTTCCTAAGTTCCCTATAAAGATTCTTTACTTACATAAATACTAAGGACTTCTGTTACCTTAGCACACCTAAGCTGTTCAGCATCAAGGCCATGAATATGTCTCATCAGAATCCTCAAAACCTGTTAGCACCAATCCCACATCAGGAATAATCTCTGTAGACAACACAGAGGGCAGAAATGCTTTTATTAAAGATCCCGGTGAAATAACATGGAGGTGCCTGTGCACTTCCATCTTTTCTGTAGTTCAGAGACCAGAGGACCTTTGTAAAATTTCTCCAGCATGAGAGGACTCAAGCTTGCCTCGCTTCCCCACTAGGCACCACACTATTTCAAGCAGTCACACATTTTCACTCTCCTGCTCTGGCTTTGAATTTTTTTTTTCCCTAAATGATTCGGTATTTTTGTTTGGTCCATAAAAAAGGAGCAATGTGAAACATGATTTCTTCCCACTCAACAAATCAGGACACCTGCAGAGGAGACCTGTGTTCTGATGTGTTTCCATGGACTGTTTCTGTGTGTCACATGATGAACCCTTAGTGCTATGCATGTGTAATTACATGCAGATGAGAGAGAAAATACCTCAGTATGCACTACACTTCTCTAGGACACCAGCAAACATCATGTCTACCAACAAAATAACCAGCAAAGTTAACTAAATTCCCAGTGATCTCATGGGAAAGGAAAGAGCAAATAGCAGGGCAGTGGGTCACAGTGACATGATGAGTAAAGACATCATGTATCTTGTTACTGCTACAAGCATGTCCAAATCTTTTCAATACTAATTTAAATTTTTCTTTCCATTTTTAACATTTCTTTGGCTCTTCCTACCATTAATTACTACTGCAATTGCACACATATAACATCTGGTAGCTGGAAAGAGTGTGTTGGAAATAAATTTCACCTTACTGAATCAGTTAATATGTTGGGTTTTGTTTGGAGTTTTTTAATTATTCACAAGAAAAGGTTTATTTTCTCCTCTTGGACTGAGTCTTACAACCAAAATCAACACAAAATTAAGAAAATCAAATAAATCTTTAAGGAAAGTTCTTTAATTTGCACAGGCATAAAAAGTGGCTGCAATCATTGCTTTTTGCTATTAATTCTAAATTTTAAAATATATCCTAATATTTTTAGATTTTCTTTACATTTATTTAAAAAGCAAGCTAACAAACAAACAAAAAAACCCAAAAACAAAAACCAAAAAAAACTCCCAAACCTTCTTGAAGAATTCTCTCACTTCTTTCAGGGAAGAAGAACCCTATTTTGAAAAATAAGCAATTAAAAATAAAGAGATGAATGCACAATATTAATGTAAAGATAAAACTTTACAGAAATAATTGTTTCCCCTGGCCTAGTTCTTTAAACAAACAAATAAATAAATAACTAAAGGGAAAGAAGGAAGCAGTAAAGTGACTGCATTAAGAAGTTGATTGATGTGTTGCTCCTGTGCGATATTCGGCAAGCTTTTCTCCAGAGAGACTTTATTGGTTTGCTGGTACTAAATTTTCCAAACATATATATATCTTCTGATGCATGGCAAGTTTGTCACTGTTGAGAAACTACGTCAGCCAAGTTAGAAAAGTTAAGAGCCTGTAAAACTTAAGTCATCCAGAACTGCCACTAATGGAAAAAAATATAGAGAGATATTAAAGAAATTCAAAGTTATATGAAGGTTGAGGTTTCAGATGGATGAGGGTAAAAGGTGGGTAGCACAGGCATTACATTTGCAGATTGCTTAAAATACATAGAAAAGAATAATTTAAAATACAACAGAATGTCAGATCACCTTTTAAAAGTTTTCCTTTTAAAAGATAAAAAGAAGAGTTAAACCTGAATCTTATAAAAATTTCCTAATGCTGTAATTTGGACTCTTTTTATATAAAGTCTAGCAGTACAAGGAAGTTTAGAGTCACAGTTGAAAACAATAACAAATAAAGTATGAATGAATAACATTAAATTAACTTTAGAAATAATAAATTAATCAATTAATTATTAAATAATTAAATTCTTGTCTGAATTGGAAGAGAAGCCTTTGGAGTGACCTAAGTGCAGCCTTCCAGTACCTGAAGGGAGCCTACAAGATGGAGAGACACCATTAACAAGAGCATGGAGTGACAGGAGAAGGGATAAGGGTTTCAAACTGAAAGAGAGAAGGTTTAGATAGTAAGAAGAAATTCTTTATTGCAAAGGTGGTGAGGCAGTGGAACAGGCTGCCCAGAGAAGTTGGGGATGGCCCACCTCTGGAAGTGTTCAAGGACAGGGCTTTGAGCAACCTGGTCTAGTGGAAGGGGTCTCTGCCCACATCAAGGAGGCTGGAACTAGATGATCTTTAACTGTTCTACAATTGATCTTTGACTGTTCTACAATTCTGTGAAAATCAGAATAATGAAACAAATAGGTTTGGCTTTTCTAGAACCTTAAACCTACATTCACTTAACTCTATAATTTTGATTTTTTTTTTTTTTTAAGAAAACCTTGATTTTCTTCCTTAGCACAGTTTAACTGCAGCTGTTTTCCACAAGATTTTTTACTTGGTACGTTCCGTTCTTATTATCTTCTCAATTAATTTCATTTTTGACATTCAAAAAATGATGGAGTTTGTCACTCACTGAAGAAAAATTCAGGTGTTTTGTCATTTTAAAGATGTTTGTCTCTGTTTGACCATTATAAGTGAAGCACACTTTGTCTTTGTCTTTAATAGTTCAAATTTAGAGGGAAGTTACTAGACTAAGTTTATTTATGTGTATGCATTTTTTTTATTTTCAGAAAAGAGGAAAATATCAGGTTTCTCTCCTGGAAAATCATATTTTATATGCAATACCTGAACATGGTCTCTGAACAACATTTTCAATTGTGTAAATGACCATTAACAAAATTGGATATCTGCTGGAATATGTTGTATAACAACAGAATGTTCTCTCATCTAATAATGAAACAAAATATCATTAAACCTGGGAAACTAAAAATGCAATCTAGATTTAGATCTTTCAGAATTCACTCGTGCTTTACCTATAAATATTCATGGGCAAAGAAGGTTGATAAATTCACCAGGTCTTGTACATCAAATACTTATTCACCATATATTTGTATTCCTAATAAATTTCCTCATCAAGTGTGTCCAGGACAACCTATTTCTGAATCAGAGTACAGTGCTAGTAGTTGGGACTTGTTATTCAATAATCCATTCACCCTTGAGATCACTGCCCTTCCTAAGCAGGTGAAACACATAGGTTAGAAAAGAAGGCACAGCCATGGGACAGCACGTTTGTAAAAACAAAATATAATCAGCCAGACAACTGTATAATATACTTTAAAATTATATTTAAGCATGTGTTCTGCTGTTATGGGAATAGTAGATGATACTAATTTACCACTAATCAGACACTATTATCCAGCAAGAGCAGCCTCTGCCAGTGAATTGTTACACTGGTAAAAAGCTGACAGATTACTTTCCACTACAGTGTGCAGAAATAAGAGATCTTTACAAATGACATGCCACAGCCATGAAAGCCAATGACACAGGGAGCACTTAGAGCTGATAAGAAGCATTTACTTTCTGCCACTTCAAAAGTGAATTCTCCCTGGGATGCCTTTAATCCTACCTGGCACCTTAAACCCAGTGCTCTGCACTGCAGCAGGAAGAGATGAAAGCAAAAGGGCACAGGCAAGAGAGAGACAAGCAGATTTAAAAAGACAGGCAATACATTTGACTGATCATTTTTTGACATAAAATACAGAAAGAGGCAATGGAATAATGAGGAAGTAACAACAACAACAATAATTATTATAATTCTAATATTTTTTAAACAAATCTGTTTGGGAGACTTAAGCTTTAATCAGTCACAGCAACAGCTCACAGAGCCGGAAGAGTGTTCTTGTATTAGGATGAAATTTGAATGATTAAAAAATTAAATGCAAAGGTGTTCTGTTTTGCTTTGAAAAAGTTGTATGTCTGCTAGGTAATAAGCAGATCATCAAATCAAGCAGAGACCTGGACCTCTCAGATAGCAGAAATATTTTGCTGTAGAAAATGGTCCAAAGTTGCTTTCTTTCCAGTCTTCTCCCTTCTGCTAGCACCACTTGACTGTGAGATATCACAACGTCATCATGATACAAACACTTCCAAGTTTTGGCCAAGACACAGAACCATTAAATGCAAACCTCATCAAACCAAAGAGTAAACCAATAAGTGAACTGATTTCTGAAACTATTATTTCACATTATCAAAAGGCCGTGCTAATTATTAATAAAGATATCTATCATTTCCTTCCAATTTGAAGGTGTGCATCCAGGCTTGGTTAGGAGACATCTTTGCCTTGATAAGTCTTTGAAAATGTCATAGCTTTGTGCTCTTCAAGGATAAGGAGTAAAAATATTTTCCATAATATTCTAGATCTCAAAGTTTTCTAAAAGTTTTTCAGCCTTAACAATGTATTGCAGGTGTTACTTGTGTATATAAAACAAAATTTTAAGCAGTTCTTCATTATTATGGATGCACACAACCCAAGGACACAGTTTATTACATGAAGCAGAATGTAAGCAAGATCTTTAGATTGCACTGGTCCTTTTAAACACAGTGCACAATTAAAGAATGTGGATTATTTTCCCTGTGGATCAGCATCAGGAAGAAAAACCTTAAAATGTTTTTAATAAAAGAGTTAAGGACCTAGAGGGATGATGTCTTAATATTTCTAGTAAATGTTTCTTTATCAAGAAACAGGTCAAGTCACACACGGTCTTTGCACGTACTCTTGTGCTCCTTTTAAGAAACTTTTATAACTTGAGACTAGCTGCTTATAACTTCTGTGTCTCATTTATTCTTATTCATCTCAACATAATTGAGAAGGAAAACAATTTTTTTTGTTTTCCTTTTCAATTTAAAACAATTAAAAAAATAAAATGTTATTATTATGCAATTTAAATTATATAAACAAGTAATCCTGGATTGATACACAACTGCGGAAGAATTATCATAGTTATAATTTTTTATGTTTACTGTGACTTAGACTGGGATTTCTTTTCAGTTTCAGTGAATCCTGGGGTAATGCAGATGCCAAAATACTTCCAGGATTAACTTTTAACTGGATAACCATAGGATATAGCTATGATAAAAATAAACAAACCAAAAAGCATGCCGCTTTTGTAAGATACCTGTGAAATCCTAATGTAATATTTAATTCATCCATAATTCCAAAATATTAGAAGAGAACGCTTACACATTTACCCTCATTGGAGGAAACAAAGCTGTAACACAGATGTTCACATTCTGCTGATCTTTCTCTGCTGAACCATTCTGTCCATAAGAAATACCTTGGAGGTGGTGTTCCCAAAATAGCACACTACTTTATGGAAGAAGGTTGACAGAATCTTGATCAAAGTAAATATAGGACTGAAAGTGACAACTTTTACATGTAAGACAAAGAGGGAAAGAAATAAATTATTATGAAATAGTTCTAGTTAGAGGAAAAGCTGCTTCCAAGTATGAATTCTGTCCCATAATGGTGAGGAACTTTCCTGTTAAATCTGTATTTATGATACACAGGGAGACATATTCATAGTCTTTGTAAACTTTTCAAATATAAACAATCAAAAAGACTAAATGTAAAAACTTTTAAAACTTTTTTTTCCATATTGCATATAATTATATTATTGTATTCATTCAGGGGAAATTCCAGTTGCTTTGTGTTTCAATATCCAATAGCTATGTGGGCTTTAAATTATGGGGTAATTATATGCTGCAGTTAAGAAAAAGCTGCTAGTACTTCAAATCTAATCCTGTTTGATGTATTTTACCCATTTCTGCAACATTAAAGAACTTGCTTAAAATAGTTGCTCTTCATCACTTTGAAATTTCAGGACAATGACAACATAGAGAAACTAGCATCACGCAATAGTGTGAGCCCCTGTGTTTAAGGATATGGTGACCATTTTCAGTAGTTTCTGTTCATCATCTTCATTATTTTGACAAGTTTTAATACTATTCATCAAAGAATACACTCTAAGTGTATACTCTGTGGCTATCAGGAGAATTTTCAAACACATAAAATTGTATCATTATTCTTTACCTGAAGTGAGTGATTGGTGTTCTGCGCCATGAATCTTCCTTTAATAGACTATTGTAGGCATTGAATGAAATCTGAAAACTTTACATGTTGCCTAAAGCATGGCATTCTTAAAGACCAATCTCCAATACCTTCCATTACCTTGGCAGGGGGGTTGGACTAGATGTTCTCCAGAGGTCCCTTCCAACTCTGACTCTTCTGTAATTAATTGACTTTAGTTGAATACCATGCACTACTGGCTGGCCTGACTTAATGATTTACAAAATGTGCCCACTGGTACAATGACTAGATTCAGCTTTTCTCAAATAATGGCACCAAAGTAGTTACTGTAATGTTGCTTAGTTGAGAAAGAGCACTATGAGCATTAAAAAAGGGTGCTGAACTGAATGACCCTGAAGTTAAGAGTGTGTGGGTCTCCTACCACAAATTAAAAACAGTTACCTTGCTTAACTAAAAATAAGGACTGCCCTCTAAAAGGTTTTTGTGAGGTAGCTGTGCTACTAAGGATTTTAGCAGTCCATCAGTGGCCTAATGAAGGATATCTCCCACAATTCTGTCACCTGTCACATTAGGAGATAAGGGCCTGGTTGCTCTTGGATGGACACCAGGTGCCCAGGAAGTCTCTCTATCCCCTCCCACCTTCACTAGGCAATGGGAGAAAATATAATGAAAGTCTCATGGGTCAATATAAGAATGGTGTGCAGTCCCTCAGGAACAGAGGTCTCCAGCATGGGTCCACCGTGGGGTCACAAGTCTTACCAGCAAAACTGCTCCAGCATGGATTCCTCTCTCCACAAGTCCACAGGTCCTGCCAGAAGCCTGGTCCAATCATAGGGTCACAGTCTCCTTCAGAACACCTCCATCTACTGTAATGTGAAGTCCTCCACAGTCTGCAGGTGTATGCCTGCTCCACCATGGAACTATCTGGGCTGAAGGGGAACAGCCTGCCTCACCATGGTCATCACCAAGGGCTGCAGGGGAATTGCAGTTCTGGAGCCAGCAACACCTCTCCACACTCCCTTCTTAATTGACCTTGGTGTCTTCAGTGTCGTTCATCTGACATCCTCCCACTCCTCACTCCCAGCTGCTGCAGCACAGCAGTTTTTTCCTCTTTTTAAATGTGTTATCCCATAGGGAATTCCAGCATCACTGGTGGGTTGAGCCTTGTCCAGCAGTAGGCCTATCTTGAAGCTGCTTATATAGTGCAGCTTCTGGTGTCTTGCCACCAGAAGTCACCCCTGTAGCCCTTCCACTACCAAAACCTTTGCATATACACTGGTTCTGCATCTTCTGAGGCAGACCAGGTTCTTTAGGGTCTTCAGGCCCAGCCACAAAGATTCAGCATCTTCCTTCCTTGACCAGAGGAGTTTCCAGATGCAGAAACGGATGATTCTGGCTCTACTTCCAAAACCTCCTGATGGTGTGAAGACCTGTGTAAGCAATCCTTACAGAGCATGACAAGACCTGTGTAAGATCCTTACAGAGCATGACAAAGAGATCTCTGTCACTTGCCATCAGTAGCCAATAGCAGACAGACTACAGATCAGTGTGTCCAGCCAGTTATGCCAAGTCGCAGTTCACCAGGCACTTGGCATAGCCATCTCTAGCCAAGGTTTTCTTTAACTTTTCCCTATTGTAAGATGACTAAGAGCCAAAGTGCAGTTTAAAAACACATGCAACAAATCTTCCTCGCTCCTATTTTCTTCCCCAAATGCTTTCCTTTCCCTTCTTTCTTTTCCATTTCTAGGCTCTCTTCTCACTCATGTGCAAAATTAAATCCATTCCAGACCTCTATTCCTTTATATCTCAGTAGAAAACACGTGAGGAATACAGAGGGAAAACAGTCATTTTAACGGGAGGAAGTAAACATTCTTTTTCTTTATTTGCTTCTTGGCAATGACTCTTTCTGCCATGCCTTGCATATTCTAAGTGCATTTGATTGTGGATATATATACCACCTACCATTATATGTTTTTCTGATGGGTTTGTTGATCTTGGCTGTATGAGTTGATTTAGAGTTATTTAGAATCCAGTGGCATTTTAATAGGAAAACAGGCAATATCACAAAGTTCTTAACAGTTACCATGAGCAAGAACCTTTCTCATCTTTATAAATCTGTTTATATCAAGAGATAAGTGGATTGATGGGACAATATGAAATATCTTATTCTTAATGACTTTTTAAGGCTAGGAAAAGCATTAAATACTAGTACACTTTTATGTCCTACTGAAAGGAAACATGCAAGACTTTAAACAGATCTTGTTTCAAAAAGCTACCAATTTTTAGTAGTAGTCACTTGTAAAAGTATTTACTTATTATTTTTCTTTAGATATTGGCAGTAGCCAATTCTATTCCTCATGATGCCAGGAAAAACTAGAGATATGCACAAATTTATTTACTTAAGTTACAGATTATTAATCTTCAAATGTGTAATTTTCTTAAAAATTTGAACAATGGACTGACATATACACAGATTGGTATGGCTCATTTCCATTGTGGAACAACTATTTGGAAGCTCACACTACCTTCACATAGGAAAGAATGGAAGGGATAACAAGTGGAAGCTAAAAGCAACTGACAAAGGAGTCTGAACAAAACTGTAGTTTTCCTGACAGTGCAAACCTGTCCTGAACAAAGTACTGCACCATCCTGGTTAGGAAATTGGGGATAAAAGTAACAGTGACACCTGACAGTGTGATGAACTCTCACAGTCCCTTTGGAGCAACCATTGTGTATTCTCTATTCCTTTTTAATCATTCCAGTCACCTACAGGCAATTCCCTCTACTATTGTAATAGTAAAAAGTGGAGATATTTTTAGCTGGTGAAGGTTCATTTGACATTTTGAATGCTTTCATCATATTATTTAGGATAGAAACACTGTTTCTCACTAAATAAAAAGATTTCAAGTACAGTAGATTCAACACAAGGTGGCAAAGAGCTTTGATTATGATATTTCAGCTGCATGAGATCTGACTGTAAAGGCTGTAAGAAAATTCTGTTACTCTGTGGGATAACAATCTTCAGCACAAAGGCTTTATACTACCTAGGACTTTACTAAGTTTTAATGCTGATTTCCCTCACTTTTCTTTTCAACATAAGAACATCTCTATTAATGTCTTTCAGACTAGGACATCATGCAGGGAATTAAAAGGGCACTACAACCTGGAAATTGAGGTCTATTATCACAATCTACTTAATTATAAAGTTATGCTTATATATATAGCACCTAATAAAAGTATGAAAGGGAAATGGCAAAGGTGTTACATTCTGACAAGTGTTCCCCAGACTGACAATAAATATGGTTTTCCTGCTGCCTAGACACACATTTTAATGCTGCAGAAAAATACGCCAACACATGCTCTCAACTGTTGACTCTTGAACTTGAATCCTGAGTAACAACTTTGCCCCCTGACTGTGTGGGAAGAGGCTGGTGGATAGCAGGTTCTCACAAATTTCAAACACACATCCAGACATACAGGGGAGCACTCCTACCTCTAATTTAGTTCATATAGCACCATGATATAGGTGTAGAGGTGTTGGTGCCCTGGGCTTGACTTCAGTGCTGTTAATGTCCTGTCACTCACTCTGGCCCCACGCTTACCCCAAGCACATCAGCTGAGGGCTCCTTGGTGAGTCTGCACACACCTCTGTCCTTACTGCTAGAAATCTCACTTCATATAAGGGAAGCAGAATGGCATCATGTGGTCCTGACTGTCCCAGAGTCCTGTGGGTATCTGGCACTGACACCAAGTAATACAAGAGGTGTTTGTCTCCATCAAAAACACTTCTTTCAAAGATCTCCCTTCAGGCAGCATTTGGTAACTTCAATAACATCAGCAGATACAAGGCTCACTTCTATTCGTGTATTGAGAAATCCCTTCCGCACAGGATTCTTACCAGAAGGTAATTTGTTCCACTTATTCATTTAACTACACTTTTTTTTACATTTAATTAATTTTTGTCTTGATGACTGTACCTTGAATAATCTATACTGATATTTGTTCAGTGGCTTGTGGAGAGACTTGACCTGTCACCCCTACCCATTAAAACACTAAACAACTATGGGTTAATTCATACATCTTCCATCTCCTTTAATAGGAATTCAGCACACTTTGGTGTTAAGGAAATGTCACTGTTCCCTCATCATCTACTTTATAGGACATTTATCTGGATTCTAAAATCATGAAACTTTGATAAACTATATTAAATCAATGTGCAGAGATCACCATAAACACCTCAGGTATGCCCTTTTAAGTCAATCTTTATGTTACCTAAAACTAAAGGCAGAGGAATAAGCGATGGCAAGGAAAACCCAGATTAAATGTGTTTTTTAAGCTGCCACTGAATCCCTGTTGAATTTTCTAGGATGAGAGAAAAAGAAGAAAATGGAAGGAGTAAGGATTTCTTAACACATGAATTATATTCATCATATGTGTCTTCATCTCTCACAGCATATAACCTACCACAGTCAGTTTAACTATTCCTCAGAGCTGATGGAGTACAAAGCATCACTTTTCAGAAAGACTTCAGTAGAAGTTCTAGTCACGTACTGCAATTCATCCTGAACACAAATATTTCGAGTGCTGAAGTTAGCAAGATTGTAATAGTGGATGAAAAGTCAGACTAGAGCACTAATATTTTTCATAATATCCTGCAAAACTGAAATTCTTGGCTCATCATTTGGAATGATAAACTTCAACTGAAAGGTCATGTAACCCAAACTGTTTTTGATAACTTGTAGATTGTCATATATCTTTCAAGTACAGATCAACAGGTCTAACTTTAGGATTCAGGTTACATAGGTTTCAAATATTCTTTGGACATTTGAAATTCAAACTGATGATAATCTAATCTCTAATTTTACAAATCCTCCATCTTACTGGAAACGTAGAAAATTACTGTAAGAGCTTCTAGCAGAACAGTTGGAATAACTGTTTCTCTTTTAAAAGATATATGCTACACTATGTACAATAAGATTGTAGCAATGTGCCTTAAAACACATGCGATCCTGTATATTACATTCACACAGGAGGTCCTATTGCAGTTAAGATTGTGTGTGCATGTGGATTTTAGTCAGCCTCATGGTACCAAAGGTCAGCATTTTAAAAAGAACTGTTAGAGCACAATGCACATCCTGCAGTATTAATATTCTTTCTGGAGTGACTCCAGTTATGTTGGGAAGGAAATCTCTTTGCCATAATTTTGACACTACTCCTGTAGTGTTTTTTCTTTACTAATAAAATTTTTGTGTATCACCATGCTTACTTACTTGTACTTTCAAGGCAAGTCATCACACGTTAGCAGTTCATCTGGCTGTGTTATGGAAGTTCTGGATCCTACATCATTACAAATCAACATACAGAAGCTTCAGCTGCTCTGTTTAAATAATCTGAGTAAGTTACATGAAAAAGGAGTAAATAATTTATAGAAGCAGATTCAATACAGAAGCAGTGGTACATACTGCTTGCAGTTTAAGGGGAAGAAGTATGAAAACAAGCACTCAAATTTTATCCTGTCTTGTCCAGATTCTTTCAAATCCCAGAAACATGGAGGTAAGCAGGCCATTAACACTTTACATTTACACATTACTCTTAAAGACTGTCCATTGGGCAGTACTCCACACAGACACAGCATAGTCATTATCTCCTAAATGATTAGTAATTCTTCCACATTCCTACACATCTGAAGAAAACTTTCAAATATGAGCTACCTATGCTCAGGGAAAGGGATCCAAGGAAGAAGCATAATGCTCTTATCCTACTCTAAATGCATAATTCGGAGATAATTTGAGCCAGTACTCAGTAATATAGTTGTAATAAGTGTGTTACAGTTTCCCTATAGTTACTTTGATTTTGATCAACTTAACATACTGAGAAAGATTCATACTATTTTCTGCTTTTTGCTCAATATTAGGAATAAGAAACTGCAGTCAGAACTTTAATACCTAGAGTATGCTTCGAAATATTTAGGAATAATGTTAGTACTTTGACCTTTACAATATCCTACTTCTTCATTGGCCAGCTGCTTCATTCACTTCCCCATAGGCTAGAGAGGCAGTAGAGTAATGGGATAAATGGAACAGATAGGCACTATGACCAATCAAACCAAGGAATATTAAAAAGGTCAAAATACTCAAGTCTACTACTATGATTTATAAAACATATGAAGAATTGTAATTTTAGTACCTAATTCTACTGAGAATAATCATAGCGAGAATTGAAAATGGCACAAAGAATAGATTTTGGTGACAGTAATTTCATTTTGAATGAAAGATAGCAGTCTGTATTCGTCACTAAATCTAGGTTCATTACCTTTATGGTTTCACTCTTCAAAGGTACCCTTGGGTCTGGAACCTATTCTTCCTTTTCCTCAAAAGTCAATTTAAATATTAGAGCTACCTATAGAACACTGTCACTCTGGGAAATACTTTGGAATCTATTTCTTGCTGTGGGAGTAAGAGACTACATCTACGCTCATATTTTTTATATCATTACACACGTGTGTTTTTATATCTCTCTCTCTCTATATATATATACATGGATATATGTGTACACACCTTCACACAGCTCTTCTAAGCATCATGAAAACATACAAAACAAAGCTTGATGATTAACTGCTGAAATAATGTCTTCTGGAATTTGTGTACAGATCACAGCTCTGCAGAATGTGAATCAGATGTCTATTTTTTTTCCCAATGAGAAGTAGCTTTTTTACAGCAATGTAACAAGATATTGCAGGTGGGTTGAGCCATTTTTGCTGACTGTACGTACTATTTTTTGATTCTTCTTCCCCTAGGTTTGTTACTTCCAGGTTCTTACTCTTGAAGTTTCCTTTGAGTTTGCTCTCCCTATGTAGGACATGAACAATTAACAGTCAATAAACAACATGCATTACCATATGCCTCCATATTTCAAACAATAAATCTCATATTGTACTCACAACAAGCTAGAAGAGAACCAATTGATCAAAGACTGGTTTGACAGTTCCCTTGTCTGCCTCGGGGTCACCATGAGGAACACCCTTGGCACCATGGGAGGTCACCACGGGAGGTCACCACCTGCCTGGGGCGGTGCCAGCACAGACCCCCATCCCCTGGGCACGCAGATGGCTCCTGGATGGCACACTGATGGTGCATGCCTGGGGCACTCATGACAAGTGTCAATGACATGGCTAGCACATGCTAATCATGCTCATCACACAGCAATCAAAAGGGTTTCACCTGTTGATCACATGCTAATCACAGAATCACAGAACCATTTATGCTGGAAAAGGTGTCCAAGATCATTGATCTCTGACTGATTTTCACCTTGTAAATTAGACCATGGCATTAAGTTCCACTTCCAGTTATTTCTTGAACACCTTCAAGGACAGTGAACCTACCAACTGCCTGGGCAGCCTGTTCCAAAGCTTGATAATCCTTTCCATGAAGAAATTCTCACTGATGTTTTGGGACAATCAAGTGCCTATCATGTGTCTGACACTCACACATGTGTCACATACCTGGCAATCACACATTCAGCTTGTGCTCAGCACACACCCAAACCATGACAGTCACTAGAGTGTGCAAGGCACATGTCTACATTCTCGTCCGCCATGTACTCGTTACAAAACAGAAATGTCTGTATGCTGGGTCTTTTACAAGCAACCATTACCATGGCTCAGAAAAAGTGGTAGTTCATTAAATTATGTTGATTTAATTGCTTGAGATCATATGAACGTAGTGCTATTGCTGTCTTTGAGACTATCTAGAAAGTTTAATGGTGAGAATTTGCACCAGTACAGCTGTGATAATGCCGATTAATTCTGTAAAATATGAACTTCATTTTCTTGCCTAGATTCCTACAGAGAGTTCTTTGCAGGCAGATTTTAACATGTCTGATTGTTCAGGTTTCCTGATAAGAAAATGGCTAAAAAGCCACCAAACACAAGTCTCAAACATGGTAGCTTTAATCTAATAGTTTTCAACTTTGCAAATCTGAAAAGGTAAAGAAAGCAAAGTAAACCAACAGTATGGTAAAAATATAGCACATATTCTGATTACAAGGCTTATTTTCTATTTCAAATGGAATTGCAGTGTAATTTTCAAGATGCTATGTGGTACTACCACTGAATTAAGGAACCTCACTGCAAAATTAGTCCAGTTTACTATAGAGCACTGTGTCTAGTCCTATATTATATCTTGAGAGCATTAGCAGAAGCATTTTATCATGTTTATGAAGCACGTAAAATTAATAAATATTGTATTTTTAGTTGCAGACTAACTGTTCATTGTCTTAAACGATATTCCTGCAAGTGTGTTGTAGTGGATTGCCTACTGCAGTCTCAAATAATTGTGACAGTCTCTTGAAAAAGCTCTCTAACTAAATGCCTTTATGTCACCCACTGAAAAAATGCTGCAGAAGGTGCTACATTAGTCTTGTTCTGCAGCTCTTTTATATGTCATTAACTAAGATAAAGTCATATGAGGAATTGATACAGATGCAAAATTTTCAAGCTGCAGATTTGTAAGTTTCAAAGACACTATATTTTGGGAAGAAAATTCCAAGGCCACCTTTTTTGTCTAGCCGACATACTGAACTTCCAAATACTTCATCACTCTATCTTTGGATCCAGTCAGAAGATGTACATTCATCTGGGCCTTACTTTGCTTCACAGCTAGCTGCTGTTGAAATTATGGTGTTATCTTGCTGTCTCACTGCTGGCTGACCTACAACTGCTTTTGACTTCAGATATGTTGTACTTCTGAATCTCTCTAATTAGGTAAATTCTGCTGAAAGGTCACAAAACAGTAGTCAGCTCCATAATTTCAGCCTACCGGGTAGCTGCTTCATAGACAAATACTTCAGCTCAGCACTGATACACAGGGTTTCAGACGGGTTTCAGGGAGAATCATGGAACAGTTTAGGCTGCCATGAGCTTCAGAAACCCTCTTGTCCAGCCACCTCTTCCAGACAGAGCTGAGCATTGGCACATTTTCAAAAGAAATTCTAGGTTTGGAGAGTCAAAATCAAGACAGTTGCCGGGAGTCAGTAATATTGTTCAAATGGTAGGAACATTTAAGCAGTCTCAAAAAGAACAGTCAGAAGCCAGGGAATCCAAAACCCAGGCAACACTTTTTAAATGCGCTGGTGTCTTGGCTTCCCAGTTAAGTAGACACTAAGGTTCAGCTCTGTTTAGATTAAACAGAAAATATCACAGACTGAAGTGACATGGTTATAGGTGGCTGGATCAGATTTTGCACTTCAGAAGGCAGCTTTAATTACACAACTTTGTTACCATAATAATAGTTTTTATTATGTTCCACAATAATACCTGGCATTTATACTGGGTTAAAAAAAGTCTTTGCACTGTTCCTCTGTGTTTACGTTATGCATCAGAGCTCATGACAACACACAGACTGAACACTTCTGTGCAAATTTAACTACTCCAAGTACATTAAATTTGATTTTAAGTGCTTGCACTCTTCTATGTTATTTTTTGTTTTCTTTCTGACAGAACCCATCACAATTATTTTGTTGTTTTATTTGGTTTCATGTCTTTCACCCGTTTAAAACAATCTTTACCAAATCCATTGACAGAATGTCACATATCTTTATGATCTATATTTGTTAAAAATACAACTTGTATCCTTTCAGTATCATTTTTTACCACTATAAATGACTTTATGTTTTTGTAACCATCTCCATTAATGCATGACAAACTGTGAAATTCGCCATTTTTGCCATGACCAATCCATAAAATCTGTCATCTTCCCGCATGATGGTGTTCATGATTTAAACACAGTCTTATTTATAAGGTCACTTATTTAAATGGCTGATGAAAATTACTGTTAAAAAAGTGGATACATCCTGTAAATGGGAAGTCACATGGACCAATTTATCACTCTTTCCTTTTTGTAAAAGGAATGTTTTTTAAACACTTGTGTGTTCTGCATTACTCCTATTGTCAGGGTTTTAAATACCAAGGGTTAAAAAAAAAGTCCATTACCTCCCTTCTGCTGAGTATACTGTCTCTAGGTGAATACCAGGCAAGGAAAGGGAGATGCAGAATGTCTTATTGTTGGTGGTCTGCAGATGCCTCATCATGATAAAGATTCACATCCTTTGTAAGAAGCAACAGAGGAGGAGTCATCAAAAATACTAAGTCCACGTTAGTGAAAGTAATTTGGGAAAACATATTTAAATTGTCCCTACACATTTGAGATCTCTATGGTTGAGGGCTGCAAGCATATAAAGTAGGTCCATATTCTCAATAAGAAATACACAGACACCACAACACCCATAAATTCAGTCTTATTTGGGAAAATAAAATATAGCAACATGAATACTCAAGTACAAATATTTTGTCATAGGATTTTCTAAAAGTAGTTGTTTGTAAAGCAGGATTTCTGTTATGAGAAAAGAATCTTATTTTCAGTTAGTCTTTGTTAATTTAACAATTCTAATTTTCATCAAATCGGTGCTATGTTCCACAGAATTTGGAAGATTATAATTTAAAGAAACTCACAGTAAGAATGGTTGACTAAAGAGAGTATTAGGAATAATAAAAAGAGTGCAAGAGCGTGCATGAGTTTTATTTTGTCATGTGAATAAAGGGAGGAGAATTATACCTGTCCTGACATTCGGTGGTAAGAGGAGTCGAGGTTGCTGGTATCAGGTTTGGACCTGCTTACTTTACTTCTTTCTTTTGCTACATTTTGCAAAACCCACATTTATTGAAAATCTTGCATAATTATTTTGAAGTCTTTTTATGCACATGCTTCTTAACCAAAAAGAGGCTCTTAACTCTCTGCTTGGGGCAGTGAAGACACAGAATTAACATATTAACAGAATTAACTGATTGCTGTTAATCCTGGGCTGTGTCAAGGAGGTGGAAGGTACCTGCTTCTGCTGGGAAAAAAGGAGTTTTGAGAGTCATACCCTGAGCAGAGTCATCAGGAGCGATCAGTTCTTCCTAACTCTTTCTAAGTACTGGGAGTTGTCCACAGGAGGAGAATGCCTCACCGCACCTGGAAGGAGAATTGCATGACCTTGAGTACTCATCCCATATTCATACCAGGCATTTTGATTCCAGTGTCCAACCAATTCAGAAGCATTTGAGATCGACTGCTGGTTAGTGCTAGCAGCTGCTGCCCAGCTCACTCCTAGGAACAGCCGGGCAAACCTTACTGTTTAACTCTTGCAGCTTCAGCTCCACCCTGCTGCTGCAGACAGGATGGCTGTCAGCCAGGGATTGTCTGTGTGAAAGCTGGGACCTTTCCCTTTCAAATGAGCTCTTTCCAGTGCAGTTTCAAAAGGGCTAAGGTACCTTCACAAAAATTCAGGTTTCCATTTGTAAATTTAGTGGTGCATGAAGAGGTTTCTACTACCCTGAAATCTAGTTTATTTAATACCTAGATTTACTTTCTTCTGAAGTCAAATTCATTATTTTTTAAGGACCGCAAACATATATACATACATACATGCACAAATGTGCATGCATACATATAGATAGTGTTATGCCCTAATAATTTCAGAAGTCTCTTTTGACAGGGAGCATGAAGGAAAGATAATATCCCATCAATCAAGAAACAGATATAATCTATTAGAGAAACTGAGCAAATTTTACAGTAATGAAGGCTCGAATTCAAACCAAGATTAAAGACAATATCACTTGCCAACCTTAATCAGGGTGATACACATCTGTAGTTTCAGAAATTTTAAGAAATACTGCAGCTTAAAGGAAAGTAGAGAGTAACCGCCTGAAGGGAGTGGATATTCTGTCATTGGGAGATGGTAGGTTATTCTCTACCAACAGGAAATCTTTAGGCAGAAACTAAATTGCCCCTTGTCATGGATACTCATTTATATAAAGTGACACTGCTACTCCCACCCACAGATACTGACTTCCAGTAATCATTCATGTGTCACACGTACACCCATGCAGAGTTACACCAAGTCATGTGAGCTAATATTCACTTCCACACTCCCAGGCTGTGACCACTTAGTCATGTCAAGATATGTGCTGTCCTGTTCATTAATACTAATGCCAATTCAAGCATATCGGTGTAGTCATCTTCAATCTTACTCAGTTATGTTGGCACTTTACTCAATCACTATCAGTCAGACCCACCCAGTTGCACTATAGCTGTGACAGATGCACACTCTCAGAGCCTCAGGGTGCGTTTGACAAATAGAAGTTGTGTTGCCCAGATTTGGAGACTATCTGGCTCCCACATCTTAGTGGTAGAAAAGCAGCAATGACTTCATACATATCGTTTGAATAACTATTCTAGAAGAGGAACACTTACTGAAGGCCAAGTCAACACTTTCTGAACAGAACCATAAAGACATCTATATTTTATCATAAAAAGTATAGACAGAACTGTAAATAGGTGACTAGCAGAGAGGCTTCCAAATGAGTGATTATATCTGCACACAGGTGCTGGTGCATGTATTGTATCTCACATATTTTACATATTCTTAGTATTTTTGGTGGATACATGTGAGTGGTAGCCATTGTACTTTAGAAAACATCTTGAGGGCTGAGCCTTCTCTGTGAGTCTTTGCCAGTTCTTTGGGTGACTCTGTATAGTATTAACTGTGAACTTGGATTTCTTCTCTGAATTTTGCTTCTTGGCAAAGCAGGTAAGGATCATTTGAAAAAGAAGCAAGAAGCATGGTTTAATATTTTGTCATGCTCTTCACTGGGATTAAAAACAAGAAAACAAACTGTTTAATTGTACATTCATTGTATGATATTGTTGTAAAGAATTATTTACCTAAACTCTGACAATAATATAATAATAAATTATAATGAAATTCTTTCCATATCCCACACATTTTGTTTATTTCACCTTTTAACAGTGGAAGTTCTTAGTCCATAGTGTTTTATTAGGAGGGGATTGCAACGTCTGCATTCTGTAAACACAATAAGCAGAAAACTTTATTTCTCCAATACTGGCCCTCAGATTACACTGCCTCAGAACTGTTTGGCTTTGCCAGGGAATAGGAAAAAGCAAAACGGACCAACTGTGGCAAGTAAAGGACAAATGGGAGTTAGCATTCACATGAGAAATGTATTTAATCAGCATTCAGAAATGTGTTTAAGCCATAAAAGACCATTTACTGTCATTACTATGTTTATGAAGTGGATGAGGAAAAGACATCTTTGTGCATGTATGTGTGAAAAGAGACAAGAAAGATCTATCTTTTTATTTACCTTTAAGGCCCCATTGCACACATTGTGAATTACAGACTTAAGCCCACAGCTTTTTTCTTAAGGGAGGAAGATAATAATTTAAGTTAGAGACCAAAAAGGAAGCATCAGTTCTTCAACACACCAAAAGATTCAGACAATGTAGTTTTGGGGGGTTTTTTAAGATCAATAAACTGGGGAAATAGCATCCAAATTTTGTAAAGGACATGATTTTTACCTGAAAAAGATATCCAATTGTGAATTCCCAATAAGTTCTCAATTAAGGTTGTTTACTAGATTGGGTCATATCTCTTTATGTCTGCAAGGAATAAAAAATAAATTCTGTCTTTTATCCCATACCTGCTTCACTGATATCAACTTATCTTCTTGGAGAAATGCAGAGGTTTTTGTGGAGAAAGTCCTTGTCAAAAACAAAGGAAGATAGAGACCTGGCTAAGTATCCATGGAAGAGGTGTTTTACATTATAAATGTAAATTCTTCATCACGTAGGTAATTGTGAAGGAAATATCACTTTATGCTGCCCCTTCTGATGGTGCACTGAGCACACCGAGCCCTCAAAGTCACATGATAAAACTGGGTTTTATTGTTTTCTCCTGTTTTATTGTCTTCTGCGAAGCACATTGGAAAGCAAAATTACAAGAAATTACGTCACGTGTAATTTGTTTTATATAAGACAAAATGGGAAAAAATCATCCCATTGTACAAATGGCTCTATGTGACAATGCATAGAAGCCATCAAGGTACACACAGTGCAGAATACTGTTGTAAAAGCTTATTTTAAACACTATAGGGACTTCCATGGGAAGTAGTAAGATTACTATATTCCATATTCAATAAAAATTATCATTCAAACGTGTGAAATTATTTTGATTGTTTAGTTATATTTGTACATGAAGTTTTTAGTCTACTACAAGAACTGCCTAAGTGTGGCCCACTGTCTATGACAATCACAGCTCTAGGGAAAGATTCACATGAAAAAGTGTCATTCTTTCTCATTTTCACTCAAAGCCTTTTGATGAATTTGGGTGAACAAAATGATTTCACAAACCTCTTTGTAGACCCTCTGATATGCTTTATATGTTCCATTTGTTCCTGGCCCTGTAACATTGAGACTATATGCCTTCATTTCTTTTCTTCACTTGTTGGGTCTTTTTTAATCTATAAAGCATGCCACTTTTTCTTTCATAACATTCTAAAATTCAGGTGTTTCTAGCAGACTTCATAAGCCTCTAACATAACCTAAAGAATGACCTAAATATTGACATCTTATTTTATAAACCATATTCCTTTCCATAATCTTCCTGTTGTCTTGGTGCTTGGCTATCACCCAGTTATTTACATGTAAAACCTTTATCTGGGCCCTAATCCTGTCTCATCATGATTACTCATACTGCATATCCTGTGGTTTCCTTATGACCCCCAGTGACAGGTTGGAGAGCATAAAAAATTTAATTGATGTGATGAGCCTATCATATGTTATTCTTCACTGAGCTCCTCCATATTGTTCTGCATTTCCCTCTGTACCACACTGGTTTCTTCCTGATGTTTGCAAGGTCCTCCACAAAAGTGAACCTCCTTATATCTCATTGTCATAATAACTATCCCTCCACATTCCGAAAGTATAAGCCTAATTCCATAATCATAGACTGAGTCTTGGGTTTATTTCTGTTGCTCTCTTAGGAGACTGGCTGGGGATTGTTTATTTCTGCTTCCAAGTCTCTGATTGATTGCAAAAAATAAAGAATGACCATATTGGATAAGAAAGATTCCAGTGTAAAAAAAAAACCCATCTCACCTCACTTTCAGAAATTCTGCAGACCTTTCAGGATGAAAGGATGGCCAAGGGATTGAACTATGGAGATTTACAGAGCATTGAGAAAATTTGCTGTATTTATGTAGGTATAGTCTTGCAACCTTTCATGTCTTCCTTTTTGAATTTTCCTCCATTTATCCACGTAGTCTCAAATCACCAAGCCACTAGCTGGCTGCCATAACCTGTTTGATTTGATTGTCAGATCTTACTTTCTCCCATTTTCTACTGTTCAGCAGACTTCAGTGTTACGACTTCATTTAAAATAAATCTAAGTCTACAGCACAGGCAATTTTTCTTTTGATTGTTAATAGTATTAATATACTATTCCCTGAGAAAAACAGTGATATATTATTTTTCCTTTCTGAAGATAGAAAATGCAAAGAAAGTTTAAAGAAGTTGCATTTCAGCTGGACTGCCCATAAACACTACTTTCTGTGGTTATTCTTTGTTAGCAATAGCCTGAATTAATCGTTTTCTGCAATGTATGCCAAGCAGACAAACTAAGACAATTAAAGCCAAAGTGACTTTTTCTTTAATCCTTATTTGATTGCTTGATGCAGTCTACTGATGCAGCTGTTGGCACAGTAGATTAAGTTACTCTTAACCACGGCAACCCCTATTGCTCGCAGAGCCAAATCCTAGAGGCATTTTTTCCCTCTGCCATTTATTAGCAGCAGAAGTAATTAGAATATTTTGTAGATAAAACATGAGAATACTCAGTGGCAGAATATTCAGACCTTTCCGAAACTGCTGCAGTGACAGAGGATCCAGGTGGCATTTGCAGGTGCACAGCTGCAGTAAATGATGAAGCTGGCATCTTTGGCAGTTCTGCTCAGTACTGATGGCAGTGGCTGCTGGGGTTTTTTTTAATCCAGTTTGTAATCTCCCTTCCTCTTTTGTAAACACAGAAACACCCACACGTTCAGTTTGTCTTCTCATCTTTTCATCACATATAGGCTACTAACTGCACTCATTACATGAAATATTATTCTGTTTTCCCTAATTCTGGTTTTACAAAGCACCACTTTACATATGCACACATACACAGACTTTAGTTTAGTCTAGTTTCTAATTTTTCATTTTAGGTGACTTTAAATGCCTTTTTTTTTTT
>VZDJ01000782.1:25737168-26017363 GCA_008694505.1 Cyanoderma ruficeps
GATGGAACAAACCATTGGGAACAAAAACACACTGCAGCAGATGCCTAAACTTTTCAGGAGGATCATTTTCAGAACCTGTTTGAGACTGTGTATTACCACATATAACTCAGTTTGAACAAGCTGAATTTCTGTTGGTTTAAATTTCAGATGTTTTTCAGCTTCATCACACTGGATCATACTCATTCAAGGATTTTCTTTATTGTGATTCCTTTTAGTTGTTCTAATTCTTGTTAATAATGTGCATTTTTTTACCAATTCTTTTGATATTTTCCTTGTGTATCAACTGTCATTTACCACATGCAAGGTCATAATCTCAGACCTTACATTACTCAACAGCAAGAAAATATATTAAATATAATATTAGAACTTCTAAAATATATTCAGTTGATAAAAATAACTTTTTGTGAGCTATCTTTAAACCACATTATTTTCAAGAACCTACTGGATATTTAAATTCAAAAGGTGTTTGTATATTTTGTGGAGTTTGGTTTTTGGGGTGTTTTTTTTGGGTTGTTTTGTTTTTTTTTTGGTTGGTTGGTTTTTATTTCGGTGGGTTTTTTTGTGTGTTTGGGCTTTTTTCTACTTATTAACCTATTGACAGCTCACTAATTGAATTTTTCATGACCATTAACTGCTTCCATTTCCATGCTGAAGCCTTTTCTGGTGAAAATCCTATACGGAATTTTGCAATATGCAATAGGGTTCTGAAGCACAACAGTAGTTTTAAGTTGTCCAGGTTTAAAAGATACCAGGAACTCACTTAAGGGCCCGAAATCATTAGGTGGTAACAGCTTGTTGTCATACTAACTACCACCATGGTCTGAATTAAAGGAGGCGCCCTGCTGATATCTTTACCAGGACTCATTCATTAACTCCCTCTCCTTGTTCTCATCTGTTTTGCAGCTGTAGCCAGGTGAGAATTAACGGGGCAGTTTACATCAGGCAGATGGTAGGTTCCCTGGGACAGCTCTATTTAAAGAATAAGGAGAAGGAATCAGTAACTGGATAATAAGCACTGGACAAATATGGATTGTAAAGATTTAGGATATTTTTCTGTATGCTTTTGACTTTCAGTTGCTCCTGTGTGGGAAAATAAAATAAAATAAAATAAAATAAAATAAAATAAAATAAAATAAAATAAAATAAAATAAAATAAAATAAAATATGATTTCTTATAGTCTAGAACTTTCCTGGCCAGTTTAATTTCTTTACTTGTGTTCTCATTGGTGATAGCTCTTGAAGTAACATATCTTTAATAACACAGAATTCTTTTGAGTTGAAGGGAAGATCTTGGTCCCTGTTCCTGAAAAGCAGAATTAGTTTATGTCTTTTACTGAGTCCATTTCAGGTAGCTTTTATATTAAAAGTGAAATTAAGAAAATTTTTTCTGAGGTGACAGTATCAGAGGTAACCAAAGTTGTTTACTACAAAACACAAGTACTTTGAAAAGTACCCTTGCCCTCATTCCCTTGCTTCCTGCAAAATGTTTCGTTCTGCTTTAGAGAAAATCCTGAATAAAGTGGTCCTGAAACAGATTCCAAAGAACAATTGCTGCCTGACTGCTTGTTGTTTGGACAAAGTGAAGCAACTTGCTTCACTTGCACATATCTTGTATTTGCCTTTCCATCTCAGCTTGCAGTCACAGGTGGAGCAGTAATGGATCACTCAAGCATCCACAGCCTTTGCACCCCCAAGCCTCACCAACGCCTTGTCAGGAGCAAATAAATGTCAAGGACAGAACTTGTAGCAAAATAATCAGTAATAGTTGTCTTCTGTTTTACTGTTAACAATGGAAGGACAGATCTAAACTCTTCCCTACCTGTGACTGTCCAGCCAGTTCCTAAGGGTCCTACTACCTTATACAGACCATACAACCTTCCTGAAAAGTTTTCCTCATATTCTTCCTATCCTTTTTTACACTCATCATGCTTAGTAAGAGCTCCACATAATTTGTCTTTTTCTTTCACATTTCCCGTGTTTTCACTCAAACATTTTTATATGCCAGAATATGTGTGATGTAGAAACTTTTATAACACTAGAGCATTGGATTTTCTTGGCAATGGATTTCATTTTGTACCTGACAGTCTATGCTTGAAACTTATAAGCATAAAATTGAAATACAAAACATATTTCTAAACACTTCTTTGAATTAGCATGCTACACAGTATCACAGAAGCCTTTATAAACATCTTCTCTCCCCACTCCAGCTTTCCAGTCACTGGACTATGATGTTCATCACTCTTAACCTGTGTACCCTGTACTTTCTGATTCTCCAGTGTCTTTACCACACACTTACAAAAATTAAGAAGGACATAAGGGAAATTCTTTTTAAAACAGCTCTAGTTCTGTTAAGTAGAAAATTCAACAACACTGTGGGGGTTTTCGCTGATATAGTCAGAAAAGTTTTGCAAAGACATTGGTAATGGCCCATGAGACAAGTAAAATATTTTTGTTTCCATTAATCTGATATGATTTTGACATTATTCTTTTTGGTATTCTTTCAAGATAAAAATTTCTCGAAACAAAATGGCTGCCACATTCCTCATATAGACTTTGCCAGATGCTACCTTGTCAAAGTTTTCTGGTACCTTATTTGTCCAGTAATAATGTTCAACATTTAAGTATTACAAATCGAATTGTAAGTTCTCAGAAAGGGCTTCTTATTGGGGAATTTATTTCTAGAAGTATTATTTGGCTTTTCAAATGTGCTTGCATTAAATAGCTGTTTCAAAGAATTGAGCATTTACTGTGACAAAGTTAAAGGGATTTAGGTCCACACATTCTGCATTTTAATCTTGCGTTATAGATTTTTATTAGATTTTGTTTGCACATTTTGATGTCCAAAGTAAAAGAAAAAAAGAAAAAGTTATATGAGTTATTTATTAGTTAAACTGCCAAAATGCATTTAGTCAGGAAGCCTCTTCTACTACAGTCTTGCCCCTGACATACATATCCCTAGTATTCCCAGGTACTCTAAGGTTACAATACAACTTAAACTTTCTTCTAAAGTTACACTTTCACATTCTGATTAGGAGATGTTTAAGTGACAAGATGGTCCCATGGATGAAAAATCTGTCTCCTTTAAGTTAGTGAGGAATGGAAACATGCTAGTTTGGCGTGTTTGAAACTTGGTGTTCTATAGCAGCTGAAGTTTAAAGGAGTGGTTTTGGTCTCCTTTTTACTTCTGTGATTTCTACAAAGAATGGTTTCAGTAAAATACTTTGCTTATGTTCATTTACATATTATGTTTCAGTGGATTAAAGCTGGTATGAGCAAGGTTGTATGGATAACCAGAATTCTTCAGTTACTGAACAAAAACACAAAGTAAAATACTCCACTTTAGATTTAATGACGTTTAAATTTCATTGGTATTCTTTACTGGAATACTCATCTTCTACACCCAGAACACTGGATTCAATAAAAATTCCTCTCAGGACAAAGCAATTCCATAGACAGTAAAAAAGTACTGAACAGTTGCAGCATCACAATGATACCCTGATGGTATCATGAGGTATTAAAGAACTCATGAAAGAATACAAGGTTCTCTACCCTTTTTTGAATGGGAAAACTTTCCAACAGTGCCAAAATCACCCCTGCTACCAGTGATAGTAATTCCTGATAAGATGCAGTATGACTTGAAAAAAAACATGAATGCAAACATCATACTTAGGAAAAACAAATACTGATCCAGAACTTCAACATAAAACTTTGTATCTAATCACCATTAAGAGTACTAGTATATGTTTCATTAGTTTGATAGCATAGGATATAACCTATACTGTATTTTTATTTTTTGTGTTAGAAAATACAAATATCTCTTTTCCAAATAAAGACTGTTTGCTTGAAAAACTAATCATGACTTCTCTCCTGTTTGAAAATGGCACATCCTCTTTGGCTGGCACGGCATCTTTCTAATGTCATAAAACTTCAACGTTTTGAAAGTAAAGGTCATCCTAGAAATTTAATATCTCACTAGAAAAGATCTCTTCATCAGTGTTTTTCTCCTTTGATCATTTAATTGTCTCTATTCTCATAAATATGCCTAAAGAATAACAGGATAGATCAGTCAAGCTCAATTTAGGTCTTTGGCCAAGATCTGAGCAATTATAAAGATCTGTGCTATTTATAACACTTTCTGATACTATCATTTGCCAGGTTCTAATGTTTATCTTTTCATTTTAGATAATAAAAAAGCCCCTGTGCAGTTCTGTGCATCTGCTTGAATTAGATGACTTAGTTATTTCTACCTGCAGGTACATTTATTATAATGCTATTATGCACTTTGGAAGGATCACAGAATAAAGCCTGATCTAGCACAATGTAGTTAAGAGAATTAGGCATATGTGCCCTTATACTAACAGAAATCTGCTTAAACACCTCTCTGGGTTCCTCATGCTATTGTATAGATAAGCTGAATAAAAATCTGTTATTCATTCCTATCTTCGGCCATCAAATAAATGGGTACTAATTCCATATTGTGTTAGCTATAAAGTGGAAAACGTATTTTATAATAAAAAACATCTGCATCCTGCTTTTATAACTACTTTCCAGTAAGGAAAGAAAGCAGGAGCCTCGTCAACATTTTTATGACCTTTTAATATACAGTATTAGAGCATAATCTTTGGTTACAATGATAAACAGGATTTCTATCCTACTACTTCAGAGGAAGAGTTTTACCTTCTTTTTTGTTTTACTACTGATATGGAAGAGTCACAACATCAAACATGCTTGGCTTCCACTTGAGGTATTTCATTTCTATAGTCAATGCTATAAAAACCCTCCATTGACAAAAAATTAGCAACAGCGATCTATAATATTAGTAGCCATCTTAAGCATTTCCCAAGATGTAGCACCACATCAGCTTTTTATCAGCCTTCACTCCTTCCCCTTTTTACTGGTTTCATTATTGTTTCTGAATTTTACTTTCAAATCTTGTAAACACATGTAAACACCTAAATATTCCCACATCAGAACAGTCCATAAGTTAGTTCTTCTGGTTCAAAGATTAAGCAGCTTATAGATATTCATATGCATTCATTTTTGCTGAATCAGTCAGGACTTGGCACAATATAGAGCAGGCACCTGTTAGGGACATGGTTTAGCACTGAACACGCTGGTGTTATTTAGCAGTTGGATTTGATGATCTTAGAGGTATTTTTCCAGCCTAAATGATCCTATGATTCCATGATTGTTCCATTGTCATCTATCGCAATTATTTCTATAAGATATGAAAGAACAAAGTTTCTTATCATCCTGCCTGTATTTCCTTTTGAAAAGCGCAGACTGCTGTCTATCATTCTCAAATGAAAGAAATCCTATATATTATTTTTGTTACTATATTGATTCTATTTTTTTCCTACCTTAGCGCAGTTATTGTGCCTGAAAATTTTGTATGTTTTTCTGGGTACAACATTTGTTCAAATGGAGGCATTCACTTCTTTTTACAAAAGTTATCTTGTTTTCTTATTCCTCTCATCAAAAGTGTGTGCAGCTAGGAGATAATGTGGACATTTCTTAATACTGAGATGTCCATTGTAATTGCATATATGTTTTTTACATATGTTTATTGACTTCTTTATTTATTTGACAATTCTGCGCATGAAAAGTGTGAAACTTACATCCATTTCAATCTGGTTCTTCATGTGTCACTTTAAAATTGAATGGGAATTCAAGGTCAACTGTGTGACCCTTCTGAAGAGAAAATTTGTTTAGATTTCCCATTGGTAGCATAATAATAATACTAAGTTCTGAATTCCATTAGTAACCAATGCCAGGAGCTGTCTGTGGACAAGAAAGACCACTTTTTGCAGTTGTGTGTTTCCCACATAAATCTGAGTACCCTAGTAGTTTCTTCTCACTACTACAGGACCCCAATTAAAATCTAAGCATCAGTGAGCCACTGTAATATATAAATCACCTGAAAATACAGGTTGCAGGGGTGTAATGGGAAGGGGGGAGTAGGTAACATTAATCACAGTCATCTTTCTCTCGATTTGGATTTTGTGAAAACCATTGCCTCTTCCTCAGCATCCTTCCTTCCTTTATGAGGTGAGGTTAAAGTAGTTAGTCAATTAGGGACATCCAAGGGCAAGAGAAAATTACTACAAGGTTCTTTACCACACTCTGTATTTTAAAAGTGTGCCTTTTATACCAAACAAGAAATTACTTCCTGAGAAAATGCAGAGGACATCTCAAGACCTACAACACAAAAGAGTAATCTTTGGTCTTTCTCAGACTAAGTATATATTTTTTAATAAGCGTAATCTTTTTTTTAATTGGTCTCCATTTGGATTCATGTGATCTTTTTTTTTGTCTATAGTTGTATAGTTTATTTGTATTGTTTGGTTTTGAATAAAACCAGATAATACTAATTGATTAATACATTTTTTATTACTTTTATCTGAAATACTCGGGGAAAAATTTCCTTTATTATATGCCCTCAAAAAAAAATTCTTCCCTGCCATAGATTAATACAAAAATTAAGTTAGAAACATCAATAATACATCATCTGCATAGGACCAGCCTGCAAGGTGTCTTAAGCAACACCCAATCTGGGCAACTAGCATAGATTTCGTTCAGTTGCAGATACAAAAGTTTAGAACAAGACTCATAAACATCAAGTCTCATCACTAAATAAATAAGTAAAAGCAAACGCAAGAGAACTCATCTCTCTTTGATGCTTCAGGAATCACAGACCAAATCTAATTTGTTTTGTTCAGGTGTGTAGTCTCTCACTTAAGTGCTGGGTCAGTCTAGGACAAGAAGCCTTGCAATTCGAAGGAATTGAATCTAAAATGGATGTAATAGGATAGTAAGGATAGTAAATGATTCAGGATAGCAAATGAGTTTTGCTAATGGAATTCCAATGGCTGACATTATGGCATCTCTGTTAGTCTGTACATTTATTTGATGAAGTGTGCAAATCATTACACAGAAGAGAATTGTTTGAAAATAAACGTCAGATTGATTTAAGCACTATCAGGGGTAAAAGAAAAGACACCAAGAATACTTCTGAAAATTTTTTGGTTTGTTTTACTGTATCTAAAGCAGAATATTAAGATTCTATTGTTATACCAGTTTTATTCCTCTTCAAGTACAAAGAGTTTACAGGATACAACACAAAGCATTTGACCAACATTTACAATAATTCAGCTAAGAATTTTAGACAGATCCAGCCTGAGCTTCCCACAGACAGATTCAGCAGTACGTAGTACAACTTCTATGCACTATTTTAAACTAAAATGATTTACATCCTGGGTGGAGAACCTGCTCATTCCAGAAACTCCTCCCAGACAGTTCTGGCCATAGAATTGACTAAACTGTACATAGATAATGCATCTGTCATTAGTAAAAACTTCTCCAACAGATGAAAAATTGATCATGTCAGACAATCCTTCACACGTAACTAACTACGATAGTTAGGAGATATTTTGTACTTTAGGATGATCAATAGCAACAGATGGTGCATGTGCTGAAGTGATCAAATAGGACCATGGGCCAGCAGGGCATAAGAATTCAGAAAAAAGTGCTCAATGGACCCTCAGTAAATCCAGCTACGGTAACTGACACACTGATGACACTGTCACCATCAGGACAGCACTTAACCATCCTGTTCAAACGATTCACTTCTCCATGTGAGTTTATCCTATCCAAGAAACACCAATAACTACATGGTTTAGCAAATGCTCTCTGCCAACTGTAATTCAAACATTTTAATTACAATAATGAGAAAAAGTGGAGAATTAACACTAAGTATTCAGCAAGAAGCAGCATGTTTTATATTCCTCATACATAAGACAGAGGCTTTTCATTTCATATGCATTCACAGCTGCTCCAGTGAGTAATTCTGAACAGTCATGTGACTGCATGCGGATATTAGACTTAAGAAAGACTTAGAGGCCCTTTTTTGTGTGTGTGAAGATTTTATTTCAGGAACAGTATTTATGGTTTCTTATTTAAACTTGAAGGCAACCAAGAAAGTGGAAATGAAGCACAGAGACTAAATTTTTATGCTTTGCTGCTTTAGTCTCCTGAAGTAAAAAATTGCTCTTGAGTCATACAATATTCCAAGCCTTCTGTACTGTCTTTTACATTATTGGTAAGTGGGAAGAAATTAATTTAACTAGAGATATATGCCTCTAACACAAATTTAATTTTTCAGTTGTCTCTTTCAGTGGTTTCTGTCATTCTGGACTGCTGTAATCAACTGACTAAGGAGACATCAAAATACCACCATATCATAATTATGGGGAGGGGCTTGTTCCTCTCTAATTTTGTAACAGCCCAGGGAATCTTAAGCTTGAAGTGAAATGTTCCTCTCCAAAGAATTCAGTAGTTGCCCATAAAAAATACTGTGGGTTTGACCTCAAATTTCTAGATACTTCTCCCTCAGTGATGTCCTGCACCATGCCTCACTGTCCCGAACTGATGCTCTAAAAAAAGAATTTCACTGTAACAAGTACTGGATGTGTTGGTCAGGATATGTCTACATGCCTATGACTTTCTAAAAGGCTTTCTATCTAGTAGCCTTATTTTTAATATCTTTGGTAGCTTTCACCTTTCTTATACAAGTCAAATATATCTCATTTGAATTTTCACACAATGTGATTAATTATGTTGCACAACCTGTTTGGTGTCTTCTCTGTACACACTAAGATTGTAGCATTGTAAAATGGTTTGGGATGGAAGGGTCCTTAAAGATCATCCCATTCTAATCCCCCTGTCATGGACACCTTCCACTGGACCAAGTTGCTCAAAGTCCCATAAAACCCGGCCTTGAACACTTCCAGGGATGGGGCATCCATCACTTCTTTTGGTAACTTTTTCTAGCACCACACCAATACAAGTGAGGCTAATACCTCATCCAGGCTAAACCTACTGTCTTTTGGTTTATAGCCACTATCCCCTTTCCTATCACTATATGCCCTTGTGAAAGGTCCCTCTTCAGTTTTCTTATAGGCTTCCCTTAGGTAACAAAGCAAGGCTGCTGTGAGGTTTCCACAGAGCATTTTCTTCTCCAGACTGAATAGTGCCAATTTTCTCATCACAGGAGAGGTGCTCTATTCCTCTAATTATCTTGGTGGCCTCCCTCTGGACTTTCTCCAACAGATCCATGAGATCCATGTCCTTCCTGTGCTGGAGTTCCCAGAGCTGGATGCAACACTCCAGGTGGGGTCTCACCAGAGCAGAGAAGAGGGGCAGAATCCCATCTCTTGCCCTGCTGCCCACAGGGCTCCAGATGCAACCCAGGACTCAATTGGCTCTCCGAGCTGTGAGTGCACATGGCAGGGTCATGCCCTGTCTCTCATACCCCAGCACCCCCAAGTTGTTATTTGCTCTCAAACCCATTCACCTCTCAGCCTGTTTTGATAGCAGGGTTTGTCCTGACCCAGATGCCACAGCTTGCAATTCCCATGGTTGAACATCATGGGCCCAGTTCTCAAGAATGTCCAGGTCTCACTGAATGGTATCCCACCCTCCAGGCCTGCCAACTGCATCACTAAGCTCTGTGTCTGTCATCTGCAAACCTGCTGAGGGTGCACTTGACCCCTTTTTTGATGTCATTCATGATGACAGTAAATAGCACTAGTCCCAGTATGGACCTCTGAGATATACTGTATCCTATGTGCCACATCAAGGAACACATCACTTCTAGCCATTTTGGATTCAAACCAGGAAAATTCAACTAGTTTTTCCCAATCTCAAAAATGGTCCTAGAAATAGTTCTTTTGTGCAAGAGGGATGAACGTGTTGCTACTAGGGAAGGACAAGTACAAAGTTTCCAAGAGAATTTGGATATTGACTAATAAGAGCCACTTTACTGGCATTAGTTTCAAAACAGATAAATATTTTTAGTTTAAAAGATATGCCACGACTCCTGACATACTTTACTTGATAGGAAAACAATCATTTCTGCAACTCTTTTCAGAAAATTAGGAGGATAAACAAATTCACTTTCTTCTCTATTCAAATAGTACATGTTCATCTTTGTTGCATAGACCTCTCTTAATATTATTTGGGGGTCTCCTTTTAATTTGCTTCCTCATTATCAACATTTATCAAGTAATGCTATTGCATGGATAAGAATATTATGGGATTTATAACAATTTTGTATTCATTCATTCATTCACCCATTATAATGTAGTGTAGATGTTGAAAAATTTACAGTCAGTCCCACATAAAATCACAAAAGGCTTCATCTTTTACTCTTCCAATACTGCTTTTCATTAGGTATGTTACCTTTTTTACTGAGATTTCCTTGAAAATAGAAAAGTTTATTTATAGTTTAATCTGGAAAGGTTACTTAGAACCAAAAAACTCTTCTAATTGGGTATTAACCAGTGATTGTTGCTTATCAGCAGGGCAACACCCACTGCCTTCATTGGCCATTGTTACTGGACACTTCCTGGGAGCAGGATTTTCATGGGCTTTCTTAAAGTGATAAAGGGACCAAGAATACAGACAGTTTATATAGTTCGTTTTTCATTCTGGCTATAGAAATATAGACACTAAAAAAAACCCCAACAAAATCTTTAGATTTTCTAATTGTGACACTCCTCTTAAATACCTTGCCCAGTTTGCCACTTTTCTTACATCACTAGTTGCATAATTATTTGTGCCCATTTCTATCTCAGAAAAGCCAGGATATTTTAACACTCCCATATGACTTTCTCTGCAGTGAATAGTAATGCAAATTGTTATTAGGCTAAGAGATTACAATGCCATCATGAACAGAGTCTTGATTGCATGAATGTTTGCAGTGTGTGAATAATATATATTGTGAGTCAAAGTGAATGTGTTGTTTTACTTTAAAGTAACATTTGCAAACACTTTCAGCATTATTTATTCATCTCTGCCTATAATATTTGGTAAACATTGACTTCTAATATGCAACTACTGTAAATATTGAATTTGTCTCACCTTCTTTAATGGTTTAAATTTACAAGGCAATGAGTTGAGGTACGTGGTTAACCTGAGGATCTGGTCTTGTTTTTAATTATTTTTTACATTTTCTCTTGAAGATGCTTTTGTTGAGAATGAAGATCATAGAATCATAGAACCGTTAAGGTTGGAAAATACCTCCAAGATTATCAAGTCCAACCACTGACCAAACACCTCCATGCCAACAAAATCATAGCACTAAGTGCCATGTCTAGTTGCTTCTTTAACACTTTCAGGGATGGTGGCTCCACCATCTCCCTGGACAAGATGTTCCAAAACAGTGGTGCCTACTTATCTCAGTTTTTGCTGCTGTGCTTCATGCTCTCTAATGGAAAAATAAGATAAATAAAAGGTGTTTCATAGAAGTAATCAATTCAGTGTTTTTCTTTTCTTTTATCCATGGTATTTTGGAATATGGGACTTATATTTTTAAAGAGAACCTAACTTTTCTATTAAAAAAGTTGCTTAAGTGTAATACAGTCTTCTTTCCTGGTAGCTGCAGCTGGCAGAAAAGGTTTCCTTCCATCTTCCTCTATTCCTTTCCACACAAACAGGAGAGTGTCTGCGTTAGTCACTGAGCTAATACTGACTACATGGGCTATATAAAATAATTCTTGTGCTCTGTCTTGCTAATTATGTTCTTTTCTTAAAATCTCCTTTGAGAATAAATGATTTAACCCCCAAGCAACCTAGTGCCTCATGAATTGTGTTCACGCCTCACTTTTTGATTATGGTAATGCCACTGATAGCATCAGCACAATAATTAATAGCAGGTTTTGTCAATTTTCTGCTTGACAAATTCCTCCCCGAGCCTTACCTACATCTTACCACATCATACAGGATCACATTTCTTTCCTTCTCCTTTTAACCTCCTTTCACTCTTCTTGTCTCTAAGTGCATATCTTGAACTTGTTTTTCAATAGTGCTTACTTCCTTCATCTTCAAGTGAAATAAAAAGGGTTTTCAGGTTTCTGTTTGCCCATTCTCAGTCTTTAATAATGCCTTACCAGCTAATTCTTCCCAAAAGAAAATAAGGATACCCTGAAACAGTTTGTTTTTCAGACACACGTTAAAACAGTCAGAGCATAATAGGTTAAACAAAGCTATTGACAATTTCAATTTACAGCTGGCAATAGAGAAATTATTAATAGAGAAAAACAGGAAATGTCCACAGCAAGACCCCCATTATCTAGCAAATTATTTGCTTTCAAAATATATTAAAATCATGCAGATTTTAGCAGGACTGGCTGTAGCACAACACTTACCTGCCTCCTGGAAACACAGTTACAAAGGCGAAGTGTGTCTCATTCCACTTGTGATTTTATAATGAGATGTGAGCCTACATTAAAGACTAACATGTTTGTTTTCTGACTGAAATTCCCCAGGTATTCTGGGATGCCAGGCAGCCTTTCTATCTGTTGGTGCTACTTGTTAACATGTTTCATAAATCTAATTCAAATGCAGCTGAATCTTTTCCATTGCAGAGAATCAGGTTTTGAAGCTAGAGAGACATTGCATGCATGAAGTGGTTAATTATGTTGTGGCTTTCAAAGGCAATTTTAGTCTAAATTATTTGCTGCTCTGTGAGAGAAGGGTCACCTATGCATTGTAACTAGAAAGGAAAGAAGGCATTTCTGCTGTCTGTTCTGTCTCCATTTTGAGTGCAGGCTGCCTGCTGATTATTCTCCATTCACTTCTCTAAAAAGCTTATTAATATGGTCTAGAGGGAGACTGTCAGAAATGGCAGACTGAATCAAGGGATTTTCCTTCAACATCCAAGTGACATGCCGCAGCAAGAGAATTAAACAGATGACTAACCAGTGCTCTTTTGTCTGCAGATGAAGATGGGATTGCCAACTTGTAAACCAGTGACTGACATTTGGGTGGATTAAATCGTCCTGTTATTGTACTGCTAGTTTCTAATCACTGGTGCTTTCTTGATCTCAAGTGCCTCGGCTGAAAGCCTTCTCAGTTCTCTGAGACTTGTTTGCTGAAACCCTCAGCAGAGGTTTTGCTGTAAACATTTATCTATAGAGAAGTACTGCTCTGACACTGACTGAGGAGGAGAGTTGGCTTATAGGTATTTAATTAAAACATTAAGCAGAAAAAAGCATTAGTGTCAACATTCACAAGTGCTTTACCATAGCTGTGGGTTGTTATAATTGAGTTTTCCTGCAAATGCTTATCCCACCCCCGTTTCTTCTCTAAGAGCTGGAATAGCTTGAGGTTTGCTTTGCCTCATGCTGTTGTGGCTTTGAGACTGTGCCCCATGCTGTCAGTCTCTGTTTTCTTTCAATCTGGTTGTTAGCTTTAATTTCTAAAATCAAGATTGGATGGCAACAAAGGCCTCTAATGAAAAGTGGAGAAAAAAAATCATTTGTTAAACAGCCTTAAGAATTCTTATGTGCAACAGTATAATGTGGTCAAGCTGATTGTGTTCTCATTTTGTAGACTGTCAAATGCTTCTTACCTAGTAATCAATATTAAAAGAGAGAATACTCTGTTCAGGAGCTAAAGGTACCATGACACCTGTAGTAGTTTTGTCCAGTTTTCTATTTGTCACCATTATGATGTTTCTAATTTCAAAAAACTTCATAGACTGCATTATTCCATGAACACTGATGTTAGAATTTGCATTTAGAAAGCAGGGGTGTCACACATTTTTCTGTTGTCGGTCATTTCAATAGGATACTACTTACAAAAGTGCTACTTTATTTAAAATAATATAAACCTGAATGTCCTAACTTGAAACTAAAAAAAGTACAAAATAATGCCCTTCAGAATACTTTACTGAAGAAAATCTCTAAAAAACATGCTTTCCTTTCCACTCTCTGGGAAATCTTATTCCTACTACCTCAAATGGTCCATGCATATTGCATCTTCAATGTAATGAGTCAAATAAGAGGTTATTGTTCCCTGAAGACAGGAAATTAAAGATTTATTTACATCTAACACATAACATCTTAAGTAATGGAAACAACATTTCAAAAGAAAAAAATAAGCTGCCATTTCGACATTGCCTCTGGCATTCTGGACATAGAACTGGAGAAGGTGGTAGTTACCTAAATGACAGAAAAATTGTAGAAACACATTCTGGTCTCTTGCATCTGTAGTTATAATGGATTTATACTTTTAGTCTCATTTCTCTGCCTTTGACTAACAGAAGTTAAAGGGAGAATATCTGAAAGGATGTATTTTAATAGAGTCAGCTGACAATTCACAGGAGTCAACTAAAAAAAAAATGTTTTAATATAGTATTTCCTCCAGCTTTGCGTGAGCTTCTTAGAAAGGAAATTCAGATTTATGCAAACACACAGCCATTGTGTGAAGGTGCGCTAGAGCAAGTGGTTTCTCACACCTTGGCCTCGCCTTCCCATCGATCAACATGCCATGGACAGCTGCAGTCAAGGAACTCAGGCATTGCAGTTGGTACCAGATCCTCCTTGTTGCTGTTAGGTGCTTCCTCTTTCTGCTCTTGACATAGGAAGGCAAAGGATTTATATTTCTTCCCAAAGTACTTACAAGATGCCCTGCATAGAACATTGCTCCAACAAGCAGCACAGAGCTATTTTATAGATATGACATGAATGAGCATGACAAAATTAGAGCCCAAACTCAGTTCCATGTGACCTTGTGCACTTTGCCATTTTGCTGCAGTGGTAGAGGTAGACAAATACAAGAATATCAGCAACTGTGCTACTCCCTCTTAAGTCAGGAGGTTATCCCTCTTCCATTGTACAATCACAATGTCCACCATTCTAAATCAGTAGGGATTAATCTTTTTTTCTTGCTACTGTATTTATGATGGGAATAACCACATTTCCCCGGCATCCCAAGCCTTTAGTAGTGTGATTTGCATACCTGTGTAAAATATTGTAGATACTTTTTGAGCTTTTTAAATAAGCTTTTGAAGTATTATTAGGAGATGAAAGTCACATATAAAGCTTAAACAACAGGAGCAAGCTAGCATTACTGTTTGATTCTATAAAAAAACCCAAACCAAACTAGATGCCAATAATGGAATAGCTTGAGAGAAAAACATCTGAAACCTTTGAAAAAGTTTCTTTAGAAGGTGAAAAAAAAAAAACCCCAACTCAATAGAATGAGTTTAGTTACAAAAGGTGCATTAATTCTATTAAACTTTATTTTTCTCCTCTATCTACACACACACATATACTCAGAGTTTATGCATAAGTTGTATTTTCAGCAAAACACACATCTTTTTGTGTATTAAGTCATGACCTACCTTATTAAGATTGGAATAGCTGAATAAAACCCTCCTCTAAGAAACATTGTTTCTTTGGGGATTCGTTTTGTCAAAGACTTAAGAAGAAGAGCACAGGACACTTTAGCTAAAGACTACATTTTGATTTTTTTGTCTTTGTTTTTAATGACTATATGTTCATATGTTTTTTAGTAAAAGCACAAGTATTCCACCTGTTAAATGTACGTGAACATTTCTGGTTGAAAAATGTAAAGAGAAAATTCTGAACAAGCCTAATTCATACTATCATTTTTTTCTACAATTTATTTTTTATTTAAGTGTTGAAATAATTAGGAGTGAAAATGTATTGGGCATTCCTACCACAATTTTTAAAGAAATTATAATAAGTTAAAAAACTTTTGGGATGTAAATTGTTTTTTGATGAAAAGCTACAGACTTACACACCACTGACTACTTTAATTAGGAAAGATACTTTAATTAGGAAGGAAATTGTTCTGATGTCATGTTCTCACCGCTTTCATTACAAGGTAATGCCTTAACTGTGGTAAGGCTATTAGAAATCTGTTAATGCAAAAGGATGATATCTCTTTAAAAATTGCATTAGCAAGCTGGGGAAGTCATTAGTATACAGCTGTAACCCTAAGAGTGTAAACTTGAAAGAACTGTTTATTTTCTGCCTTGCAGCTGTGTGTAAAACCCACTGAGAGAAACTTGTTACCAATTACTGGTTTAGAGGCTTCAAGTAAAGACAGCAGGTACCAAGAGAGTAAAACAGTCTAGCTCACAGATAAATATACAACAGTGAAATTCCTTAAGAACAGCTGTTAAAGGAAAGGAAGTATAAGTGCTGAGAATGAAAAAAAAAAAAAGAGTTCGTAAGAAAGGATATAAGCAAAGCAAGATGTAGGGAAAAAATTAGGCAGCTGAGAGAAGAAAGCTTTTTCACCATTAGATTCCAGTTACAAAGTTAGATCAATAGTTGCAATCTAGGAAACCAATATATTTCCAACAGTGTCTGTGTACTTGTAGTATGGAATTGGAAAGTCACTTCTGTACATCATATACTTTGAAGAATATACTGCCAAAGGCATGGATGTAAGAGAAGCCATTAACATGAACTGTTGCAAACAAGAAATCTATCTCTCTATGGGAAGAAAGTCAGGTCAATCAGTGAAAAAAACTTTGATGGCCTTAAATGGAAAAAAAGAAAAAAGAAAGCATTTGGGTCATACCAAGAAAATGAGCTTATAAAAGAGAAATAATCCTGACAATCCTGAGGTGAAAAGACAAGAAAACCTAAACTCAAAGGAGTTATGTATAGGTTATCTGTTGTACTCTGGAAGAAGGGCTTGAGTACTGGGGACTTCCCTCACCCATAAGCCCTTTCACACCGTAGTTCCAGAGTCATTAGCACCTCGTTTAGTACATTAGTACGTTTCCCCCTCACACTCTTCCCACTGAGCTCGTGACCCCGTTGGAGGTGAGAGAAGAAAAACTCTTCCCTCACCTAAGCCCATCTCTCCCTGTAATGGTAAGGCATCCTGAGAAAAGGAGAGAGTGAGCACGAGACCAGGTACTGCACAGCCAGACTAAGAGGATTCCCAGCACAGGCCAACTGTACTACCCAAAAACTTCACCACTCTCAGCTACACAGAGCTTGTGTAAGTGCTTCTCATTTGTTTCCCTGCAAGATAAGACAGCTTAACTGGAATAACCACAGGAGAATTTATGCACTGAATTTCCTACTAAAGCTGATCAGGAAATTTTCACAAAATCCATGGCCTTGATTAGCTGATGTGATACTACTTCATGCAACAAGAGAAGCTTCTTTAACCACCTATGTTGATTAACAGATGAACCTAAGACTTCCTTCTTAATATTTCGGTCTACTTCTCTCTTTGTTCTCCCTGTCAAAATGGCTGGATGGCTACCAGTTTCATGTAATCCTTGTATTCAGAGTAAGCAAAAGATAGATATTGCACTCAGAACTGGTACGATAGGGAACTTGATGGACCTCCTCATGCTTCTTTTACATCTTCATATCAGCAGGATGAAGTCCAGCTAGTTGTGCTTTATATATTTTTACACCATTTTTCAATAGAAGAGCTCAAAGTGCTGAACAAATATAAACCCAATAATAGCCCGGGGGGAAAAATGGTTTTGTGGGATTTTTGCTTAACTGAAAATTAGACAGGGAAAGAAGTTTAAAGATAAAGTCTAATTCAGACAGATACTAAGGACAAAGTGTGAAGAATGAGAACCAATAAAGACCTTAAGCACCTATAAATTAGGTACTAGAATGTCTATTTTTCAGTTTGGAACCTCTGAATTCCTTAAAGTAGAATCTACAAAAGGCAGTTACACATTTTATTCTCCCCTACATTGTATAAGAAAATTATTTACATCAAAAGAATTGTCCCCAAAAATGGCATAGAACTGTAAGATTCCTAAAGGAAACAATAACACCTGTGCTCCACTGGTATTTGCTGATATAGTATTTAAAAAATCTCAGAAGTGTGAACATCACAGTCAAGACAAAGGAGACAACTATGGTAGCAGTGTTGGAAACACAACACAGAATGGGATTAAATAAGAAACAGGTCAGATTCTTTAAAAGAGGTAGGCACATATAAGACATTGTATTAAGACATAATGCTACAGTAAGAGTTTTGGACAAGGCAAAAGGCTTCAAACAAAAACAAATTCTAAAATTTTTTATCTACTGAAGTCAGCAGCTAGGCATGCTCAGTAAAAACTGGCTTGAGCAAACAAAAAATAACCCCATGTCCTTTGGTATTGGTGGGCTTGCATCAAGCTCATGAAATGAAAATGTGACGAACTAAAAAAAGTCTGTGTTCCTACTTGTTTTGGGTTTGCATTGTCTGTTTTTTGGTAGTAGGGAGGCCAGACCAGTGGCTTCTGTGAAAAGCTACTAGAGACTTTCTCATCCAGCAGAGCCAAGCCCTGATGGCTCTGAAGATGGATGTGCCAGTGGCCAAAACTGGGCCAATTAGAAATGGTGGTAACACCTCTATGGTAACACATTTAAGAAGAAATCAAGACAAAGGTGGTGGCACAGTTTTAATTCCAGCCAGCAAAGAGGAGGAGGTGAGAACATGTGAGAGGAACAGCCCTGCAGACACCAAGGTCAGTGGAGAAGGAGGAGCAGGAGGTGCTCCTGGTGTTGTAGCTGAGATTCCCCTGCAGCCCGTGGTGCAGCCCAAGGTGAGGCCGCTGTGCCCCTGCAGCCCCTGGAGAGCAATGGGGATGCAGAGATCCACCCACATGGAGAGCCACGGGGATGCAGGATCCACCCACAGCCCATGGAGAGCCACGGGGAGGCAGGATCCACCCACAGCCCGTGGAGCAGGAGCCCCACAACAGAGCAGGTGGGTGCCTGGAGGAGGCTGTGACCCTGTGGGAAACCCACGGAGAGAGAGGTTCTGCTCCCAGGGTGGAGCAGCCTGTCCTTGCAGGACTGCAGCCTGTGGAGCAGTGACCCACACCGCAGCTGTCTGGGGAGGGATGTTCCCCACGGGATGGGCTCACATTGCAGCAGGTCACAGGGAGCTGGTGCTGGTGAGATGAGCTCACGCTGGAGAGGGTCACAGAGAACTGTCTCTGTGCCACTCCAGGGGCAGCAGGGGAACAACTCTTCTCCCTGAGCAGGAGAAGCCACAGGTGATGGACTGACCATAACCCCCATTCCCTGCCCCCTTGTGCTACTGGGGTAGGGGGTGGAGATGGAAGGAGGGAGGGGTGGGGGGAAGGTGCTTTTAAGGGCTTATTTTATTTCTCATAAAATAATAAATAATTTCATAATTATGAATTTATATGACTTATATAATTTATAATTATTCATAAAATAAATAATAAATTCACTTCATATCTCTAAGATGAGCCTGTTTTGCCCTTGATGGTGTTTAATGAGAGATCTTTCCTGGTCTTTATCTCAACCCACAAACCCTTCCTTGTATTTTCTGTCCTCACTACAGCTGAGAAGGGGAGTGAGTGAGAGGCTTTTGTGAGTGCCTGGCATCTGGCCAGGGTCAACCCACGATGCTACTACTACTAGAGCACAGGGTTAAATTTCTGTTCTTATTGATTCTTTCTTTGCTTTTTATAACAATAAAATACTTAAATAAAAATCAACATTATTTCTTATGTATAATCCATTGATGGCAAAAATTAGGCAATTACTGTATGGAAAACGAAAGCCGTCATTGGGTTGTGCTGTTAAAATATAGGTCACTGGTTGGAGTATATCATAAGCACACATACACCCTCTTAACCATGACTTAGTATTAATCTGACAGGAGGATATTACACCTGATTATGCATCGTAATGATTGTGAGAGTAATTGAATTATTTCCAATTTTAAAGCAGTTTTCTTAAGATGGCTGTTGCTTACTCTAAATGTTTTTTGTATGTTTTTCTTTAAAGTGACAATTGAGACTGCATTGGTTTTAAATGCACACTAGAAGGATATTCTAACAAAAATTCCTTATTTACTTGAGAGACACTGCTTAAATGTTTAATGACATTAGCTTCTTGCAAACGGTATTCATTTCCTGTGTATGCAAATTTTCTTAATGTGAAACCCCCATAACAGGTAGAATGTAGAAAGTTAATGAAGCCATGTAATTACAATCACTATAGTGACTGCAGTCCCTGGAGAACAATAAAGTGATAATATACATGGGGTTTGACTTTCTTTGGAAACAACAGCTTATAATTTGAAAATAGATAGTAAAATATTTTCATTGTCTTCTGCTGTCTCCTAAGGCAGATGGCAGGTACAAATAGATTATGCTTTTATTAACTTCAAAAACAGGGGATAATGCAATTAGGAAACATTTAATTGTTTTCCATTTTCCATGGCTGTAACTGGACTAGGTTTAAACCTTTCTTTCAACCATAGGGCAAAGCCAGGGTCAGTGTGGCTTCAACCTGGAAACTTGTTTTTCTTCTGATGCTGGAGAGGTACACTGGAAGATAACCAAGTATATGTCATGTTTATGATCACTTTAAAGTATATAGCAGAGAAATCAAAAGCTAGTTAAAAGCTTTGAATTCCATTTAAGGAAAATATTTCAAAGGACCTATTTTGAATTTCAAACATTTAAGTAAAATTTTTAAAGTATTTTTTGCAAAAAGAAAAATAAATAGTAGTATTTATTGCCTCTTCTTATACTTTTTTTTATTATTGTTATTACTACTGTGAGCATTATGCAGAGACGAGGGCACAGAGAAGCTCCCTTCTCCAGCAGCACTCTGTCATGGTACAGCAGGACAAATTCTCCAGCACCAGGAAATCTCCCTGGCAGCTCTGGGCAAACCAAAGCTGTTTTAGAGGGAGGTTTTCTACACTCTCACCTCTTAGCCAAGAGAAGCACCTAACCAAGGAACCTGGTCAACCTGGGATCTCTGTTGGGTAAGGAAAAAGAAATGAATGGCATTAATCTCTGCTGGCAGTATGCAAAATTTCTCTTAAAGGTGCCTGTCTCTTTCTATTGAGTAGGCCTTTAACTTGGGCACCTCGGAAAGGTGGCCAAGATTGGCTGGTATTCTTGTATTTTCACTTTAGTTTTGCAATTAATTTATTTCTATGCTGCAGAGGAACAACAACATTTTCCTGTCTGCATTCATTTTCTGCTCTCAAGCACGCTTGTTTCTCATAATGGAAATTTTGTATTTGGCTATTACAGAAGGTGCACTTTTACAGGGAGGCGTCCTTTTCTCCACTGCAGAATGGAGAACTCTTTCTTAAATGATGAAATGCTTTGTTTAGCAAAATCTCATAGTATTACAATATTTCTATAGGTTCCGCTGCAATATTCCCATTGCCCACTATGTAATCCTGTGGCAAGGAGCACAGAAGTTCTCATGACAAATTTATGAGCTGGCATGTACCCTTCCTACTTTACTCAGTACCTGCCTGCTGTTTAAAGTGCTAGAAAAAAATATTTTTTTTTGTTCTGTCAACAGTGTGCTGCCTCCTTGTTTGTTTCTTTTTCTGGCATTAACTTTTAAAATGGTAGTGCCAAACAAGCAGGAATAGGTTGACTCAAAGCAGAGCAAGCAGCTGTAGATTACGTAGGTTGCTGTCAGCTGGGGCTCCCATGCAGCATGTAGCAGTCTGTAGCTGCAGGTCACAAAATATAACCAGCAGCAGTAGCACGAACTGCAGGTTAATGTAACATGGGCAGCTCATCTTAATGATGAGGCTACAAATATTAAATACCAGCTAGTGCCAGGCAATTTCCATGACTGTTAAATCTGACAGTTGTTAAATTGGGTGCTGTTCATTGTATATTGGCTGAAAGTGAGCCGCACACCATGATGTGTTCTGGGTGTAAGTTTCCCAATCCTTCACATCTAAGACCGACTGAACTTTGTCATTGCTCCAATCCAGTTGAAAATCACAGGTTTCTTCCCCCAAACCAACCTACACAGCTAGGTCTTTGTTCATTATTGAGGAGCAAGCACGTAAAAGATGTGTGTGGGGAGCCTGGGAGTGTTGCTGGTTCAAGAGCAATGCAAATCAGACAGTTAATTTATTGAAGCTTCTTCATCAAACCCAGCCACATTAAATAATTCCATTGATTGAATTACATTTGCATAAAATTTTAACTCAGTTGTTATGAAGAACAAATAAGTGAGTAAAACTCCCTGCCTGTTCTTGAACACTTCCCACTAAGGAAAATAAATATATTTCCTAGATAAATTAATTGTTGTGAAGTCTTCATCCACCTTAATTTATCAGCCACCTCATTGTGAGGACTAATTAACATCAGCAAAGTACTTATGAAGATGAAAAATGCCATATAAGTATTTAGAAAGTATAGATATCTGTTCTGAATAGAATATGAGTCTCATCAAAATAGTTCTCATTCTATCTCAGAAATACTCTGGTTTTATTTGTATTCCAGCACTTTAGAAAGCATGGCTAGTTTGGTTTTTTTTCCACTAGGGCTGTTCTCCATATATCTTCGATAGTTAAAGCAGAGATTCCTGATGTTACTTTTATGACAGGATTTCGGTGGGATTTGGATACCTAAACTTGTTTAGTAACTCAAGCTTAGGTTTGCAGGCATTGACAGGCATCCAGCTGTCTCAGACACAGAAATGTAATCACTGACTCTAAGGCAGCAAAACTCCAATGTCCAGAACCAAATCGCACTTTTTGATGAAGAACTTTAGAGAGAAACCCTAAGTTTAAAAGTGGTGCCCATAATATATTACTCAGTGCTCATAATATATTACTTATTATATTATATAAACACAGTTGTAGACAGCAATTTCCATCAAACTACTACTAATATGAAATAAACAATGTGGAAAATAGAAGATACATTCTGAGCAAAGGTGTGATGTGCTAAATAATTCTTTTGAGAGAACTTCCCACACAAATATTTTTCGGACTATTTCAACATTTAGAGGGAATGTTGTTCTGCATTGATTATTCTTTTGTTGAAGGGACAGAACAAAAATAGACAAACAGTTTCTAGCAGTTACACTGAAAACCTGAAACTGTTTATCTTAGGTAATTCAGCAAGCTTATTTTGCATAGAGATAGCTCCAAATTATATTGCAGGTGGTTTTTCTAAAAAGTGAATAACTCCATGTTTCAAAATGTTTTGAAGCTGTATCTCAGAAGAAAGCACATTCACCAGACAATCCAAGATTTCTAACAGGATTGTGATCAAATTATATTTATGACTATTCCAAAGTGTAACCATATCCTTCACCCACCTGTGACAGCTGAATCCAAAATCCCCTGAAAATATCAGAGACATTCCCATGGATTTCAGTGGGATTTGGATTTTTGTGCACATATTTTTTGTTATTTTTCATGAATAATCCAGCTGATTAAACTTCCATGTCTGGAAATATGTTGAGATTCATTGATACATAATAATATAAGTATCAGGCCACTATGGTAAAATGGGAAAACAAGGTCTCTATGTTTGGACTTTTAAGAGAAGGAAATAATATAGAAATGTGTCAGTTCAAATTTGCAAGGTTACAACCATTAATCTACACAGCAAGAGATAATTAATGTTTAGCTTGTCATTTAAAAGATATTTTAAGTGCATATAGAAATAATATAGACTATGCTAACTTCTCCAATTCCTGTAGAGAAATCCACATAGATTTTGCTTTGGAGACTGACACCAAGAAGTTAGGTAGCACCAAACTTTTATGACCTTACTTAGGAATTTGACTATTATTTAAAATCTCTAAGGGAGTCTCAGAACATAGGTGGAAAAACCAGAAAAAGAGTCAAGAGCAAAAAAAAAAAACCAGAATGGTTTTTGTCTAAATGCTAATCCATTTGTTAAAAGTTCCTCCCAACTCTATGGACACTTATTGTAGCACCTGTATTTGTAATTACATGAGGCTGTATGCAGGTGTCCGGTGCTGCTAGCCGGCCAGCTCTCTCACCGGTCTGCGTAGAAGGGGTACAGCCTTGAACCTTTCCAGTTTGCTGGGTCTGAACCTCAAGCAGGAATGTGGACGGCGTGGAAGAAAAGGAGCACCCTCACGTGGGTTTCACTAGGCTTTATTCCACCCAGATGACAGCCCACGTGCAGAGTGAAGCCTGGGCTTCAGGTTTCAGGTTAAATACCAGGGGCGTAGACAGAGCAGGGGACAGTCTGGAACCAATCCAGTGAGGAGGGGATGTGACCCAGAACAGGGGATAATTAGCAGAACAATATATGAATAGAAAGGGGAGTGGGGAACTTGAGAACTTGTCGAATCACCCTGAAGCTTCACTAGAACCTTCCAGGCTTTAGGGCAGGATGGCAGTGTGATTGCCAGGACCCACCACCAGGGAAAGACCACAGGGGGTTTGGGCATGGAGGTGTAGGAACAAACCATTATAAAACAGGTAACAAAAGCATACAGAATTTTTGGAAACCCAAAATGTGCACTGCAACAAGGCTGATTTGTCCCATGTGAAGAACCTCACACAAAAAGCAATAAAAAAAAATTAACATGCATGGCAGGGCGTATTTTGGTCACTACAGTCAGAAATATATGTTTTATTTTAGCAGTTTATTACTTTAAAATATAATTTGCACTATCCAAGTGATTGTCAACACCATCACTCTTCAATTTCATGGTGGCATAGGATGGGATGGAAGGTGAAGGCTGTTTGCAGTGCTTAGACAGTAACACAGGGGACATATCTGTGGGTACTGCTGTTTTTTACTACTTCCATGGAATAGTTCCTGTTTTACATATAGAGGAAGCAAGAGAAGAACATGCAGTGAAAACTAACAGCTACTTATAACTTTATAAAGGATTCATTTTTTGCATTTTTAACCTTTTATTTAACAATTTTTGCCTATTTTTATATGGACAAAACCTGGGAACTTACATATTGGAAAGGAGCAGAGAATAATTATGTAGTTGATGCTGTTTTAAGGAAGAGAACATTATTTTGTGTTGAGTTATATATGATGCATGACATCACATGGAAGATATTCAGATGCTTTGGTAATATTGTCTTAGAGCTGTAGTACAGGTAGTAAGCTCATGTCTCAACACTTGATTTTCTGTTAAAATAGGTTGTCCTGGGCTTAAATGGAGTCCAGTGTCTTGAAAAGGGTTTATTGATACCAGAAGTTGTTGTTGTTGCTGCCTGCTCCTTGGGCAGCTCACTTAAGCTTTTTGATGCTCAGATTTTTATTCTGCACACTGTTCCTAGTAATTCTTCCTTCTTAGAAGCCTGATGTTTTGTAACTTGTGTTTGAACAAGATTTTAAGAAGTGAGAGCTGCCAGTACTGACAAAGTGACAATAATAAAACAAATGCAAGCTGTTCGTGTAATGAAAGAGTTCTAGCAGATTTTGGTGAAGTAGAGTTGTATTATCCAATAGTTTAGATTACATGGGTTTTTTGGTCAGAATTTAACGGTTGTGTAAGGCAGGTGAAAGGATGCTAGTCACCAGATTTGTTGTTTCTTGATTTCCTCTGAAAAGATTAATTTTGAGCGTATAAAGTAAAAATCAACACTGAAGCTGACATAAGAATTATTTTTTTTTTAATCTGGAGCAGTAAATTCACACTAAACCTCCATAACAATAAAATGCATTTGAAAATAATTATATATGTTAAACTGGCTTTACTTTGAAGATTTTTATCTGTGTTTGCAATGAGATGTGGTAATAATATGCACAAGAATGTTACAGCCCTGTCTGTAAGAACACCACTGTACATTAGATACACCCTGGTGTGAACAAATTAGGAAGAGCAAAGGATAACAAAATATACTATGCTGATAATCTGCTAGAAGATTACATTTATATATTAAGTATAGCATGAAACTTCAGGAATGTTTAAAGCAGCCAGTGTGAACTTTCACAGCATGATTTAATAAAATTGCAATATATGAATATACAAACTACTGGAAGAGTCATTACTTTCATTAAGAATATTACAGTGAATAAATTAACCTAAAACAATAAAACCTGAGAAGCAGATATATGTAAGTCATTTACATCTTGTAGTAGACTCATTTGGTGTAAAAAAGAATGAATGTGTTATGGTGGAGGTTTCATTAGCTCTTGTATTTCAATTGACTTAGAAGCACACCATACGAATACAAAGGCAATAAATATCATCTATAAACAAGGATACTGTAAAGGGCTTTTTCTTTTTTTAAACAAGATGTTCTGTGCCATTACACTTTAATAGTCATTTTGCATTTTCAGTATGAAAAAGCTAAGAAAGCTTGTATTGGTGTCATCAGCGGAACCGATGTTCATATTTTATATGACTATATTACATAACTCTCCATTAACCCTCTGAATGCATTGCCATTCGATGAGACAAGATTAGAAAGGAGATTATACCATATTCTGTTAAAGTCACAGTAACTTTACCTCTTCTAGATAAATTCTGCCCATGTTTGCGAAGCATTTTATGCAGTCTAACTGAAATATCCCAGGGAGTCTAATTGTTTATGAAGACTGTTATTCACTGGCACCAGGAGACATCTTAGCATGTTTTCATTAAAATTTTGGTAATGTCTGGGTAAAAAGGCTATGATATCTCTCTTGATCTCATTCTCAACAGGACAAGAAGACTGAAGGAATTTCCAGACAGCTGACCCAGTGTTGGAATTTTTCACACAGTGTCATTTCTAGCAATAAAATTCAATATAGACTTAGCTTTCAGTTTGAATGACTTTTATTTTATTCTGCATCATAAATGATTGAGGAAGCAGTATTATAGCCTGAGTTTGATGCTCATCACTTGTGATCTATTGTTGTTCATGTGAGTGTATTTGGCATCCGACCCATCACAGCAATACATGCTCAACTGTTTCTAAATCAGAAATATGTGAGGTGTAATACCACACAAACACAAAACCTTTCTGCCATCATATATATATAGCTGTACTGTGTCTCAAAAAGAGAATAATTTCTAAGACATTTTCATAAAAACAGCTAAACGGTTTAATGCATAGATATTTATACCTTTTCATACTCAAAAAATGCATACAGCCATTTTAAGTCAAAATAGTCTCTTTTTAGCTCGAAGTGACGCTTGAATGAAGGATAGTGATATGTTTAAAAAGTCTAATCCCTTTGATAAACACATCCACTTTGCAAGGTTCAGGAGTAAGTGCATCTTGATGACTACCTGTAACAGTTCATGATTGGTTCTAGTTTCCCTTTAATATAATTACATTTTTGGCATCCAAAATCCTTTAATAAAATAATTGAAACATTATGAAATATTTCATGACAAGTATTCTGTCAAATACCTCACCTTGTCATGTCTTCTTTTCAAGTTGATTTGTTTCATCGCTTCCCATGTAGAGGTCATTCAATAACTCTAAATATACAGATTATACTTCCTTTTAAGGTATCAAATTCAATTATACTGCTTTTGAGAAGGGATTGGCTGAAGTAGCACAAAATTCATGCTAGCATCCTTGGGTTTAAGGATTTTTCTTCCAGTCTGTGTAATTTCCTTTATGAACTGTAATATATTTTTCTATCTTTGGAAAAACAATTCAGATGCACTCTGAGATGTGTTTAGCATCAAAGGAGATGAAATCCACCATAATTCATGCATGTTCACTATTCAGTTTTACTTCAGGGTGATCGTTCTGTATTCAGTAAATAAATTTTCTTCCATATTGGCCCTCAGAAATGCACAAGATTTTAATATTTGAAACCGGTGTTATATACCTGAAGAAACTGCATTTGTCATTCACCTTTTTTTTTCCTTCAGATCACTTCTGTCTGTAGTTAATACAACTTGATCCAGAACTTGATCTTCTATATTTTTTTAATCCCTTGGAATACTGCTTTTGCTCATGGCTGGTTAAGATTCATTGCTAGGGAACATGTTAAGATTCCTGAATATGAGTAAAACCAAATATTCTATCATATGTTTTTTGATTTTTCAAGTAGCTCTTGTAGATTAATGAATTTGTTTTCCCTCTAGAAAAGCCATCTGATTCTTTATCACAATGTGAAATGTCTACTGAACCTATTATTTACTGTAATTTCAACTAATTTACTCATTAAAAGCTTCAGGCTTACTAGCCTGCAGTTCCCTAAATTTTCCCATGAAACTTTTTAATCTGTTACTGCTTTTGCAACCTTGTTTCTTTTCTAGTGCAAAGTGGATATTCAGTAGATTAATTACAAACCACATTTCATATTCTGGCAGTTTTCATGTTGACTTCTTCACAAAAAACATCTAGTTATGGAGATGTTCATACTCATTCCATCAGTTCTTTCTAAAAGTTTAAATGGTGGCACCTCAAGCCAAAATAATTCATCTGTCCTATCCCACGCAGAGGATAGGATCTAGATTGTCATAAGCACCTCTAAACAGGACACTGAGTGAAATAATTAATTCTCTTTTTCTGTGGTGTCCTCATCCTCCTTGAGAACTCATTTTAGATCTTGATCTGTATATAAGTGCTACAGATTCCCCGGCAGGCTTCCAGGATTTTTTTCTGTATTTGAAAAAGTCTTAAGGAACTTGGTTTTCAAAATCTCTTTCTGTTTTGCCTTGTTATTGTTTATATATAGCTCTTCTATTTAATTTAATCCTTTTTCTAGCCACAAGTTCTGATTTTAGATTTTATAATCTGCATTTTTCTGTAATCTGTCATGGTTTTGGATCTGTTTTATATGTATTTGTATATACATACACATATTTAAAGAGAATATGTACCATGATCTTAGACAAGATTCATGCTCCCTGTGTTTATTTTATCTTTCCAGCAGTTGTTTTTTTCTAAATTGTGTTACATGCTGTCACAATGTCATCTGAAAATTCCAAGATTAAGGGACTGAAACTGATTGAAAATCACTTCAAAGTCTTGTCATATTGTCTCAGTTTTGAAACACTGAGATTTTATGTACCACTGTAAATAATTTTGCAAGAATATTACTCACAATAGTAAGCAACTCTAAATCAGAGCATTCAAGTGCAGCACCAAAATTTTATTGGAGAGTATCCTATCTTACTTATATTTTTGTAAAATGGTGCTTCTACTCCTAAGGGATTATCTGTAGATCTTCATAACAATGGCCTTCCTTTCCAAGCAAACACTAGGTATGGTTGAGTGCTGTCTTTCAGGCAATCAGTTGTCACTTTTAGAAGGAATGAGGGAAAATACACACCTTTCCTATTACAGAAAAGAAAGATGCACATACAAATTTGTTATACGGATACACCTTTTACTAGTCTGCTGAAGACTGTTCTAATTCTTCAAAGTTAGTGTATTTTTAAAACATAACCTAGAGAGTGACTTTGCAATTAGCAGCCTTGCAGTGCTCTACTGTTAACACACATATATGCATGAAATATGCAAGATGTATGTACACTATATGATACGTTTCTATGACAAGGATTTATTTGTTCTTAAGCAGAAAGATAAGACTCATAAGGAAATTTCCATTTGGGTTTCATGGGTTCTTTTGGTTTGGTTTTGTGGTTGTTCTGGGCTTTTCTGCTTGTTTTTGTTTGGGGTTTTTTGTTTGTTTTGTCAATTTGTTGGGATTTACTGTTTTATTTATTTACACTGAACTGTTAGAACAGATTAGCAGGCTAGTAACATTTATGGAGAAGTCTGAGTAAGTCTCTGTTTCGACTCATGTATCAGTACCTATAGTGTTATATCTCCAGATGTCCAGAATTCTGTCTACTTTGATCCATTTTAAGTAGAAGTTAAAGAAGTTAATTCATAAAAAGATATATTGTAAATATTATTTTCTAGGACTAGGGCCTTATCGCTCCAAAGTATTTTTAAATTTTAACCATATACAGGCAAATCTCCATTCACTGTAATGTAAAACACACACATACGTAGAGGGAGAGAATGATAACCTTGTACTTTGAGAAGGATCTATTGGTCTGACATCAGCCCCAGACACCACTTAACCATCTAGTCACACTTTGTCAGTATGATTGAAAAGTCTTCAATTAAAAAGAAAGTACATAAAGTAGATGACACATTCTGGTTACAATACAGAGAGTCAGCTTACAAATCACTCATCCTGAAACTAAGAAGCAGCCTAGGAGTATTAGGGAAAGGTCATCAAGATGTGACGGTATAAGTGGAGTCAACTCAAGAGTGTTTGGCAATTTAAATTACTGTATTCATGGGAAAGGCTTTCTGCTTCGTCATGCTAGATACGAGTAAGAATTGTAACCAGTAAATCCATGGATGTGAAAGAGATGAATTTCACTTCATACATCCCCCCAACTATTATATACTTATGAATATTGTCTAGGTTTACCCCTGCTAGAATTAAAAACTCTGACATAATTAAATGAGACTTCAAGCTTTCCAAAAGTAAAAAGATACTATAAAGCTCTAACCCAGTTTCAAATCAGTTAATGAAACCCCTTTTAGGCTCAACAAATTGGCTCATATAAAGTACAGATTGAAATTAAATTGAGGCATTTAGAAAACATTTTTGTTTGCATTCATGATATCTCCTCCTCATACAAAATAGAAAAGACCACATAGTGTATCAAGAGTTAAAAACCCAAGACTCATTTATTTTAATTGCATGGGCAGTCTGAGGCAGGCACTTTCCAGAATGAGAAGATGGAATGATCACCTAATTTGGGACTCATCATCTGGGGTGACTTGTCAGTGTTTTATGAATTCTAGACAGGAGGATGAAAACAAAGCTGTATCCTCAGTCTAGAGAGACTCCAATTCTTCCACAGATTGGCAGTGAGACATACGAATCTAATTTAGCAGACTTTTTTTACAACTTCTTAGATTATTTTACCCTTAGACTATATTTACTCCATGGCCTCCTTTCTGCTGACCAGGATAGCTGAAACCTATATATTTCTGGTGGGCTTTTAGTAAATAATTTCTCCATCTGTCTTATAAATTTCTTCTTGTGTGTTGAAGAGGTAATTTCAAAAGATTTTGCAGATAGTATATTGAGTATTCAGGGATTTATGATTGTCATCAAGCAATTTCACAACTAAGATGCAGGGAAAACGTGCCATGAATTTTGAATTAACTAACAAAGATGAAACAAGAGGTAAAAACACTTCAGCTGAAAGTCTTTCAGCAAAAGAGTACAGGTGATGTTTGTATTAGTTGTCTGTGTTTTTGTCATGGTATTACACCCTTTTTTATTAACAATAACTATATAAACAATATATATTATTTCAAAATCTGAGCTATTTTTAACCACTTTTGGGATTTGGGGGTTTTCTTATTACAAGATAAAAAGTTTGGGAAAAGTTCATCAAAGAATGTGCAATTTTTAAAGCGACTCAGTTTGTCCCTGAAATAAATTCATATTTATTTACAAACTGACTGTCTGTGTTATGTACTGTGTTGCAGTTTTGACTGTTTCACTTTCTATACTTTGATTGATTTAAATGCAAATTAAAAGCAGCAAAAAGATTATATACCTCCAAAAAAAGGGGACTTTGATAACTTTTGGTTGAACTGAAACATTCTGAAAAAATTTTACCTTGGATTTGATTTCCATTGGCTTCTTTAGACAATAAATTTGCTTTTGCCAAAGTTTTATCTAATCTTGTCAGTAGGATGCTTATTTATAGTGAATATTAATGCAATGCTATCTCATGAGAGAGATTATAAATATTTATATATTATTTTTTTATAGCCTAGTATAATTTTCTTGGCCAAAACTCTAGGTAGAAAACAGATTTCTACCTCACTGATACAGAACATGTTAAGCCAAAACCCACTGAAAGACTCCCATTAACATCAGGAGAGCCCTTTAGCAGATTCAGTGCATATTTTTGACCTCCATGTCTGCTGCCAGCAACCACGTTCTAAGCATGACAAAGGCATCTAAAAAGCAGCCAGATAGACTGCCTGGAGCATGTTTCACTCTGCAGCCAGTTCCACAGCACCCTTCTGTTTTCCTAGGGGCTGCTGGACTAGGCAGCATCAATCCTTTGTGCCTTGTACCTACAGTTAAAGTCCAATTATTAGAGAGATGCCTCTGCCCAAATTAAGGTGCTGAATATGCCAAAGCCAAAAGCACAGATTTTATTTAGCAGTAGATGTAAGGAAGAGAGAGAGAGAGAGAGAGAAAGAAATAGGAAATAATGAGGAACGGGCGAGAAAGAGAATAAAAGACAGATTATGTAGAAAGATTATCACCCATGGATCCAGACTGCATGCTCTTCATTCTCTTTCTTCTGTGTGGTAAGGATCCCACAAAACAGAGAATTCAGTGAGTTTATATATGTTCAGGTATACATGGGAATACCCAAGCATCTCCCTTGTGGGCACATACTGGACAAGTATCTGGTGCTTTTAGTCTTCTAATAAGCTGTTATCTGAAGCCCAGGTGGCTTGGTAGGGCAGGAGTAACAGCCTCCTGAAGCTGGGAAATATGCCCTGACCAGGGACCCTCCTGGGTGACACAGCAGCTGGGGCAGCCTCAGGAGCTTTCTTCCCTGTTCTCACCCCACAACCAGTGCTGGCTGGTGGGAGCTGATGAGGCACTTACCCATTACAAGAATCTTAGTGGTGCATGAGATTAAGCCAGCCCGGATCTAGCTGAGTTTGATAGAAAGGGATATTTTGAAAAGCCTTTTTATTGCTTTAGCTTTGGAGACAGAAACACAAGAAAAACAAGTCCTTTTTTTCATATTCTGTCATTTCCCTGCTTACAGAAATACTGCAAATAATCTGTGACTGCTATAGTTTCAATGGCCTGCTGCAATTTGCCATTTGTGACAAAGTTCAATAAATAGAAAGTGTAAAGTGCATCAAAATTATATTTAAGGATCCTCTTCATCTGCAGAAGACCTGCTTATTAGCTATATTGCACATTTAGCTCCAAGGGTTCTGATTATAATCAATAACTAATCAGAAAGTAACTTACACAAATGAAGTCCTGAATAATAACCTTCCTGAGTCATAACCTTCCCAAGTACATAAATACTAACCCTTTTATTGAAAAAATACGCAGTTAGCACTTTTCCTCTTTTTATTGTGGCATCTGTTTCATAAAAACAAATTTAAAAAGTGAATTTGCAGCAGTAGCCTCTGCTTTCAAGAGCTCTGTATCTACAGTAGTGTATCCACTTTAATCAGAAAAGTTGGAAAAGTGCCCTCTCAAAGACATGGTGCAGGAGAGAACATGCAGATGGAGCTGATTGGAATGAAAGATCGAGGGGTAGAAAACTTTTCTAAATAGGCAACCTCTGAAGTGGACAAAAATGAAGCAAAAATCCATCTGCAGAGCAAGCAAGCAAGCTAACACTTGTCTCAACTTGGAAGCATAACTCAAATGCTGTAGGAGAAACTGTGGTGAATAGAGTTATTTATGGATGTCCAGGGATGAAAGCTTTGCCTGTAAAGAAAACCCACAGACACTCCAGCGAGGTAAGTACCAACAGTGTAATAAGATTTAATGTGACCATCAAAAGGGAAATAAAATGGAAAACTTTTTGATCGCACTTTCTATAGAGAGGGCAAACTGCAGGAATGACCTTTACTGCTAATGCCAAAATATTGAGCCAAATTCAGTCCTGGTGTGACAATGCTGAATTCCAGTAAATTATGCCAGGGATGACCTTGGTCCATTTTGTTTATGCATCTTAGCTATAAGCACCCAACAGTAGTGACAGCATATTGTTTGAAGCAATCACTTTTAACAGTCCAGGGGTGAATTAAAAAAGCCAAACCCCAAAAAAACACAGCCAATTTTACTGACAACTCAATTCAGCTTAGGTTTAATTGAAATGGCAACAACAAACTGGAGGCAGTTCCTGCTCAAAAAACGACTTCAGTATCCACGCAAAACATAATATGAATCAAACATTTCGAGAGAACAAAGCAAACCAGAACATTTCTAATTTCTTACGAGTATCCTGAAGGTAAAATTCTAGTACTAACACCTTATGAAATCTGCCTGGTTTATGTTTTTAATACTTCCATGGACAGCTTTTATGTCATTGCTTATTCAGCTTTTATCAGTGGGTGTCTTGGTAGGAGAGATGAAAATTTGCAACTCACCAAAGTGTCAAGAAGGCATAGCAGATTTACCTCAAGTAGTTCAAACTAACAGAAATATGCTGGTAACAGTGCATCCACCCAGACATTCTTTCCCAACATTGGAGCAAAAAATTAAAGGGCACCTACAAAAGGCAGTAGAGAAACATATTGTAGTTCACATATATGTATGCCATAGTGCTTTACAAGGTTATTCCCAAGATGAATTGCTTCACCAAAGACAGGTAGTGGCTTCAGTAAAGCAGTGTTTGACTTGAGACAGTGCCAAATGGCAAATAAAATAGCTACGGTCATGCAGATTGTTGATCAGAATACTACATTGGTGTTTTAGACAGGGCTCCCACTTTCCTAACCTTTTCCTTCATCTGAGAATGAAAACTTGGCATGATGGCTTTCTAGGCAAAGTAAGTTTGTTTATTTGCTTTTTTATTTGTTTTTAAATTCAGATAAACTGATTCTGTCTTATTTCTCCAAAAACCAAAAAGCCTGGGTCAGTGAATGGTCCATGGTATCTGATTTCCCTGGAGTTAAAATAGTCTCTCCATGTGGTACAAATTTTTCACTGGGGAGTCATGGGACCCAGCAGCAGCTCACAGAACTCTCACAGACCTGCCAAGACCCCAATATTAGGGACAAGATACTGGGCAGCAATTCAAACCATAGTTCTCTGGTACTCAGTGACTACAAAGCAGAAGGCAGAGAGCCAAGAGGCACCAAGCACTCCTGATTCAAATTGCCCAGAGTTCCCAGTCCTTCCTTTAGCAGGCTTCCTGTTCTTGTTCTGTAGGCACTCAGATACCAAAGGCAGTCCATGGAATAAGGCCACCACTGCGTTTTGGGTACCTTAGGAACCAGGAAAATAAATTTAAAAAAAAATAATAAAAAAAGACCATGCAGGCTACTTCAAGGTTGGCCTATGGCTCACTGAGACTTCACTGAAAGTTTTCCATAATGTACCTCATCAAAAAAAACCCTTCTTATTCCAGAATAAACTTTTTTTTAATGTTCCATTTGAAAAAAATCCAGTAGTAACAACATATAACTAATGGCAAAGGAATGCATTTATCAGAAGTCTGTCTTGATCCAATTTGTAGACAAGAAACCCCAAATAGGACCATTTTTAAGCAGAATTTGTCTAGTAGTGTTCATTACTCTTATGGTACTGGATCCTTAGGTTCCAATACCTTATGCAGCCTCATCTAAGAAACACTTCAGTGTAAAATATGAGCTCTGTATTTATCCTACCCTTGTTACACACTAATGGTATCATTCTTAAAGGAATAATAAGGAAATAGTATTTCCAGAGGTTCTACAATCAGAACACAGGAACTCTGAGCTCCTAAACATCTTTGGTTTATATTTTTCAGCTATCTTCAGTGCTGTGTTTTTGATCCACCTTCCACCAGTTTCAGCCTGTGATCCTACTTCTCCTTCTACATTATGATGTGAAACCTTGTCACCTACTGAAGAGCACACACATCAAAATAATCCTAAAGAAACATGCATAATTGTGTCAGGCAGAGTATGTAATAGGACAGAATGGAAAACTGATATCTCTGAAAGCACTTTTCTGGATATCGAGTTTACTGAGATGTAAAACACATATATCTGTGAAAGGACAACAGAAACTCTGCTCCCTGCTGTTTTATCTCATTTCACAAAGACATGTCTATCAAAAACCTCAGTACTTTATTAGATGTTCTGGTTAGAATGTAACAAAGATGTGTGAGAGTTCATTACAATAGCAATTTCTGTGATGAAAGCAAACATCCACTAATAAAACAGGTCAAAACTACTTATAAAGGAAAAAATAATACCATTTCTGTTAGATGCATGATAAAAACTGAAAAGAAAGTGCAAAAGGAAAGTAGATTTTTCATCTTGTGAGCACCATAAAATTCACAATAAAGCTAATCTAGAATTATGTTATCATAAACCAAAACTAGTAATGGGTCATCTTCTTTGGGTTTATTTCTGTTTAAAATTAAAGTTCTATAGTACTGAAAAATGTCCCTCCAAATAAGAATAGAATGTAAAAACTTACCAAGTAGAATAGCAAAACCAGACTGAGAATGTATGAAATGTCCCATTCACTTCCATAAGGAGTTAACACAGTAATCTGGAGGTGATGATATAAATACCAGTGCTGTTAATTGTTCCATTTTAACTGCACTGCTTCACACTAATCTCACTGGTGATGTTATTATTTCATAAATGTATATTCTCTGGCACTTCCCTTTGAGGTCAAATACCCCAGCTCTTGCTCCAAAACAGGGACTGTTTGTTGGAGCCTAGAGTCAGCTCTGGTCTTCACGGTGCCAAGGCTGAGCTTAGCCCTAGAACAAAATCTCTGAAATGTGCAAAACTGAAAGCGTAGCCACAGACCCAAAGTAATTGGTTGCTATAAAATAAATGCAGCAGGGCTATTCTGTTCTATTACATATATATATTATATTGATTTCTGCAGAGCCATCAAATATGAAGTTAAAGGATATTTTAAACACATCTTAAGGTTCTGGCAAATTTTAACACAGAATCCAGGAATCATGTAGGAGGCTATAAGATTTTCTTCACACTCTATTCCCCGGACAGTTTCTGAAATGATTGGAATTAAAGCTTCTCTTGATTTGAAAAACATGTTATATCTGAATTTTTCAGTGGGGCAAATATCAGGCAATTGCATGGGAACAAAATTTACCCATAAAAATAAAGAGATCTTCCATTTAAAAAAAAGTTATAAAAAAGGATGGTTCTGTCAAGACTTTTTCACATAAATGACTAAGAATATCCTGTCCACTTCTATGATTTGTAACAGAGGAAAAAGTCACCTTCAGAAGAATGATTAGCATGGAATTAGATAGACACAGGATAAGAAAATAGAAAAGATGTTAAACAATTACTTAAGCCCAGCCTGTATAAATGAAATCAATGAACGTTTACCTACATCAGAAATTAGATTTAATGGGACAAAAAGAGAAGAAACTAGAAAGTATCTTGAAAACAGAATTAATGATTATTAAAAGGTTTGAACCTTGCACAATTCTATCACTCTAACAGTAGAGTGCATACATTCCAATCCAAGATCACAAAAAAGAGCTGGAAAACAGATTAATTTAGTGGATATTTTTATGACTTTATTAAGCCCAAGAGAAAACATTAAAAGCTGGAACATAACCAAGGTCATTACTTACAGAAGTGCAGCAATACACTAGGAATTTTCACAAGCCCTAGCCCTAGACGCATTTGTTTTAACAGACAATATAAAATAACTTAATTTTATGTTATTTAGTTTCCTATGGAAAACTAGGCATGCAGTATGGCCAGAAACAGGAGGATGCACCTTCCTCAGGGTGGCAGGCCTTGGTGATATGCATCAAATCATTCTTACTACTGGCAAGCCAATCTGTTTTTCACTGGCTTCCAGGCATTCTTCAAGAAAGGGCATGGGAAAAGCTGTTAGGGAGAAAATGAGAGCTGCTGATTCCTGTTGAAATAAAACTGGTTCTGATATTGCTGCAAATTAGTTAAGCTCACATAACTCCTCCTTTACTAGTAGAATCTGTTCCTTTCAAGCTAACTGGTCCACAGAAGTTTGAGGTGAAACATCAGTTTTCACCAGGGTAGATGTAAATCATATTAGTGCTAACTTAGTGCTGGTATTTGCTTTTCTTCAATTTTTTATCTAAGTTTTCAGAACAGAACTTGTGTGGGACTACAAATAACTCAATATCGGTGGTTAGTATGTGGCATTTTCAGCATCTCTAAATTGCAAACTACAGAAAACTGAACCAGATTTTCAAAGACTTACTCAGACATGCAGAAGCAGAGTAGCTGCAACAGCACAGAGTTCAGGTGAAGTCTGATCTACAGAAAAACTGCCTGAGAAGAAGGGCAGTTTAGCCTCTGTGGTGTTCCCTGCTACCATGCCTAGACAGCTGCAATTGGCTTAAAAATGTCTCACCAGAGGTATGTCTATACTGCATTCCTGAGGAGCAGTAACAATATGCAAAACCACTTTGCAGAATTAAAATGGATATACTCAGTGACTTGAGACAGTCTTGCCCTTATGCTAAATGCGCATCCTCAAAAATGACAAATCATATATCTTTCCTGATGTGAATTCTAACTAGACATTAAAGCAAGTTGAAGAAAAGACTGGAGGTAAAACCTTATTATGTTTAAAATTCATGTATATACCAGAAGATTTATTTGATATAAGATTATGCAACTAGACATAAACAGAAACACGGTGTTTTTCCTGTACTTCTTTTTTTCTGGTGTTCTATAAAAGCCTGGATTGGGAGAGTGAAGAGAAATCTTCACACAAATTTCCTAACAAATTTCCTATAACAATCTTACTTTTAGATGCAGATATTTTGCTCTAGCAAAATACAGACTCTGTTACCACAGATTAGAAATAGGAACCAGGAATGACACAAAATGTACTAGAAACCTATGGAAGACTGACTCTACAATTGATGAGACAGAGTAGAGATCAAAACTGAAAGCCATTTTCTACTCCAATGCCCAAAATGCAAAAAGCAGAAGAAATATACTTCAATATACTTCCACAAAATATCAGAACTAATGAGAGTTCTCATACAAAGAAGAAAACAGGTGTAGAAGAATTAGGCTAAGCCTTAGAAAAATTATAGATGGCATAAAATAAAGGCATTGCAAGCAGCTCTGGGTTTGTAAATAAACAAGAACTTCAAATATATGTGTTAAAGAATAGAAACTTCATTTTTTTAATTTTTTCTTCTTCAGATATTGATTTGTTTGCTTGTACCGACTGTTCTGTTTAGCCATGTCAAATATTCAAGCATAAAAATGTAATGAATTATAATAATGGTGATGAGACTGCAAATAAATTACTTTAAATACATTAAAATGAATCCTTAATTAAAGCGAAATACTTGAGCATATGTAATTTTTTTTATATCTACACATGTACTGAAGTGATTTCCTGAGAACTGGTTTTTCTTGGTAAACTTAAGTACTATAATTCAGTTTTGTCTTTGTGATTCATCATAAGGGATTATGAGGTGTTCATTAAAGTTTGCGGCTTCTTGACCTTTGTTGCCGTATTTTGCTGCTGAATTTCACATATATATACGAATATAGAAAATCCTTTCAGAATCTTTTATTTACAAATATTTGATAGCCATTATAGAAAAATATCTATTTTGTCAAGGTGATGTTATTAATATTATATTAATGTTTTCATATAGAAGATTTACATTTTAGGGTTCTCATTGTGTAAAATATATTTGAGCAAGAAGATTAGGAGACAAGAACATATCTTTCTGTCTGTGTATGTATTGTAACAACTATTTTATGCCAAAAGAAAGTAATTCAACATATTCTGGCCTATATGAACACACAGGAAATTAAATATGAAGTCTCCAGTGATTTGGAAAAGATGGTATTAATTGGAAGAAGGGACAGGAAAAAACGTATTAAGGGTCTAAAGGAACCAAGCTAGGCTATTTTTTATCTCGTGTAAGGTCTAGTATAACAGATTGTTCAAGATAGTCTGCCCATAAAGAAGAACAGTAGCTAATGAGGATGGATGTATCACCTAAGCATATCAGAAATGGCTGCAGCAAGAAGAGAATTGTGATGCATGTGGAGAGTTCTTTTTTGTTCAGCTCCCTCTTATATGACTGGCTTTGAAAATAGAGGAAATTTATTCTACATTTGCTGAAATGATATTACAGAAACAAATGTTAACCAGATTTAAATACTTATATTTCATAGCTTTTTTGTTTTCCAAAGAAAGTATTTCAAACAGCATTCCCTCAATGCAGGCAGAAAATAAATGCTTTGGAAGAGGGTGAACTAGGCTTAGTGAATGAAGATGAGGTAAGATATGAAAACTATTTTTAAGGGGATACAGATTTACTTACAATTTAGGTGATGGTATTGGTCACACTGATGGTTAAAGCATACATGTTCTTCTAAGTAAGAAGTGAAAAAAACTAATCCATATAAGAAAATCATGTCTGTTTGGCCTTTGGAGAAATCAAAATATTCTGATTTAATATTGAAAGAATTTTTTCAGTGTTGTTTCTGTTTCTGTACAATCAACAACATAAAAGAATAGAAAATTTGGTAATTGTTGCAGGTGTTTAGCTTGATATTCACTAAAAAATGAAACATTCTGACCAGGCTAGCATTTTTATCTGGGAACAGCAAAATTGAAAAGGGCTGGGATGCTAACCAACTCAAAGTGTTTCAGAACAGTAGAAGGATTCTTATCAGTTAGAGGATTTAGTCAGTTTAATGATGTAAAGAAGCTTTCTTAACATAAAAACATAGAATATTCTGAGTTGGAAGGGACACACAAGGATCATTGAGAGAAAGTCTTAGCCATGCACTGAATATCCTCAAAAGTCACACCATGTGTCTCAGAGCATTGCCTAAGCACTTCTTGAACTCTGTCAGGCTTGATGCTGTGAACACTTCCCTGGGGAGCCTGCATCAGTGCCTAATTACCCTCTGGGTGAAGAACTTTTCCTGATATCCAACCTAAACCGTACCAGACTCAGCTTCATGCTGTTTTCTTGGGTTCTGTCACTGGGCACCAGAGAAGAGATCAGTGCCTGCCCCTCCTGTTCTCCTCATGAGGAAGTTGTAGCTGCAGTGAGGTCTCCCCTCAGTCTCCTCTTCTGCAGGCTGAACAAACAAAGTGACCTCAGACACTCCTCATAAGATTTCTCCTTAAGGCCCTTCTTGTTAGAAAGTATACAAGAAACAAAAGTAAATCTAGGAGTAACAGTTTTAGAGTCTGCTATAACTTTAAATACAAACATCCAGAGGTCTCAGGTTATAAGCATGGTGCTAATGACCCAGAGGTTGTAGGTTCTATCTCCGTGTGGACCATTCGCCTAAGAGTTGTACTTCATGTTCCTTGTAGGTCCCTTCCAACATGGAAGATTCTGTGAAAAACAAGAAATAAGATCTGTATACATTGTTCTACACTAGATAAACAGGTTTTGGGTTTTTTTAAGCAGCCTAGAATATGGAAAGTATTTCTCTCCTGAAAATATGTGGCCAAACTGCTATTCTGTCACTCACTTCTGGAAGGAATGATATGGCATTATTCCTTGGCTAAATGAAGCTGCAGCTCAGCCCTGAACATGAGAAACCAATGAACCCAGGTTGGCATGTACCTGCAGGAACAGACGTGGGGTAGTGACAATGTGCACAGCTAAGAAAATTGCTAGGCTTCACCTCAGGAGAAGCACTGGGTATTACTGTGCCACAAAACATCTGTGTGCTATAGAATTGTTCCCTGTAAATGCCTTTTCCTCCACGGAATTACTTGTACTTTTCTGATAGACAGAGTTAGCATCAAGTGGGCTGCAGCAGCATGCCAGGTGTGGGTGTTTTATCACCCACTCAGTGATGAGGTTGTGCATCTCTCACTGCTGAAACTAGGCCAAAGGTTCAAATAGTCTGTGCCAAAGACAAGGCCACAGGACAGGACTATTAGTGCTTGAGAACATCACCCAAACACCATGTCACTCAGTGTAACTTCCAAAGGTTTCAGAGGAGCAATCCAGTTCAATCCATACCCACCAGCAGAATACCTCAACTGCCTTAGAATGGCAGTCATGGCTGATCCATGCAATCACTTGGTAGTTTATGAATCTACATGTAGCTATGAGCCAACACTCACCTCTGTCCTTGCTTACTGTTTGCTAGTTTCTGCAGTATTTTCATTACTAAAGTCCCCAATAGCAAAGTTAATTTTATATAAAAATATCACCTAGAGCAAAATCTGTTTAGTCACAGGCAGTGTTTACATGGAGCCTGTCATAATCAACTGCCAAAACCAGTTTTAAGAACCACATAAATTAATTAGGTGCAGATTTTCAACTAGAAATATCCTTTAGGGCTAAAGCCCTAAATTTCAGCTCTTCTAAGGACTGTTATTCTCTACCCCTTCTATTCTTGTATCTAAACATTACAGTTAATGTAAAATTTTGTTTTGATATATTTATAATCAAGATTAACAATACAGTTAATCCTGTTGATTAAAAGAGATTGACAAAATTGATGTTGCAGTGAAGAGAGTAATACAACTTTATAAACTTCAGACATCATCAGGATGAAGGTAATTAAAAAATGCAAACTGTCAGCTCCTGGATTTTGTCATTCAAAACTGTCAAAGAAGACTAAGAGAAGTTAACACTGGTTCAGTCTATCACTCACAGCAATATTTTTTTCATTCAGAATACATTTAGTGATGCGTCAATGCATTTTTTATAAAGAAATATAGAGACCAGTTAATTTTGAAGTGCTGTAGACCATTGAAATACCATACTATATTGAGGGGAAAAAAAGGTGGGGGGTTGGTGCATAACAAAAATAGAAGGGAAGGTTCAAATGCACAACTACTAATGTTCTGGAGATTTAGATCTGGAGTTTCATGATAAAGGTGTTCCAGTAACCTTATCTACTGTTTCCATGAGCCTATCCTAAATACATCAGTGCATTTTTATTTCAAAGAATTTTTAGGAAACAGGAACAGATCAGCATCTCTATAAAAGGTCAAAGGATACATAATCCCTGTGGGAAAACCAGGCAAACAAGAGAAGTGCCTATTTCCACCCTTGCTTTATAACAGATTGCTGTTTTCATCATCTGTTGTGCTGTTGGCATTATGTTGTTTCCCAGTGTTAGAAAGCACTGTGAACATGGTGCAAAATATGACTGTGTGATTGTCCTTAGACAGTATCTATCTAAGTAGAATGGTCATTAATCTTGTGCTGTTCAGAGACACCATATTTTTTGTACTATTCAATTTTGTGCCATGCTTAGGCATCAGAGCTATGTTGATTTTTAATAGACTAAAGTTAATAATTATTCGTAATGTACATTTTTGTTATCACTGCTTTTAGGTCAAGGGCTTCTTTCAAGGCCCCTATATTTGTAATTAATTTCTGAGACAATCATATATTAAAGATTTGTTTACTGCATGTACGTTTAGTACTTTAAAATAGCATGTACTATAAGCTTTTGGCATTTCAAGAGATACCTTCATAAAAACATCTGCAAAAAATAATTAAAAGGAGAGAAACTTATTCAATTCAACATGAATTTTTAGTTCTATTTCCTTTTTTTTGGATTCCTTTATCTCTATCAAACTTCTCTTGCCTCAAAATTGATGAACAATTTTTTCAACATCTATTCCACCCTTTACTACATTACCTCCCTTTACTACATGTATTTTTGTTCTATATGAGGCCAAAAAGAGGAGACACTGAAATCTGCCCAGATTCAAAGCCTGGGATACTACGAATTAGAAGAGTTTTGCATATTTGATGAAGTGACTTATTTTCTTTCCTTTCACCATTGAATTTAATGCCTTCCTTCCCTTCTGACTCAATACCTGTCTTTATCCAGCTGAAAAAAACTCTGAAACAACTTTTCTTGTGTATTTGTCAAAACTCTTTCACACCAGCCCATAGCATGGGTCTGGAAAAAATGCTAACTCAAATCCTGATAGGTAGCTGATAAAAAGAGATTTCCCAAAACATATCATGTTTTTCTTCAAGGAAGTCACAGGAATCATGATATTAAAAATTAATTTGGACTATGAAATATTTTGAGTCCATTCCTGTAATTAATCAGATAAGATGAAGTACTAAAAGAAGACACATGTAAGATATATTTCTTTCTTTATTTTCTGATAAGATTCCGTTGCTACTGTGTTATGGAAAAAGACCATGCAGTCTATGTACTCTTTAAAGTTTTTAGAACAATGAAGCTTCATTTCATTCAGGCCATCACAACTGTAAACAAAATTAATGAAATTAATAAGAGAACGTTGCTCAAGAACTTCAAATATTTTTTTTTTGTTTGGGTATATTCTCCTGAGTCCATTCTTTATGGCCATTATCTGCAAGTAATTCTTCTCACAAAGGAAAGGCCTATGGTTGAAAATGATTCAGTTGCCAATTGTGAAAAATTAATTCATAGACTATAATTATGATGATAATGACACCATCAGTAATCATAAATCATCATTACGACTGCATGATCACTGATTATTGTAGCGCTGGGCTTTTGCTTAGTACCCCATGATATTTTAGGAGCTACGTGACAAAATGAAAACATTGGCAAAGTAAACTTTACTACAATGAGGCTGCTAATTTACAAAGCAATGTTTCTTAAAATATTAGGTTTTCATGTTTATCTGTTTTCCTATTAAAGTGTAGTCACACAGGCTGCTTGCAAATAATTCACTCTAAATTATTCAAATGTGATAGCATCATACATTCTAAGATGAAACTAATTATAAGGATGGACTGGAGTTTTCTATAATCTGGAATATTGTTTTTTAATCTAATTCTGCTTCTGAGATAATGACTCAGAATCAATCACTGTCAGGATTATAGCAATAATCAGATTGGAGTTAGAAGCTGTTGATAAGATCTCTGAGTCCAATTTCTCCCCACGATAAGAAGATCAAATCAATCTAGCAACTGAAAATTACATTAGGATTATTCTAAATATAGCTTTGTATGCATCATTTTGCATTTTTTGATCTTGGTTTTATGTTTACTTTATTTGGAATAAATATGTCCATACCAAACTTTAGACAGAATTTTAAAAATAAATCAAATGAGTCACAATTTATCAGAATAGCAGCTTTCAATGGGGGAACTACAGTGTTCTTCCATTTCCATAATCTTTCCATTGTGGTTCAAAAGGAGGACAACCAAACGTGCTCCTGTTGTATGTTTCTTTTTGACTCCTCAAAGAGCACAAAGAAATCTGTCTGTTAAACCAATGATTTGCCAACTGTGTCAATATAGTTGATAATCCACTGTTACTAAGACTATAACAACTATGTATTTAGTTATCTTCATTTTACAAAATGGCAAGGAATATTCTGTCTTAGAAGGATGCAAAAACATTTCTTTGGCTTTGAATCTAAATAAAAGGGTCTATTCGGACTACATTTTCCAATAAGAATAACAATTTAAGTATTCGGAAGTCCAAGTTTTTCAGGAGAAAAATGATTAAACCGAGTAAACAGAATTGTATTAACAACATCACATTACTGAAATCAGTCTACAAAATTTGTTTCATATATTTTCTTGGCTTTATTGGTGATGACTTGCACTTATTTATTGTATTCAGAAGTTATTTTTTCAGTCTCTTTATGTACTCTTCCAATGACTTTGTACCTTTTGTTGCCCTGCAAGAAATGAGTTAGCAATTCACTGCTGCATTATATATGGTCTTGAAAAGACAACGATATCTGTACAATTGCAAATCTGCCTGAATATTGCTGGTTTATTTTTTTGACCAGGGACATTATTATTGCCAAATTTTCTGGCCTTCACCTAAGTCAGTCATTTAGTCTATGTTGTGTCCTCAAGAAACGTTTTCTTTTCACATAAGAAAAGAAGACATAAAAAGAGGGTTGGGAAAGAACATGGAAAACAAACAAAAAAGAGAAGAGGGGAAAAATAGAGAATAGAGAGGGGAGGGGGAAAATATGCAGTAGCAGAGAGGAAACTGATACAAGTGAGGCAAAAGATAAGTCTAGAAAGATGCAAAATACATGTATCTCTGAAGCATGTAAGCATAAAAAGATAGCCCATGTTATGTCAATTTTCACAACCCTCTGTGCAGTTTCTAGGAGGTGTAGGAGCCCCACTATGCACACTAAAATCTTGTCAGGCATCTGTCTTCCTTTTATGAATGCAAAGACTTTGAAAATCTTGTCTAATATACTTCCAAAATTTTTATATTCATGAAAAATTGCAAAATTATTTAGATCATATGTCATCCCTGTGTTCCTTAAAATTCTGCAGATTGATCCCCATCAACTCAGTATATTTTAAATCTGAATCTTAACAAAAGTAATTTTATCAATCTAATTCAAAATATAAATTAAAGTAACAATCAAAAGAAAGTATTCTACTTCTTTCGAACAAAATATTTTTTATGAAACTTAAAATTCCCCTTTACATTTTATTGTGTGCAAAATTTGTTGCATTCTAGATAATACCTACAATTCACTTTCCACAGACATGCCACCAAAAAAATATAGTAAAGGCATATTTAAATGAGTGTATATATATTACTCTTATTATTAGACTGGAGATAATCCTGATTCTGGAGTAATACCCATATGACTGTACAGTATTCTTACATTTTTAAGGAACATTAAATTAGAAATAAATTACATTACATTTACCTCATTTTGATGCTACATAATATGAGCAGAGACACATAAAGGGAGAAATAGGACTTCAATATAAAGAGATTTGGACTTTTAATATCTATCTAGTTATAAACCCTAGACCTGTTTGAAAGTCTGAGATGATGTAAAGTGAGCAGCTAGAATAACTTAGACAAAAGTTGTTAGGCTTTAAGCTTTCCAGCTTGTCTTCTGACATTCATTAATTATTAGATCATATCACATTTATGAGAGAAATTTCATATCCCACATAAAACCATTACACATCTTTTCTCAAGGCAAGTAGACTTTCACAGACAGAAGGCTGAATGAATACACAAACAGTAGGTGAATTCTTAGGGTTACTTTAACAAGTGTGTTTCTAAAAACAGCAAATATAAAATCTCCAGAATTTACTGGGAAAATATTGTGAGGCTGAAGGCTGGGTTTTCTTTATGGACAATCATCAAAACATCTGCGAGAAGGGTCTTGGACTTCATAATTTCTTTTACAGCTAGCACAAGCCATACGTAAACAAAAAGTTCCCCACTGAAATCAGAATTTTCTTGCAGACCTCATGAGAGCAACAAGGAGCTGTGATGATTGTTTCATCATTTTTCATTTTTCTCCTCCACTTTCTATGTAAGCAAGGATTTATGGTAAATGTCCCCAGGAACAATTTACATAAAGTTTACTCCACATGCCTGTTATAACTAGGACTTTTTCTCTGGACCCCTATGTCAGATCATTCTGGCTGGCATAACTTGCACTCAGTCAGGATAGGCAGAGCCACACCACAAAACATCACTGCATCATGGCAGCAGTGATTCTAAAGGTCACAATTGAAATTATTTCAAGACTTGTGGGGTTTTCTTTTGATGAAAAACCTTTTTGTGAGCTTATGGACCCACAAATCAGACTTCAGGAAAATTACTTTTATGTAGATACAGACAGGTGTTTAAAGTCTCCAAGACTGAGCAGAGTGAACAAAAATCAGCAACACACAATGCCAATGAGTGCTACTGAGGTAGCATGTGAAAGAGAGTATTCCTTTCATCCTGTAGTACCAACATCCTCTCATGCCACTGTACCCACTCAAGGTGTAGGCCATTGGAATTCACTGGGACATATGAGTTTTTGATGACACAGTAACTATGAATTGTGATACTTAGTTTCACATAGTTTTTACAAGTGTAAACTGAGGCCTTAACTCATCACCAGGCCATCTTGATCTGTCTACCTTCCCACACTGACAGCACCAGAGAGTTTTTGGCAGGAATGTGCAGCTTAGTTGCGCATCTATACCTGTCATGGCTGTAGACCAAGGTCTTAGTCCTGACCCAGTCATCATTTTTCAGCTGCAATAGAACCACATTCCCTGAAAGTACAACTCCCCAGGTCGCTGGAAATCACCTCCAGCTGGCTGTGGTCTCCCTGAGCCTGCTGAAAAGCACCACATAATCAGGAGGCTCTACGTGCCTTCTTATACTGCCTCCTCACTGGCCTCTTACAAAGCACAAAATTGAAGGACTACAAAGAACGACCAGGGCCTAGTTTAACTCCATTTCCTGCCCCAGGAGATTTACTGAAGCACACCTGGGGAGGCTGAGAGGCAAGTGTCCTGCTTGGCCCAGTGGATCTAATTGTCTGCTCTAGGGAATTAGGCTAAAACAGTTAGGAGAAAAGCTATTCAATTCCCATATGCAAACTCTAAGTGTCATCATCTTGCACCTTAATTCTCATAAAATCAGCATTGCTACTAAGCAAAACAAGAAATTTATCATATATTTAAAGCAACAGCATCTCAAAATACCAGTTCATAAGTCAAATAATGTTTCTGTGGCTTTTGTTTTCTTTAAACATGGCACTCCAGCTATTTCTTATATCTCAGATGGGGAGGAAAGGACACTGGAAAGGTTTTATATCAGTTCAGGTGAAATAAACATCTTTCTGGTGACACTATAGATTTGACATATAGCTTTACCCTAAATCACAGTGAAGGTGGAGCTGTATTCAAACTAGGAGCATTTTGAAGATAACAGGATGAGATATATCAAAGATATATTTGGATATATTCTCAGAATTTGCCAAATAGATACTAATGAAGCTTATACTGCTTCTCTCCTTGCCTTTAAAAATGTTACATACACCCTCCAAGTTACAGTAAACACAGTAGTTATCTCCGTATGATGAGTCTTGCCCCACAAATCATAGCCTAGGGCCCACTTTCTGCAGTGGGTAGCACTTAATCAGGCAGCTGCTTCTGCTGACATCACATGTTGCCCATAATGTGCAGGGTTACACATGGCTAAGTACAAATTACAAAGACAGGAGGGAAAGAACTGGCTCCACAGTCACTGTTCCCTTAGAGCATTCATTTATTCCTTGAGTAGCAGAGCAGGTCAAGCAGAATTTCTTATAAACAGTTTGGTATAGTTGGCTCCCCAAACTGGGATAAAATTTTAAAAAAGGCAAATTCTTTCTCCTATAAATATTTTCACTTCAAAAAAATGCTGCATCATCAAAGCTCCAGCATTCTCTTCAAGTTCACCTTATGGCTTTCTATTACATTGTGTCCCACTTTAGAAAAGGATTAACTGTTGAAGTGTCATATAAGAAACCAATATGATTGCTCTGATCACATCAAAACTAAAGATTTTGGTTATTTTCTGGAAAAAAAAGCCCAGTGGAATTGATGTGGATGTGTCAATTTTATTGAACACATGACTGTTTTCCAACTGTTCCACTAGAGGACTTTCTAAAAGTTTTTTTTAAAAACAGTTCTCTGGGCACACAGTATTGTAGTTATTAATTCAGGGCAAAGCATGTACTTCAAAACCTTGGGATATGGTCTTAACCCTTTGCAGTTTAAAATGGCAATAATCCTTAAAATTGACAATTTTAAAATATGTAACCCAGTAGCTCTGTCCCTTATATATATATTTTCATTGGCTTTTCTGTATTGATTACAGTAAACACAGATAAGTCTCTTAACACTGGGAGTACTGGATGGCTGGAGAGCATAAAAGAACTTTGCAACAGGTCCACACTACATATGCAACACATGTACATAGTGCTGGACTCATAAGGCAGTATTCAGAACCAATGAGTTTCCACAGACAAGCTGTGTTTCCACACCATCACATCTCAGTGAAAAAGACCCTCTGAAACAATTATTAGTTTCAATCACTGCTCATGGACCCAGGCTGGTTGACATGTCAGTTCCAGCCCAAGAGTGTCTCTGCTCTTCACTCATGAGGATTTTTTTCCTGGGATCTGCATGGTCATGGTGTAGATACATTCTCTGCTAATTAGTTTTTCTTTGATTTTTGATACCTGAGTGGCTGCTACCTAGGAACTCAAAAGCCATTCAGACTTGGCAATCTGCACATCTGTGATTGACACTTTCTTACTTTAATCTTCTGCATGTAGGAATGAAACCAACTTTTAAAGGACACAGTGGGCTCTGTAATGCAGTAGACCATCTGTGTAAGCCATGAGAGCTGCCAACAACAGAGTCCCCCTCCTGTGCTCTGCTTTTTAAATAGGCTCCTTGGGGAATAGCTGCTGAGATTTACATAGTCTCAAAGCAGTCTAAGAATGAAAGAAATGGGATGCCCAATACTGTGATGGCAAATCCCTCAGGCTTTGTTGTTAGGTAGGATGGCGATGATGATGATGGTGACAGTACACTAATGAGGACAATGATGCCGTAGGCTGGGTAAGTTACCCAGGATTCCTTAATTAGAGGTGTCTAAAGCATATAGCTAGCTTGTCTTCTCTAATTTTCTTTCTGATAGTTCATATGCAGCTATTTACTTTATCATTCTAAGACTTTTGTCCCTAACCTTACCTAGACTCTTGAAAATCTATCTTAACTCTAATCTTAGCTTGAAATAATTTCATGTCCATGTTTTCTACAACCTTGGCCCTTCTTTATCACAACAAAAATCTGCATAATATTTGCAAGTTAATTTCAGTCAATTTCTGAAGTGTTAAATTCTTACTTTTAAATAACATTCTTCAGAGCTCATGAATCTCAAATCTGGAAGAAGCATGTGATGCCTTTGTAATGCATCAAATTTGTAGGCTTTCTTGGACATATGAAACTGAGGGAGATTCAGACGGCAGTTCTGAAAGAATTTTGCTAAGACAACAGAAAAAAATTTAAATTAGCAGATGTTATTCTAAGTGTACCAAAACCAAATAAATGTTTATATGGACCCCTACAAAGCAAAACTGTCAAACTGAACATTATTTCAAGGCAATAGTTTGCTGTAATGAAAAACACAGTTAATGCTTTCATATTTCCAAGACCCATATTACCATATGTTCAGAGATATATTCATCCTCTCCTAATAGTTTTACACTTTCAAAGGACATGGAAACATATTTTCCTCTAAATAATGACAAAACTATACTCTTTCTTTCAGATGAAAGAAAGTGTATTCAGAAGAACAAAATACAAAAGCCCAACAATGCGAGCCTGTTTCTGTTCCCATATATTCTTTATCTAGATTCTCTAGATCTCAGTGTCACTGTGGCACCATTAACAAAATCCCATTTGTATATGAAAATAAAACAAGACTCCTTCTGTTAGAAAACACTGAACTGATTCCCAGTGTAAATATGATGGGCAATACTGTTGGCATTTACTCTACTGCTTACCACTCAGAGGCTGTTTTCTTTATTGACAGGATATAGCCTGGCATAGCATTGCAAGTGTTTTTGCCATTATTAAGATTTGTTTAAAAGCTTTTTATTTAGCACTGTCAGCTCTAACAGGGACAGAATTTATCAGTATATCTGAAAGAAGTCTTCTCTTCAAAATTGCATTGTACCAAAGTGTCAGGTTAAAATGTTATGACAATCCTTTCACTTATGCATTGAATTATAAATAAGGACTCACCCCAATTGTGAAATTGCAGTCAAACTTGTATTTTTAAAAATAAATATTCAGTTTATGTTGTTTTCACATTCCAAGTGTATGCAAGCAGGACACCATGATACAAATTAAAGTCCCCAACCAGGAAGGAGTGCAGAAAAGGCGAACCAATCTGATTTCAGTTATGTCCTCATGAATCCCCTGACCAGAATTTGGTGGTCATTGAGAACTTTAATAGACCACTATTCTTTCTTTCTCTTTATTTTTGGGACAATTTTATTTGTAGGTGAATTACCACATTTACTCCCTTCCCCCCCCGCCTTTTTTTTTCCTCCAGAGAACATTTGTAATATGTCAATATCTAAAAATATTGACTTTATATTTATGCAGTCTTTTATTTGTATATTTTATCTATCACATTAAAAGAATATGGCCCATGTTAAAAAATGAAAACTTTACCAAACAAGACCAAAACTTTACCAAATCATCCAATTTTCAGCAGTGGAAGTTAGATGACCTTCGGTGCTTATATCCAAAATCTGGCTAAAATGTCCATTTACTTCTGAATGATATTCCCATATTACTTATGCTCCTTCTAATGGTTATATGTCTAAATGCCTTGTAACTGTCAATGTGTAGTATTCAAAAGGGTTCCTCAATAGTACCCACAACTGAAACATTCCTAGTCTTTCTCCTCTGAAATATTTGTATACGTAAGTGTGTTCATTGCAGGATCATCTCGACTTTGTCCTATTTAGCTTATTCCCAATGCTATCTTACTGTCCGCTTACAGTGTGTGGATCTACAACCATCAGTTTAGATTGCTACACTTATAAATGGCCATTACTCTGGGCAGTTATAAATACAAGTCAGGACTGAAATAGACACCTTTTCATAGTCACCTCTCACGGTGTTCATTTGGGTTGTTTGACTTTCTCTGTTTTCACCTATGAAAAGAAGTCATTCTAAAGGGTGACATTGTATCACTGAAACACTTCCTCAAATCCTTCAATTCCCCCTTCCAAATAAGTACCAAACCATGCTACTCTTTTTATATTTTTTGGGGGGGACTCGAAACAGTATTCTCTATTTTGAAGTTTTATTAACCTGTATATCTGATGACCAGTGAAGAATGGTTAATATTATGCCAGTAACACATGAAGATTGAGGATGGGCAGGAATACAAAAAAAAAAAAANTATTTATATGGAATAGTTAATTAGAATGTATTCTTTCTTATATCTACTATTCAGAGATAAGGAACCACCTTTTAGGACAGCTTTGGTAGAGTTAGAAGAAATGACTTTACATGACTTTGCCCAAGTTTTGTTGGGTCTTTTTCATTAAAACTACTACTAAGGAATGCGTGGAATAAAGGCATTTTCAGTGGAGCAAGACTAATAAAAAAAGCCAGACAAAAAAATTCTTTGCATTTTACATCAGAATCATTCCTGTCATATTGCAAATACCTTCCATAAACTCATCAGCTTCATCAAGTTTAGAAGCAATTTAGATTCCTCCATTGCTAAGCCTTTCCAAATCTTTGTTTGTTGATTAGGAAACTATTTCTAATTTCTAGATTAAATTTATACGTTTGTATCCATTTAATTTTCTGTAAGTATTATCCTTCAATATTTATGCCTTTGCATTTATTTCCCGAATGTATTTATGAAAAATAATCATACCCTTCTCAACCTTTATTTTGCTAGGCTGAACAAACCAATTCCCTTTAATCTCTTTATATACGATAAGTCTTCCATTTCCCCTAGTTATACAAGGAGTCCTCCTTTGCTCCTGTTCCAGTCTCAGAGGATTTTGTTAGTTTGTTTTAAACACAGATTGCACACAGTATTTTAAAGACAGTATTTTAAATGTGCTCCTACTCATAGCTTTGTAAAGCAACTATGCATTGCCTGGAATACTTCTTCTGAAAATATTCTGCATAATATATTGCAAAACTGCCACCTTTTTCTGTGGCTGAATTTTACCATCTTTTTTTTTTGCTTAGGTTTGTTCTTCCATCACATTAAACTGATTAACTACTTTTGTTTATAAGAGGTATTATGCTATCCATTCCAAAATACATGATCTTGTACTGCTCTATCTCATTGCTATCCATCCCTTGAAGATAGACCACATGATAACCCTGTGGTTCCTCACACTGGTAGTAAGTTTTGGATTGGTATAAACTCTTTTCTAAACTTTTCTAAAACACCAAGCCCATTAAGGAAAATATTGGACAGAGGTTTTTAGAACACCCAACACCCAAATGAAACAAAAAGTGATTGATCCGCTTCCTTCATAATTAGTATCAAGGAATTGTCATTTTTGTCTTATCCAGCTTTTTATTCACCATACAACAAACTCCATGCACCCTGTTGTTTTCATTCAATAATTACTTGTGGGCAATAAACCAAAAATGCTTCCTTAAACATGGCTAAAGAAAGTTAATAAATATACCATTTTTTAAAAAAATCCAGTTATCTTAGCAGTAATTAAGTTAATTTATTGGAAATTACCCTTCATAAAAAAACATTGTAATTTTTAGTTTACTTTCTGTTTACACCTGCTTCCTATATATAATATTCTAAAATGACAGTGAGCAGGTATTTCCTGACCACCTCGCTACTATTTTCTTTTCTAAAAATAAATACTGTGTTTAGTATTTTATTTGTAGCTTTCTATGTCCTAAGTTCAATTCCCTAGAATGAATCTAACTGAAATAATCACTATTTGATTTAAAAATTGTTTTTCCAATTGTTTTAGTATTTTTAAAAGCTGGTTAGATTTTAAGCAAGTAGTAGCCCAAATATTGTTTTCACAGAATCACAGAATTTTTGATTTGAAAAGACCTCCAAGATCATCAAGTCAAATTTTAGATCGATCAACCACCTTGTCAACCAGTCCGTGGCAGTAAATGCCACATCCAATTGTTTCTTGGACACGTCCAGGGACGGTGACTCCACAATCTCCACAGGCAACCACTTCCAGTGCTTAACAACCCATTCCATGAAGAAATTGCTCCTAATATCAAACCTGAACCTCCCCTGGCACAGCTTGAAGCTTTGTCCTCATCATGTCCATGGCTGGCTGAGATTAGAGACCGACTGCCACCTGGCTACAACCTCCTTTCAGGCAGCTGTAGAGTGATGAGACCTCCCCTGACCTTCCTTTTGTCCATGCTAAACAAGCCCAGCTCCCTCAACCATGCCTCACGTGACTTACTCTCCAGACTCTCTAGATGTGTGTTTTCCTCCCAAATTTGGCAGTTTTCATTATTCAGTGTGTTGTTTCATGAGTATGTACACATATGCATTACATACATGTGTTACTCTCTGCATTAAAAACTGTACTTAAACTATTCATTTCCACTCTGTTCACAGAGTTGTTTTAGCCTTGTGCACATCCCTGATATTTGTAATGTGTTACATAGCCCTTCACATTTTATATCATTATTTACATGACTGAAAGCTGTATTTCTATTTTTATTTACAAAGTGAAAAACTCATAATCTTTAAGCTATTTTCACTGTATTCTTTATTTCTCTAAGTTTCAAGACTTAACTCTTTTGTTCATCATTCTTTTTCCCTTTACTTGGCTATAACTTTCTTCTGGATGCCAGTGTGAATTGTTTATTCCTTATTCATTATTTATCCATTGTCATTTTATTATTTTCCATCTGAAATATGAATTCTGTAAAATAATTTCATTTACTTAGTGTACAGTAAATAAATTCTGGGCATTGTCCATGTTTCAATTCTTTGTGTCTTTTCAGTAATTCACATTAACAAGTTTCTTCTGTTTTTTATGCTTCGATCTTCCCCCCAAACCTACTTTCCTGTAAGTAACATTTTTAGAAGTAATGAAGGAGCTCTATAATTGTCTACTTCCAGATTTTTTTCATTATCTATTCCCAGTATGTATGCATGCCACTATTCATTCTAAAAAACTAATTAATAAATAAATTAAAATTTTGATTCTCAGTAATTTTGCTCTCCATGAAAGACATGAGCCTATGATTGGAAGAATGAGCTGGAAAGGACAAGAGGACAAGATGGCAGGAAAAGAAAAGTGTACAAGATTTAGAAATGTGGTCAGGACACAACAGGAAAAAAAAAGAAGAAAAATTCAGGCTAATGCAATTAGATGGGAACAAAATAACATAAACCATAAATTTTCCAGGCAGAAAGAAACCTAGACAGTCTAGACAGGAGAGATAGTAGAAAGCAATTTAGACAGCAGTATGAAATACAGCAGCAAAAGCAAGCCAATGCAATTTCAGTCTCTCTATACATTGATAACACAATATAGTGCAGCACTCGATCATCTGGGAAAGGGAAAAGTAACTCAAGAACTTAAGGATGTTTCTATTGCATACTTTATACAAGGAAAAGTGGTTGTATCTTATACTATAAACAACACAGAATCTCCTTCCAAACAACATCAGGGCTCAGACTACCTTCAGTTGTCCAAAGGCTGACTTTGTTGAAATATGATTTTTAGATGCACAATGTGGATTCCATACTGGCTGCAATATTGCTGGCTGCAGTACAGACAAATGGGGAAGCTGAGGAGAAGTGTAGTGCCTAGGTTCAGTCCTTCATAAATATTTTGTTTGCACTGTTATAAAACTAAACCAAGTCATGACCACTTCTCACCATGAGCTCTTAATTCAGCCCCAGAAGGTGCCAATTTCCTCTACAGACAGTGTTAATAATTTATTATTAGATCTTTTCATTCCTGTCGTACAAAAGTCAGACTAATTCCAGTATGTTTGGGTCAGTCCTCCTTCCTATTTTCTAGCATTCCAATGTTACAACCTGTACTGACATTTGAAAACCAGGATTTGTCCAGTATCTCACCACTGCTTATCCTTCCACATCTCAAGAAGTTGCCTTGACCGACCATGTTTTAAAACGTAACCACAGTTTCTGTAGAGTTTTAAAGTATTTTTTTGTTATCATGGAGCAGAAATCTAGTCTTCATGGTATACACAATGCAATGAGGTTTAACACTTTACTGATTAATAAAGGAGATGACAGCACTGAACACATAATTATTAGTATTCCCTAAATAAAAAATGTAATGCGGTGTAACTTCAAAATCCTCCTCTCAGCCTCTCATCTTTTTCTTCATCTTCCTCTGAATGACTATCTATCCTTTGTTTACTCCAGAATCTCTCAGTAGTTTGTTAGCTGAGCCGCATAAGACAGCAAATACAGCAAACACGGAGTGACTTTGTAGCACAGCAAGAATACCATTTATCAGCTATTTGTAAATCACTCTGTAAATACCTCTCTCCGTTTTGTCCTTCATGGAGACCTGTGCTCACAAGTCCATTTCAGCAGGGAAATTCCTAGAGCTCTGATCCAAGTTACATATGCAGTTTGAACATACCCCAGAGTAGCAAACTGAGATACCAATTTGCTCCAACCAATGCACTGCTGAAACTCTCTCAGTAAGATTTCGCTTTGTACTGTGCTAGACATGAAGTCTTCTATGAAACAGACATGAAAATTTCAATTTGGCTGGAAACTTTTATGACAGGAATAGTATATGCTAGTATTTCCTAGAATCTTGCAAAAAATATATCCAGTATCAACCTACAGTTAGGAGAAATGCTTTGCATTTCATCATTTAATGGAGTCAACTGGCCTTTCCTGAGATATGAAAATATTTGGAATTTGGTTTGAGTCCAAGGTGAGAGTGTGAATGGAGCATTTATTTTAGATAACAGGGGCCACAGAACATATCTGTTTGTTGTTCTTATTTGCAAATCCTAAAATTATATTTTTTATTACAATAATATTTTTAATGTTAGAATGGAGGACATTCCCATCACTCATCTGCTTACAAATTAGGCAGCACCTTTCTCTACTTCTATATCCTTCCCCTATCATTTGTGTCATCAGCATATTTTAGTTACTTTGAAACTGTATTTTATTTCAATAACTGACTTCCTCCGACTATGCCCTACATGCTCAATTTCCAGATTAATCTTGAGTAGGATGTCCTGTGAATTCTAATCATTGAAATTACATTCATATCTACGCACAAGCTCTGCTTCTACATTTATATCAAAGTCCATCTTAGGCCCACCTGTTTTAAAGATTAATTTTGAACTGCTGTACTAGAATCTATAGATGTTTGAGTTCATATATTACTGAAGGATTTGATAGAAGGAGAGCTACAAAGGTTTAGTAACTTAAATCATTATCTGACCTATACTTGGCATTTCATTCCCACATCAACTATTTCTATAATCTCTGAAGCAAACATGGATTACAGCAGACTTGAATGAAAATTGATATTATAGTGTATATTGTCAGAGGAACTATTTCAGCAGCTCATTGGATTTTCAAGAAGTCTGATGGCATTAAAGACATCCCTTGTTTATCTTGATGTAATGTAAACAAAATTTTACCTTAGAAATTAATATTTATAGCCATTTGACTAAGCAATATCATAAACTTAGATCTTTTTACTGTCTTGTGCTTTGACTTAACTTCATTTATTATCCAAAAATTAGTTTTCATTAAGGTGGTTGCTGCATTAATCTCTATAAAATGTTGTGTTTATCTTGCTAGGAAAACAAAGTGTTACCAGACAACACATCCCTTGTATCCCTTGTATTCCTACACAGGGCCATGCAAATTTGTATAGAGGTTGTATTTATCCTTCTGCAACTGCAAGATGGAAACAAAAAACATTTTCCTGAGATTTGGAAAAAAATGGATCAAATACAACTTCAACCTTAGTTGCCTGAAATCTTAATATAATGGATAGTTTTGATATAATACAGTTCTGATCATGATATAATGCATAGTAATAGAACATGGAGGTATTCCTATAGTGAGTGTAGTGAAAGAGTGATTATACTTTCCTCTTGATGATACAGAAGCACAGTCAGATCCTTGTTCTGTTTTTGCTGCCAAATCTGAAAGTTAAATGAATACCTCATCTTTTAGAGTGGCCTACTACTATTAGACTTGTCCCCCTCTTTTCCACTGCTGTGGAACTTAGTGTGTTTTAACATAACCTTGCCGAAGCTCTGCAGCTTAAAATGTATTGGTCTGGGTGTTTCCTTATGTACAAAGAATACTTCTGGTAGAAATATCAGAAATAAGGTGTACAATAGGGCTTTCTGAATCTGACTCTTGTTCACAGACATCTGCACATATGAGATTATTCTTAAAGACAACATAGACATTCACATCAACTACATTCAATTGTTAGCAATATAATAGTACAAATAAATAGAACAGGAGTTATTGCTTTAAAATATAATTTGTATTAAAATCTGTGAAGTCATTAAATTCTCCTCTGAGATTTTTGAATTTTTATTTCTAAAGGCTTAAAAGGCTTATTTGGAGATTTTTAAAAAAACATAATAATATCAATTTCGGATCTACTTTTCCTCTTCTGTTGATGTGAAGTAATGATTTGCACCGACTCTTAAATCGAAGAAGAGATATCTGTAGAATTTGTTCATGATTAAAGCTCCATCATTTTACCATCTTTTGAGACGTATTTACTGTTTGCAAGGTCTGTATATTTTTAATATTCATGTAGTGAAGCAACATATTGCCTTAATTAAAATAAGTCACATTAATTTATCAATCTCTGTTTGAAATTTGTCAAATAGTGATTAAGGTGTAATAGAAAGATGCAGTCATAGCTACCAGGAATTCAGCAGTTGTTTCACAGTGAGAAACTCTTGACCTTACAACTCATTTACTCTTCAGCTTGGCCTGGTAATCTCCAGGAGGAAATGATGTGGAACACATGAGGATTCAGGTCAGAACCTTGTTAGAATCAGTGTGAAAGAGCAAAATATTATTAGGACTCTCGATAAATTATGACTGAAAATTATTTAAAGGCAAAATTATGCTAGGATGCATAATTTTTGGAGCAAGCAGAAAAATAATTAAGTAATAAGACTTTATTCTACTGAAATCACATCAAGCCTAATATATACTGACACTATACCCCTATACAAGATACCTACCTATGTACAGACATATTTTCTCTGTTCTATTGTAAATACTTTTGTTTTCAAAAGCCTATTGCTATTTATGATAATGAATGTCAAGAAATAGATAAACAATTCTATTATGTTTATGTAGGTTTTTCCTATTTGCTCTACTTCTTACAGTGATAAAATCTTGTAGTAATTTATGCAAAAATATTTGGACAATAAACAGAGTCAGTACTGTTTAATTACAACCAACCAAGTTCTCTCTCAAAACACCATTAAACTCCCTTCATTCCCATATTCAGATACTGTGCTCATTCACAGTTTCCTTTGCTTTACATAAGAGTACCAATACCTGCAATCCTGTACACAAATTGGAAGCAGAAAAATGTGTCCAAAAAGATTTATTCAGCCTAAAATCATAGCTGACAATATCTGAACAAACTGTTCTCTTTGGCAGGTTGCAATTGTGTGATTTTTCTTTCTGTACATTTAGTACTACTCTCTATCTGAAAGTGGTTAAATGTTGTTTAGCATCATCTTATCACTATTTTCCCACTACTTAGCTTCTGCCTTGTATTCAGGCTTTACCTAAACTCTCCAGTTTGGAGAGTGCTATCACGCATAGTCCCATCACATCTGTCTCACTGTTATTCCAAATCTCTAACCTCTCTTAGTCCCTTGCCTTCCCTCCAGGTTTCCCACAGTGTCCCTATCAGATAAAGTAGACCTATTCTACTTATATTGACTGTAAATAAATAATCTAGCCATGGCTTGTCTGTTTCATCCTCTAGTTACCGGCTACTGATGAATAATTCTCTTCAAGATCTCAATCATTCCTGGAGGACTTAAGGTCCAGTAAAATATTCAACTGGAGTTTATGCTTTGGTTTTTTAATTGCATCTCTAGGCCTGACAACCTGGCCATATAAAAAGAGGATTTTCAGTGGACCTTTGGCTTTGTCATGTTCTTGAAGACTAGAAATATGGCTGTCCTATTCAATACCAGCGGAGAAGGTGATCTCGACCAAAAAAAGTCCTTTCTGCTTCTGAGACGCTTCCTGACAAAAGAGGAAAGGCTATAAAACTCTGTGCACTGTTATCCAAAAAGTGAATATAAGGGAACTGATCTTAACCAATCATGACAACACTGAAAAAAACCTGGAAAACTCCATAAAATGAAGGGAGGAAAAGGTAAGCAATATGTTGAAAAATGTTTCAATGTGATCACCAAAGTTGGGCTTGTCAGAAGACTGTGCTCTCTCAGACAGTAGTGAACATGCTGTGATTCCTCTATTGCTACCAAGTGCTTAACAGAAGAGAAATTCTCAGTTAATGAGAACAAGAATTTTGGTATGTATGCATTCAAAAATTCATTTTAGGGTCAGTAAGTAGATATTATTCTTTCATGTCCAGGACACACACATCCCACATTGGGATGCCAGTGAAATGCTCACACCAATGCTTATTGCACTTGCTGCAATCATCAAAAACAATCTCATGCCATCAGAATTGCAATTACGAGATTCCTTTCCGATTTACTTGTCGTTGTACAGGAAACCACCAGATGGCGACTAGAAATGCAGATCATCATTTCCTGAGACTGAGTAATGTTCTGTCTTCAGACATGGCTTGCTGGGGGCTTCAAAGGGCAGTCAACTTACAGTCGATGGAAGGAAAGCATTTATCACCTTCGGCAGTTTACACCTGCCTGCCAGCCAAAATTTTAAGAGAGCTGCAAAAAATTTCAGCTTGCATAGATCTGTTCATAATGTCATAGTCTGCTATGAAATTTATTCTACAAGCTCTCCTTTGCCCCCAGCTTAGCAACACATACAGTCTCTGAATGTGGCAGATATAAATCTGCTATTTCACTCAAGAAATTCTAGGTCAGCTCTCAGCTCAGTGTCTGGGACCAAGTCATATGGTAACAGAGAACTGGAGTCCAATTGTTCTGAAAGATAAAGTATTAGTATAAAGTATTATACTGCAGAAGAAAATTGAAACAAAGGGGAAAAGACTGGGGGCAAAAGTAAGAAAGTTTTTTCACTATTATAATAATGCCCATATTTATTAATGTCTTAGTGTTCCTTTAGTCCTAAACCTCTGTGTATCAAATGAATGAGAGACTTCTTGTTGCCAATGTGTCAGTTTAACTGGGTTTATGATTTTCTTTGTTACATCTGCTTCATTAATTTGCTTTAAATGACCTGAGAAACTGCTGGGAACATATTTTACTGCTAAATAATTTATGTGAACAGTAACAATATGTGGATATCAGGCTGCAGTTGCCTTCCCTTATACATGTTACAGTCCACACTTGCAGATAACAAAGCTAATTACAAAACATCCACAGCTTCACTGGCTAGTGGCACTCACATTTGCTTATGTTGCATTGAGTTTCCTCTGCCTTGCTCAAAGAAACATGTTTCCAATATTTTCATTGTGTACATTGCTTATTTGAATATGCAAACTATGGGTTGGAAGATTTTAAATGAACCTTTATATTCACCCTCTTAAGTTTACATGAAGAAAATATAGCTCTGGATGGATCAGAGTATTTTGATATATTCAGAGCTAATCTTTCTTCTTTCACTTTTGAAATAAAGTGCTTGGGGTGTTTTAGTGTTTTTTTGTTTGTTTTGATACTTCCACATATCGTGAACATCTTTATCAAGGAACAAAGTAGGAATTATTCCCAACTATCTCTTGATTTTAAAAAAAATGACTACTTAAAATTCACTGGAAGAAGCCAAGTGTGTTTTGTTAATATATTTTTTCAGTTTCAATCTGATTAATGGTATATGACCAAGAATATTCTTTCTTTATCATCTTAAGAATTTTGCTTTAAATAAAGACATAAAAATATTAAGCTAACATGTAAAAAGAGCTTGGAGATGTTGAGAAATCACCACAAGTGAAACAAAACTTGTCATCAAGAAATGTTTAGTTTTGCAAATTTTGCCTTGCAATTAATAGGAAGAGGACTACTATTTTACCAAAGAACTAGATTCAGTACAGTTATGGTATCAAATATCAAGTACAGGTATAGTGCCAACAAAACATATTTAATAGTAAAGGAATTAAACATAGATTAAATGCAGGTGTAGCTTGCAATGTATTCCTATCATCCAGAAAACTCTCTTTGCTCTTCTCTTTAATAGAGAAGATTGTTCAATTGATTTAAATTTGAACTTGTTTTTTTTAGTAGTCCTAGAACCTGAAGATGTGCTTCTTGATGGTGAGTGGAATTTGAGTTGTCAGTTCCTTCACTTTTCATTCACCTTCCCAAAGAAATGTTTGAGGCTGGGCCTGCAGAGGATACCTAAAGCTGAAGGTACAGAAAGTGTTGTCCTGGTTTGGAAAGTGTCCTAAACAGGTACATCATCTCAGGGACATCACTGGAATTAAAGGACTTCCAGAAAATATCATGTTATTGCTACTAGTCCTTGCTACTCCTTTAGGTATTACAGCATTATCCACTCTTCCAACCAACCCCACATGAGGTGTGTAAAGATGTAAGGGAATGAAGTAATTTCCCATTTTCTTCAAGCATGCTTGAACATCAGCTCCATCATTCTCTTCAGACCCTTACAGTGGTTGTCAGGTGCCTTATAGCTTCCACAGAAAAAGGAGAGATGACAGATAAAAATGTAGTGTTCTTACAAGGCCAGTCTAACTCTTGCTGTTCTGCAGGTGTTTATTATTGTCTGAGTATATTTATTCAGTTATCTGAATTTCATGTTGAACATTCTGTATTCCATAATCTATAAAAATTATATTGGTGTATGTGGTATGTGTATACATGATATATTATTCATAATGTTAAATATGTATTTTATAATATATTAATATTCTGAGCTTTGTCTTACCCAAAAATACTCATTTACCTGCCCTGATGACCAAATCATTGCTGGAGTGCAAATTTTTATTTCTAATTTTTATAGAACACATACAGTGACCATGCCCATTAGGGTTTAATTGGATTTGAGCTCTTTAAGCACTGGTACAAAACTATGTATACCACAGTCTGTGATATAAAATATTGCTTCATAAATGCAGTGGAAATGTACTAGGAAATACAAAGAAATTAAAGAAATGAAAAAATAGAAATATTCTTTAGAGCTCTTGTTGATAAGCCTTTAATGCATGTACATGTTCTGCCAATAAGATTTCATTTACTGTAGGTTTCATTTCACAAATAAAGTAGAAAGCATGCATGAAAGTAATTTTTATACACCACCTATTTCTTTCAAAACCAGAGCATATTCCACTCACTCTGTTTTTTTGTATATCTAGTGAATGGGAATTGTGAGCAACAAAACCAAAGCATTTGAAATAAAATTTGGGAAGGCTTTTCTTAAACTCTTCATTAATAAGTCCAAAAAAACTATCAAAAATTATGCGTGACCCTTTGCAGGGGTATTAGTCAGTCACCCAAATTTTGGCTGAACTAACTCAGAAAAGCTTTTTTGCTTTTTTATTAATATATGAGATGTACAAACAGCTGTGAGAACAAACATAAACTTCTGAAAATAGCCCTCTTCCCCTAACCCATTATTCTGAGGAAAAAGCCATCATCTGCTTCAAAATATAATGCTGAGTGGACTAGGCCATCTCCTTTATTTGTAACATTAGATCAGATAAAGCCCAATAAATTTAAAGGAAATCACTTCCATTAATGGTGGAATCAAATTACTTAATCAAATAACAAGCTATTTTAATATTGAAACTTACCCTTTTGCTGACTTTTGAGATTGGAAAACCAAAATGAGAACATAATAAGGAGGGAATATATTAATTCAGTGGTGTTCTTTCTAGTCGGACTTTTCACTGAGCAGGGCAACTCAGAAGACAGTAATTTCAAAGCTACACATCCAGAATTCTTGTCCTTCACTGTATGTCATAAATTTCAGCATCTAATAAATTTTAAGAGGCATCAATGCTTGGTGTGATATAAGCAAAATATTTTAATACCTGTTTTAGTTGAGGTCAACGCAAAACTAAAGACATATTATGAGATTAGTATAACTAAATGAAAAAATTGTTTAAAGAAATGGAAAAAGAGGATTTCGCTATGGAGCCCACTTGTTCAACTAACTTTTAGCTGTAATGATACCTGTAAGGACAGTTTTCCACCTCCAATTGTTTGCTATTTTTTATTATAAACTTCCATGTTTACTTGCACAATTTATAGGAACATTTTCTATGTGAGAGAAAGTGTAGTCTCACATTACAGTGAGGAAAAGGCACAGTTTCATTCCATAAACTTACTGTTTCCAACAGAAAATCTTGCATCTATATTTTCTCTGTAGTGTGACAGGTTGTTCCCCATAAAAAATGATTGTAGTATCAGACACAAGAGGATTTCACACAATTTTCAGTGAGGCAGATTTCCTTTTATATTCGATTTATGACCTTCATCCTAGTTTGACACCAAGACAGTCAAGATGTCCAGCTGGTAAATCTGAAATCTCTGAAAGCACAATTGGAAAGTCCCAAATCCAGACTGGATGGGGCAAGTCTATTAATGCCCACTACTGTGGCTTCCAAAGTGTTTTGAGGTAAGGACATTTTCTCTTTATTTTAATAACAGCAATAATAAAGCTGTAAATGGGATGCCCAGAGAAGCTGTGAAATCTCTATCTGTGAAGATTCTGGAAACCTGACAGTACAAGTTGTCCTGGTTTTGTTCAGGGAACACTAAGTTACAGTTCTCTGCAGGTGACAAAGTTGATTGTCCAACCTAGGTCTCCCTATGATTGAATAGCAGAAAGCCAAGAGACTGATTAGTCACTGTTACTTCTCCCACTGTTGGAATGGTAGCTGAGGGTTGTTCTGGACATTCAGCTCTGGGGGGACTGTGGGAGATTATGCTGTCCTTTCTTTCCATCCAACAACCCCACAGACACATCTAGCTCTCACTTCCTGAGTCATTCACTATCAGAATTTCTGATTTCTCAGATCTCAGAGAACAATCCTTTCTCACCTGCTTTCACCTTCTGTCCTTCTCCTCTATTACCCCTTTCATTCTTCTGTCCTAGCCTATGGATTAACCAAGAAAATGAGGCAACATAACCCATTATGGTCCCCTACATTGATATCACCTTAGAAGAAACAACAAATCCTTGAACGCTGCCTCCTCAGTCCCTCCATTTAAAGCACACATCGTCAAGTTGGACACCCCACTGCCAAAGATTCCCTTGCCTCCTCTAGACAGAAGTATCCCATTCCTCCCTGATAGGGTATAACAATCAAAGGATGTTCTGTTGTTGTAAAAGCCAAAACCCCCAAGACAGCACCAGCCACTAAGCCAGAAGTTTGTTTGCATAATATGTCTATTTCTGGCTGCATCCTTTAATCTAACTGGTAAAATGCAATAAAAGATAACTTGGGTACGAACCAATACTTTGGTTGTACATCCAGACTTTGTAATTTTCTTTGATTTTGTCCTGGTTCCGGCTTGCAATGCCGTTTATCGCCACATGAAAGGGTAGCAATGGACAGGAATCTGTGCTCTTGACAAGCTGTGGCACCCTCTTTACCACGTCTCGGACCTTAGCTCCCAGAAGGCAGCACACCTCTCATGACTCCCTGTCAGACCAGCAGATGGGCTCCTGAGTGCCCCTTAACAGAGAACCACCCCCTCATTGTTTCTTTTTGCAGTGTATACATTGAAATATCTGTAAGATAAGAAGTGTTTTTGTTCCCATTTCTGAGCAGGGAATTGAAGCACTGGAAGATTAAGTGAATTGCCCAAAGTGATACAGGTAGTAAGGAATAAATCCTAGTCTCTGACACCAACTTTAGTAATCCTTTACTAAGTGCTTTAGTAATCCTCTCAGTTATAGTTGCTATAAGAAAATAAGCCTGATACCTTGTAAATATTGCCTAGACCTCCAGATGTGTAATCCTGCTTGAATGTGTAATGTCTGTTTCATTGGCTGGAGAACGGAAAGCCAGCTAACTACATGAAGACATCATTATAACACTTTAAGAGAACCCATGACCAGATTGGATGTTACTCACACTCTAATGTTGCTGCCCTGTGCAGCCACAGTAAAGCCAGGTCAGAATCTGCAGAGATGTAAAGTTATAGATTCTTCTTCTATTGAAATTTTACATAATGGCTTTGAAATCTAGTGCATATATAAAAGATTGTATTTGTACATGTAGTAAATACAGTACTTGGGGGTTTTTAATATTTTGAAACAACTACTTATTACACCTTAAAAAGCCTTCATGAGCTAAAGGTAAAGGCCTACACATTGGTCGGAAGGTCTAGCAGGTCACGGATAACACAAAACAAAGAATAATCAATTTTACGTAACTAAAATGTAGCTATGGTTTCATGCAACTGGTTAGTTATTGCCAAAATATGTTAATGTGAACTTCTCGTATTCAGTTTTGAGGTATATAAATACACAGATTTTTTTACACAAAATACAATTTTGCTCAGGCTATGACAGCAGAGACCACAAAAAATACTAATGAGGGCGAAATCAACAGAGGAAGAATTTTTAAAGCGTACCCACAAAAAAACCCAAAAACCAACCAAACAAACAAACAAAAAATGAACTAGATAAGATTCAGTTAATACTTACAGGTATTTGCATGCATTTTGAAAGTAGTGACAAAGGGAAAAATATCACAAATTTGAAAAGACTTTAAAGTTTTTTTGAGTTTGATGTTTATAAGTGATGTTCAATGGTAATGTTAGTTATTTGATCTCTAGGCTTTGCTAAATGGTTCACATTTAGCCAACCAGAATAAATCTCCAGTGGTTCAGAAAGGTTAACTATACAGTATACTTTGACAGGATATTTCCCCACATGTTAATAAAACCTCACTGTTTACTTTCTCTTCTACCAAGTATTTTCATTTTAATTCCCAAAGCCTTCTGCTGTTACTTTGTTGTTCCTTTATTCTCTGATTTACTCTGGAAGTCTTCCCCAGTCTCAAGAGGGGTTGTTACAGCCTCTGTTTTTTCCCCTAACACAGGAGGAACATCATGTCAACGACTCTCTTCATGTCCCTCCTCCACAATTTATTAATTCAGATAAAATAGTGGAAAGTCACACAGCATAAAAACTATTCTCATGATAAATATGGGTTGTAAGGGTCTCAATGTCTTGCATTCCATACTGTTTTTTCTGCTCTTAGACTCAATCTCTGCATGCATTCTGTCCCACAACTCACCACCACTACTGAAAACTCAGCTCTTTATACATCCTTATTACCAATAATCCCTTCTCACATCTTCTCACCAAAAGCAGCTCCTTCAGGCTGTCACAACCAACCTCACCTCATTATGAGCACAAACCAATAAACTTTAAAGGCTCAGGTGTGATTTTGTCTGCTCCAGAGGGGTCCATCTTCCCGCTCAGAACTGCTCATATAGATTGAAAGCAGAACGGACATATAAAAAGGGGAAACTGGGGGTAAAGAGAAGGCAAACCAAGGCAAATTTAAGGCTAAAATAAACAGTAGAAATATTGCTTTTTCAGTGCCATGTACCAGGCCAGACTAACTTGAAATATGCTAAGATTAACTGTAATCATGGAAAATATTAAATTGAGTAGCAACTGAAATTTAGCTAAAATTTGTCTGGAAGCCATTTTGTGATTCACTTCACCAGTCATGCTGAGGGGTGGAATATCTACCCTTCTTTACAAAGACTTTAAGAACCCCTTTAAGATTTTTTCATTAAACCAAACCTTTGGAATAATAGAAATCTCTGCCTGGGATTGCGTTACGGCAGAGAACCTAAGTGCTAGAAATATCTTGGAGGAATAAAGGGAAAAGGGAATGACAAAATTCAAGGATGCTGTGATGTAACCAACAGATTAATGAAAAATAATGCAGGTTACCAGCAATAGCATATTAACCATCCTCCTTGAAAGCCTCACTAAAAGTGTCTCCAGTCCAAAATTAAGATGTTAAATGCTGTTTTTACAAATCAACATAATCTGAAAAGTTAGAAAATACTCATTTTTGTGGGAGAGAAAATTCCAATAGGTTCTAGCATTTTGTGTGACAAGTTATTACAATGGACAGATAACTTTCCAGGATTGAGTGCAGCAGACACAACTCTGCATTTGGTCTAATTTACTCAGTAGCATTTTCCTGAGCATGATGACCATGAAAGGTCCTAGGCTTGGTCACAGGAGGTCAGTGCTGACTTGCTGACACTGCACCTCACTTTGGCCTACCTCCTCACAGCCAGGAATGTAACTACAAAAACAGGTACTTTTGTGATTTTTTGTTTGTTTGCATTTGTTTGTTTGTTGCTTGGGTTTTTGTTCCACTGAGTGGAAGTCTACAGTGTCCCTTCCCACTGCCTGTCAGGCAGGCTTTAGCAAGGCAACAAGGGGAAAAAGCCAGCAGAGAGATAAAATGTAGATACCCTCTCTCAAGGAGTTCCCTATTAAAAAAATTTGAAATGCTAACACCTTAAATCTCCATGATATGTAGTTCTATGACACCAGGAATATTAACATATTTTTAAAGGTAATGCGAAGTGATGCTTGGACATTGAAGAAGCTATGTATATTTATACCAAGTAAAATATGGCATAGAAACATGACATATATTTGCACATAATTACACATGCTTTAGCATACTGCTATCCCTGTAAGTTTGTGAATCTGCCTTCTCCCAAAGTGGAAGTGTTCTGAGGCAAAGGGTGGTACCATGTCTTTATATAGTGCCTGTTACCAGCATCAGTTTTTTAGCTGCATGAATATTTCCAATAGGAGTTTTGAATCTTAAGCTTTTTTCCAAAAGGGAAAATATAAGTGTGTCTTGAAAAATTTGGGACAGGAAATCATTATTTTAAAGTAAGCTTTTGATCACAAATTTCTCTTCTGATATTCAGCTGAGAAGCAATTATCTTGATTTTGGTTTAAAGGAAGAGTAGAATTGTTTTGCAATTGGTAATAGAAATTTTTCAGAAACAAGAAATTAAGAATTTAGAAGAAAATTATTTATATTTCTGGGAGAAGTGAGTGCAAAATAACAACAAAAAAAAAGCTCTTCCTTCATCTGCTTCCTTACACCCGCTGTGGGGAGAAACAAGACCAAGAAAATAACTGAAGAACAGTGGGAATTTTCTCTATGTAAAAATGGTTTGTTACCAACAGCTATAGCTTGAAAGCAACAGGTTGAAAATTTTTCAACAACCTTTCTTCTGGGAGAAAATTATATTTCCCCTAAACTGAAATTTTCAAAATGAACGCAGCAGGAATTTTGCATTGGAAAGAGTCTTTAGATATACTGGATTTTTTTATCCACAATGAAAGAAAAGAGACCTCACCCAGAGTAGTCATAGGTCAGTAGTTGTGCAGTTACCATCATAAACGGGTCCTTAGTTTAAGGTCCATTTTGTCCAACTCAAAAAGGACATTTTTACATCCCAACTGAGTATCCTGGCTATCGAAATGGGATCAGTCATACCCTTTCTTCCACACAGTGATATTCTATATAAATGATCCTGTGGGCCAGCTGCTGAAAGACTGACTCAATGGTATTCCCTTGGATTCCTTGCAGTCCCTTGAGGAGCAAGAAAAAGAAGCCAAGGCCCCTCTATGACAAATATTTAATTATTTATCTGACATAAAACAGTTCCACTAAAACAGCTTGGAAAAGGACACTATACTCTGCCAGCTACCATACGTATCTAGTCGACAGGAAAGACCTTGTTTATCTTGTTCCGTCTATAATTATACACTAAATAAAGAAAGACATGGTAATGGACACCCTTTTGTTCTAACATACTACTTTGATCACTATAAAGGCTAGAAAAAATCATATGGGAAATAAGGGGGAAGGTTTCAGCAAGAACTCTTTATTGATGACTGTGATAGATATTTTTTCACCAATTATTAAATCAAGATGTGGTCCAAGTTCAAGCAGTTATTATTCAGCAAACTGTCATGCCCAAGTCTGTCAGGAGGGCTTTTTAGGTGGTTACAGTAATTTCTTTAGGCTCTGTAAGTTTAGAATTTATGAAGATGTTACAATAAAAGAAGGCAAGTCAGCAGCAAAGTACAATGAAGAAGCTGTGAGTGATCTACTGAGCTGGTTGCATGATTAGACATTTGTTCTGAACAAGACACACATCAAACATTCAGACAGTGACCACAGTCCCTCCAGATTTGACAATAAACATCCACCCTGAACAACTATATGAGATTTTGGACAGAAAAAGGTCTTGTGTGCTTCTCCACAAATCCAAAAGAACAAACAGAAATCCGTTCTTTTCTTCCAAGGCTGTTTTCTCTTTAGGCAGCCAGAGCTGCAATATAGAATTCTACTCCCCTATGAAGTTTTTTGTAACTTGAATATTATTCTTAAATTGAAATGCTGTTAAGTCACCGGTATTTTAACCAGATTTCATAGCAGAGAACCACAGCAGAGAGCACGAAATTCTTACTCTAGATATCTACCATCTAGCCTGTCCAAAGCAGACTTACTGTCTGAACTCCATTATATTCTTGGGGAGATAATCAATATAGTTAATGGAGTTTAAAGAACAATTCATGTGATCAAATTTAGGACAAGATGAACTGCTCTCTAGATGCCATTGACTGTATTGGCTATATCTTCATTGACTCTAATGGGACTTATACAATTAATTCAAAATATGGCCAGATGCATTACATGTAACCAAGGCAAGATGAATCTTAACTAGACCCATTTCATTATGTGGATAATGAAAATGCTCACAGATACATTAGACAGTGCACATGATATGGCTGCACAAGATGTTTTTGTTTAAATCTCTTCATTTCATCTGAAATTGAACTGAAGGCTGTCCTCAGCCTTTATCATGGCTAAGAAGTTGAGAGCAAGCAGACATATTGCCAATAGTACTGTTGCCTGTGTGACATGGTGCAAAAGAACTGCTGTATCCTAGCCATGCTATACTGACTGACCATCTAGGTTTGAGCAGATTACTGCCTTCGATGTGTGTGTGAATATGAATAAATATGCATCCCTAGAAATCAAATTGAATCCTTGTCTGCTTACAGCAATATGCCCAATTCAGTAACACAAGAGATAACAGGACTTCAGGTTCAAATTTTCAAACATTTGGCCAATCTAACCTACACTGATTAGAAATGAGAATTTTAGATCTTCAGTATTCTACTGTTATTCTATTACTACTATTTTATACTTACATTATAAAATATGTTTAGTTATGTGTGACATAATGCAATTATTTTAACATAAATTCGAATCCAAATAGATGAGTACAAGAATCTAAATATAGAAAAAAAAACCAGAAATAAAAACATTATGGATCATTTAGAAAGATCTACATGCCAAAATATTTTAAAGAATGCTAGAAGGTGAAAAGTTTCTTGTAATAACTGTTCTCATAAAGTATATGCAAATGTTCACTATAATGAATAAAAGATTATTAAATTCTTTTGTACCCTGAATCCATGTTTGGCTCGACCTTATCTCATTAAGAACTTGGTGCTGAAATAATATCTGCCAGATGGCATTATAATTCTGGGTCCAAGGAGCATGGGCTAATTCCTTCAGGTGAAATGTTTTCAGCCAGGACATATCAGAAGTGGTCTCCTGCTACCTTTAAAATTTGTTTAACAGAGACCGATAGTTTGTCTAAAAATACAGTTCAGTCTAATTCCAATACTTCAACTGATAGGAACACAATTTCAAATGGCTGGCTGGAACATTCCATTTTATTTCTTGTTATTGATTCTGGCAGGGAGAATAATCTGTGAGTTTTTCTCAAAAGTTCCGTAATACAAAATAGTTGTTTTCCAGAGAATTATAGGCAACATGGATCTTTTAGATTGCATATCACAGTAAAATTTTGGTTTTGTTACTGGCAATATTTCTGTAAGTTCCTTATTTTCAAAAATTCTGTTCCTCTCTGGGGATACATTATTTACTGGTAAAAGTAAATGAAAGGACACCTTTTCTCCAAAAACATAGGACAAACTTCAGTTCCTGTGTGAGATGGCAGCAAGGAGATTCTTTGTAGTTTTACAATTGAATATATGAAACTTGCATGTGCAGACCAAAAGATATGTCATTTTAAAAGGGATTTATGTCATTCTGAGCATGTAGTTATGAACAAGCACAACCGCTGCAGGTCAGTCTGCAAACTAGAGGCAAAAGGATTTGACCTTTCAAAACCATAGGGAAGCAAAAAAGGTACAACCATCTATTAAAAATTACATGATAAAAAATTACAGACCTCATCAATTTCGTCTTTATTTGAGTCATGATACAGAATTGTCATGGCTTAGGAATGGTATTCCCCAACTTACTACTCTCACTGCAAAGAAAACCACAAACCCTCTCCCCCTCTGGTGGGAGACAAAAGGCAGAGATCACAAGCTGAGGTAAGAATGACTGACAGGAAAAGGAACGAGATAAGAAAATTAACAGTAGCAGCAACAATACTAATAACAGAAAGTGTACAAAAGAGGGGGATTTGCCTGAAACATGCTCACTCAGCCTGACCCAAAGCAGTTTGACCTCAAGACAAAGAACAATGGCTAAAGTGTTCCCCACCCAGAAGCAGACTCCCTTCCTTCTGCCCTCAGGGGTGCTGTATTTGCTGTGGAATAACAAACCCAGAGGTGCCCACAGGGCTCTGAAGGGCTGCCCACTCATGGCTACTGTGAAAAAAATTAACCCTGTCCTGACTAAGCCCAGAATAGGAACCACAGTGTTGCCAGGTGTATTAGTTAGATGGTCCTGAGTAGTGAAATTATGGGAACAAGTAAATTAAAAATAAAAATGAAACAAAAATAAAGGCAGAAATATAATTTTAAAAGTCCAGGTGAAAAAAAAAAAGCTGCCAAAAGTCCTGTGTGAGCAACAGTGATATCCTGTTATCCCAGACAAACTCTCTTCTACTTAAGAGACAGCCCGAGGACACCAACGCTGAAAACAGTCCCATGCAAATGTCCGGGAAGACTAAAGATGTTTTCCTGGATGTCAGCTCAGACACAGACCAATGGGCCAGTTGTGCAAGACTGTAACTTACCTTTGCTTATAGAAAGTATGTGTTTTAATATGGCAATAGGGCAGTACAATGTTTATTGAAGGTATGGCCTTCACTCAAAACCTCAGCTTTTAAACAGTATCGGGGAAGACTTATTTACCAGGAAGCATCCATTTTGACTCAGCAAAATTATGTTCTTTGGTAGTCAGAAGTTTCTCAGGCAGAACGATAATGCTCAGAAAGGAGCTTCACAGATTTGCTTTAAATACCAGAGAAATCCTGTAACTTGATGTGGACTAAAATCACCACAAACTGAGTTTATCTACCAGCAGAGTATACAAACACTGATACATGAATGATACTGAATATCAATGGACCTCTACAGGATCAAAAACTAAACACAATAAATCCATTCAGGTCTTCTAAAGAGTTATAGCCTACATCATCGTGGTGAGGAATTAGGAGCTGTCAGACCATAGTCATTGACTATAAAGACACATCAGTATCTTGTGTATTGTGGCTCCATTAGGTAAAACTATTCTGCTACCAACATGTATGACCATGTAATACAACATACAACCTCAACATCTCAACAATAGTAAGAGATTTCCAGAAGTGCGTTATTTTCTCCTTTTTCTTTTTTGTAGTTGTGTGTATTTAACAGCATTGTGCTGGTTTTCAGTTTCATTCTTCATGCTTTGGGAGTAACACAAAGTAACCAGACCTGATAGTCAGCAAACAGCAGGGAAATGTTTTCAAAGCAGGAGAAACAAAGATATTTTTGATCATGTTTTTGACCTGTCCCAGTGACCTTGTGGAGCACAGCACAAAACTTCATAAAAGGAAATATTTGTTTAAAAAGGTCTCTGAATCCCAGGATGTTGTAGTAGAAATTGTAGGCTGGTATTTTTCTACTAGTCTTTTTATGGTGTTAACTCTAGTCAAGATGTAGAGTCTATTCTTAGCATCAGTGTTTTTTATGCTGATCTTAAGCTGTATACTCATTTTAGTGCCTCACAGATCTTACCTACCAAAATTTAATTTTCAGCATGATCACACAACATTCGGTCAGCTTAGCATGTGGACATACTTAGTTTGATGATGTTTCTTTAACATTAGCTACGTTACCAAAAAGTGCTGTGCATTTCCAAATGTTAAGTTTTCGCAGTTGTAAACACCAAAATAATCAATTCCATGTGCAGAATTGCAGATTGAATAGTGGTATTAAATCATATTAATCCTTCTGCTTTGATGTACACCTTCTTTATCCAGCAACAACAATCACCCTAGCAGGAAAGACAGTAATAGCAGATCTTCTGACACTCAGAGGGTTCATCCACAATCTATGAGGTTTAGCAGAGATCAACCTTTAAATCTCTGAAGCCAAATTAGAACATAAGACAAACTAGTTTTGTTTCAACTTACAGCTTCCTGATTTTTTCTCAGTTTTCTTTACAGCATTTATAGACTCAGTCTTCCTGTGCCTAAAACCTTTCAATTCCATAATCCTCCCTCTAGCTGTATGCTCTGTAACCTCTGAATGCAAATCAAGGGACCTCAGCTGGTGATTCTAGCTGGCTGCTAAACAGTCTTCTCACGCTCCTGTTAAAGTCCCCATGTGTTACCTGGAAAATGCTTCCTAATTCACTTACAGATACCTTACACTTTAGAAAAGATCTTGGTGCGAAGAATTTGCACCAAACCACCTCAAACTTCTATATTTCTGCAGAGATATTTAGGTTTGAATATATAAATAGCAATTTTATACATGAAGAAAAGCAAAGAGGAATTCCACAGGACTTTCGATCTGATTCGTACCAGTTCATCTGATAGGCCAGAGAACACCTTCTGCTCCTCACTTCTGACCTTGTATATAAGCATAAACAAATAAATCTCACTGTAAATTTAAAAGTTATTTTTTACTTTATGTGAAAAATTTTAGATTTGTTTCATTTTCACCAGTCAAGCATAAATCCTCCACATTATCAGTTAATAAAGAAAGAGAACCAAGTAGAAACAGTCAACAGCTCAGAAGACAGCTAATGGAATTTATCTGTTGTGTAAGTCAAACATTTTCTGTAAGAAAATTCTGCATTCCATTAACTTTGTTTCCAATTTTTCTCTCCTCTTTCTTGCATTTACTTGAGTCCCATCCCCAGGGCAACAAAAAAGCTGATGAACATCAGTAATATGAGTCCATGCAGGCCATTTTGGAATAACTCTCAGAAGACTAGGCGAAAGCAGATCCTAAGATTGGCCATGGCCAGGGGAATTGACACAGATCCCTACTTGCCAGAGGTGATTTTTCCAGTCTGAGTTTTCTGCTGCAAATGCTAAATGCTTTGCTCAGCTGTTTATTAGAGTCCAAACTTAGCAAGTTCTTTGCAGATCCTGCAAAATATTTTGAGCTTATCTGGATGGTGCCATAGAATCTCTACAGAATGGATCTCCAGATATTATTGATGACTGGTCCCATGCAATGTCAGAATGAAAGTGCAAAAACTACAGCTGAATATAGATTTCATGATTTATTGGTTGGTTTGTTGGTTAGTTTGGGGTTTTTTCTTCCGTATTCTGTAAGTTCTAAGACATTGTTTCTCTCATTGAGGAAAGAGACAGTTGAGCTATTTTCATTCCAATGTGAACAATGAAGCAGATTGATACACCTCCCCAGAAGGAGGATAAATGCCATTTTCTTGAAGGTTAAAGGAAGTCAAATTTATGCCTTCACCATGTATAATACAAGCTTTATAGATATTTGACTACCTACAAATTTATAACAAAAGCATCCATATTCTTTATAAACAAGTCCATTTTGGAAATGATGGCACTGTCTGTTGGGAGGTCTAGCTTGCAGGCAGGCTACTAGTCCCCACTCTTGGGGAAGGGAGATGATGGTACTTAGGGCTCTTTTGGTCTGTGGTCCCCGAATGATGGTGTCCAGATGAAGCCCCACCATGTAGAATAGGAACATAAAGTAACATAGTTCTTATAGGATGTCAAGGGCATTAGTGTTTGGGGGTGGTTTTCTGACCTATTCCAGGGGGGGGGAAAGGGAGAACATCGCTCTCTGTTGATCTTTATGGAAGTTTACCAAATTTCTTATTCTCAGCCTATTTTGCAGTGACTGCCTCTCCAGCTGTCGCAGAGGGCAAAGCACTTACTTCCCATGAACATAAATGTCTTCAGAACTACCCCAAACTGAGTAGTCAAAGGATTCAAAAGCTATAAAAGAGAATTGATAGGCAAAGGGATCATAGACACACATTTACACAATTCACACACAAGATGTAAAGTGTGAACACCTGAATCTTATTCTCTGACAAGATCAGACTGAAATACATTAATATAAAACGTGTGGAGACATTTATTTAGTAACTAACAAGCAGAATATTTTGATCTGGCTCATGCAGTCATTAGGACACTACACAGGCTGACATTCCCAAGGCAGCAAGAAAAGAGCTACTGTCATCACCAGCTTACATACAGGTGTCTTTTTGCATAGATGCATTGCTTTGTTCGTGGTGGGACCAAAAGGATGTGGAAGTAAAAGAGTGCATATATTTCACAAGATTAAAGCAATGTATCCAAGTTCAACAACTATCTGCTTCTGATTTTTTTTTTAAATTATCTTGATTTTTCCTATGTCACCAAACATCTCTTTATTCTTGTTTTTCTTCCACTGCCTACAAAACAAAACATCTCTTTTCTTACAGAGTTAAAGAAACAGGAATCTCACTGGTTTTAACCAGGGGAAAGGATGCTAGAAGTTATTGTATACTTGAAATTCCCAGTGAGAATTGTAGGAGAAACAAGGAGAGGGTTAATTTCTCTGTTTTATCAGCAGGCTTCCTTCACCCCACAGTGAAAATTCCAGAGCAGAACAGTAAGACCCAAATAACAAGGCAAATCATAATAATGATAGCAAATAAATAACAGTGTTAAGACATATTCCAGTCATCTCTTCAACCTTTTATTTTGCCAGAGGCATTTTACATTTTTCTATTAAAATAAAACAAATAAAAAGCAGCAACATTTTTTATCAGCTTTGAAAATATTACTTTAAAAATGGATCCCTCTCAGCAATTTTATTAAAATAAAGTCAAATATCTTCTGCTTTTAAAAGTGGAAATGATTCTGTGCTTTTAATTTCTTTCTGAAGTAACGAATTGCGCAGCACCAGAATGCTGCTTACCATTACTGGTTCTGGCCTTAGGGAATGTTACTTTATTACCTTTCCAAACCATACTTCAGAGGAATTAATTAATTGATGCTCTTAGCAGCCTCATCCTGACAAAAACATATGATACTCAAATGTTAAACATGGAAGCTAAGATGAAACTGTCAGGAGAAGGCTGAAAGTGGTTATTAATATGGGTTTTGATAAATATCTTCTCAGGCTCACACTGTGCCTCGTCTACTTTCATCTTAGAAAGTAGTTAATCTGATTGATGAAGATCCTGTTTCAGATTGTCTCCATGCTGAGTTTAATAACTGCTTCTTTTTTTTTTCCCCTCAAAAATACAAAGTCCCTTATTGCAAGGCAAAAAAAGCTTTGCACTGGCGTGTTTTGCAATCATGTTAGAAGCCTAACAGTGAAACCCTTGGGTTTTTTCCACATTCCATGCTTGAACAGTGTTGCTTAATTACCACACCATTCCATATATGACAGTCCACTCCCTCCTCCCTGAATGCTCTGCAAAGCAGACTCTGATAAGAAAATTGTCATATGCTGCTAATGTTAAGCCCTTAGGCTTAAAAGAGGAAGCTCATCATGACATCCTATCAGGCCTCCAGCACAAAGGAGCAACACAGCAAGCCAGTTTTGTGTCATTACTAACATTCCAGTGTTAAAAACGAGCAAGCAGGGGGTTTTGTTATTATTTAATTTATTCTGTTTTAAACATATAGTCACAGTTATGGTTGCCAAGTTGAATAGAGAAGTGTGCAGATTAGCATCTGCAGATACATTACCGGACAGAAACAAAACTTCAAAATACAGAATATATTTTAGCACAGAACTTCAAATAATTTCTAAGCAACTAATTCTACAGATAAACTCGGATAACACTGAGGGCTAGTGCAATACTGAGGAACAGATTGTATCCACAATCTAGCCAAGGTGCTACAGCCCTTTAGGAAATTATCTGAGAAATATTATTTTGTGTGAAAATACTGACTCATCAGAAAATAAATTTAGAAAGGTTCAGTTTATGCTGCCTTTTGTTCCAAAAACTATGTAACAGAATGTTCTTTTTTGTGTGTGTTTTTATCTGAAAGAGCTCTTTGTTTCAGATTTAAGTTGGTTTTCCTACTTAAAAGCATTAAGGGAAAATATATCTAAGTACATGTGAAAAACAGTTCCAATTCACTGGAATTTCATTTTTATACTGGTACCATGCAAATATTTCCGAAAGGGCAGCAAAAATGTTTTCTTTCTGTAAAGAATTACAATATATTAGGGCAGAGCTCCCTGAAGTCTTCTCTTAACAATGCAGGCAAATTCAGTTCTGTTCCTGCAAGACCAAAGGGTCTACCAGGAGCACAGTGCTTGTTCCAGCAGCTGAGGCCTTAGCAGACTTCAGAGGAGGTAGAGAATGTGTGAATCTGTGTAGAGTGAAGGGAAAACACCTGGAGGGCCAGGCTGGGCTCTCCTTGCAGTAGTGGTACGGAACAGGCAAGGTGAGAATTGAAACTGGACATGGATTTGCCACATTTCCCCACATACCCAAACCCTTTACTGGTGGGATTGATGTTACTGCAGAATATGGTTTTCAAAAGGAAATAGGAAAGACACGGAGCATCTACTGTTCATCAGTTCCCACATGTAAACTAGGGCTGTTCCTTCCTTCCCCAACCGGGGAAGGACGCAGTTCTTTACTGTGAGGGAAGTTGCACCACTGCCTGCAAATGCCACACACACTGTGGTGTACCAGAAGGAATCTGAGTTTGCTGCCAGTCAAAAGACTGACGATATCTCTGTGTTTTTTGAAATTGAGGAAAACTTCTCACATACCCCGACTCCGACAGAGCACTAAAACATAGCACCACCTGTATGTTTTCACAAAAATGAAGAGTGGAGGTAAGCGGAGGGGGAAAAGACTCACTTTCCTGAAAGTTAATGTCTTGATAGACATATAATTCAACATGGTTAAATGATACTTTTATCAGTGTAATTTCATCAGATTATGCTGCTCCTAACTATTTTAAACATCACACAAGTGCCTTGGGTGCTGCATCATTTTTGGTGTACTTTCCCAGAGGAACAGCATGCTGAGCCAACTCCTGGCAAATCTAGAACACAAACTTTGCAGGAGGGACTGGAAATGCTCAGGCTATCTTCATAGGAGCAGCTGGTGGATTTTCACTCCAAATTGGTATGGCTTGTATTCTTTTGTTTTGTTTTGAGATAAGTTACAGACACTGCAAGAAAGAGGAATCAACTGATTCCAAGGGCCAAACAGAGACTATTTCATATCAAAATGGAAATAAAATCACACTTAACTTGATTTTAAAAAAAGAAAAATGTTAAAAAATTTATATTTTTTTATAATGATGCTGACACAGATTTTCTCTTGCACTCTGACTTTTTATGGTTTCACAATGGAAGGGAGGACAATAAGAAACTGTATATCTGCCATTGGCATTTATCTCTGCATGGGTGTCCCAGTTGGAGAAAAGCAGATGTGGATTTTGTCATTATGGGCCTCCTCACTCATTCTCATAGCAGGACTGATAGATACATTGTGTATCAATAGAGCAGCAGGAGGACTGAAATGAGATAGTCTCCTTCATCCATGATTGTAAAGATGAATTGCCAAATAACAACCTTTCCTCCTCAAGGATACCCCAAAAGCTTCCACAACTGATGATAATGTAATCCGAACTTTGCTCCCCAAACTCTTCATGGTCAGCCTATTTTTGTCAACTACAAAAGCAATTTTTTTAGAAGGTTATTTATAATCTGCACATAGCAAATATGTCCTGCTTGTCTGAGGTCTCCCCAGATATGCTGTAGTTGAGCTCTCATTTTTATGCATTCTTGAAAAAAAAGAGCAACTTAAACTGTTTTTGGATGGGAATTTGATATAATCAAAAAGAGATATGTTTCCTCTGCTGAAAAGCAGAACTGTGAGTACTGTGAGTAGTGAAGGACATGCAAATAAGTGAGATTTCTCAGTAAGAGAGAGGCACAAATTGGGGCCAGGTGAGAGAGGAAAGGGAAAAAAAAAGGAACTTTTAGGTGAGAAAGGAATCCATCTTGGTGGATAGAGAAAATCAATTCTTTGGTAGAGCAAACCCAGGAAAAGCTAGCAAAATTAGATATTTTGCATGCAACATTTAATATTTTTATCCTTCATGGGTCTAGAAAGTTTTCGTGGTTTCATTGAAATTTTCCTTCAAGTTATGATCATTGTCTTTTGAGCATGGCTGAGGAGGGGGAAGTGACGGAGGAGTGCGGATTCTACTCATGATGGTTCATACTAAAGAAATTAGTACAACCATCTTCTCTTTCTCTCCATTAGTTACTGATATTCTGTCTCTTCCTATAGCATTAGAGGATATGTAATGGAAGAAAGCTCAGTGGAGGAGCTCTTAAAATTTCATAACCATCCAGATCACCAGTCGACTAAGTCTTCCCATTCCATCCACTTTACTCCTGATTTGTTTTATGTATAACTCACTAGTTTTCCTTCCATACCAAGGCTGATAGGTCTTATTGAACCTGGAATATTCACACAATGTGACTTAACTTCTCATTTTGGGATATAGTCTTTATCTGCCAGGCCAGTGCTGAAGGGACAAAGTTCTGGGCTCCCCATTTAGGAGGGATGTCCATATACTCAAAGGTGTCCAGACAAAGCTGGTGTCTAAACAAACAAGGGTCTACACAAGCCCTACAAGGAGGGGCTGAGGGAGCTGGGGTTGTTTAGCCTGGAGAGAAGAAGGCTCAGGGGAGACCTTATCACTCTACAACTGCCTGCAAGGAGGGTTTAGGCTGGAAAGGGTTGGTCTCTTCTCCCAGGCAGCCACTGACTCTTAAGCTGCACCATGGGAAGTTTAGGCCAGATATTAGGAAAAAAATTGTCACAGAAAGAATGACTGGAGAGTGGAATGGGTTGCCCAGGAAGGTGGTGGAGTCACTGTCCCTGGAGGTATTTATAAAGAGACTGGATGTGGCACTTAATGCCATAGTCTGGTTGACAAGATGGTATTATGTCATAGGATGGACTTGATGATCTCAAAGATATTTTCCAACCTAATTAGTTCTCTGATTCCTTTGCAGATGAGCACATTCTATTAACATGGTTAAAACTTGTCTACTAACAGGAGAAGTCAATTGGCTGATTATGTGGGGGAAGAGGGGGAGGGTGGTACTGAACCCTGCTCTTTTTTCCCCTTCGTTACTCCTACGTTTTAACACGAAGAAAACAATTAGTCTTCTGAAAAAATGATAGCTGACGTTCAATTTATTTGAGAGGAGAGAGATTAAATTTCTATGCCAACAAACAGTAGCTTTACAAAAAATACAGTACACTGTTGGCAAATTACTATTAAGAAATGCAGTTTTAAGAATTCAAATTGGTATCAGATTGGTGGTAGTTCTGAGAAGCTGTGAGGAGGATACAGTTTAGTTACTTTAGCAGCTATGGGAGAAACTGTAGGCCTAAGTGTCTTGCTTTTGTTTGTATCAATCTCTGTGACTGTTAAAGCAATAAGTATGTCTGACATGTTTCATTTCAAAGAAACTTCTTTGTGACTAACAATGAGTTGATCTCATTACCTGCTTCTTGTATCAGTCTGGTGAAAGAGTAAATCTGAAGTTCAATTTGTCAGTCTTTCTTCTTAATCAGTCTGGAAAAAAAGTCTTTAAACTAAAGTGACTAATTCAGAAAAAAAAGAAATTGAAAACTAGATGTTCTTATCTTTTTGAAATCTGGGCTCTAGCTGGAAGCTACATTTTTTTTATTAAAATACCTTTTATAAGCCTAAGATATTAACTAGTCTAGAAAGAACATTTATCAAAGCTGCAGTTAGTCTCTGAAAAGAAGTTAGGTTTGAGGAAAACGAAATTAAATATGAAAATTCAGTGCCGCTGTGGAGTGATCCCAAAAGCAGTGCATGTTAATATGAAAGTGCTGGTATATATTACAGTAGTTTAGCACATACCACACAGAACAAGTCATTACATAATTATAATTAGATTTTTAAAATTGTATTCCTACATTATTATTACCAAAGGCCAAACCTTCGCTCATATAAGTCTCCTTCACTAAGGCTTATCACCCTTGGCAATATAGGCAACCAAAACAGCATGAATCTAAGCACAAGATACTCTCTTGGCTTGCTGCTAAGCCTTCTATATCACTCCACTATGTAAAATGTGACCATTTAAGAATGCATTGTACCTGAGCTAAACTTATTGTAAAGAATTTCAGTTTCAAATAAGAGGGTAAGAAAGTGTAGGACACTACTTAAGCAAGAGAAAATACAGGTATTATCAAAATAGCAACTGAGTAATTGAGTAAGGAACAGAGCAAGATGGAGCAATTTGAATGAATGTAGGAGCAAAAAATAGTGGACAAATTGAGGGAAAAAAAACAAAAACAAAGGGTAATTTATAACATCAGTTGAAAGAAAAGAGAAGTCCAAGAGTCATCAAGGCGACCTCAAAGACACTCAGTCAAGAAAGGACCTGAAATAGGAATAGCCTTAAAGCGTCTAAGTACAAGAAGTCTCTCAAGAAGTATCAAAGAGTTTAAGAGATTAAGATGAGATTAATCAAACAACATAAGCTACACATAGAAAATGCAACATTTAATATAGAAGTAATATTTCAGGTGTTCAAACATGCTTATTTAAGCACTTAAAGTTCAAGTTTTGACTAAAATAAACAAATATACATTTTTCCCTACTTTATATTATTATATATAGGATATGTTTGCGTCAACTATTTCATCTTCACTTCACAACAATAATGCACAGGAGAAGTTTTTCAGAAATGAAAGTTGAAATGCACATATTTTTACAAGAACTCAAAGGAACACATCAGCTTATTCAATTTTTTTTAAATTGTTTTAAAAAATGGCTTTGTATTCTGTAGTGACAGAAGAAATCCATGTGAAAATGGCACATGAGTGGGGAACTTCTGCTGGATTTGTTCTTTCCTGCCTTATCTTTAACACTTTCCCCACTTTTTTTATGTTATATCCTGTGACCTGTTTGGAAAAACTTACTAGACATTTTGATTTGGATGCCAAATTATATTTTCTTCTAAAACTTTGGCTTTTTTGTCAAATTACAGCTCTCATAATAGACCAAGTTTATAGGGTTTCCAACACATTCTTGGAAATGAGGCAAGAATAAGGCAGGGATACATTAAGATAAATGCAGCCTGTACAGAGAACAGAGAGAAAAGAAATAGGAAGCTCCAAGACTGTAATTGGAGTGCAGTTATTGTTGTCCAAAATAAAGTTTATTCATTGCATTTAAAAATGAAGATACTCCAGTTAAGGACAGCTTTACTTGTGATATTCCTAAATTGGAAACAAAAATGTTCAAGCAGTATCCTATCTTCACACTGACAATATATTTCCGTGTAGCAACCCTACGCCAGAAAATCTTTTGACAAAAAAATTGCCAGTGAAACCTTCCTTTGAGGATGGAAATAAAAAACAACTACAACAAAACAAAAAGAAGAATAATATCAACAGAAAACAAGTTTAAATGCATAATTTTACAATTTCACTGAAAATATGTTTGCTTAAGAGACATGATTATTGAGAGAGACCAGTGGAGGTCATTTAGTCCAGTCACTCACTCAAAGCAAAGCAAGTGACATTGGTGACAGAATTTCTTTCTCTTTGCCAGGGGGGGAATTATGTTTATGCTTTGTTCTCCCCATATGGAGAAGATAAAAAGTTCATTCTTCCCCTGTGTCTCAACATTTTCCAACATGCTTTCATGTTACACTCTCTCCATTGATCTTCAGCTCCATGTTACATGCAAATATATGATAACCAGAGTGCCAGAGATATGATGGATATTCTTTCTTTGCTTTCTTCTTATTCCTAAAACAGCTTTTTTTTCCTTGCTCACAAGGTTGCATGCTATCAAATGACCAGTGGTTTATAGAGTTGGTAAGTTCATTATCATCTCCTGCCACTTTAGGTAGTGTGTGCATTTTTCTCTCCTTCGTCCTGCCTTTTTCTTAGCAGCTCTTTGTCTTCAAACACCAGACTCTTGCTAATTGGTGATAGCAGCTGCTTTAATTTTTATTATTATTATTATTATAATTAAGACAATATCATTTTCCCAAGAATTGTAAACAATACCTTTATATTACTATCTAGGTATCTGACACACCTTAAAAGGCTAGATACTTCTATTTATTTTCTGAGAAAAAAAATAGAAAATAAAAAAGGTTCTTTTCAGTGTTAGATCAGTAACCTGATCCTAGAGAAGAGGGAGGTTGAGTCATGATTTCTGAATGCTGAACTCCTGAGATTGGCCATACTGGTGATTAGGAGAAATGTTCCTCATAGGCAATAGCAAAAAAAGAAAAGAAATGATTGTATGTGGTTGATTTACAAGTACGAGAATGAAACAAAGAGGCAGATGGTGGAGAAATATAAGGGCAGGAGAAAATGGATGAACATCAGTATTTACAGGAATGGTGATGAGGGAGAAAGAAACAAGGGCAGTAATGGTAAGTGAGGAACATTGTCTGTGACAGTCAATACTCAATGCGAGCACCGTTCAATCAATATGCAAAGAAGCAGCTAAAGTGGCTACAGCAAAAGGCTCCGGGAAGAAGTGAAAAAGGCTGCAGCACATACAGTGCGCCTTTGTTAATCAACAAACAGCTGGAGTCGTGCCATCTACTGCAACATGCAAAAGAGCAAAAGGCAGGGAACAGGAAAACAAAGGTTAAGCGACTAAAAGGTGATTGATTATTAACAAGGCCAGAAGCAAAGGCAGACTGAAGGATGAAAAGCACAGTTCTTTGTAATGACAACAGAAAATGCCTAACACACACACACACACACACACACACACATCTGCAGCCCTGCTCTGTTCAGAACCCTTCCAGCCTCACGAACACCCGAGGAGTTGCAGTGCAGAGTGGCTCAGGCAGACTGGAAATTTCCCACAATACTCCATCTTACTCCATCTTTTTTGTCTCTAACTGCTAAAAAGAATTCTCTAGTGCAAATTCTGTATTGTTCCAGGCATATCTTCAACATTCATACAATACCCCCCTTTTTAGTCCTATGTTAGAGTAGTAACTAGGAACTACGATTACCTGCTATCACCATATACATTTTATACTGCAGGAATAATGTGCACTCTGCTCTTTCAGTTCCTTTCAATATTCAATGCTTTGCTATTTCTTTGGCCTTTTACCTGCCCAGATATTTACTTTCCTTTGTTACTTCTACTTATGAAGCCTATTTTTATTGTAAAATATGATTAAATAAATACAACTTGCCGATGGAACAGCAGACACATACAGACAGCGCATTGCAGTCAGCCTAAAACCCAAGAGTAGAAACATTTAGTTAGAGCCTTTAAAGACAAGGACAGCCACTACTAGACTTCCTCCGGTGGTACTGTGACATTTTTCTCTTATGGTTTGTGTTTGTTTGTTTGGGTTTTTTGCATATGGGATAGAGTTGGTTTTTTTCAGCTTATGAATAAACTGAAATGATTCCCAAAGGAGATTTTTATAAGCAAAGGTGGACAGGTTCAATCAATTTTATCCGTATTTTGCAACAGGATCTATCAAGAAATTTGTATACCTTGTTTGTTTAACAGGACTGTCCAGGATGGCTGTTCAGAGGCAATTTCTCAGCAAAATCAGGAATTTGAATATTACCCTTTTAACAGTTGAATAGGTCGTGAAATTTTCCACTGTGAGAAGAAGAATATAGTTAGACTGTGATGGACATAGCCCTTATGATCTTACAGTACCATTTTCTACCTGGATGCTGAAATGCTAAAGTACATTACATATTTTAGGTAAAAAATATTCAAAACCAATAAAAGGCCCTGAGTTCCCAACAAATCTGATTTCGTTTTCCCATAATAATTTGAAGTGGAAGACATTTAGCATAGGAAAAATACCATGTGTATTTCTAAGAACAACTCATGCAAAACTTGCTGTCTCTGGCCTGAGATAATTTTACACCATTGTACTTCAGAGTTAGATGTTATAGATTACATATCACTCCCTTTACACTCCTGTAATAGTTAAACACTAAAGGGCACAATACAGAATCACATATTTTTCACAGGTATGCTATGCTTGAAAATATGTTTTAGGTAGAAACACTAGGAAAATGCTTTCCAATTTCCTTTTTTGATGGTAAAAAAACTAATTATTTTTGATTAAGAAACGAATATGAAACCATGTTTGTACATACCCTCCAAGTACATTCTTTTCTTAAGCTCCTATAATTTGAAAAAAGTCATTAAACCTACATGCAATCATGTTCTCTCGCACCTTTTATGGAATTGGCATTTTCCTGGAGGAATCTCCATGAAAACATATAAACTACATCTTACTTTCAAAAAGGTTTTAGTATAAAGAAAGAAAAACTTATCTGCTTCTCTGTGCTATTCCATACAGTTACTGTCAGACATCATTATCAATTAAAACAGTTTTTCCATATAATAGATTTATCTATAGGCATATGGAATCTGCATATAGCTCCATAACTACCATAAAAAATAGACATCAATATTCAGATAGATCAATATTACCATATCCTCTTTCACATGCAAATGAAGAAAAAAAAAGTGTATCACTTAAAAGAATAAACATTAGCAATAATATTCAGTATACCACAAGCTTACCACTGAATTTTATACTTTCTATAGCATAAACAGTGGGAGTATAAGCATGTTCATAAATGAAGGGGAAACAGCACTCTATAACAATAGGTGCACATTGTGTTAGATTAAGGGGAAAAAAAGCCTTAACAAATGACAAGAAAATTCACACATCTTAAGGAGCTGTTTAGCAGAGTTCCATACAGTGTGCCTACATCTACAGAGGTTTGGGAGCCCTTGGTAATAATTTTAAAATCTATTTGTTGATGTCACCCACACTGGACAGAAGGTAAGAGCCTCTAAGATATCTGACAGAAGAGAAAGATAGCATCAGTCACCCACACTGGACAGAAGGTAAGAACCTCTAAGATATCTGACAGAAGAGAAAGACAGCATCAATGAATAGTGATGGAAGACTTAGGACTCTTTTGATGTTCAGCTATTGCTGCTCACTGAGATTTGGTTCATCTGAGAGCCATTACAAGCTTCACAGTCGTAGAAAGGCTACAGCACACATTTTCACCTTAGTAAGCATCACATAATACAACTGCTAAATCCAAACCCAATGGAAACTTAATTGGATTATTCACACTTACAGAGCAACTTTTCAGAGGAGATCACTGTTCTTTATTTATTAACATAACTATGAATTTTTGCAGCCTGAGCAGAAGTAACTTCTTGAGTAATATGGTGCTAGGAGTAGTGACTTTACAATGCCATGTGGAGGTGAGGAGACCTTGACAGAGGCCAGGGATTTGTAGAATCTGCCACAAAGGGGAGCCTTTCCTAAAGGAAATACTAATGGAAAAGGACTCTGAGAAGGACAGATTGCCTAATCATTGTTACTTCCATAAGGTAAAGTTCTCAAGTGATTGGGAAGTGTAACATAGTCAGCCTCAGTGAGAAATCTCTATCTAGAGAAGGAAAAATGCTAGTTACTGGACAAGGATTTCCTTCATATAATTATACATATCTGCATAATTGTAAACTTGTCTTACCCAGCTGCTGTGATGTGGATTAAGGTACTGGAGTGTAAGGATTTAGGCTTCATTCAATATTAGTCTCCTGTGTTTCGACAGGGAAGAAGCTCTGTGTTGAAAAGGGAGTGGGGAGAGGTAGTTTCATGCCAGCTGCTTTGATACAGAAAGGGCTGAGAGGGAGTTTCCCCCGCTCATCTCCATGGCTCTGAACTCTTCATACAAAGTGAGAAGGTGACATTAAAAAGACATTTGTGTGGGCTGACAAGAAAGAAAATTATGAAACCAGACAGAGGTCTGGAGATATAATGCATTGATAGATAAGCAATAAGCAGCTATGGCAATCTGAGTTCATTACAGAAGACATAAATCAAAAAAACCTGATTCAGTCAGGACATGGGCTATATGCCATATAGTACAGGAAAAAGGCTAATGCTGTGACCTGTCATAGTGTCAGAATTATTTTAAGGTAGAAAACATGGGGCTGACTTTGAAGAGTACTTCATGACACATGCAGGCAGGTTTGCCAAATTCAAGTACTGGGCTATACAAAAGGGAGCTCCACCAAAGCACCCTTAAGGACACTGCCCTCGTTATTGATCCTATCTGAAAGTTACCTCTGTACCAATTTAAGAAACTTAATCTCGTCTCCCCTTCCCCACCTTTAACTTTCCTAAAGAGAAAATACTCTGTAAATTGTATACCAATTACTCCAATTGTATAGTTCCTGAATGGGTTTTTTCAAACATCCTTCTCTTGCAAGCATATAGTATATACATATTGAAAAATGCTGTAAAGATAGGAGAATATAATTTCCTCAGACTCTAAGTGGATTTGTCAGTTATCCCCAGTGCAGTAATATTGGGAATGGGGAGGTATGTTCCCTTCCCCTGGGGAAGACTTAAGCATATTTCAGGTAGGATTTTCTGTGAAGACCATATTTATATGGGCTACGTAGGCACCTAAGGAATAGTAAGAATCACAGTGAGGTTTATAAAAGCATCCAATTTAATGGTAGATTAAAATTTCAAACCTAGGCTGAAAAGCAAGAAAAAAAAGTGAAAATAAGACTCTCACAGCATTTAAACACTCTAAAAAGTCTCAACTAAATCAAATTTAAAAGCATGCAGCACATGAAAAAATCTAATGGGCGTTCTACATAACTTCTACATTACTTCTACATTCCTATCTCTTCAATGAGCTCATGAAAATTTCACCTAAAAGATCTGTCACTTTTTAATTTTGACAAGAAATGCAAATGTCTCAGTTCTAGAAATAAATGCAACATCATCTTACATTTTCTGTATTAAACATGAAAATAATTAGGCATATAACACTATCCTTCTGGTCACTCAGGAGCAGTGGCTGCCAAACATTTTATAAAGTCAATGAATTGATTGAACTGTTTCAGTGATCAGCGATGACTGCTACCTATTTCACTGTCTGTAGTTGCTGCAAAAATTAATAGTCTAACTAAGACAAAAATAATGTTAATATCCCAGAATTCTGTTGCAAAGTAAAATGATTGAAGAGCCAGCTTTATCTTTGGATCCTATTTGAAACGTTATTCATGACACTTTCCAACAAAAGTTGCAATTAGTGTCATGGACATTGCTGTCATTGCAATGCAAACACTTTGTTTCTTGTCTGTCAAAATCAGAGCAGCTGTCACAATTTAACTAAATTGAAAAGAATTGTAATTAGAAATCCCTACTTTATAAAATTTCTCCTATAGTTTAGCTAAAGTCAAAGTAGTAATTATACAGATTTCAGTCAAAAATGCAGTCTTCAAACTTTTCAAATAGGAAATATTGCCTTTTTTGCTTTTCTGAATGCTGAGAGCAATTAGAAAAATGGAGGTTAACTGACATTAAAATATTACTGTATATCCTAAGTATTAGAAAGTAATACGGTGAAAAAATATTAAATTACATAGATTGTATATAATCCTCTATCCCTTAAATGTTTTCTGTATAGAAAATGGATGCATTTACCTTAGAACTAAAAATATATAATGGGCACAATAAAAAGGCATTTAGAATTAGAGACTGATTTTGCATCATAATTTTTCAGGTGCTCAGAGGGATAGATTCCACCAGAAAGTTCTTGTTATTTAAAACCAGTAAAGTATGCATAAAAACATCTGATGTAGCTACAGCCCCAACATAGTTGCTGATTTGGACAGAAAAAGGAGGGAGAGTTAGTTTTAAACCTTTCATCCAACACAGATCTCTACGAGGCTGTTGTAGAGAAGGCAGTGTGGTATCATACAATTTATGAAAAATTTTGTAGCTGTGACTGACTTTATTAATTTATTAAGAGGTATTTTAGTTAGTCTAAATGTCTTTTGAACTGTAAAACTATTAATTCTTAAAAATAAAAGAGTTTTCAGTAAATTCCTTTACTCTTTTTTACAATAATTTGCAAATATTTCTGCTTGTTAAAAAAAATCTTAAAACTTACCCTTTGTTGTTCACCTGAGTTGTTATTCAGACAATTTTTATTATTAATTTATTTTATTTATTTGCTTGCATTTAATCTCAACAAATTCACCAGCATTTCTTACAGAGTAAGAAACAGACTCACCAAAATATTAACAGTCAGGCCTCTGTCCCAAAATTTCTCCAGAAAAATGACAAGGCAGCTGAATAATGAGGGAGTAAAACTTCTTCATGAACAGACATAAATGTTTGAGTTTGTTGAATAAATTACTGGCTGCTAATATTTTTTTTATTTATTTCCAGGTGTCCTTGATTTATTTCCCACTTGAATGTCCATTTCACCTTTTAGAATATATTTATATCTCCCTTTATACAGAAGCCCATATTTTCAGAATTAGACATATGAAATAAAAGCACACTGAGTTACCCAAGTAAGTGACCTGATTTTTGGAAATGTTGAGACTCAGCTCCCAGTGTGATCAATATATATTGATTCTACATACTACATTCTCTTTATGCAGTTGAAAACATACCAATATTGCCATCCAGTATTTCATAAGGAAGCTATAAAAATTTCTTAGATATCTGTATTATTGACAAACTAAAAGTAAGTGTCAAGCTATAATTCCAGTGCTGTATAATCTTCATAATGCTCAACATTGATTTGTGGAGTTTGAATTAGAGAACTTATTTATGTATTCTCTGAAATGCAACAAAAGTTTTCAAACAGAATGCTATAGAAAGGGCTTTGAAAGTGTCTCTTACCTCTCAGACCGTTCACTTGAAATCATTTTTCTTAGAGATGTAGCTATTAACAGTATATATTCATATTCTACATTTCATGAAAGAACAGTTTCTCTATGAAGCCAAGCCACTGATCCCAAAAGGTTTGTTATGTTTTGCTCATATCAGTCTTACCATCCTGAAAATGCCATAACTTCCTTTACCTTATAGCTCTTACTGGATTATAAACTGGAAAAATCGACATCCTATCTCTGTTAACCTTTGGCAAAGCTTGAGGAACTATTTCTTGCTCATGAAAAAGCCATCTAATTGCTAATCTATAATCCTTTTAATATGCTCTACGTTGTGGATTGATCTATTGCCAGCTGACCCAGCAGTGCCCATGGCTATATTAATCCTATTATTCACATGTTCCAATGGAACTCTTTAATGAAGTCTGAAAGGCTTGCATACTACTGATATTAAGGATGGTTACACTTGTATTGCACCTAATTATGGAATACTCTATTGTATCACCTAATTGTGCAAATTACTTTTTTTCCCAAGGCATAATTTATTTTGACAACGAGCTCTATCATATTGTGTTCATCTGTGTTCTTTTGTTTTGGAGGTGACGACTTATTTACAGCTTCAATGCTATGTTTTTAATATCCTAAGAAGTGTTACATTGCTTGACCAGACTGAAAATAAAATTAGCAAGGTAAAGAAAATTTTCTGAAAAACAGGAGCCATAAATAGTAATAGTATCTTGTATAATTAGAATTTAACTAGAGGATTTTAAACTACTCGAAAAACAATGACAAATTGCTAGACCTTAAAATACTCTTTTATGAAAATATGTTTAACAATATTATATATCTGTAGAAAAAGAAATTAATGAAACATGTTAATAGCAATGACACTCTACTATCATCTGCCTTAGTTCCTCAATCTTGACTCTTTGACTTTCTTCCTCATGGAAAATACAGAAGCGGTGTGGTTTGTATTGACTTCTCCTTTGGGAGAAGCAACACACAATTTAGCAATTCACAGCTGTTGAGGCTGATGTAATCACTTTCAGTGTCCCACATTAAAAAACAAATCTGTCTTTCCACTTCATGCATTGCACAGCAACTAAGCACATCATCTGTAAATACAGCATCAGAAAAAAAAGTTTCTAATCCAGTCATCTGTAATCCAGTGCAACCTAGAAAATAAAGGCCCCTATTCATTTCACCAATGCCCTTCAGTGAGTCTTATTATGGTTTGGGTCATGTATCTCCACAAAACCTGCCCTCCAGTTACAAGAGAAATCACCCTTCATGGAGCCCTAAGAAAAATAATAGCCTGTTCACTCAAAAAAATCACTCAAACTAATCGTCACATGTCTCTCTGTCAGCCATCTCAAGAAGTAAGAGAATCAAGAACACAACCTCTGTGTTCTAAAGTGTATCTCTGGTATGTTATTGTTTACCCCAAATTGGCAGTAGCTTCTATTTGCATTGTATTCGAAATTATCACTTTATTATTAACCCTTAATAATTAAAGAATAGTAAGCATGTTGTAATGTCTCAGCTGCTGACTGATCAGCAGGTGTGCTCCTCACCGGTAAAACAGAAATATCAAAGCCCCAGCTGAATAGTAACCTTCAACTACCTGAGTTTTTTCTCTTTGGTCTGTTTCAAAATATTAAATCTATCCCATAAAGCATAACCTCAGAAAAGTAATATAACAGTGGAGTGTTGATTTACTTTCTTAGTCTTGATAAAGGTTTATGTATTTCTACACAAATACAGATTCACAGCAAAATATACTTACAATAGCCAGCTTATACTACACAATATTGTGCAAGTGACTTTTGCTTGTGCTTCCTAAACACCAGAGAAAATGAGGATGAATGTCTCTGAAACACTTCATTAAGGTTGTCTAATTAGAATGCTACTTAATTATCCAATATAATGGCTACAAGTGCTTATAAGACAGAAATACTCATAGACACACGTCTAATTCAGGGCAATATTTTTAAATGCACTACATTGGTGGCTTTGGGTGCCATAACTGTAAACAAAATTGCAGCAACTGCACATTACTCAACATGTATGAGTTTTCTTGGCAAAATACTGGTCTCACAAAAATCTCTTGAAAGAATAACCTCCTCCGGCAAGAAGTAGTGCTTGCTTACATTTTGGCTTTTCTTACAAGCCTGTTGGTTTCCCAGGTCACTCTGCCTAATCCTTTCATGAGTCTTTCCCTAGAGCATCCTTCTTTCCTATCTCCACATGCATCTGAAATTCCTGACAAAGAAATGAGACACTGAGAATTCATTCTATTTTTTCATGACATCAGAAAGTTGGGATCTACTTCAGAGATTTTGTGTCTTACAGCATAGACCCAGACAGCATTTCCCTCAACTAAGAGGCTAGGAGCAACTCCATAGTATTTTCTCGTGCTATTTTACGTCACTTCCCTGCACTGTACAGCATAACTGTGCAACCCCCCTGGCATAGTACCACACTACAGGAATCACTTAGAAATGAGACATACAGTGCTTAAAGAGACTTTATAAGTCCAAAATGGAGACCAAAAATTCACCTGAAGTTGTGGTGCAAAAAGATACCCACACTGAGTATTCTCCCTCCTTACCAGCAACCTCACTGACATCCCAAGGAACTTCTGAATTAGGTGAGATTCAGCATGGACAACAACGTAACAAGCTGGAAAAGAGAGTAGGTAAGAGAGATAAGTGAAAAAATAAGTAGTTCAACTAAGGGAAATCAATACACTGTTCAACCCTTGGCAATACATGTGATTAACATAAATGTGTTCATTAGTCAGCTAATAGATTCACCAGCCAGAAGCATTCTTCCCTTTAGGAGCATGAACACCACAGAATACAAGTCTCTGACTCTCTTAAAAGAAGGGAACCATGGCAATGTTGGTTATATTTCCTTTGACCAACACTAGCAAACCCCCACCAAACTGGAAAAAAAAAAAAAAGAAAAAAAATACACCCCAAAATCAACAAACTAACCAACCAACCAACAAACAAACAAAAAATCCAACTGGTTATACAGGACATCAACACTGCTCTGGTGATACCTTAGCAGTTGCTTGACTGACACAGGAAACCATTAAAGCAGACAGTAAGAACCAAGTTAGGACAATGTTATCAGTCACATAGACTGAGAGAAAGGATGTGAAAGGCACCATGGATGGCATGCAAAAATTAAAATCATCTGAGAAAATATATGTATAAATTGATTTTTTTCCTATTTCAGATTCCTGAGATCCTGCCCAAATCCTTTATGTTCTTCTTTATTACAATTTCAATTCGTTTTCAGCTTCTTTTTTTAATATCTTATCTTCAAAAGAAACTAAAAAAAGGTGGCTAAGATTTTAGTTTTGGAGGGAAGGAGAAGAGGGAAGAAATTATGTCTGTTATCTTGGACTTTGACTAAATGACCTTCATAATCACTATCAGTTTGTTTCCACAGATTTCTAAGATATCTCTGATAGTTTATACTGACCAACCACATGTGTGTACCACACATCTGGTATGTTCTCCGGGACCTGTTGAAGTAAATTGGCACAGATTAATTTGAGTCTTAAGATATTAGCTTTTGTTTTGCTTTGGGGTTTTTTTTCAATCAATTTTGACCTATTTTTAATTGCCATTAAAAAAATCTTCATTTACTTCCATAAGGAGTAGTAATAGTTTCTTCATTTTTTAAAGTTAAAGATTAGGTGATCTTTTCTTTCTGGAAATTAATTAATTTTTAGCTCTGCAGGTTGTCAATTTGTAGTTGGAATGCTGCTGACCTAGACCTCAAACACCTTTGCAAGAAGGCTTCATCTAGTTTCTGCTGATGATACAGTTAGAGAATCAGAAAGAATGAAAGCAATTGAGATACTTCTGCTAATATATTGATGAGCTTTCTTAAAATTATCAGATTTACAGGTGTGTTTGACAAACTCTGTTATTTGGCTAACCTCAGAAAGAATGAAAGCAATTGAGATACTTCTGCTAATATATTGATGAGCTTTCTTAAAATTATCAGATTTACAGGTGTGTTTGACAAACTCTGTTATTTGGCTAACCTCACTCTCAGAGCAGACTAATAGACCTCAGCACAGCCATTAGCTGCTGACCTCCTGCCTTGCAGTCACTTTGAAATTTTGAAAGAAATTTCTCATCTATAAGATTAGTTAATTGTTTATCTGTCATTTGCTGGAATTATGTCTGTTATTTGCTTTCTCCAGAAATATGTATTAGAATTCACATATCACCAGTACATCACAAGGATTTAATTCATCTTAAGAATTTGCAAGTGCAATATGTAATGCTTCTCTGTACAACGTGCAGCACAAATATTAACTAAGTTTCCCAAAAAATGAAACTGACTGGCCACTGTATTTTTTTCCTGGTTGTATACTTAGTGTTCCTAATTTCTACCAAAATATCATGAACAAGTCAATATTCAGAATATAAGTGACAGTAAATTTACAGGTTTAAGCACCCATTACAAAGACCAGCTCAACCATATTTAAAAGTCCAAAATCAAAGTTAATTGTAAATTGTCATAACTATCTGATTTGGGAGTTGATCGATCAAACAAACTTTAACAGCAATATATTTCATAAAATTGTGAGAACCTTGCGGCCAAGCCATCAAACAGAAATAGCAACATTAATCAAAAATGGCTCACCGCAATAAGTGAAGGTTAAATAAGTATAAATGTACTGAAGCAAAAACATTTAGTTAACCCTACATGCTCTGCTGAATCAGCAGACTACACCATAGGTTGTTCTAGTAAAGCATACTTATATCAGAGAGTAATTGAAGGAATCAGTTGCTATGGTGTCACCAGTCTATTTATTTGTGAAGAAAATTTTAGTGTGGAAGAAGAGAAAGAGGGAGACTATTAGACTATTCATTTGCAGCAGATAAAAATAAGTATTTTGTTTATGCTTATCCAGTGGAAAATTTTTCTTAACAGTCTAATTATTCTAAAACACAGATAGTGCTCTCAGGGGACTACAGCAAGTTACACAGTTCAAAATCTATCCAGGAGAAAAAGTTCACACGGGGCAAAAAAAAATCAACATCTTTAAAACGAGTCAGTTTGGAATGTACGTTACTTTAAGACAAACTTCATTAATTGAGTGGGAGGTTTTCCCCTCCTTTTGGTTACACTTAAGCTCCATATAACACGTCAATAAAAGATATGGTACAATGGAAAAAAACTTTTCCCTACATTACAGTGTTGCCTTTTCCTGGTTTTAAGAAATTGAGAGCCAGACACAGCTAAGGCATAAGGGGTTTTTACCTCAGTATTTTAATAAGGATCCTTATGGTGCACCACTTCCACAAGGTGGAATGGGCCACATGCGCACACATGATAGATCGCCTATAGAATTCATAGACCTAACAAATTAGCAAATCTAACAAAGATGCCCCAATGGGAGGCCGGGATGAATGGTGTGATATTTCCCCATCCATGGAATTCCCCCTGAATGGGCCAAATCTCCACTTTACAGGATATGTTCTAGAGCTGACCTTGGTTTCTTAAGATAGCATGGGGCTCTCCGGCCTCCTACCATGAGGCCTCTAGGATGTTTGTTCTCCTGGCCTAACAGAATACTAGGACCATGCTGTTATCAGATTAAGGCACTACAAGTATGCATGCTAAGAATACTGAGGATACGTAAAAGTTATATAAAAGGTATATAAAAGAAAAGGCAAAAAATCACCTTGGCATCAATACAAATGGATAACATAAATTCAACCTCAAGAACAATTCCTTCAGTGCATTAAGATAAACTTGATTAAGTCTGTTCAGCCTGTAATACACCATGAATCAGGCAGAGGATGTACAGCTGATTCAGGCCCTGAATTCTGTGATATTTTTCTTAAAAGAACTATGGCTGAATAAATATAAGGGTTAAGATTATGAGAGTATGTGGAAGGACACGCAAATAGGGATAAAAAATAAAACTATCTACTGAGGATGGACATTGCGTCTGGAGGGTTACCGTTCAGTCCAGGGAAAGTTGAGAAATGAAAGAATTGTGGAAAGAGTGTGTGCTGTGGAGAAAAGCAACATAATTTCTCCATCTTCTAAGCTTCTGAACTAGCAACCAGAAGATCTTTTAAGTATGCACTATCCCAAAACAATGTACTGCAGTAAGGTGAGAATAGGCAATCCTCAGATGAGTCTCCTCTCACTTCCAATCCATCCCACCAGTTTGAGGGTCTTGTGGAGGCTACTGCTGCTATGAGTTAAAACTTCTGGCACAGTTCATTGTCACAGTTCATTTCTACCCACATGTTTTGAACAGCTCCCAGGGACAGCGGTTGTGTGGGGAAAAAAAACATATTGACTCAGATAGTCATATAACAAAGAAAGAATTTTTTTCTTTTTGCTATCTCTTCCTCTTCCACACTAGCCTTCTATTAAACTCTTCAAAGTATTACAAAGACAAATTATGTAAATATAGTTAGAAATTTATTTCTTGGATCAAATATTTAAATCCTGGGAGACCTAAATTGAAACTATTTCTGAATTGAGAATAGGCATTTGGGTACCTTTCTTCATATTACAAGAGTACTCTGACAAATTGTCTACTGGCTAGGGTCCAACAGATGTTTCTTGTTATCTCTCTCTGTTTTGAATACAAAATTTAGAGGTACAAAATAACTTCCAGTACTGTAAACTCTATATAATATATATATGTCAGGTAAGAATTTTAGAAGAAAGCGTATCAGGTGAAGTAGTGGAAATAAAAGACTTAAAAATAAGTTAAAATAAGTTATTTCCCGATCCTTAACAAAATACCAACAAATTTAAAAAAACAATTTTAAAAGTTTGAAACAGCAAATTTAAGTAAAACAATTATATTTAATCATTTGCAAAGACAAGCTAGTTGACTAGTTAAAAATAATAAGTCATGAATCAGGAAAGAAAAGAGACTGTAATATGTCTGAAAAGCAGTATCACAATTAGGTACATAAACTTAAGAGTTATAATTTTAATTGAATGATTTTCCTTTGCAGCTTTTCTTTGTACTGCTCTGATGAGCATCAGAACTAATAGATCAGGAAATAGACGTTTTGTTGGAAATTTTCTCCCATTCTTAGCTGACCAAACAAATTCATTTTGACACAAAGTGATTGCTTTGCTTCACCAGCATAGTTTCAGTGTAGCATTGGGCACAGAAATTCCACTGGAAGGATGCCTATGAATTTTGATGCTCCTTTTGGGACAGTGGAGGAAGAGATGGTGGTGACTGTGCTAGATCCAATAGACAGATTTGTTTGTTGTCTGATAAATTTTGGTTGTATATGATATTAGCTTGGTGGATGTTTGGTTCTTATGGCAAGCTGGCAACCTCAGAATGTTCAAATTAAAAGAATTTTCTTTATTAGAGAGAAAAATGAAGGAAGATATTTTAAAATACAGTGTTCCAGTATGAATTTCTATCACTAAATGATTTTCATATAGATTAGTTTATGTTACACCATGTGAAAACTAGAACTACAGAGCTTGTGGTATTTGCAATGTGTTTGGCCTCTGCTTTCTCCTTTAAATTTGTACATCATATTGAAGCATTGAGAAACTGGAAATACACACATTAAAGTTGCTGCCTAGTGTGATGCTTTGTGTTCTATGATAAACTTCTTAATTGCTTGATCTCAAATTTCTGTGAAAAAATGTGATGTGTGAAAATATTGGAATCTTCTTTCACTGCATTCACATAAACACATGTGTTCACCAAAGTTTGTCTGGAGGGAGATACCAAACTGAAAACCTTTCAATACTAGCTATCATGAGAATTTATTAAAAGTTTTTGTTGGAAAATGCTAGACTGGTCTGGGAAGAGTCAGGTCAATTCCATGACATTAACCACAGTGTTAATTTATTTTATAGAAGATCTGGAATAAAGTTCCCATCTCTTATTCTTCCATTTTTCTATGCTATTTGTCATTGTGGCTTAAATCTCTAATTTTGATTTATTACCATATTTAGATCCAAAGAATCTTCCTGCACATTTCTGAACTTATCTCCCATGTTACAACAGTTCCACAAAGTAGTTAATTTCTACGGGAAGTTTTTCTCATCATGTCTGGTCACGGGCGGAGAAAATAGTTATCAGGAGAAAAGTTTCTCATTCACTGAGTCTAGGTAGATGTCTTAAAAGATACCTGGAGATCTTTGGAGATTCCAATGAAAAAATGTATCTTCTAGTGGTATTCACCTTCTTTAATAAACCCCGAGGGAGGAAGATGAAAGTTCAGGGAAGAAAGAGTCTTATAAAGACTGTTGCTTGATTTTTACTGAGTAAGGCTCAGTAAGACAGAGAGTTGTATGTGTTTCTAACCGCATGTTAATTGATCATTATTTGTAAACACTGCTTTATACTTTAAAGACAGTCACTTGATTCATTGTAAGGATTAGTCATGCATGGAAAATAAAACCTGATCTTTCTGCAACTTCCTTGACTAATGTTTTACGGACTACTCAAAAAAAAAATTTAAATAACTAAATATAAATTCTTCCACTTTCCTGGTTTTAGTTTGGTCCATATTCCAGGAGTGGGTTAGTTTCTTTCAGTTGCTACAATAAAAATAAATTTAAAAAGGAAATGTGCACACACACACACAGAGAAAACTCCAAATCAAAACCCTTTTAATCTCAGAATACTTGAAACACAGAAACATTCCAAAATATTGCAAGCATTTTCCTGCAATTTCTTACCTCTTAAAGGGCATCAGCTTTATGACAGCACCTGCTAAATCACAGTTATATGTGTAAACTTTGAGATAGAAAAATGCTTAATGGCAAAATAAAGAATTTTGCTTGACAGGGAAACAGAATATGGATTCCTCATAATACAGAGTACATTGAAAACTGAAAGCAGAGTAAGACCTAGTCCACTGAAGTGAGTGAAAAGATCATTGATTTTCTTGTGTTTTATGTATTTTAAATAAATATTTAAACACATTATTTTTTAATTGTACCATATGCATTTAAAGAAAGCTCCTGAATTAAGTATGGAACTTTTGTTTAGAAAAATCCAATTATTCACCCTGGTATTTTCCAAGATAAACACTATTGCAAATAGTGAAAATGAGCAGAAAATATCATTTGAGCATGAAAACAATCTTAAATAGAAAAAAAACAACTTTTCTATTTCAGATTTCTCATCTCCCTATTAAACATTATCCACCTTCTCTAATGCAGAATTCAATTTCCAGCACAAAAGAGATAAAACACTGATAATGGTAATGGATATTAATCTGAAATGGAATGAAGAAAAAAAAAGAAGTATGCATTAATATATGCTAATGTTAGTGTTTGCAAAATATCCATAATATGATTTTTAATGTATTTAGGCAAACTTAAGGCATCTGACATTAACAGTGGATTACAAATCCCTTTATTTTGTATGTTGTCATATAATTTACGTGCTGAGATCATTATGTTTCTTGACACACATTTGCAGTGAAAATAGCAATGAAATAAATTGAACTGGCACTACTGAAATGGGCACTGCAGTCTGTCAGGTTTTGAGCCTCAAATATACCCCAAACATAACAGGACACACAGTCTCATATATCCTAGCTTACACCACAGAGTTCTCTTAACACACAGAGAAACTGCCGTTATGCCCTTGTGAAATATATTGCATTAAACATGTCAATAGCAAACACTATCAGCTTAATGAAACAGATGTTCAGGATTCCAAGTGGATTGAATGACACTGATAGCTTCATTCACAAGGAATAGTCAATATAAGTTATGATTTTCTTAATAGGGAAGAGCACAGTATTGATAATTAAATAAACTTTTAATAATGAATCTGTCACAGAGAAAGAAGTGCTATGAATCATTCATAGTTACATGCTTGAGGCAAAAAGTGAAAAATGGCTGATTTTTTTCACTTTTTTTTTCTGGCCAGATTTGCTTCTCGAAATTAGCTGGCCAAACCAGCTGAATGATGAAGTCAAATTTTTGACAGGGTTAAAACATCATGGGTTTTACATCTTTTAAATAAGGTGGCAGTACAGCTGTAATGTTCAGTAAATTACTCAAGATTATTTAAAGCAAGAAACTATGATAGCATTTACATTCCATTTCCATTGGAGGTTTCCATTGCAAAGCTGTAGTAAAAAATAGGTGGTCTTAATATTTCACTGTATCCACTTCCTATGAATATGCATCCTTTCTTCAGTTCAGTCCAGTCTGGAAGTGTCTGACATGACTTAGGGAAAGAACTGAAACATAGCACAACTGTGTTTTATCAGGAAAGCTCTGAGGTTTTTAAAAAGGTGGCTTGCTTAAGAGGCCTCAGACAGGCACCACAAAGCTGTGTAAAGGGGCAGAATTTACTCAAAAGGAAGAATATTGGAGGGAGACGAAAAGTTGTGTCAAGTTTGTAGATGACACCAAATTGGAGCGGACCGTCAACAGGCTCAAGAGCTGAGCTGCCACCCAGTGGGACCTGTAGAGTCTGGAGGCCATAGGAGCCCTGATGAAATTCAGCAAGGACAATGCTGAGGCCCACACGTACGAAAGGAGATCACCTTGGAATGATATTGGTTGGGAAGAAGCTCTGCTCAAAGGTCCTGGAGCAGTTTGCAGAAAGTGAATAAGGTGAGCATGAACTCAATGGTAGTCATTGGTACTAAAATAATATAAGCTGGCCCTAGTATTTTTTGTTCGGTCTGACTGCTGAGTTTTGTGTAGATGAAAACAGACCAGGCAGAATAAGATTACTGAGTTAAATAGCCAATGAAGACTGGAAACAGTGCAAGAGACCTTCTTGGATAAGACACTGCCCAAAGGATCTTGAATGCTTCAGACTCTACTCTTCTGTTATTCTGCTCCTGTCTATATCTTCCTGAGGGTGAAGCAACAGCACAAAACATTTCTATGTTGCATTTTATGTAAGTAGATTTATATCTGATGTAATTTTAAAACAAATTATCTTAAATTACAAAATTAGATAAATTAGCTGGCATTGTGCTCCATTCCGCCAAGACCAGTTTTCTTAACTCGCGTAAATCACTGACAACTTACTTTACTATAGCGACACAATGCTGCAAACTGCAGGAGAAAAACAACTCAGGAGAGAAACTACTCAGTAGATAATTGGCGACCTCTAGTATCGGTTCATCAGTGATGTGTCAAGCATCACTGCAGTGCAGCACAACTCTTTGCGTGTTCCTAGAGGACCGTACACTTTTGTTTTCCACAGGACTGCAAGACAGGGTTAACAGTATTGCAAAGACAATTTCTAGTTTGTCTCATATTCTTTCTCTGCTGAGCCGTATTTCTTTAGCTTCTTCATACAAAAGGGTTTACTTCTTTACACTCAGATGCATATGGTGAGCAATGCAAGTAGCTCTGTATTATACTCACGTTCTCAATTAGTTCCTCCCTATTGAAGAAGTAGATCCAGGACAGTTTCTCCTCTGGTTGCATTTTCTACTTTCTGGATCATAAAGCTGTCTTCTCAGTATTCTTGGAACTACTTCATGTTTTACTGTCTTCATTACCTAATGGGTTTCAAAATGGTTATTGTTAAGTCCCTCATGAATATAGTAGCTTCTGCATTTTAACACTTCAAGGGTTGATGTGGGAATTTTCCATTCCGAGTCAGGTGACCTAAAACAAACCCACACAATATCTTCATCATATCCATTTGTTTTTTCCAAATACACAGTATGTCTAGCTGGTACTGGTTTTTTCTCTTATTTTTCTATTTAATGATTCAAATAGTTTATGTTATATAGCTGTATTATTACTTTTTTTTTTTTGTATTTTAATTCTCCCTTAGGAATATGTTGGTTTATGTTTTCTCCTCTTTTGATACCTTAGCACTTTTCTTGCCCTTTCTTTCTCTTGACACATGTTGCATATTTCTTTTCTACTGTTTAATCCAAATAGCCTAGAGCAACTGAAAGATTTCTTTTTCCCTTTCAACTGAAAATTAAGCATTTTACCCTATGGGCTTTGCCAGAAAAGATAAAGATCTTTGTCATCTATTTGTATACATTCCTTTAAGAAAGCATGTTCCGTATATCAACTAATAGAAACAGTAAGGCACAGTAGTTGCTAGGAGAATTTTTCACTACAATAACAGAACAAATAGTGATTTGTCTGAATATAATTTATAGCTTCCCTAAGGCTGCAGTAAATTATGCATCTTCTTTTACTCAGAGAATGTCTTACAAATGTCTACTGTAGATACCTATTTTTTCTACCTGTGGTTTTTTTCCTGTAATGCTTCATATTTTTAATACAGACAGCAATATGTTCATAAGAATGAATAATATTTGGGGGGTTTTTTAAGCTAACACAATAAGTATGATTTCCTAATAAGTACATTCTGTAAAGTAGCCAGCTTTTAATGACATATACTGATTGTTAATTTCAAATCATTATGGAACATAGAATTGATAAAATGTCCCTTGCTTCTTCCTTCTCACCAAAGGTATTAGGACATTCTGTAAGCAACAGAAGTATTTAGGAGAATCACAGAATGGGTCATGTTGAAAGGGGGTCATCTGGTCCAACCTCCCTGCTCAACAGGGCCATGCTAGAAAGTGAGTGCTAAGTTTTCACAAATACTTGTAACTTCTTTGGGTAATTTTAAAACATGCCCCTTGAGATGCTGAAAATCAAGCCAGAGTATTTTTTTTTTTTGTATTAGTTTCCTTTTACAGAGAAGAGTTCTAGTAAACTCTGTTGAAAGAGAGCTCCAATTTTATGCTGTTCATCTTGGTCATAGAGTGCAGCATCAGCAACTGTCACTTGCTTAATTATTTTTGGTTGCCAGAACTGAATTTCTGACATCACATACCTATACTAAAATTTCCAGGGAACTTTACATCCTTCAGCTTAAAGATTGGAAAATTATTTACAGAATAGTGTTATAATTCACCTATGGAATAAATTTGTTCCAAAGGAACTGAAAATTACCTGAATTTAAAATAAAAGTGTCACATTAATCATAGTTACAACTTCAAAAAAGTTCCAGTGTTCACAAAATAAGTGAGCATTAAGAAAGTAAACTCACAAATAAATAAAGTTTGAGCTCTCTAGAATATAATTTCTGCAATATCCAAAAGTTAAGAATAGTCATATTCTTTAACTAAATAATTTCAATATTTTAATTATAGTTTGCTTTCATGGTATTAAAGATACAGGTATTTGCGCCCAATGAAAATGTAACTCCATTTTATACACTGAGACAATGTGGAGTCTGAAGGCAGTGGCATTTTTGATGAATGTAAAATATAGTGTCTAAGGTGATGAGTGCCAAAAATTACATTAAAAACCATGATAAAAACTTATACTAAGAAAATTTCTTATTTAAATGATGAAAGAATTTATTATTTATGGAAAAATTCACTTTTGACCTTATACTTCTAAGACTATACTGTCCTCAACTCACAGCAAGGTATAAAAGGCTGAACAAATCCAAGAGCTTATGTGAATTAAATGATTCATTTCAGTCATTCTTTAAAACAAGTGTAGTAAATTATACTAAATGCAGAACAAGGCAGCAGAAGACAAAGCAAACAGCTCAGGAAACTGACTCTTACTTTAGAAGACAAAATGATCTTAAGCTTGCACAGTAAATCTTGAAGAAAATTCATAATCATGTTGTGTAAGTTGTCTATATTATTCCAATGTATGATTGCAGTGGCTTGACGCTGTCTGGATATTGGGTGGCCACAAAGCTGTTTTACCACTCCCCTTCTCAGCTGGGCAGGGGAGAGAAAATATAAGGAAAGCCTCATGGATCAAAATAAGGGCAGGAGGAGTAACTCAGCAGTTACCATCATGAGTAAAACAGACTCGACTTCAGGAAATTAGATATTTAATTTTATGCATCAAAATCAGAATAAATTAATAAGAAAATCTAATTAATGACAAAATCTAAATCTTAAAACATTTTCCCCCATTCCTCCCTTCTTCCTGGACTCAACTTTACTCCAAATTTTCTATACCTCCTTCTCCCGAGTGTCACAGAGATTAGGCAATGGGGCCTGCAGTCGGTTCATCACACATTACTGCTTCTGCTCCTTCCTCCTCAGGGTAGGACTACTCACACTTCTGCTCCATTGTGAGGTTTCTCCCATGGGAGACAGTTCTACATGAGCTCCTCCCACAAGAGTTCTTACCACAGGCTGCAGCTCTTCATTCACTCCTGCAGTTGTGACCCCACATGGTCACAACTCCTGCCAGCAAATCTGCTCCAGCATCATCTCCTCTGACTCCATAGTTCCACAGGTCCTGCCAGGAGCTTGCACAGTCCAGGCTTCTCATGGGGCCACAAGTCTCTTGGGATGCATCTCCCTGCTCTGGCATGGAGTCCTGCACAGGGTGCAAGTTGATTTCTGCTCTGCTGTGGAGCTTCCTGGGCTGCAGGAGGACAGCCGGCCTTCCCATTGTGTTTTCCGAGGGCTTCAGGAGAATCTGACCTGGCACTTGAAGTAGCTCTGCCCACCCCTTCTTCACCAATCTTGCTGTCTGCAGAGCTGCTTCTCTCTTGTATTTTCAGTCCTCTGTTATCTGTCTGCAGTTGCTGTTGTGCTTTTTTCCCCTTCTCAATTACAATATCCCAGAGGAGCTGCCACCATCCCTGATGGGCTCAGCCCTGGCCAGCAGTGGGTTCATCTTAGATCTGGCTGGCTTTGTCTCCACTGGAGATTAAAGAAGCTTCTGGCAGCTTCTCACAGAAGCCAGCCCTGTAGCGCTGCTACCAAAACCTTGCCACACAAACCAAGTACAAGGACTTCCTCTTAAACCTTTTTATTTAAAGAAAGGGGACAAACAGTTGGTTTGGGGGGGTGGGGCGGGGGGAGGTTTCACTGCTGGTTTGATTTTCTTAACTGACCTTGTTTAGGTTTTTCAGCGGGATCATATGAACATCAGACCCAGCATAAATATATTAGATGAGAGCATGGCTACAGTGCACATGGGGAAAGATAACAAAAATATGGACAATTGCAAGAGAATGCCTTAAACTCTCCCAGAGAAAACCACTTTTTCTGCTGTGTATGGAAAATCAAATCCTCATTTATATTTTCAGGACATGTTTATTCTCTTAGGCCTGTGACATTTGGTTTTAAATTCAACAATATTCTAAGTTACTCTGGGAGTTTTGACTTTATTTGCAAGAAGATTGCAAATATTAGCTAGCTTTTAAGGAAACATACTGAGAAATATTGCTCAAAGAGATGAGTACTGAAGAAGTGTGCAGGAAATTATTTTCTTAGCCTAAGTTAGTCTGCATCAAGCCAAAACTGAGACTTCTGAAGTGTTTTATGGGAAAAAATAGAGAGCATCTATTCAGAAGGGGCAGTAGCTCCCATGAGAGATGAGAATTGCAAGTTCAAGACATTCATTTGAAGTAGGTCAGGGCAAAGATGTAAAGTCTGTTTTTTCATACTATCTGTGCATGGCTATCTGTCTGCAATGACAGGATTGGGGTTTTTTTTAGTTTTGAGAGAAATTAAGTGCTGAATAAGAGAAATCTTTCCTGATTTAAAGAAAAATAAAAATTCTGTACATTCATTTGGGTACCTCCAGTACCTCAGTATTTTCTACTGAAAATTTCTCAACTTCTACTATCATTTTTATAAGCTCTGTTACTTAATTCCTGGCTTTTTCAGACTACTAGAAATTGTCATAGTACATTACAATGGTCTTCCTTAACAGAAGAAAAAAAATAGCCTAGAGTTAGTGATAAAAGGTACTTCAACTGTAGCTGTGCAAACTAAACCATTATATGGGCTCAATATTGCCATTAACTTTTAGCTTTTACTAAGCAAATCTGCCCAGTTTCTAGTTCTTTCTGCATGTCTAAGTTATTGTCTAAGTCTTTAATTCCTGAATTTCAGAGAGTGATATATTGTACATAGTCCTCTATTGTATCTCAAAGATAGTTTTCTGCAGTGTTAATTTTCTCATGTTTAACACATTTAAGGAAGTCAGGAGGTTCAGAGGAGTTTATAGTGACAAATGTTTTGGAATATATGGGGATTTGGAGTTTCTGCTGATTTGAAACCTATGACCTCATATTACAAGGTCAAGGGAAAAATTTCAGATATTTTCAAGTTTTCCAAGTCAGTAGTTGACCTCCCCCAGCACACAGGAAAATTTTAAGCACAGACTGAGACACTTCACCTTGATCCCTGACTCAAGAAACAGGGGAAAGGATTTGACTGTCAGCTGCCAAGGAATGTAAATGAAGATTGTTGTTTTATTATTAGCACGATTGATATATTCTAGGTAAAAGCACTCTGGAGCACTCCTGTTAGGTAGTGATATTGGGTGAAATAGCTGTTTTGCATCTCACAAGTTATCATTATGTTAATTAAGTTAATAAAGTTACAGCCTCTAGCAGTAATCATATTCTTATGTATGAATCTTATTTGCCTGAGGTGTTTAAATCAACACACAGGTCTTCTCAAGCCTGACAAAAATCCATACTTTGTTACATGATTACCAGTTTAAAAAAGAAGTTTTAGGAGTTTGGGATGTAGTCAGTTACTGGCACATTGAATTTTTTCCATTTTTAGGAAATGGGATATATACATAACTTTCAAAGTACAACTGCATCCCACAGATACAAACTCAGGTTGCATCAATGAGGATTTTTAATGAGCCCAGGGTAGTGTAGACAATCATATTTCTTTTAAAACACTATTTTATAGGTCATTATGTCATATGGTTTAACCTCTACCTATTTAAATTATTTTTATCTAATTGGAGATTTTCCCAAATATCCTAAAATTTCTCATCTCCACAGAGTTTTCAGAGCAATTTTTTACTTTATAATTAAGAGAGCTGCTTTCTGATCTTGCTCTTAATAATGATAGTGTAATTGGATTTGAAATTAAAGTAAAAGTGAAAGGACACAATTCAATTTAAAACTGAGTCAAATAAACATTTATCATTCCTCTCATTTAGCAGTTGTAAGTTAGCCTATGGAATCCAAAATACATGATGAAAACCTAAGAATAAATCAGCTTCATCACAGTTTGACTTGTTATAGTTTGAAAAAAAATATATTGAAATATAAACATCTGTATAAAAACCCAGAAACTATTTTTGTTTAGACATAAAAAAAATTTGAGGACATTTGAAAGAAAAGACTTGATGAACAGGTTAAGTCAGATTATTCCTACAATAAACCACATCCACCCCTCTGAGGAATCCAATTTCAGCCACTGTCTGAGAACAGCTGTAAAGTAAATGCTTCTTTGATTTTACTGAGGAATATCACTATATCAGACCAAGAGGATTAAAAAAATTTTACACATTTAAGGAATACTTCCTGATTTGTTCCTTCACCTGACTGTAGCCATTCAGTATAAATGCAAAATAGAAGTTGGCAACCAGTAGAACATGTCACAACCAGGAGCTGCGACAAGATGCAATCAGCACAAGATTAATCTGTAGGCTTGCACACTGTTCTGGAGGACTCTTCAGGCTTTTTAGTGTGGAAGGCAAGTGGATTGATGGGGCTGACAGCCCTGAAGGATGGGATGTATATAAATGGACCTGGATAGGCTTGAGAAGTGGCCCATGGGAACTCAAGAGGACAAACAAAGCCAAGTGCAAGGTCCTGCACCCGAGTCAGGGCATTCCCCATTATCAATACAGGTGAGATATGATGGGATTGAGAGCAGCTCTGTCCAGAAGAACTTTGGAGTGCTCATAGATGAGTGGCTGGACATGACCCAGCAATGTGCACTTGTAGCCCAGAAAGCCAAATGTGTCCTGGCCTGTATCCAGAGCACTGTGGGCAGCAGGGCCAGGGAGGTTTTGCCCCTCTGCTCTGATCTGGTGAGAGAGACCCCACCTGGAACATTGCATCCAGCTCTGGAGTCCCCACCTCAGGAAGGCATGGACCTGTTGGAGCAATTCCAGAGGAAGCCAACAAGATGATCAGAGAGGTGGAGCACCTCTCCTAAGAGGAAAGGTTGAGAAAATAGGGATTGTCCGGCCAGCAGAAGACAAGGTTTATTAAGAGGAGATCTTATTGCAGCCTTTCAGTACTTGAAGGAAGCCTATAAGAAATATGGGGACAAACTTTTTAGCAGGGTCTGTAGTGACAGGACAAGGGGAAATGGCTTCAAACTAAAGGACAGTCAATTTAGATTAGATATCAGAAAGAAGTTTTTTACAATGAGGGTTGTGAGACACTGGAACAGGTTGCCCAGAGAGATGGTAGAAGCCCTATCCCTGGAAATATTCAGGTCGGACAGGCTTCTGATCAACCTGACCTAGTTGAAGATGTCCTTGCATATTGCAGTGAGGTTGGAATAGATGGTCTTTAGATGTTCTTTCCAACTCAGACTACTCTATGATTCTATGAAGAAAAAATGAAAAAAAATCTAAGTGAAGATCTGGGTCAAAATATGTGACTAGAGGCTTTAGGGCCTGGTCAGATATGGGGGGTTGAATTCAGACTTTTTTGGGCCCTTTGGATCCAGAATTGATTTGGCAGTTTGGGGAAAGAATGTAGAAAATGAATTGTTGGTGAAAGGGACATTGTTTAAATAAGTTCTGGAAATTCAACAAAGTTAAGTATTTCATACCACAACTGACAAATTAAAATTCAGAAACCAAAAGACAAACACACTCAAAATGTATTCATTAAAAACAAGGATTTTTTTTTTAATTTATTTGACTAAAGTCAAACTTATGAGTCTCTGACTTGAAAACTTATTTTGTTTGCAGTTTTGGGGTTTTTCCACAATGTCCAGTAGAATTTCTATAGTGATATTCAGTGAAGCTCTTCCATATTCCTCTATGAAACTACTGAATACAACAGGACAATTAGTTGATAGACTGCCAGTTGCAATGACACTGTTAGTTATGATGAGATGATGTGCCAGCCACACTGATATCATAAATAAAAGTCTTTCTTTCTATAGAAACCAGTAAAAAGAGCAGAAATCTTACGTCTTTGTTTAAAAACATGTTGGATTCTGATAATAGATTTCAGACTTAATCTGAGTTATTTTAAGACCAATATAAATACTCCCAACAGTTATCAGGGTTTTTGATCAGGCTTATGGGTTTGGGGCTTTGGAGTTTTCTTCTGAAAGGGAAATCACGTCATATTTTCTTCTGAAAGGAGTTCATTGAAGATAATTGTTACACTTGACTTGATGATGTATGGAGAAGTTGGACAATGTATTTTTCCCAGCTAGCGCCTTTTTTTCCCCGTTATACAACTAGAGCCAGTTCTGGTTTACCTACATTCTACAATGTAAAGATTCAGCTAAAATTCTATGTCTTTCAAACTTTGCCCTGCAATTTCATTCTCAAAAAACAAAACAACAAAAACAAACAAGCAAACAAAAAACCCAAAAAACCAAAACCCGCCCCCTCAAAACCTAAACCAAAACCCAATATATCATACTTTAATATATGATTAGTATAATCATTTGATTAAATTGTATCTACTTAATTTCAATCAGCAATGCTAACATGTCAGAAAATATTATCTCAGTCTAGCCCATTTTCAAAACTGTCACTAGCTCATAAATTCTTTGTTATGTTGACACGCAACACATGAAGCCAATGGGCATTATCTCTTGAATGGCAGCCGGGACGGACATCACCTGCATAGTGCTGGTATCAGCACTTCCATAGTGTGCAGTCTGTTCTGATTTTACTGTAAATGCTTTTTCTTGCATCTAATTCACCTAAAAGTCCCAGATATCATCAAACAACAAAAGTGTTTATGAAAGCCTATTTGTATAGCCATAATTTTAAAAAATACTGATCAAGAATACCAGTTTTACAGAGGTTGTCATGCTCCTTACATTTAGAGAACTAACTTACATCATGTTTAGTTTTCACTTTTCTTTTTCTTTGGGTTGGAGAATTTAGAGTGGAATTTTTTTCCCAGTTCTCTCTAGTTCACACAAATTAGCAATGCTAGTTCTAGTTCAAATCTCAAAGTTTTGGTATTGATTTCACAGACACCTCAAACAAGATTTTGAAAAGGAAAACCTATTAGGAAACTTAATAATTTGTAGTAAAATTATGTTAGCTTCTACTTGGCAAGATTGCTTTAGAACTAAGGCTTTGAAGCCTGTCACAGGTCTTAAAAATAAAATTGCTTGAGTAGTTGAGGAGAACTGTATTAAAATGCAAATTTCCAGCTGCTAATATTTCTTCAAAAACCAATAATCCCTCAAGGCCACCAATATGTCAAATACTTAATGGAAAAATATCCCTTAGGCAGAATGGCCTTTCTAAGTTGACTTTTGATTAAACTTAAAATACTATATAGCAAAAAAACTTAAAATCAAAAAGAGGATATAAATATAGTACTAGACTAAAATGTCATAAAGAATGCAATTGGAGGGGCAAATTTAAGGTTGCTAATTTTTAAGTAATTTTCTACCCTTTCTGAGGATTAGTCAAGGAAATAATTGCTACTATAAGGTATACCTTATAGCACACGCCCACAAATGGGCCTTGGAGGAACAGAAACTAATATTTTTTCAAAGTAATAATGATGTAAACAAAAAGTTCTGATATAATTGGTGTGTCTAGCACAGAACTCTAAAGTCTCCACTGGTAAACACTTCTACCCTGTTGAACAAAAACTCAAACCTAAGGCTCAAAATTACCAAGTGAGAATGCAATGAATCTTCTTTTCCCTGGCTACTGAATTTCAAGACTCTGTGAATCTCTGTGAAACACAGGACAGAATTTTCCTTTGAAAAGGAATGACTTGGTAAAAAGTCTAACCCTGTTCCCATGAAAACCAGTGACAAAACATCAGTGTGAGGAGGACTGGAGTATTGGTTTGCTCAAGCTGCAATACATTTTGACTGAGTACACCAAAATTCTGAGGAAATGAAATTTTTGTTTAAACATTAAATCAATCACAGGGCCAATAGCTGCAGGCATATTGAATTCCATCATTCCTAAGTGTTGTCCAGTAAAACATTTGTGGAAATCACAAGATGTCTGTTCACTGATTAGCATACTCTGTGGCAAGCGTGCTGTTGCACTATCACCTTTTACAATGAAAACTTTGTGGCAGCAAGGTAAAAAACCATGAGATAGGCACAGTTTGTAATGCCACTGGGTGAAGCAACTATTTAGTAGCAAGAAAATGCAACACCAGGTGTCTGATGAATAATCCGGGCTCAGCTCATTTCTAATGAGCAGCACAATTGTTTCTGAATAGGAATTGGACAAGTGTTTTGGTCAGATAAGAAAATCTTATGTGATCATGAGGAAACAGCAGCTGGATTCTCAGCTGGGGTGAAGCAGAGTAGTCTGACTAAAGTATCTTGAACATACAACAATCTATATCAGTTAAAGACATGACATTGCATTCTACAGAAGATGTGCTATGATGTTCTTAATCTGTAATATAATTCCAAAGAAAAGGTTTTCAATACTAAAGGCATCTTATAGTCCTTCGAAATATAACAATCTGTATAGCTTCACTTTAACTTTTGAGACTTCAGTCACCAGTGCATTAATCTAGTGAATACGAACCAAGTAAAAGGAATGAAAATACCCTGAGGAAAAAGTATGATGTAGAAGCAATATCAGGCCCCTGCTTTTAAATAGTTCTAGTTTTTTTTAGCAGCACAGATCCATAGCTTCCCTGAGGAGTTACAGAGGCACCCTGAAATCTGTATTCATCCCACTCAGCTCCTTATTTCTTAGATTAAAAAAACAAACTACCCTAGGTGTCACCTGCAGATGTCTGACCACCTTCCCATACAACCTACACTTCTGATTCAGGATGTTGAATTTTAACCTTCAAGTTTGCAGAATACAATGCATTTTCTCTCAGTAGTCAATAACCTAATCTAGTAACCTTTAAAGACTCTTCAACAGGAAAGTACCCATCCTTTTGAAACCCCATGGGTTTAGTTTCTGTGTGAGCAGATAAAGTAGAATCAGGCATGGACACTTCATGTGATCAGCAGGTTTTCAGTTCACAAAGCACACAGTTCTTTTTGTAAAAAGAAACTGAAGTCTAAAGAAACTTCGATTTATTTTTTTCTCAATCACAAGGAAGTCACTTCCTGGATGTTGAGGACACCATGTTTCAAGGCAATGACCAGCAATCACATTCAAATCCTGGCTGTGACCAATGATCAAAATATACTTTGTTGACAAAGTGTGTCACATTAGCATTTTTCACAGGATGAAAATAGCTATACAAACTGTTTCATTTGCACTAGGTGGAGGATGAAGAGTAGTACTTCTACATTTTCAGTTTGTCAATTATATGCTTAAGAGAGGGTAGAAAATAAAAATGAAGTATAGTTAGAAGTACAGTGAACAAAGATTACTTCACTTACAGTATTTGGCATGAACAATTTTAAATGAAAAATATTTCAAGTGCTTTTCAATCTAACTCCCTGAACTTGTCTTTAGAATTAATTTTGTTGATTCATGCTTTCGTCTTAGCTGCACTTCCAGCCAAAGTAGATGTCATCGAAACCAAATAAGTATGGTCATATTGTTATCCCAGATTTACATGGCATTTAAGAATGCTTTGTTCCAAATTCATTTTTGGTTGTTTTTGAGCCAGACTTCTCAGCAATAAGTAGTTGTGATGCGTACTTTTAAACCAAAGATGGAACCAGACAGTCTTCTGTATTCAGTTCAGGGAGAACTAGACCCCTTTCTCTTCATAACTCCAGGGAAGAAATGAAAGGCTCTTCCAGTCTCTTTGAGATTCAGAATTAAATGGTGTCAGATTTTCACTCCTTTAACACCCTTTCAGGTTGTGTTGTTAGCAATTTAAGCTCACAAACAGGTGATCTGTGTGATAGGGTTATAGCTTTTTTTCAATATCAGTTATTCCACCTTTGTTTACCTATCAGGATCTTCCGACAACCTTTTGAAAGTCAGCAGTCTTACCCTTTTATTTAGTCTATTTTCTGATACTTCCCCAGGTCCATTAGGAGTTAAATTTTAGTTTTGAATGATTTCAAATGTCCTTAGTTCTCTGTTCACTAAATAGTTGTTTGGGTTTCAGTTTTGGTTGTTGTTGTTGTTGTTGTTAGTATGTTGGTTTGTTTTTTAAATCTCATTATTCCTAAGGGGCATTTTTACATTTTAATTGGGACAATTGAGAAGGTATTCCTTTTACTTGCTTACCTTTCATCTTAGAAGGACTGTGGAGGGTTGACCTTGGCTGGATGCCAGGTGCCCACCAAGCCGCTCTACCAATCCCCTTCCCTGCTGGACAGGGCAGAGAAGATAAGATGGAAAACAATTTATATGTTGATATAATGCACTTTACTAAAGTGAAAGCAAAAGTGCACAAGCAAAATAAAAAAAACATTTTTATCCTCTACATCCCACTAGCAGTTGATGTTCAGCCACTTCCTGGGAAGCAGGGCTTCAGCACAGGTAGGGCTGCTCCAGAGGGCCAACACAAATAATGAATATACCCCACCCCACTCCTCCTCACTCCATTAGGTGTTATATCTGAGCTCATGTCATATTGTGTGGAATATCCCTTTGGTAAATTTGGGCCAGCTGGCCTAGTTGAGTCCCATCCCAAGATCTTGTCCACGTCAAGCCCCTTTGATGGGTGAAGGATGTTGAGAGACAGAGCTGATGCTGTGCCAGCACTGCCCAGTAGCAGCCAAAACACTGCTGTGTTATCAACATTTTTCAAGGTACCAATGCAAAGCACAGCACTGTGAGAGCTGCTAAGGGAAAATGAAGTCCATCTCAGCCAGACCAAAAACAAAGACTTATTTTGTCTTTTAGTTTGGGAAGGAAGTTGCTTGAGCACTGCCAGATTTCTAATTTATTCCCCAAACAATAGTGTTATTTGTGACTCATTTGGGGGGTTTTGGTTTTTCACATTTAAATCGCTTTTTACTTTGTTATCCAGTTGTAGCATCAGACAGCCTTGTTATATCGTAGGTAATTTCTTTTAGTATTCACATAGCAATGGAATCAGGAAGGGATTATGCAATGGTTTACATTTAGACGTATGGTATTTTTAACTACAAATTTCAAAAGAGCCTTATCTTAAATAGTTGAGAAACAATTAAAGTTTCCATCAGAGAAAGAACATGAATAAGTTAAAAGTAATGAGTTTCTATAAAACATATCCCAACAATCAGTGTTGTCTAAAAATTAAATCCTTTAGCATTCTTATAAAAATTGCTTAAACTAAGAATTATAGTATGTTGTAAAATGAGGGTTTATCATCAAAGAAAGACAAAAGCGGGAGAGAAAAGTCTGATAACTGACTTGGATTTACTGCCCAGCAATAACGCTTATTCCAAATGGCCTCCTTGAATCACTGTAAGTAATGGAATTTTCCCTGTTGTGTCTGTTGAGTAACTGTCATTTTGTTGGGTGGGTAAGATTAAACTTCTCTGCGAGGTTGACTGGTATCTTTAAAGGTGAATTATTTTCCTTGTCATGAACTTATTATTTGCTTGTCTTTTGACCAAAGTGGCAAATAGATTTTTAAGCTGTCATGTCGTTACCAAGCCTACTATGGTGGCTTGAACTTGGCCAGGTGACAGTTTCCCACCCAACCCCTCCCTCCTTTTCACTCGTCTCACAAGCCTCTGTCGGGAGAGACAAAAGATGAAAAGAGATTGCAGGTTAAAACATCTTCCTTCTGTCCCTCCTTCTTCCCAGGCTCAACTTCACTCCTTCATTCCCAACTCCTCTACTTTCTCCCTGTTCCAAGTAGTGCAGGATGATGAGGAATGATGGGTCACACACAGTCCATAGCTGTTCTTTTCTGCTGCTCCATCCTTTTTCTCTTCTTCAGTGTGGGCTTCTCCATGGGCCGCAGTCCTTCAGTGAAAACCTGCTCCAACATGGACCACAAATCATTTAGGAAATATCCACATGCTCCTGTGTAGAGTCCTCCATGAGGATTGGATGTCTTCTCCAGCATGGTCCTCCCATGGGTTGCAGAACAATACCTGCTCAATCATGGCCTCTTCAACAGGCTGCAGAGGATCCTCTGCTCTGTTTCTTCTCCTCTCCATTTAGCCTCCATATGTCAAGAAATTGGCAAAAACTGCCCAATCATACATCATGATATAATGTCACCATAATATCATGATATTCATGTCCTTTGAGCATTGTCTGTAGAACCATGTCTCTTTAAGTCAAGGAGGATGCAAGCAAGAGTTTAATAAGACAAATTCCCCGCAAATAAATTTTAATTGCTTTATTGAAAAGCATTTTTGCATCTCTAGCAAGATTTATTTCCTATAATAGTTTTGCAAAAACCTGCAAAGCAAGCAGCAGTTTCTTGCTGTAAATGAAAACAGAGGCAATGATACCAGATGGATGAGGAGACAAAGGGTCAAATTAACCATAAAAAGAACTGTCAGAAGAAATCTGATTAATTTTCAACTTGTTGGTAAATTAATAAGGCTCCTTCATTCAATTTTCAGCCAAGACAGTGGCTGCAAAACTGCAATACCATAGCCAGACAAACACTATCCATATGCATTTTACATCAGTATTTGAGCATTGTGACACCAAAGGCACAAAGATGTGCATGGTTTAATGTAGAAGGGATCCAGGTAAAAACAAATTAAGGAACAAAATAAACAGAAAAGACTGCAAAAAGGCAGAATATAATGCCAAATACATTACAAGGATATTCATACATGAAGCAACTATTAAAGACTAACAGCTGTGTAGATGCAGGGATGAGAACTAATAATTTGTGAAGGTTTTAATGAAAGAATTTGGTAATGTCTTTTTCTAAACCTCAGAACTGTTCTGTTTTTTCAGTATCTTAAGCGCCCCCATCATATCAGTCTCCAACTTCCTAAATTTCATCTATGTCTACATACATCTGCGCATGTAATAAACTTCATGGCATTTCTCCATCAGCATTTTTAAATTTTAAAAATTTTAAAATTTAAAATTTAAAATTTTAAAAATTAAAAATTTTAAAATTTTCACATCTAACAATTTCCAAAATGCCAAAAAATTATCTAGGCATCACTGCAAGAACTCATTACAATTCCACTGAGAAAGGAAAACCAACATTACTTCAGGAGTATCCCCTTAAACACACTTGCCAAGAGCATCTTTCATGCTAAACTAATCTACCAAGTCAACAAAGCCAGTAAAAGGAACTTAAGCAGAGGAAGTTTTTTCCTCTCTTTACCCTAACATGGTGCTATCACCTGACCTACCAAATCCTAGTTCCCCAGTGGCAGAGAAGCTTGAGATACCAAGTCTCCTCACTGTTCCTTCTCTACTGGGAGAAGCAATGCAGCTTGGAGAGAACAAAATTCGGACACACAGAACTGCACACAAAACCATCAGATGTGTAAAGTCTAAGGCATGAGGCAGGCAATAGGAAATCTGGGAGGGATGGTGTGGTAAAGGCATGATCATCAGCATTAGTTTGCTCAGATCTCTCTGGGGCTACTGAAAAACTCACGTTTATAGGACTCCCTGAGAAGTCTTCAAGAGCTGGTATTGACACAAAATTCCTCAGTCCATTCAGTTTCTTTAATCACATGGGCAGTTTCTGATGATGATGGAGATTGTCTGCATCCCATGTAGGGAGTTAGGGTTCAGTCTCCAGTGATCAAAAAGTCTGTGCATTTGGATTCTGTAGAAAACACTCCCCAGAAAACATGTACAGTGTACTCTTAATGTCTCCTCAATACAATCACCCCTTTCTGAGGGAAAAAAAAGCAAATCAAACAACAGAATAAGCATCTTACAAATACAACAAGTTTTGGTGTATGGCTAGACAAGAATCCTGATATATCCTGGATCTTGAGATTTATCCATAGAATGTGTATCAGCTATGCATCACTCCAGAAAGCAATCACAGGAGGGGGAGGCTGCATCTTTTCTTTACTATTATCCCCAAACCTGATGCATAGGTGACTTGGTTAATCTGTGTGTAGAGTAGTACTCAGGAGGGAAAAAATAGCAGTATAAGAATATACTTCTACAGTATATAACATGTTATGTAGAGTAACTTTCATGTAAGAAAATTCTGTTACTTTAATTTTTCTTTTGAAATACCTTATGTTTTGATTTGCTGTTCATTTAAGTGACTGAAAATTTCTTCTGAGAGCAGATTTAATAGAAAATGAAAAAACAAAGTGTAGGGAAAAAAAAAAAGGGAAAGAGAGCTAATGAATATGATGTTTAGTATGCTGTCAGCCATTTAAGGCTTATGCTGCCACAACTCCAGTTAGCTGAGCACAGCAGTAGTTATGAGGAGTAATGAGTTTGCCAGACATTTTCAAATTCCTCTCCTGCTGTGTCCTGTCAGTTGAAAAAGAGGGAGACAGTGATGGCCAACAATTTAAACGTAATGGATTGACCATAACTGGCACGTAAAGAACAATAAAACAAAGACCAAATGGCAGGATTGGATCAGCTAGCTTGTAAGCTCCCTGAATATGACCAGCAATGTTACATTTTATGTTTTGTTTGAAAAAAAAATGCGGCTATAGATTCAGTAGCCAGAAAGTATTTAATTAGAAAGAACCATATTCTATTGGAAAAACAAGATTATTTATAACATAATAATGAATATTGAAAATGGCTACATAATTTTTAATCTTTTTCTGCCCAATTTAAAGTAGGGAGGTGTTTCTTGATAATTTTGAGTAATAGATAAGAAAAAGATGCATGCCAAACATATTTTTCCACTTCTAGTAATGTGTATGTGAAAGACCAGAGATTCCTTTCCTTCTACATTTCTCCTCAGAAAAACTGAAGTCTGGATTTTTAAAAAACAAAGCAAATCTTCATAGCTGTCACCATGATGCACAGTTAGAATATTCATTATTTTCTGTTAGAAGAGGGATTGGACATCAGATTTTCCATCAGATATTACAAAAGAATATGCTTCTGCCAAGTTATTTAGATCAGATCTGTATGAACAATTTATCCTGCTAGAACTTTATTTCCAAAATAACACTTTAGTATTGATAAGAAAGAAGAAACAAAAAAGAAAGAAAAAGTCTTAAACTCACAAGAAATGGCTTTTCAGTTCTACTATTTAGCTGGAGCAAGTCAGTCTGGAGAGGGCTGTGAATCTGTTCCCTCTTCTGGTATAAACCAGGAAACTCATCAAAGGAGGGGGTTTCCATTTCTCCTGCTAAGGAACCCGAACCTTAGTTCAAGGGGCTGAGCTACTCACCCCATGATTTTGCTATAGACAGCAGAGAAAAAGGAAGGCACTCCTAGACAATTATTTATCTCCCTAACATGATGGATCAGATTAATTGTATCTATTTTTTTTTATATTTGCTATGAATGGAGTCTCAAGTGTTTAATTCTTAATTAAATACCTAGGTTTTAGACACCCGAAATTTGTGTACATCTTTTTTTGCCACCAACATAGCTTATTCGGTTATTTTTCTATAAATATTTTATTTCACTACTTATGAAATAAAAAAAGGCAAAGCTCTTTTCCCTAAAACCAATTCTTCATGATTCCAACAGTCCCTATTTTCAAAGGGCAGAACCTTCAGATTAAATATATAAAATTTGTATCATGTGGTATCAATTAAGTTATGCAAGGCAAATAAAGGTAATATTGATCATGCCTGATAATGCATGTTTGTTGTACCTGTGACACAACAAATAACAACCATTTATTTTTTTGCAGACCACAGCAGTGACTTGTTGCAGGGCACATTTGGACAACTGTGAGTTCACAGCATTATGAGCTGATCTGTGAGCCCCCAACCCCTGAATCTGTAATTCAGCCACTTCGGAGTTCATCAGAATACTGCTACTACTTCATAGATCATTAGCTTGATGGAATAGTTATCTTAAATGCCTCACTAATTTCCTTTTATTTTAAATATTTAAAAAATTATGGGGTAGATTTATTTCAAACTAAGAAAACAAGGACTGGGCATGCTAAACTCAGAGTTTCATGTGCTTTGTCTCCATCAAGCATCCTGACTATAGAAGAGTTATGCAAAGAAGCCTCTGGACTACCTGGATAATGTATGAAGCTCCGCTAGATTTACCTAAGGAAGGTAGTGCTGGATCACAGGATTCAAATGTCTGTGTCCAAAAGAAGCAGAGAAACACAGAGTCAACATAATGACTAAAATCTTCCCTTCCACATCCATTGGATGCAGCTGTATTCCCACTTTTGTTGTACACAGGGAAAACACGGTTTTGTCACATTACTTGGCAGACACACAGCTTGGTGTCACATCACAAACCTGGGAGAGCTCGTGCTGAGCACGGAGCAGTGCAGGTGCTGCTCACATGTGCAGGAAGAAAGAAGCTGCAGTTGTGTACTGACCACATGTAAGCTCCCACTGCTACTGCACCAAGCAAACGCTGGCATCCCACTTCCCGAAATAATTCCCTGCCTGCTTAACACACTAAGCACCACAGAAGGACTGCAGCTTTTACAACTAGATAAGGAGAGCAGCTTACAGCAAGAATGGCAATAGGCTTAGGCACCGTAATCCACAGCCATGGCTGTAGCCTTGACAGAGTTTTTTGAACTGCATATAAACCTATCCTGCTCTCACAGAGTGTTCTTGCTATTCAAAACCATTTCAAAAAGTGCTTTTACATGTAGCTCTGTCACCTGCTGTAATGGCTGAACTGTATCATCTTTTCTGCTACATGATTATTTTTCATCCAGGATTCCTGGTATAGTTCCTGCTCCTTGAATGGACAACACAGGAGTTTAGGCAGGGAACTTACAAGGGAAAAATAGAAAAAAATAACCCTCTTCAAACATAAAAAGGAAAATTCCTGTTGAAATTTCTCCCAGCTTTTATATTTGGCAATATTTTTATGGGGAAAATAATGAATTTTTAAATAATAATACTATAAAACACAATAGGGGGAAATAGACATAACAATTATTCACAAAGATATTTCAAATCATTTTTTCATACAAAGGCAATTCTCTATTTCACAGACTCATTTTATCACTCAGAGAATAGTATCTCTTATTAAACAAGGGAATCCAGGTTATTTGCAGCAAACAGATTCCAGGGTGTTTCCAGCAGCTGTAGAGTGACCTGTAAATTTTGTACTTAAGCCCAACTGAGTCCTTGAAGAAATAATTTTCTCTATTTGGAACCATAAGAATGAAACGCTGAGTGTTAGAAGGAGACGTGACCTTAATGCTCCAGTTTTTGAAAGCAAGTATTTATGGGGTTAATCAAACTTGCAATTAGTTAAGAATTTTGCAGTTAAATGAATGCAATGTCCACACCACATAGATGTCAGTAGTACAATAAACTCATATTGTCTGACTTAGCTGACAGGAGCTGGTTTATTCTAGGCTGGGGACTCAGATCCTGTTCTGACATTGATCCTAATCATGTTTTGAAAGCAGTAAAGCTTTGGGATGCTGTTGTTTTCCACAACTGCCAGTGTAGGGCTGATGTTTTATTCTTAAAACTGAATAGGAAAGCAGCATGCTTTATGTTCTTAGGGTCTTCAGAGGGGTCTGACTTTTACTCTGGTCTTGCCTATATTCTGGTACGTAACAGGATGCCACTCACTTGTCTGTGTTGCCATAGTCTGCCTAGATTCTAGCATCCTCAGGGAAATTCTTCTAAGTATAAATGCACAAATTAACTCCAAATTGCTATGCCTTGGGTGAGAGGATAAATCTTAGAGCATATTGACTGCATAGTTAGTCATCTCACCACAGACACCTAATCTGAATCTTTATTCAGTTTTACCCATGAGAATTCTTTGCTGTGGTACTGAAATGTCTCCACACAATAAAAAGCGTTTATTAAAAATCTGTCTGAAATTCAATAGTAATAATTTTGTTGTCTGAGCCAGGTTATCATCTTCCACTTTAAAGCAGAGATAAAGGCAGATTTCTGAAAGATGTACATCACTTTCACAAGATACAAGACAGTATCAAAGTTCAGAAAAAGGGAACTATCCATGCCAAGCAGGAGACATAGGAGTCAATTTCTTCCTTTGTCACTAGCTCTGTTTATGTCCTTAGACATAACAAACAGATTTTTTATTTTTCTTTGTTGGTCTTTCTTCAAGGATTAATAATATCTCCCTATCTCACAATATTGGCTGATAATCCACACAAAACTTTGGAGCATTTGGATACAAGGCTACCAGTAGTGGTCTACAAAAGGGCATTCAATAGGGACTCGACACCAGGCTCCTGTTATGGGCTTCTCTTCGAAGCCTTCACTCATCGCTTTTCATTTCCATCAGCCCAATCCCCACCCTGCACAGCTGTACAAAGTGCAGCCACCCAACGATCATCAAGAACAGCTTCTACACTTCAGTTCATGCAACCACTAGACTAGTGTTTAAACCTTTTTATTTTTTTTCCTCAAATTTCTCTTATATGTTTTCATTTCTTTTCTTTGTTGTTCCTCCTCACACCTTTCTTTCCCATTTTTGTTGCTGAATCACACTGAGTTACCTCCTGTAACAAAGGTTTCTCAGTCCTTTCCTCATTGGCAAAACCCTCCCAAGAGGATGACTTTTTAGCATTTCAACATCTCATGTTATTGCTGTGATCTTTTCCTCTAAGAGCTGCCGGACAGAAATGATTCAGGTTCAGTTTTCCAAATGAGATGACTAATGAGAGTAGACAATGGATGTGCAGATGGACCTGTTTGTCTCATTCTACCCCATGAATGTGCAGATATCTCGCCATTTAGATGACTGGCATTTTGGGGGGGTTGCAGAAGTTATTTATAATATTTTTACACATTCAAACTAGAAAATAATCCTCCTATTTTCAAAACCATTATCTCTTACAGATTACATAGCCTTGAAGTCATATTAAATCCTAGTGTTGGATATAAAGACTTTTTCTAATTAATTCAATTTGGTTATGCAGATTTGGTTCTGCCTACATAATTTTTTCATACAGCATTTTTAATATTTCCTATTTTACAAAGAGATTAGACTTCAGAAATTAAAATAAAAATGTATGTGAAAAATAGGATGACATTGGTATGCCTTTAACCCTAGCATCTACTTCTTCTGTAAGATAATGGCTGCTGAGCAGACTAAAGTTCTTAAGTTGAAATGTGACTGCATAAATCATGCAAAACAATTCAAAGTTTCTAGGCATCAAGAGGCTTGCAGACTTGAGGTGTGATTGAAGAGTAATAATGTGCGTTTGTCAGTGAGTTAGCCTGGATCTGAAAAATAGACTAGCTGATTGAAGGACTTGACCTAATGATCTCATTCTTCCATCTCTACTCTGTCCTTGTTTCCAGTCCACTCTAGGTTTTTGTTCCCCATTTCGTAATAGACGAAATTTTTCCCTCTGTTCCACTTATGTAAATGAATTTCACTGAGTCTGTTAGTTTTGGTGAGATGACTCTTTATGGTACCTTTACTATTTTCAGCTGATCTTACAGACCTAGCAATAACAATAACTTTAGCACAGAAATTACACACTTTTTTCCCAGAAAATTCCACATTACTTAGATACAAATCTATGTTACTAGAATAATAGCACTTTAAGAAAATATAGGCAAGATTAAAAAAAAAGTTTGCAGAAATACCAAGAAGCATGAAAAAAATATACCTACTTAAATATGACTATTTAGATTTACCTTGATTACATTTGTGTTTGTTTTGCACGGCCTGGTTTTTGGTAGCAGGTTGGGCCACAGAGGTGGCTTCTGTGAGAAGCTGCTGGAAGCTTCCACCATGTCGGCAGAGTCAGTCCCTGATGGCTCTGAAGATGGACATGCTGCTGGCCAAAACTGGGCCAATTACAGATGGTAATGCCTCTGGGATAACATGTCTAAGAAATTAAAACAAGGAACCCTTCATTATATTTTCTCCGCTGTCTACTTGCAGTGGAGAGTAGGTGAGAGGCTTTCATGGGTGCCTGGATTTGGCCAGTCTCAAACCACGACAACATCATTTGGTATAAAGTTTTGTGTGCTCTATATTCTTAAATCATTCCCCATCTAGAAAAGATTATTATGGGTTTACCAGTACTTTTCCCAGACCATACCAATTATTTCACAAAAAATGTCATTATGTAAAATCTGTGCTAAAGGACTACCTGAGCTTTTTGGGGTTTTTTATGACTTACACCAGATTGTATTCACCTTGTTACAACACAGAAAAACCCTGCCAAGCTTGATACCGGAAATAAACTGTTTTCTTAATTTCGCACAAAATTCTGTATATTTCCAATGGAGGAAAACAATATTTATCATTCTAATAAACACTGGAAATAAAAGGTAGTTTAAGGCAGCAAAAATGCAATTTGAATTTCTTACACCTTTCATAAGTTACCTTATCCATAGTTGTCATCTTTGTCATCAGAGCAGAAGAATATTCAAATTTTAATAAAATTTAAGTGAATGGCAGTACAATAGTGAATGGCAGTTCACTGGTGATTTCAGATTTCAGTATTCTTGAAGAAAAATGCAGGTTTAATTTTGAATGGTTAACAGGGAAATTAATGAAGATGTATGATTTAATTTAGATATAACTGAAAATGGCTGCTGTTAGATGCTTTCCAAAAAAGCATTCCTTCTAAGCTGCCCTAGCACAGAAAATAAAGACATCACTTTAAGATATCTTTCTATTATCTTTATTATCAATCATTTACCACGTGCTTTGCTGTTTAAAAATAAGAAAAAAAAATCACAGAACTAGACTTGCTAAAGATAATGCTGCTTGAAATTAATTGAATAGCTTTTCTTTATGTTATCATTTTCAGAGTGCAATGAACAACAGATTTGTTTCAATATGTATTCATAAAGCAGGGCTGCATGTTTGTAAATGCTATTTCTCTGTCTTATGCCAATATTACATCTGTGCTACTTCCCACACAAGAAGGCATCCATAAGGGGGGAAAAAAAGACTTTTAGTTCGCTTATTTTTATAGCTGATTTATTGTTTCTAGGGATTTAATCAAAGTTTCCCCTCAGAAGTCTAATTTTTGAAACCAATTTACATCTTACCAGCTATTCTAAAATGCAACTAATAATCAGAAGACTCATTTTTATGTTTAATTCTTTAGCTGAGAGGGGGATTTTTAAAGAGAAATTCATCCAGTATGAAAAGGTTTGCAAAAGTTTTGCACTCATTTATGCACTCCATTCAGGCTATATCTAAAATTCTCAGTGCTGCTTGCTCAGGAGACTTTAACCCAATTAAAAAGCCCCTGACAAAATAGGCTACTGCATTTCAGGCTCAGTTAGCCTCCAGAGAAAACATCAGGGATAGGGACATGACAACATGGTCAATTAACATGACTTCAGATATTTTAGCCTAGCCCTGCAATGCCATTAACTAAAATCAAGTGAACTAATACAATTAAACAGAAGAGCCTCTTTATCCATTCAAATATACTCCAAAGACTAACAAAGATGACCCAATGCCTGCCAGATTTTTTCAGGGAAGACACAGTTAAAGTTTCATCTAGAGCACCACTGCAACCTTACATACAGTCATGTATTCAAGTCAAACTAGAAGTCAGCCACAAATTTTGCACTTATCCTCTGTTTCTCTTGCACAGACACCATTCAAATGCCTTTTAGGAGCAGTGAAGCATCATCCCTGACCTTTTTTCTGTCTGTGATCCATCTACACTGCACACTCAACGGGCTAGCACTGGTACAGAACCTGCACAGCTTGGTTTGTGTTTCCTCTGCTTGCTATAATGACTCCTTCCAGGAAGGGCTTACTTGGAGTTTTTTTCCAACATTTACTTTGTCCATTGTCGTAGTTTGATGGTAGGACTATTCATCTCTTTTGATCAAATGTACATTTTCAGCTTTCTGATAAAGGATGACATTGATATGCAAACCAAAAATATTGTCACTCACTTTGGAAGTGTCTTTGAACATTATTGGTCATTCTACAAAAATTTCATTGAGATATAAAAGCAAAAGTGGAATATTATTTTTAAATGTATTGACAGAACAAAGATAAAAAACTAATTTAATGTATCTTGAGTGTAAAAGTCTCATAAATTGTATAGACCATAAAGAATAAATCCTAGAAAATTTCAAATACAAGAATAGAGACAAAACAAAGAATTGCATTGAGCTGTGACTTGATAGGGGTATACTGATAATGTTAAAAATAAAATTGTCCAATTTAACAGATGGCTAAAATAATGCAGATGGAAAGAGAGACAAATGCAAATACTTTCACAACACTACATAAATTTTCTTACTTATATTGGATGTTAACACTCAGAACCTTTGCACGGCTTCACTTAGAACTCTCATGGAAAAACTTGTAGCTGCGCAGTGCATGTCAGAAATACCTTTCTCACAGCTGCAGTCTGGAGCCTCTGGATCAACATGTGTCACTTTTACCTGCACCACTTTGTTTACATTCTGACTTGGAATGAAGCTTCTAGTCAGGGACATAAAACAAAGCAAAACTTCCATGTGATTTGTAACTCCAAGCTCTGTGCATGTCAGTGTGACAAGTCAGGAAACTATTACACATTTTTATCCCTATCCTTTCATTTTTTTCTTCTCCCTGCTTTGTTTATTGCATTGATTGTGACCCATTTTCAATTTGATCCTGACCTCTTCAAGGGAGAGATTTTTTCCCTCTGGGTATTTTGCACAGTAAATTTTTAAATTTTTTTAATTTGTTACAAATAATATTTGAAAGAACTATTAATTGGTTTCAATAATCAGTTTTATTTCTTTTGTTATCGAATCAGAAAAAAACCCATATTTGCTGAATAATCACGTTAAATTAGAATCTAAAAATATTTGGAATGCAATTTGACCAGCTTAAGTATTCTGAAATTTGTCTCAAAATTCTCCTGGAGTAGTCTCATAGACAACCTGTAGTAAATACTGTCTGTTGTAGCTAAGATTTTTTTTTCCACCATGGAGACAGTACGATTTTACAGATCTGTAATGGCTTTCTACCATTCAGGTATGGATTACACCCCTTTCCTTTAAAGATCCTTTTGTTTCTGGATGGTAATCATTGCTCTAAGTCATGATATTCTGTAATTTCATGGTTTTCATAACCATGAGAAACAATAAAACAATAGCACTCCATTCTCACCATTCTAAATTTCTCCCTCAAGTCCCCTTTTAATTTAAAAAATATTAAGATAAATATTTATTTTAGCAGTATTTTACCTTCCAGCATTGAAAGGGAATATGAACAACACAGGAATCAGACAACACAGACTCAACAAAAACTGATTTTTCAGTGAAATAATATAAAAAATACATTGTCTGTGGAGATTTGTGCAAGATTGTCATGGCTATTCACAAAAATGTAGCTTACTGTCACAGAAGGAGCTGGGTTTGCTCAGCCTGGAGAAGAGATAACTCCACAGGGAACATGAATGCCAGAACCTACAAGGAGGGCATCAAGAATCATTCTTCACAGAGGTACATGGTGGGAGGGTGACATGGACATAAGTTGAAATAACAGAGGTTCAGACTAAATGTAAGGAAAAGGAAATTTTACCATAAAAGGAACTTGAATGAACCAGTTTACCCAGAGAGTTCAGATAGTCTCTGTCCTTGTAGATTTTGAAGACTGGATAAAGCCATGAGTATCTTGTGCTGAACTCATAGTTAGTCATGAACAGAGGACTCATTCTGTTCTGAATTTTCCAATGATCTTTTAATCCTATCTCTAACAGAAATGTGGAACATGATGAGTTATTTGTGGGGTTGCATTGCACATAGAATTGTACGGAGGTACATTGAATTGTATGGAGATACACAGCATTCTTCTTTTTATCCACGGAGAACCATTACTGTAGGTATATAAGCAGAAGAATCCAGCTGATGTAGTGGTTTGCACAATACTTAATACTGTAGGGGACCAGGCTGGGGGAGTTTAAGTGCTCCAGTAGCACAGATCACAAATAATGATATTAAGCATACAGTACCAGGTATTTAAGCATTATGACTTACTTGCAATAAGACAGGTCATTCATTAATTTTAAATATACTAGTAATCAAAAGTGTACCACTGTTTATTTCTGTATGATCTTATATACCTACACATATATATCATATATAGCACACAGCATATTATAAAAAATAAAATAATTGAAGTAACTACATATAACCCACAATATAGTCACAGGAATATCAACATACACATGGAAGCTAGAACTGCTTATAAATATAAATTTCAACCTTGACTTCACTAGAGAGAATTAACATAAACAGCATTTGCAGAAAGTGTCAGCACTGTTGAAAGCAATTTCATAAACCCAGTTATCATTTCTTTTCAGGCTGCAGAGGAAAACCTCTTCACCATCTTCCTCACATGCACTTATCCAGGTTGCCTTGGTTTAGTGAAAAAAAAAAAGGAATCACCCCTTCTCTGTGAGTGTGTGTGAACAATTTCTGTAGGTATCTATGGGTGCAGATACAGAAATAATAACTGGAAAAGAGCAGGAGAGAAGAGATTAAAAGGACATGTTGAGACATAGCCTGTGACAGTCTCCAAGGAACTGGTATGCTCCAGGGACCAGATATCCTACTGAATCTATAAGAAATGATAATCTGAGAAAGCCAAGAGATGGACAAATCTCTGCGAGGGCAGTAGCACACAGGGGGATCAGCAACAGACTTGTGTACCTTGGACCACTTCCAGGGAGGTGATGACTGCAAAGACTAGAGGACTGTGCACATACCTCATAAAAGAAGGGACCTTGTGAGGCGCTTTCCAAACACCTCACTAGAAACCATTGGTCTGGCAGATTGCAAACATTTAAAATATCTGGAATCTGGGATTCCAGCGTACTACCTTGCAGAAAATGCAGTAGGAAGCTAAAATTATTCTACTTATCTCAAATAAAGGCAGCAGTGAGGTTTAAGTATCTTGAATCCACTGTGCTTGGTAATGCCTAAGAACATATTTTAAGAAATGTTACTTTTGTTCCAGATTCCTTCATAGGTTTATTAAGTCTAATGGCACCCACAAAAAAGGAAAACATTCTTCAATACCTTGATATTTAATGCGCAATTTTTTCTTGCCCTGGATGTCTTATTTTACTTACTGTTCCCATAAACAGGAGCTGACCTCTCCTGTCAGTTAGAGACAAGTTATAACTTTTAAGTGCCAAGATAGGCACTTAAAGAATTGCTGTTTTGCTTTACTCAGATTTTATATTGCTTCTGTGATTTGTAATGTACTGCGATTTCATTTGCAGTCTATACTGTCTTTCTAGGGAGATCAATTAAAGATAACAAGACAATTTCTTGATTATATTCAGGGAGTCAATTTTAATATTACTTGCAAGAGGGGATTGTAATCTTATCAAGGATGTAATCTCTCCAGTTTTGCTTTTGCTTACTGGGAGGTTTGAGCATAGTAATTCAAACAAATATGATATGGAATATAAGCAAAGTCCAACTTAACAGTGTTCCATCGCATAAGTTAAATAAATAACAGTGTAATGAAGAGAAATCAAAGCTAAAAGAAAGCTGCTCAGAAATACAGGGACATCTCTGATGGCATACTCTAAGAGGCAGTGAATCTCAAAGCCAGTGAAGAGTGTGAGGGAAGTATCAAATTAATACCATTTTCAGAGAAAAATACAACCTCTTACTGTATTCAGAATGACTTTAGATCATCTTTATATTTAAAAGATAGCATAGCATCCTTAGAAGAGACCAATGAGGTAGCTTGACTGCACTAACTGCTGCCTTCAGTGAATATGGAAATGTCAGATACTTCCTTTTGATACAGGATTTCATGAATTGTTAGTAATAGAACACTGGTTATGAGCTGGGTGTGAGATCTTGTCTTATTGAAAATCAGGACCGATATCAGAATGCATCATTTTAGAGATCTGACTTGAGACTTTTGTAAACAAACGTTTGAGATACATAAATTATATTGCTATCCAGCTTTCATTTTGCATACATACCTGAAGCACTGGAAATCCAAAGTGTTTGCTATTGAACAGATGTAGAGTTTTTGGATCTGTTGAAATTAGTCAAATACTTTTGCAAACTAACATATTGGTGTGAATAGGATCCAAATAATAATTCAACAACTTTCAAAATACTTTGCTAATCATTTGCTCATAGGTCTAGGTAAAGAGGCCTGAGAGAAAGGATGGAGTCATTTCGTGTATTCTGGAGGCCTTATCCATACATGGCCGACCCCAGTTAAATTGATGGAACTACCCTGACATATAAAGGTGCACCAGAGTGTAGTACTGCCTCTGGTTCAACACAGCATTTGATTTCTGCTTGTTCCTCACTGTGCAAGACCTAGTTCAGATTATTTGGAATACAAAAATAAATTTATGCACAACTATATTTAATTATTTGGGTTTGGAAGATTAGGCAAGAATTAAAAAACATAGCATTTTGTGTTGCTTTCATTACAGTTTTTAAGAACGTGACTGATCTTAAACCAAAGAAGGCTAAGTGTCCTGAGCTTCATTAGGAGGTGTATTGCCTCATGCAGATCAAGAAATGCAATCCTTCCCCTCTTGATACACATTAGCATGTGGCCAGAGTCTTATAAACTAGGTGCTAATGTATCAATCTCTGAGGGTCCAGCCTTTGCAGAGAGGTGGCTAAAATTAATTAGTAAGACTGCTCCTCAGAGGTGTTTTGTAAAGCAAAAGGTTTAATAAATAAAAATATCAAAACAACAAATGTTACAGAAAACAAATGATAAGCCATGCACAGATGTCTGAGAAACCTCTGGCACCTTGCTAAAAAACACTCCAAAAAGCCCTTTTTACTTCCTTAGTGCTCCTTCCCAAATAATGAATGGTCTAGGAGGGAACAATTCGGCTTGCAGCAAATAGAGAGAGATACAGGGTTTGAAGAAGGGTGACAAGGTCTAATAGATGCTTATTTCTTGGCCCTGAGCCAACTACTGCCAGGAGGGTATGGAAGTTTCTGCCTTCTTTGCCTTATAAGAAAGGTAAGGGGTGAGTCTTAAACTTTTCCCTATATGGAAAACACTTTCTGGGTGTGGGAAATGCATCCCTACACCCTCTGTTCAGCACTGGTGAGGCCATTCCTGGACTACTGGATCCAGTTCTGGTTTCCCCAGAACAAAAAGACATGCTGGAGACAATCCACTGAAGGGCCACAGAGAAGATTTAGGGTCTAGGACATCGTTCATAGGAATGGAGCTCTATTGAGCCTGAGTAGGGGGATGACCCCATCAAACTGCATGAATATCTGAATGGAGCAGTAGAGAACATGAGGACAGGCTATTTTTAGTGGTGATCTCTGATAGAACAGGAGTCAGAGGACACTGAATGTTTCGTCTGAACTGTGAGGGCAATGGAGTACTGGCACAGGTTGCACACTCCACATCCTTGGAGATATTTAAAAGCCATCCAGGCCTGGTCCTAGAGTACTTGTTCTAGGTGACCCTGCTTGAAAAGGGTTAGACAAGATGACTTTGAGAGGTCTCTTTCAATCTCAATGATTTGGTGAATCTGATTCTGTGGTCCTTGTATGTCACATTCCTTTTGGAAAATATCAGAAATGTTGTCTTTGGTTTGCTCCCACAGGAGTGGAGACTAGAGCTATGTGGATGTGGCTGAATTGCTATTCTATGCCACCCACTGCATTGCTCAGGGCATAGCTTTGAGTGAATTAAAAAACAATCTCAGGACAGAAGTGCGTTGTTTTGTTCCATTTCTTTCTTTCTGGAAGCTGCCGGGACTGCAGCACTGAGGACTCTGCACCTCTCCTGCTGCTGCCCTTCCTGTCCCTCGGAGAAAGCAGCTCCAGGCAGCCAACACATCTGATCCATGGCACACCTCCAAAAATTAACAAACTCAGCCAAGACTTGGCTGTGAAGTGGCAGTGAGGTGAGCCTGAGCTGACCCCCAGCCCAGCAGAGCCAAGCAGACAGGTCCAAAGCAGCAGCACCGCACAGACTTAAATCAGTGGAGTGGAGCACTCCGGAGGCAGGCACTGCAGTGCTTGTGTGGATGATCCAGATTTTGGGGGGGTTTCCATCATCATTTTTCACTGTGTTGGGCATGGAGATGGGGAACACCATCCATGGAGAGCCACAGTCAACTTGTCTTTGTCTTGGCAGCCAAGTGGAATTGAGATGGTGAACATATTTTGGATGTAAAGCACCTTTTTTTTTGTATACTTGTGCTATTAATACTGTTGCTGTTACTGTGTGTTTCTTATTCCATTGCTAATTGTTTTCAGTAAATTATTATCTCAACCCATAGTTTCTGCCCTCTGTCTCTCTCTCTCACCAGAAGGGGACTGAGAGAAGGGGAGCAGCTTATTTGGAGTTTAGCTCCCAGCTGTTTTTTTTAACCACCACAAGTATATAAAGGTTTTCAAGACCAGTTTTGGCAAATAGGGGTTTGTAAAATCAGGAGAGTGGGAGGAATGAAAAAACAGGAGACACGAGGAAATGAGCTCACAGTTCAGCACTACCATCCTTCCATGGCCTGCAACCCCCAAATTCAGCTAGATCCCTCTACACAGGTGCAACCTGACTTCTTAGGACTTCATGACTACAAGGCTGCATGGTCTGCCTTCACTGAGTACCACTTTTATGAGCTGGGCCAACCTGAAAGTTTAGGCCACAGGGAGCTTAACATATATCTGAAAAGACATCCACAGGGCCAGCTGGGGGCATGTGCATCTGTGTCAGCACAATTTTTTATGAAAGTTTTTGGGCCCCATTTTTAGAAGTATTTAGGGGTCATTTAGCTGATCAAACTCCCGGTTTGATCTGGTGCTTACCAGCTTTGAAGGAGCTGCTGTGTAGGTATCCAGGATCCACCACAGTGGAGAATAAGAGAAGAAATTAGAAGGACTGAGGAATTGGATTTAATAGCACCAAGACTGATAACATGTCCCACTGTGCATCTCACATGAAATTAGGCTTCTCAGTCTCTCTTCCCATTCATGGTTCCTCTTTCAGACACAGCTGGTGTCACTTGACTGTTTATGCAGATGTTCCAGCTGTTAAGGACTTTAATCTCGCCCTTCTGCTACAAGGTTTACTGGATAGAAAGCGTTAGGCACTTCATCTGAATTATATATCATTCACAAACCAGATGATCCCAGCTTCTGTAATAGTCCATCTTCAAGGCCTCAAGGCTGGAGCTAGTGCTGCAAGCAGCTAATCAGTAGCGAAAGTTGCAGCAGTGCTTTGGATGTTGTGAAGCTGCCAGTTGCAAGAGACTATACACGTAACTGAATTGGACACCTGGGAGGTTGGGCTGTAGTTATAGCTGTGAAAACAGCAGCCGTGCCAATACCATGAATCTAAGCACCAATCTGTTGTTTTGGGAGCCTGAATTATTTTGAAAGACCTAGCAAATGACTGTCAAGGAGACAGAGCTACAGCTATAACTTGTGATGGGATGTTTCACAGGTACTTTCTTAGGTCCTGAGGTAGTCACATCAGTCCAGGTCCACTCCAATATATGTGTTTACTTTCTCAAAATGGGATGGTTGCTTGGACTAAGAACGCTGCAGAGACTGGTACAGTTAGTGACTGGGAGAAAATCCAATTAGGAAAGAGCTACCTTTTCTGCTCACAGTACAGGGTGGATATCCCACAACTCCAACACCTCTCTGGGACTTATGAAAACTGGAGTTCAGGTTCCCAAGTGTTTTTATACTGGCATTTCACATCTCTATCTGAATTTCTAGAGCAAAAATAATTACTATTCCATCAGTGAGGAATAGAAGGCAATGGTGAATTTAAATATGGTACATTCAGGGTTTATGTTCCCATGAAACATCTGTCTCATGAATATAAGTCTCTCACTTTGCCAAGCAAAGACAGAAAGTCTTACTTAAAGCAACACTGTTGAAAAAACAGCTTTCGCATAACATAAAGTGTTGACCATATACCTTCTAATACTTGTTTGTGTTCCTTCTAGTTTTAGTAAAGCTAATTTTATAGTTGTAGCAGTATTTAATGAAAAAACAATACAAAAATTTTCTAACACACAACAAAAAGAGTTCTGCCTACCTGCTCACCCATTCCATCTGATGTATTTTAAACTAGCTTTGAGATAACATTTAATGTTCTAAATATATTTAGCAATGTTAAATACAAATTACAAGTAAGCAGGGCTAGTTACGAAGCATAAGGCTTACTGACACTTTTTTCCTTCATAAAATGAGACTTGTAATTCAATTATGTACTCATAGGGGGAGAAAATGGTGCATGTTCCAGCCAGCAGCTCTCATTGTCCACATGTGCATTCTCAGATCAAACAGATCTAATAATTCCTTGTTAAAGTCATCATTTCCCATTAGATAAGCAACTGTGGCTGGTAAAAGGTAATGGTTACAGTGTGTTACACAATTAACACAGTGTGAAATGAACTGAAATATGTTTTCTAAAGAAGATTTTCAATGGAAATTGAGTATTCAGACTGTATATATCAAAAATACATACCCAAATGTGGATTGTACTGAATATTTTTACAGAACTGACAGTGTGCTCAGTCACAACAGCTTTTATACTATAAATAAAATTAGTATGCTGTCAAAAGCATAGGAAACATTCTTTAGGGCTATGAAAGACAACCTGCGCTAGAAGAAAATCACTTCAAGTTGTCTGGAAGTACATAAATGATGGAAATATTTTCAGGCTTTGTAATGGTTTCTGCCACAAAATGTACTAAAAATTCAGTTAATCAGAAGGACTGCAATGGATAATAGGCAGCAAGTTTAGTGTAAGTAGAGTGAATTCAGAAAAGAAAATTATATGGGTCTGGTGATTTAAAGAAAAAGAAACCAGCAAACTCATAAGTGAGCATTTTACAGTTTTGTCTACATGATATGTTTCTAGTCAGTGAACCACAATATCCAGCAGTTCTGAATTTCAGAAGTTGCTTATCAATTCATGCATTTTCTGCCTATCTGTAAAGAGAGCAGGTTTTGTAGCAGATATCTCATCTGAATTTTAAAAAATAAAAATCCATACGTCCTTTCATGTTGTAAAGCATTTTTACTACCTGTAGGCTAAATGCAGTTGTGTGGAATTTAGCACAATGAAACCATTTTATATGTCACACTGCTGCAATTGGATAAAAGGTGCTCCAGGAGATAATGATGTGAAATTTGTTCTTCAAATGCATAAATCATTATGCAAAAAAACTGGCTGAGACTCTAGAGCCATTTAGATAGGTCTGTATGTGACTGTGTCCCTGCTAACAATTCTTGCTTCTCAAATGGATTTATTGGTATAAGGCAGTCTGACCATGATAGAGCACTGGGAAGGTTAATGCACAAGTGGCTGCCTCTGACCATTTAGACAATTCCTGAGGTACTGTTGTGCTCAACAGAGCAAATACCTCTCAGGTGGCCCTTAGGAATCTTGGGTGTCAAGAATCCCCACCTCGGAATTATAAAATCACAAAATGGCTTGGGCTAGAATAGAATCATAGAATCATAGAATCATAGAATCAATCATAGAATCATAGAATCATAGAATCATAGAATCATAGAATCATAGAATCATAGAATCATAGAATCATAAAATATGCTGAGGTGGAAGAGATCTGTCGGGATCAACTCCTGGCCCTGTGCAGGACACTGCAAGGATCACACCATGTGCCTGAGAGCATTGTCCAAATCTTTCTTGAACTTAGACTGACTCGGTGCTGTGACCACTTCCCTGGGGAGCCTGTTCAATCATTCTCTGGGTGAAAAACCTTTTCCTGATATTCAGCCTAAACCTTCCCTGATTCAGCTTGATTACAAGAATAGAACATCTCAAGACACACTCAGTAGTGCTGTTGTGGTGGAGATTCCTATCATAGAGTCATAGAATCATCAAAGATCCATAGAATAGTTTGGGTTAGAAGTGACCCTAAAGAACAACTAGTTTCAAGCCCCCTGAAGTGAGCAGGCACACCTTTCACTAGGCCAGTTTGTTAAGAGCCCCATCCAACTCTGGCCTACCAGTTCCAGTGCCCTCACCATCTTCACAGTGAAGAATTTCTTCTTAATATCTAATCTAAACATATTTTTTTGACTTGAAGCCATTTCTCCTTGTTCTGTCACTCCATGCTCTTGTAAAAAGTCTATTTTCATCTTTCTTGTAGGCTCCCTTCAGATGCTGGAAGACCGCAATTAGGTCACCTGAAGACTTCTATTTCCAGGCTGAACAATCCAAATTCTCTCAGCCTTTCCTCTTAGAAGAGGTGCTCTTCCACTCTAATTATCTTCATGTTCCTCCTCTGGGCTCTCTCCAACAGGTCTCTGTTCTTCCTGTGCTGGGACCCCAGAGCTGGATGCAGCAGAGCAGGTGGGCTCTCACCAGAGCAGAGCAGAAGGGCAGAATCTCTCCCTTTCCCTGCTGGCCACAGTGCTTAGGGTGCAGCCCAGCGTATGGTTAGCCAGGTGCAAAGATATGGCTAAGCATCTCAGAAAAGGATTTCAAAACACTGATAAATGCTATATTAGAGAAAATGTGGCTGAATCTAAAACACAGGCAATATTCTGCAGGCCCCTCACTGCAAAAATATGAAGTTCAGCTTCCAGCCAGGATGAGATCAGGTCATTAGTAATTAAGTTACACACACACACACACACACACACACACACACACACACAAAACCAAACCAAACCATAAAAAAAAACCCAAAAAACAAACAAACAAAAACCTGATACAGTTATATGAGTCTTTCTTTGAGTCAGGAGTACCTCTCAGGTGAAGAGATATAGAGGCTAGATATGGAAAAGAAAAAGACTTAAAACCAAGGGTCTATCTATACTATATAATGGAGCACAGTACAGTAATCCCACCTCTAACTACTGAAATAGCTTTTATTATCCATTTTTCCTATGTTGCTCTCATGCTAGATTTCTTTTTCATAATTATTCTATTGCTCTTCTCACAAGTGTTGCTTTACTGTATACCACTATGCTTCTCCTTAGGCTTTCATTTTACAAGCCTACCAGTTACCAGGTGTTTGATGAGACCAGTTCAGAGAATAATTAGGAGATGCACATTTCATGCTATCAGTAGGTTACAGTAGCACTGAGATAGTTTTGAGGCACTATGCAGTATCTCATTTTCCTTGTCTTTATCCCTAACATTCCTTTTTATCCTCCATAATGCACACCTTCAATTCCCATCTCTGTTTAACTGGTTTTTGGAACACGGACTGTGTTTCTCACTGCACAGTGGGATCATATATCCCATTATGCAAATAGTAAGTAATAAATAGCAAGCAATAAATAAGTAACCATATGACAAACACAAAAATAGTTCCATCCCTCTGCAATTGTTCCATTCCTCCCTTTGAAGAGACAACTTTTTGTAGGATAATTCCTTTTGCAATATCAAGATCACATTCTGTTCCTTGGGAATGGGATGAAGAGGTGTTTAGTTTCAATGATGAGGAAGAAAAGAAGCCACTAAAACATCCACTGGCTAGATCTTGTCTCTCAAAAATAGGGAAAGATTTATTCAGCTATCCTGTCTCACTGAGACGATTTAGTTATATTAGTCTAAGAGACAATTAAGACTTTATACATAGGTGTGATGCCTTTGGTTGTAGTAGTATTCATTAAAATTGTGGCAGAAAATCCAGAGACTCCAAACTGAATTTTATCACAAATTTTGGTGGGCTTGAAGTTGGATATCACATGAACACTCTGATACGCATTTGAGACTGTTCCAAAACCAAGTACTTCAAGTAATGTCAGTGTTTTTATATAAGCAAAGAACATCAGAAATTACAGACCAAAACTCGACCTAATATAAATACTCAGAAGATTCCCTCATAGTGTAAATTTGAACTTGTAACTATGCCTTTTGTGAAAATGGTGTCATGTAACTTGCCTGAACAGTGAAATGCTGGAGCATGATATCTCCTTCTATAGTTGAAAATGCACACAAAAGAATATATCTGCTCTTAAATCAAACACACTGTACCTGTTTGCAGATGATGTCCAGATAGGTTACTTCAGATGACTGGCAGACAGAGTTTACAGCCAAATCTCTTAGAAACTAACAATCTATTTTCAGTCCACAGACCTTTGAAACTACTCTTCATGACTCAGATTGTCTGAACATGATTTTTTCAATACAATAAGGGCATTTGATAGTTCAAACTTACAAAGAAAAAATTGGCAATAATGATGCTCTTCAATAGCTCTTTTCAGAAACTCCAAAACAATGACCTGTAATAGTACATGAAAAAAATATTGTCACGTCTCAAGCAGAATAGCTTTTCTTCAAGTGGAATATGTGCAATAAAAAGCACTTACATAATTGTCTAGAGTAGTGGTGAAAAGGACAGAGGGAAGTGTGAGGTCATTCACACAGGTCATGGAGAAATATTTTTGGGTAGGAAAAGGCAGATTCATCTTCTTACACTGAACAGCAGGAAGCAGTATTAGTGAGGAGAGACCATATGGATGCAGGAGCTGATGCAGTTCCACATGGGAAAGCTGCTCCACAGTTTTTCCTCCTCACAGAAGCATAGTCCTTGAAAAGCAGAGATTCCACATTGTCTCCTATTTAGGCTGATGTTATACAGAACTAATAACATCAGAAATATAACTAAGTGAAGAGTGGAAATACCCTCTTCTGATAGAATTTCTGCGGGAAATGAGTTAATTTATGCCTATCGGGCTGTTAGGCAATTGGGAACCACTGGTATTTTAGTTCCAATAGTGAACAACACTGCAAATAAATTCTGAGTACATTGATTAATCAGTGAACAAGTAAATAGAGAGAGAAACACTTTCCTCCACTAGAATGTAAATGGTCTTCCATTTGTTTTTTGATTAAGCTGTAGAGGTTAGACTCACAGAAGGACAAATGCAGCTTGAAGCCCATCAAGCTTGTCCTTGTGATACTGAACCCAAAATTTCATGCTATTCTTTCTTAGCTGACTGACTAAACAGTCCCCTTGAATAGCTAGACCTTCTTCCCAAAAAATGCAGGCCCCAATTGCCCTTGTTCAGTTGATGTCTATCAGGGAAGAAGGTAAAGTCCACATTTCTTACAATTTCAAACAATAAAACTCCAGGATATTTGAAAGCTTCTAATCTGCTTAACTGCTGAATGATGAATACCTAACATATGCCTAAGCCTTACACTTTTCTCTTCTTGAAACTGTGGAGGTGTTCAGAATGGTAGGATTTTTCAGAACACATAGAACAGAAAAGAAGATAAATCATAGCCTTAGAGAATGCAGGTAAAGTGGATAATTTGGCAGAGTAGGAAACACTGAATTTTGAACTAGAATTCATGTCTTCTGCTTTCTAGTCAAGTGATGTAACCAGATGGTTTTCATAGAAATGGTGAGGATGAAACCTGTACGTTTTAAAAGGGAAACCTATTTTCATTGCTTTGAAGGAAATACTGGACTGATTCAATTTATACAGTAGGTGTCATGAGATCTGAGTCAAAGAAAAAGACAAGTCTGGGTATTTGGAGGCAACAGCCCAGGAACAGAAGAAGTAGAAAACTTCTTTTACCAGCAAACTGCAGAAATTAGACTGCTGTTAATTGAAATCACTTCCTCAGTTCCAGTCCAGGATCCACAGATTTGTTCACACACTTTTTTACAGCCAGGTGTGAGCTGACTTCACCTATCCTAAGAACTTACCTCCCTTCAGCCTGAAGGCTGTGCATATTTATCACCTTAGTGATATTCTCACATTTAAACTAATCACAGAGGTCTATTAGCATAGGAGACTGTGTTAATACAGCTTCTTCCCCACATCCATTTTGATCAAACCACTGGCAAAGTCTCTGCCTGCAAGTAATCAGAGACCTGGACCTTTGTTTTCACAATCTGTATGTTCTGATAACCACACTAGAACCAGAGGTAAACAGAGACCTGATGGCTAATAGTAAAAGAGTGTAAAGAGTAGACATAGGTGAGTTTTGTTTTACAAATATTTCTAGTTATTTTTCTATAAAGATAAAAACTAAATGATGAAAATTTAATTATGAGAAAACTGAAATAATATTTAGAGAGCTAAAGTCCTTATTTTGACCAGAAGATGGCATTAACATTTCTTAGACATGTGATGTCCATTAAAATGTTGGAGCTTGTCTTAGAGTTATATAAAAATAATTTTCCTAACCTGCAACCTCTGATCCAGGCAGTTTTTATTCATAATATATACTAACAGTTCATAGGTAACAGGTACTTCTAATATATTAAAAATGTCAGCATAAATCCCAAAGAAACTATGAACAGCATTCTCCAAGGAATTATTTCACTCATTAATATGAGAAGGAATTAGGCCCTTATTAATTGTCACTGGTTCCAAGAGAAATACGTTTCTGCCTTGACTTTACACACAAGAATCTCCTTAAAGTTTATGACCTTTCTTCCTTCCAAAAGCATATAAATTACAGAAGTAGCTCATTCCCTCAACACATTAAAAGTATCTCTTCTGGTGAATGATTTTTTCAGTCTCCTGTCTAGTCCCCAGTTAATCATTGCTTTAAACTTGTGTGATTGTAGTCTAAAAACTGTAACTGTAAAAATGCCATCTTGGTTAATCTCACAATGTTAAGACTCCACCTGTGCCGTCTTGCAATGATTTACAATATTATTAAAGACTACAAAGACTATGAAGAGTTGGTGTAACTTTGAAAGGAATAAAGGGGGAGGGGAGAAGTGCTTTATTGAATACCAAATTTATCTTGATAAATGGGGAGATTGGTCTGAAATCAATAACAAAAAATTCAATAGAGACAAGTGTAGAGTACTACACTTGGGGCTTGTCTACACAAACAGATCAGCACAGCAAACTAAAGCATGAATTTACAGTACACTTGCTGCTGTATACTAACTTTTCATGCTGACACTTTGCTAAGCAGGAAGTATAGCTCTCTGTGATGTCTTCTACTTCACATTTTGCACAGAGACAATATTAGTGCAGGCTACAAGTATCCACAGGGGAATCTGGCATGGAGAAGCTAGTGTGCTGTAAATTTTCAACCTATCTTACTGAAATTTGCTAGTTTAAATTCTACCATAGGCAAAAAAAATCCCCATAGAATACACAAATAGAAAATGTGGAATTACAGGTTAGACTACCTTACTGCATAAGCAGGTTGTAGTCAATGATAAATGGTGATAAATAACTATGACATTGGTATTACATAGAACACTTTTACAAGTACATAAAAAGAAACAGAAGAGAATTATTCACATTCTGTTTTTCTCACTGTTGGCAAGACATAAGCCAGAATAGTCTGTTTTCTTTGGAGTCCCACTTGTAAGGGTTTTAGAGTAGTCAGAAGAAAGCAGTCAAACATGCTGTAGGAACCAAGACTGCTAAATCCAGAAAAACTATGACTGATGGCTGACTATGTAACAGTCTTCAAAGACATAAAAGAGTGCTGTAAGAGAACTTCCTGCCTTTTTTTTTTCCAGTCCAAGAAGACTTGGAAGGAAATAATTGTTTTATTTGCAATTGTGATATTCCATACCAGCAGTATGGAAGTGTTGATGTAAACCATCCTGAGGGGTAGGCAACAGGGGAAACCAGGGTAAATGGGTCCATTACTGTCATTTCTAACATCATGACATGTTCTAGGAGTGAGTGCAAGAATAGCAGTAAGAAAGTGAAAGACTTCAAGATTACCTTTCTTTGAGGAAAGGGTAAAATAACATACAGTTTGAGAACTACTGAGTTTGGAGACAATTTAACTAGAAAGAACAAGTAATTAAGCACACTGGAGGGTCCTAAAAACTATTCATAGACAAACATCTTTCCATGTGGTCTAAACATTCTTGAACCTTTCTCTGGACAGGAGCTCAGAAGTATACAGCCTTGCAACTCCCTTTCTTTTTTTTTTAAACCTATAGCAGCCATGCTAAAATGTAGATCTTCTAGTGGTGTGTGGTTGCACTATATTGCAAAGAATATATTTGCAACACTTTCAAGTGGTGTACTTGGCCCAAACATGTTCTTTGCAATTAGCTATGAAGCAGCAGCACTTACAGAGCTCGTCTGACTACAAGTTAATGGCACTCTAATTTTATATCTGATCATTTACTACCCATTTTTCAGTTTCTTATCTAACTTATCTTCCTCATTTTTGCTATATGTAAAAAGAAATGTTGGTATTATACTTCTCACCATTGAAAAAATAAATAAATATGTTAATTACACTATACACAAATTCTGCTTATATTTATGTGTTCTTTTATTATTCATTTGCTTACGTAACTGCCATTCTATGTGCCTCTTTGTTATCCATATATAATTTTCATTATTGAATGTGTTCTATGCTGGATTTACAGCTTGCATCTTATAACAGATTTAACCCACCATACATTAGGATCCAGCTAGTCTAAAAAATAAACTTTTGAGTTGGCTGCATTTCTCTTCCACAAAGACAGCACATGGAAATGGTTTTAGACTGAGAAATTAAAATTCAGTACCTGCAAGAAAAAGAGTGAAAAATAAATTTAAAGTATACTAACTTGTTAAACAGTGTTCTGGAAATTCATAAATTCAGAAGAGATTACAGTTATGGAAAGGGGAGATTACAGTTACAGAACGTTAGTTGCTTTCTCTTGGCAACTAGCCATCAGATGGTCTAAGTCATATATGAGTAGCAAAAGGAATCCAGTGTAAAGCCTTTTTAAAATAATGCTAATAATATCTGGGGGAGAGTAAGGCAAAGTGAAAGGAGTAGAGTAAGCCTACAGGTTGGCAATTACAATTGGATATTAGCCTTCTACCTAAAAAGATATAGGAAATAGCAGAAAACTAAATGGAAATGGTGTGTACTTCCTAGGAATGATATGAAATTTTATTACTGATTTGTTCTACCACCAAGCTAATCACTTTGCCTTTAGTGATATTTAGACACAGGCAGCAACTTTTTTTACATTAGTTCCCAACCCTATGAATAAAGTAACTACTTTTTTTTAATGACATACCTAAATCTTTACCTGAGGATTACTTGCAAGTACGACTGCCCCTTGTTACTTAGTATTTTTAAATGAGTTTACACAATCACCTCATTAAATCAATTTTTACTAGAAAACATAATTATATATTTCATCCCTTCCTATGTGTAAAAACATCAGTAAACACTACTCACATCTGATCTGAAGCATACAAATGGACTTCAAATCAGAATAAGAAAAAACACACCAAACAGGGAAGATGGCAGACCAGAAATCAATCAGAAAAGAACAATAAAATATTTCCTATCTTTGTGACATCAGATAGCCAGAAGTCTAAGTAATGTGCTAATGAAGTTCATAGGCAATTCTTACATCCATGAGGTTAGAAATGTATTAAAAATGGGTCTAAAGGGGTAGACTGGCATAAAGTAGTGGCAAAGGAAGGTAGCCATGAATACATCAGAAGACTGCTACTTCAAAACTCTGATGGGAAGGAACACTAGAAAGCAGTATGATTAAGACTTGCTTCTAATAGAAATAATAGTGGAGAGCTCATTAGCAGTAAATTCTTTGCAGTTTGGGACCTGAGAGAAACCACTGTAACTATGAATAGGAAGGAATTTCATTAGAGAAAGGTGATGAGATCCGTTATCTTTGGAATTCCATGTAAAATATTGCATTCATTTTGTAGTCTTTAACTGTATTAGAGACTGATGAAATGGGAGTTTTTCTGAAAAGACCAACACAGTTTTTTTGGAGTGAGTGGTTAATTAAAAACAACTTTACAGGTAATACTTGTGCAATTAGGAAAAGGAAGTAAATTGGGCAAATTTGTGTGATTCCCATGAATAAATTAAAGGGATGCTTTTACCTCAGTAGGAGGAAAAACCTTCTTTTGGGTGAGTAAAATCAGTAACAGCATAGTCTGCAGGGTAAAAAGTATAAACTGGCTCAACATTTGTAGAATAATAGTACAAGAATTTTAGAAAAAAATACCTCACTGAAAAATGGGAGATTACTTGCTAAAACCTTTTTCAGAATAATAGCTTTGATTAAAGAAATGGTAAGCCTCTGATATGCAGAGGAGATATTATAATACCATAAAATGGTTTGGTACTGGAAAATCTTGGTGAGCTCTTGAGAAAAATACAGTTCAAAGTTTGGAAGTATTACTCCTGTTTTCTGAAGGGCTACAGCTAACTTACTGAAGTTCATCAGCTAAAGGTTTTGGTAATTTTTTCTCAAGTCACGGAAGATTCATTTGGGAATTCATTTGCTACACAAGCTGTGCTGTTAGTGTCTGTCCACCTCATTAGCTGGACATGACCTACAGGTCATTAGCAAAATAAAGACTAGAGCACCTAATGTCATACACCCATACATCAGTTAGTTTCATTGAGTTTATCAGTGAACTCCACACTTAGAGTGTTAAAGTGAATCATGGCTAAATAACTGCATTTCGTATGCCTCTAGATTTACAAAAATACAAATACAAAGGCAGAAACAGACAAACATAACAAAATTAACATACAATGAACTCAAGATCATCATGGTCCCTGCCATTAAAGTTCTATTTCTGGTTTCACTATCAGCAATCACAGTTCTGGATTCCACATGTAGCCAGTTGAAAGGAGTTCAGAGTATTTGCCTCTGGAAGGAGCATGTTGCAATTGTACAAACTTCCTTGAAAAAATTTCCATCTTTATTTCCCCTCCATGACTAATCAAAATAATTTACTTTCACAAAAGAAATTTTAAAGTGCTTCATAAATATGGCATAATAAATTTAACAATTACAGCTATTGGATACTGGAAAGATTAATATGACTTTTTATTTACACTCCATAAATGACCTCATTTCTCCTTAGGATACCTGTTTCTAAGTAGGCTTTTGCATCTCATTGTAGATTTTCTGATAAGGAACTAGAAATCTCATCTTATTTATCCCTTTTTTGCCAAATCTGGTTTTACTTATTTTCTGGGATGAACAGATCTGCAAGTGCATTGGGCTTTTCCCAGAAACTCAGTAGCCCTTTCATAAAACAGTGATTTACTTTTTGAAATGGCTAATTGCCACATATTCACTGACGTGTATGAACTGCTTCGAACTTATAAATTTTCTTTTGGTGCCTCTAATTTCTTATTAACAACAGGCAGAAGTTCATTGCACAGATCACATAAGCCTTCCCTCATAGCAATATCCCTACTTGATACATGACTGAGGTACAGTTTGAACTAGGAATAAATCCCAAACATGCTCCATTCTCTCAAATTCCCTCTTTGACAATGGGCCTATAATACTCTGAGAATTAAAGTTCAAGTGAGTCATTGGCTTGCTCCTGATCTAAAGCATCTGCAAAAACTACATTTCTTTCTTTATCCCAAAGGCCAACCAAGATAAAGAATTCAAAATTATGTATATCATACACAGGACATCAATCCAAGCTCAAGCAGAGATTCACCAACTATGTCCCTCAAACAGAATTAAAAAATTGTATAGATATTTTCCAATGATAAATCTATACAAAACAAAGTCATCTGCTTGCTAGTTTGGGTACATTAGCTAATTAGCACAGAATACAGGAAACAATGAGAAAATTTAATTTTTACCTGTCAGATGCATCAATGTTTTTTGGGGAAATCATGCTACAAGTATTAGATCATATTGTCAGGTGCGTATTATTCAAGGAAATACAATATTCCTACAGTCCCACAATTTATTGTATCTTTACAAATGACAGTTTATTTTTAATGAGTGTTCCTCTACGAAACGGCAGAAAGTGTTAACCATATTAATAGATATTTATTTTGTCAAATAGATCCAGAAAATTAATTAATCTCCCAACTTTATCATAATTTTAAGTAAGATTTTGACCGTTTAAAAAAAGAAAAATTAAGATATTTTTTATTATAAAATATTCTGTTCTTCCACTGTCAAAATATGTTTGAAAATCTAAATTAAAGAGGTAACTGCAACTAATAAGAAGAGCCAAGAGTGCTTGTATTTCATTGACGTATGTATGAGATTTTAAAAATACTTATTTTTAGGGAACTGTGTATATTTAACAAAAAAAATCATAAACAGTATGCTTCAAATTTATAAGTACATGGTTCACAAGAACTCTAAAGTAGACTGCCTTGAATATTAGGAGTTCTTGGCATCAAAACCATTCCCGAATAGGTGCTGGATACATTATATTACATTACATTATGCAGCTCCTAGCACAACAGATCTTTGATGCAGCCATTTGAGATCTCTGGCAGTCCTGTGACATGCAGCTAAATATAAATCACTAGAGAAAAGCCTTTCTTCCTTTACTAGATGCAGTCAGATACAATTTTACTAACTCTGCCATGGAAGGACACAGAAGGACCCACAAGATGCCAAGACCCCAAGGTTCATAGTCTTCTGTTGAAGAATAATTCTTCAGATCAGTTGTCTACACTTTAGGCTGGTTTTACTGTAAGCTTAGAAGAAAATTTTTAATCCATTTTCTTCCATGATTCTCTAACACATCATTTTCAGAGTAGTTTATGATATTCTACTAGAATTGCAGTTCGCAACACAGCATTCAGAACTCATGAGGATGTCATGATTTAATCATGGTAAAACTACCCTCTGACCAAATGACCTGAATAGTATTTAAATTTCTGTGCTAACATGTATCAGAACACTACAAGTCTTTGATTCTGCTCTCATATAAATGGAGTTTGCATATTTCTAAGTTTACTGTAAGGTACTACAGTAATTTTCAATGATTTCTGACATCATTACTTTTTAAGGGCAAACTTTGAAAAACAGTATCTGTGTAAAGATGAAGTTTTTTAGTTCGCTTACTATCAGTGTAAGAGGAAAAAGGGAGAAAGGGAAAAAAATTTACAAGTGCTTTGATAAGGAGAGAAGATAGTATATTTTCTGCCCCATGCTGAAATATTTTGATAAAATTAACAAGAGAAAGCCTTACAGGTTTCCTCCACTGTTTAGAACTTTGATCAGTGATTTTTGCAGGCTTTTTTTGCAAATCGCCCATTTCCTATATCTTGGATTCCTTTTTTCAAAAGCACAGGAACTGACACATAAATAATATCACTGATCCATGCAAGGCAAATTTAATATTGATACTGATACTTGCTCAAGTGCATGATCCATGTATTTTTCCACCAGAAATAACTGATTCCATTAAAATAGTTCTATCTGTAATTTCTCTATGAAATGAAAATAAGACCCAAAGCATGATTTAAAAGTTTAAAAAAAAAGTGAACAGAAACAGTCTCTTCACTTCTTAAGAATAAGTAACTTAATCTTCTTTAATCCTAAAAATATACCTTTAGAGATATACATCTTTATTACGTCTAGAATTAGTGAGTTATAGTGTGGCAACATTTGCCTGGCCTAGCACTCCATTAAGGCATAGTTCATGTGCAAGACCCAGAGACTCATACGTACATTGTTTAACTGACTTAACACACTCATGTTCATTAAAATCCTTTTTCAAACGACAGAACCAAAAACATTCTTTAACAAAGTTAGCAAACACAAAATATTTCCCAGATAGATTGAATGGAATGCAATGAACTAGCACCTAAGTAATACATTATCTATTCTGATATTAGATCACTGTTTCACAACTCAATCACCAAGAGAGCTCTTTCAAGTTCAAACTCAACAATGCTTATGAAGAATAGCAAATTCTTCAAAGGCTTAAGACTAATTAGTGTTATGAATGACTGTGACAGAGGCAGATAAAATACCAACAACTACAATTAATAGGATCAAAACCATTGCATGAGGAATAGTTACTTTTTGTATAGATGTTACCTGAAAAGTGGACAAATATTTATATATATTTCATATATTTATGGGATGTTTACAAAATATAGAAAATAATGAAACTGTACCAGCAATGTATTTCACATCCATTTTCCAGGAATATGTACAAACCATATAATGCTCAATTGTAATACAGATTGCTAAGATTGTTAATCCTATTTAACACTGGAGTTCTACGTACTGTTAAATGGAAATTTATGTTGAAATCAATAGCAAAGTTCCCATTGATTTAATAGACCCAAGATCTAACTATTGGCAACAACACAAATTACTTTATGGTCTCTATTCATAACAATTACTTTTCATAGAGCACAAGGGATAAAAACTACCAGCTTGATCATAATCCCTGTCAAAGGAAAAAAAAATTGTGTCAGCATATTCGTGAATGAGATCAGAATAGGAACTACATGGTTTGGAAAATTTCTTTCTCTAAATCTACAAATGGTCTGGTGCCACAATTTTGTCCTGGGAAATGTCATACATAATGAAGAAATTCCCACAAGCATATCTATTCAAAGAAGCCAAAGCAATAATAATATGAAAGTCTTCTCTCCTACATCAGTGGGAAAACATTTACTATCAATAATGTTATTCATTTGCTTTGTTCCATTCTCATTTAGGATCTGCACATTTCAGCAAGACAGGTCCTCAACTGGTAGCTGTTTTGAACTTTTCAGTTCTTGAAACACTGGTGGAGTGTTTATTGGGATTTTGGAGAAGCTGTTCATAATGCCGCACATAGTTGGAAACTGACCCACATTTGCGTTTGCAGCTGTGACCCAAGAGCACAGAACATGGGGGCAAGGGTGGAAGGGAAAACAAAAGATTTCCAGGAATGATAATTCTGAAAGACATGATGTGAAATACTGAGTTCTTTGGGCAGCCTTCTTTTAGGCATGGACTTCTTACAGTTGCTGGTTTTCTGGGTGTTGGGGATAAAGTATGCCACTTTCCACAAAATATAAATATATATAAAAGCTCTGAGCTTTTTCTTACAGGAAGAAAATTCCCTAGTACCATAAAAAGGGATCTCTTCTTTCCACAGAGATCAGTACCTCACAGGAGGCTAGAATTAAGGCAAAGACAGGCCTTTGTACACAGAGAGTGGGTCCATGTTTTCCCACTTCTAAATTATAATGACTCATTTTAAACAAAGCCCTGCCCCTGTAATTTCTTATTGGTATGGGGGCTTCTGCTTGAACTAGCAAGACTTTCAGTAATAAGATCTGCTTGCTAGGAAAAGGGCTCAAGAAAGTTTTATGTATTCAACATATATATGTATTTGCACACACTCACACACACGTGTACTAATACATGCACAAATATACACACACACAAATTCATAAATAGATGTCTATATATGTACATATGCAAAGAGACAATATTGAAAATCATATTAGACTTGGAGTACTACCCTCTTGTCAGAACTATTTAAACTACTATCTACACAGTACATATTGAAATTCAACTTTAAGATTTTTTATTTTTATGTACAGTTCATTTTTTTCCTCTGGAAATAAAATATCTAAATACAGACAAACTGTAATGTTGTATATGTATAGCTTTCAACAATACTTTAGCTGAATAAATGCTTTGTACATAGTTCTGTCCTTTAATGGAGTTTACAGCTACATTGGTAAAATGAATTCCTCATTTCCTTGATTGTTTTAACCAATAACAAGCAGAGAGACAATTACAAGTTAATATTAATAAGCAGCTCAAATAACACTGGTTAAATTATGTACAATACAAACCATTCATACAAATGAAGACTAGGATATTGAATTTGTTACAATATTTTGTAATAAAGATAAGACAGCCACTTATAACTTACATGTTCTCCGCCAGGCATTTTCCTTCTTAGAGATCAATTCCAGTTTTTAAGTAGTTTAGCTGGCCTAAACTCAAACAAGTTTAAAGAATCAGAGCTTAAAGAGTCAGAGAAACATTAAACCAGAATGTCTGATCACATGTAAATTCCAAATGTTTGCCCATCTTTACTAGAAACAGGCTTGCTCCGTGGAAAAAGAGCCACCAACACCACCTTGAATGTGCCTACTGTGTGCTGGGAAAAGTCATGACGCTTTGCTGTGTTCATATAATATGGAATACTGAACTCTAAACACGCTTTTTTCCCATTTTAACAAGTATTTATCCCTACAGTATTATTTACCAGTGCAGCTACTCCAAGCAGTAGAATGCATGAGTGGGGATTATTGATTGGCATGTACTCAAAGGACTTTCAAGGAGATTTCCATAACAGCCTGCATTAGAAACCTTGTACTGTCTAGTTAATCCATTTTGCTTGATGATAGGTTATGCTGAATCTTAGACATCAGACAATGAAAGATTTCTTAACAGGAATCTCAATAATGTGTGCTGAAAAGTGTGCATGTGTCTCTGTGTATGTGTATGGTTTTATTTCAAATCCATAGTGATTTACACCTAGATTGATACATGGAGCTGACTGGGCAAAAATTACATTAGATTGTTTTCCACTAACATATTTGCAGCCATTTGACATCATCAGCAGCAGGTAGACACATTCCAGGCAATAAATGTGGCCTTCCTCCTTGAGGTTACAGCCCTGTCATTCGACCTCTTTTATTCCCCAGGCTTCAGTCTCAGACACAAGTTGGTCCTCATCCTGAAGGGAAGTAGGGTGTGTCACTGTGGTAGTTGTAATCAGGACACACCTTCTGTACTAGTTTATAATCTGTACTATAAAAGGAAATGTAAATACAGATTACTTTAAAGGGCTTGGAGCAGAGCCATGACACGTGGCTCTGGGTTTGCTCCTGATAACAGGTTTTTGAAGGGTCATAGTTGCAGAGTGTATTCTTGGTAGCCTTGTCAACCTTTTCATACTCGATTCGACAGTTAAAGGACTTGGAATCTTTGGCATCAATCACTGTCTGTTGTGCCAAGTCAAATTCCACTATTTTTGTAGGGGGCACTAGGCTCACAGATACATTCCCTTGACCAGTGGAGTTATGCCTGAAGTAAACACTAAACGTCCCATTGCCATGGTCAACGATTTTCCCTGTTATTAACAGATTTAGCTTCACAGTCTTGATGTTGGAATGAAAATCTCCCCAGCCAAACATTTTTTTAAATTTCCCAGTCTTGACGATGGGCCGTCTCTTTGCTCTGGGCCGAGGCTCTTGCAGGTCTGTGGAGTTCCTCAGCCAGTCCCAGAGATCCTGCTCAGAATAAGTTTCTGGGGCATCATATCGCAGGTCCAAATCTGTTTCATTTTCCTTTCCACGAAAAGTCTGTGACAGCAGTCGGCTGATGGACAAGTCTTTGCTACTTTCTGTCCATATGTGCTTTAGTGTGGATTTGGAGCTTCCTGACTTTAGAAGTTCTGTTTTTCCTCCATTTGTTAAATTTGCACAGGTAACCTTAAAAAGAAAGGAAGAAAAAAGAAATATATTGAGATATGTGATACAAACGCCATCGTTTCCATCTGATACCAAAATGACCAGATTTCTTAATCATAGAGAAATATTTACTTGAGACATTAAAGTTTACCTCTCTACTCAGTAAACCAAAATAAAAATGTCTGTTTTCCTCCACTTTCTAAGTCGTTGTTAGTTAATTCTCCTTTGCAGTTTTTTTTTTAATTGGCCTTCAGATTTAATCACAGACATTCACATTATTCCTCTGCTATGATGTCTGTGAGTGATGAGTGTGTAATGAATTGCTACAAAAACTGAGGTACACACTCTTGTCATCCTACAGGCTGTATGTGGCATCTCAGAGTGAAGTGTTCTTGCTCGAATGTTCACTCTGCAGAGTTGCTGTGTCTTCCACCATCAGAAACAGATCCACTTATTTTTGCTGCCCCTGGCGTCCACTGTCAGGGTGCTGTCCTGGTGGTGCCAGCCTGACCACACTAGGAGTCCATGTCATTATGAATCTAATAATAATAATACAATTTCCCTTCTCCTTTTATGAATATTCATTGGTCTATGTTCTTGACTGGGACCTTCAGTCACAACTGTAATATAAATAACAGAATAATGAAAATTTTAATGAGTTTTGAGTCAACAGCTGTACATACAGGGTACTCCACATCAGTTAATGCAGGAGGAGTCACAGCCTTTTCTAATAATCCCTTACAGATCCACTACTGATTTGCTTTGTCTGTATCTAGTATGACAAGCATTTCTCCTTCCTCGCTTCACTTCTTTTTTCACCATTTCCTCTCCAAATTAAATAGTGATCTGTGTAAGACAGAAAGCCTTTTGTATGTTTACAAAAAAAAGAGGCACCAATTTAAAAACAGTAATAAAAAATCCTGCAAAATCACATTTTAAGAGAAAATAAAATCTTGCACTAAGTTAATGCAAAATCATATATTTCAGGCATAGTTTTTCAGAAAATTTACTGTCAGAGCAATTTGTCTTATTTATATTTTTTCTCTTTGCTTTAATTGAGTGGAAAACAGAGAACAGATGCAGGCTCACAGCTGTCTAACATGCAGCACTGGCAGAGAGCTCTGACAGAGCGTACCTGGGAGGGCAGGAATTCGTGCAGGGTGGATGGAAAGAGACAGACAATAGATGTAGCCCCATTCCCCCTAAAATTTGCACCCCACACACTGCCCAGTTTTTTAACATTTGCACTGCTCTGAAGAGGCCATCAAGTTTCTTATTTCCCTTCTCGTGGCTACATATGAGATTCCAAATATGCCTCTTTTATTCCTCTGTGTCCTGGCACTGATTTATGTGCTTCTATCACACTTGCAGTTATATCTTTCTCTTCACTTAAAAATGAATTAAGTGCATTCCATACCCAGGAAACCCATTGGAAAGCAGATAGTATTTAAATCATGTCCTCTCCCTACTGGTACAACTGGAGGTATATGTCACAGAGGATATCTATCATAGCATGGCCTTTTCATTTCTTAACAATCATGAAATTAAAACACACTTTCATTAACTTCAGTAGTTTTTCAAGGTCATTTGAAGGTACATACATAAAATCAGTCTAAATTGTCTTAATACACTGATCAGACAGGAGATATGCACCCAGCCTTTTACAGCAAATAAATAGGTAAATAAATCAGTCACATCCTACACTCTACCTCCCCAATCCATTTCATGGGGGGCCAGTAAGGACAATAGATAAAATGTGGATTTAATTCAGAATTTTACCAGAGACAACTTCCCCGTCTTTTGAAGGGACAGAAGGATTAAAACACAGACTAGAATTTTGATAGCTAGTTCATAGCTGCATCTTAGTAATAACACAGTAGGCCAGGAGAGAAGCTGTAATAAAATGCACTGATGGTGCACTGGTTAATGAAGCAGCAATGAAGATGTCACAGGGAGAGAGAAAGAAATTCAGAGGGGGTTTTTTTCTATGGTATATGGGGAAGGAGGGCAAAATAAGAAGAGAAATGTGGTTAAAAGGAAAAATGTGCCTGTCTAGAATGAATCTGTCAAGCTGCAATGAATCTAAGCAGTTAGCCAGCAGAGCTAGTAAACCAGCAATCTGTAGGTAGGATACAGACTGCTTACCACTCCCATTTTCTTTGCTTACAGTTTGTTTTTCCTTTGTTTTCCTTTCTTCACCTAATGATTTACATTTCATAGGATTAGACTCCTTGTTCCAATGTAACAATATGTAAGAGTATAAAAACCCTTAAAATAGGTCTCTCTTTTTTTCAGATACGTGAAACTGAAGACTCAGGAAAGGGAGGAGTTATTTTCTGAAATGATTGATGACTGATCCAATATGTGGTTTTTTGAAAGCCAGCGTATTTCATGGAAATGGATGATTTAGGCTACATGCATTCTATACTGCTTCATACCCAATCTAACAGACACAACTGATTGTTACTGTCATTGATTTTGTAATACCTGAAAGATTTCTGGCTCTGCAGTTAGCCCTGAGACCTCTGTTTGTGATTTTCAGTGTTGGTAACTGGTTGCATTCATGAGTAAAGGCCTGAACCTGCCCTGCCAATTCAAGAATCTGTGTAAGCACAAAAAAAAACCAGCCCACAAACACTAATAAAAAAGTTCTAGAATTGATTGTGCTTCACTAACATTTTCCATTCAACTGCTTTTTCATACACTGCTAGTATATTGTACGCTATAGAAAGTATCCTCAGAGACTCGCACACCCAATAACACAGAACATCACTGTGTAATAGAATTTCTGCAAATGCAGCAGTTCTTTCACATGAACTGAACTTCAGTTTTCTTCAGTCTCTCTTCTTCCCAAACACAAGGTTGCAATAATCCAAGAAAGAGAGTGAAAAAGCATGAGGTTTTGTTTTATTGTGAAACTGAAACATAGACTGGTTTTAGGGGATGCATGGAAAAAGAGCCAATTTCAAGTGGATAAGAAAACATGGAGCAGCCTAAATTCTATGGTGGATTTTTTTTGTCCTCTTGCTTAAGGATTTCTACATATAATTCAGAAACTTGCATATTCTGCTTTATCAATTAGTTCACTAATTTTGCCTTCTTTTCCATAGCCAAGTGTCACTCCTGGATGAAACATTGAAATGTTTGGCCTAATTTTAATGGCTCTGTCTAGAATGGAGTCCATTTTCTTCATAGCAGCTCATATGGTGCTGTGGTTTAGACTTGACCCAAATGCTGGTAACACACTAACGTTCTAGCTCTGGCTGAACAGTGTACAGCACCAAGGCCTTCTCTGTTTCTCTCTCAGCCCCTCAAGTGAAGGTGCGCAATGGATAGGGAATGGACACAACAGAGCAGAGAACCTGAATTCACCAGAGATATTCCCATAATATGTAGCATCATGCTTAGCAATTAAAAGGAAAAGTAGGGGGTTTAGAGGGGGTAGCCATCTTTTGTTAAGGAACTGGCTGGTCACCATGCCACCCACTGGAGCTGGCTGCATGTTGAGTGTTGCATTTGCATCACTTGTTCTGGTTTGTTTTCTTCTCTCTTCTACTATTTATCCTTCAGATATTAAACTTTTCTTTATCTTGATTCCCAAGTTTTCTTGCTTTTATTCTACTGTTCCTCCTCCCCATCCTACTGGGAAAGGGGGAAAGTAAACAAAGAACTGTGTGGTGTTTAACTGTTTACCAGTGTTAACCCAAAACACCACTACAGTGCAATGAATCAGTGTTGCAAAAAAGCTGAGTAGGGGGGATTTCCTTCATGACTGCGTAACCAGAAGTGGTTCTGAATGATGATGGCAGAAATGTTTGCATAAAAAACCAGAAGGGAGCAAAAAAATTTAGAAGTGCTTATCTAGTGGTACGAGTGTCATTGGAAAAGCACTTAATAAGCATGGTAGCCTGATATTTGGTTTTGGTCTTGTACCTTTACTGGAAAGTATGGATTTCCACTACATAGTAAAGTCTGCTGATATTGATATCAACTGATATCGAAAAGGCCCCAGGAACTTTTACTACTGCCTGTCAACTCTTTTCCAACAAATACTGACAAATTGTTCTTCCATTTCGCCTTCTTTGAAGAAGGAAAGACAGTGGTGTCATTGGGCACAATATCCAAAAGCATCACTAAAAAGACACAGGAATTGATCTGTAATTAATTTTTTAAACCTATTAAAATAGAATACTCCATTCATTTTCTATCCTATATTTTGAGGATGATGAATTTTTTTAATGTTTAACTTCATTAAGCATATTTTAATTAATACATGTAGTTATTTAGGACTTCCTAAAGGATAGGCAGCTTATTTGTCTCAGAAATTTTGAGTTCTCTTTCAAGACACTGAAATTTCAATTCAATTCAGCCGTGAATGCTTTGCCAAGTCAAACCTTAACATTTGGAGCAGAGAAAATGAAGTTAAAACGGAATTTCAGGAAGCCATGAAAGCCTCAAGCGGTGATCTAGGTCCTCTTCTCAGTGTAAAAATCAACCATAGGTATATTAACATTAATTTAAGACTGACCAATTTGAGAGTTTAAAAAATAGTAATTCAAAAAGGTAAAGAATACATCTTCATTTCTCACTCTTTCCCTTTTATTCTAGCTTTACTACAGTTCCTTACCTATAATTATTGTATTAGTTTAGAAATTATGCATTTATTCCTCTGAATATATGACTACTTGAGAGCAAATGAAAACACAAACAATCTAATACTCAAGGTGGAAAATCTCTCTCTTCAGGTAAATAACTAATCAAAAACAAAGACTGTTGTTATTGGCATAGCACCATAAGAATTTGGCAGCACTTTGTTTGCAAATGGTCTGTATAAAAGAATTCAGAATTTTCTTTTCTTGGTGAGATATTTCAGATACAACATATGTTGGAGAGTATTGATGGACATTACAATAAGCTGGACCATTATCAAGGCAGGGCAGCACACAGAAAATTGTCACTGAATCCAGTGTCCTTATACTCATCCTGTTTATGCAATGGGGGGAGGGAAAACAGGACTGAGTTTACTCTTCCATTTAGATCCATTTTTCTTCCTGCAGCTGTCTACACATTGTACAAAATTACCAGTGGCATGGAAATATTTTATTCACTGGATAATTTCCAGAAAAGTCAGTCAATATTCTACAGGTATTTGATAATAAATAAAGAACCTGAGAACACAAAATAACGGAGATTATGGATAATTATAATAGGAGAGAGTAAAACACACTGAAGAACTTGTACCCGTTGAAATGAACACTTTGGAAAGGGAGGACAAACACAGAAAATCACGTACATGGATATTTCACAGAAACGGGTCTCTCTGGTTTAACTTAAAAACATTTTTGCTGCATAACATGAAAAGAATAAGAAAGTGTATTGGTCATTCAAAAAATCTGCAAACTCAGATGAGTCTGACAAACAACACAGTAACTGAGGATCTACTATGTCAAATGAGAACTCAAAAGTGGCTATGCAGGGTCAAACCAAAGACCCATTTAGAAAAATCATCTTGTCTCCAATAACAATTATAAGAGATGCCTGCAGAAGGGCAAGAACATGGCAAGCATATTATAGACCCCTAATTTCTTCCTGGCTGTCCAATAATTCTAGTTTCCTCTGCTAGATATTGTTTATGGATATGTTTTCTGTTTCATAACTTCTCTTTCAAATATAAGATACTATGCTATCACTTGTAAAATCTGTGAACTGGAGGACCAAATGAGTTTTATGTTTCAGTAACTCTAAACAGACTGATGATCTTCTGTACATTTGTTCACTTTGACCCTTTGTAAATTTTTAACCTTCAGAAGATACTTCAGCAATGAGTTCCACAGCTCTGTTTCCTCTTAAAGTTTGTTTTGAAACTGGTTTCTGACACCTTCTTTGGAGAACCTTTCAGACGGAAGTTCTGTCTCTATCCAAATTTGCCATGCTCCTCCTTACTTTTCTTTGCTGCAATGCTTTAAGTATTTTTCCTACAAATACCATTGAATGTAAAATTTGATGATTCCTAGCTGCATGAGGAAGCTTCCTTCTAGCTCACGAATACATGCCTCATCTGTATCCATTCATAATAAATAAACAGATATTGATCTCTTTTTCAGCCCTAACAGACTCCTGAATCATGCAAATAATCCTCGTACATAAGTTATTCTATGCCTATAGCTTTGAATTTCCTTTTTGCCCTTCTCCACTCCCAGTTCTGTCTTTAAAATGAGGAGACCAGAATGGTAAATGGTATTCAAGATACAGCAGAACCACTGTCCTGTGTGATGGCAAAAATGGCCTTCCATTATTTGTTCAGTCTTTTTTATCTTCTAATTCATAATATTTTATTTGGTTTTGGTCATTAAAAAGCACTGAATTGATTATTGACCATATAAAAAGAAGCATCTGAAGTTTTCAATAATATTTTCTAAAGTAATCACTTAGGGTCATTCATTTAAGCATAAAAAATGAAAATTTGCTGTCACACAGAAAACAGAGGGAATGTAATTTTATTTTACTATCTTTAGGTTAAGAAATTGAAATAACATACACTGTTATTGCAATTTTTGTATAGAACATCCTCAGGAGTCACAAAATACAGAATACTTCTATTAACTGTGCTCAGCTCAGCTTTAAATTCTGCATTTTTCTGGTTTTAATCTATGAGCTTTCATTCTTGCTTCAAATGGCCCTTGTTAAAACAAAAATGTAGCTACCTGAGCCATTTTCATCATTCACACAACAGCAGTTATGCAAGACAAGAAGCTGATATAAATTCAGCTGACAACAGATGATATAAATTCAGGGAGATTTAACATCATTGAAATTACAGTGCCCATATCAGTTGAAATCTCTTTGAGATCTGACTAAGAATCAAAGACTTATTAGGAAATTTGTACCCACAGAAAGATGAGGGTACTAATAAAAGACTAGCAACACAGCTTTGTTTAGATGCATTATAATTCTTAACAGTTGTTATCATAAAATATTAAGATAATGAAATGACTGTTCTGCAAAAGAAACAAGCTAGCAAAAATTACAATTTTACAGTGCTTTCTACACAATGTAAGTTGCCTGTTATAAATAAATCTGAAAACTAGCTAGTCTCAAATAATTTTCAGGAAATGCAAAGATGGTAAAGCACATTAAGTGCTTGGTTCCAATAAAAATCCTCAAGAATTAGTTTCATTTCCTTTCCCTTGCATTCCTGGAGTGTGGGCTAAGTTGTGACACTGCCCCAAGCCCTGTGAATGGTAACAGTGATGAAAAAAAGCTGGTGGCCTGCCAGATGTTAGGTCCTGAATGATATTCTTTGCCAGTCCAGTCCATGATCTTGGGTGGGATTGACTGATCTATTCATTCACCTGGAATTCTAGGACTATTCCATAACCAAGAGAGAAACAGAATGGATTTTGTCCTCTGCCACCATGAATTACTGATGAACTTTTCAAATTGAATAAATGCTCTTCACCTAGTCACCCAACAGTAACCAAAAATTATCTGACCTATGATGTATAGCTTGCCCTGGAGACAATTCTATGAAGAGAACCCAAAGGCTGGAGGCTAGAAGCAGGGCAGTGAATGCCCTATATAAACGCCTTCTGAAATTCTCTAGTCCTGCTGAAGTGCATTTCTCCCTATACATCTGTAAGCAGGCTGAATCTGATGAAGTGATGTGGTACTCATACAGCAAGGCATGCACGCTTGCTACTATCGCTCCTCCTTTTAGATATAGGAAATTCCCCATCTGGAGGTTTCCTGTAAGGAACAGAGCAGGTTTGTACTAATAGTTATCTTTTGATAACTAATCACATGAAAAATTTTCACAAGTGTTTAGAATCTGAAAAATTAGTCTTCCTGATCCTCTTCTGTTCACTAGTGACTAAAAGAATTGTTTAGCAAGCGGGCTTTTAAAAAGTGTTCAGTCATCTAAGACAGATTGGTACTTTAAATCAATCAGACTTAAGATTGTAATTACAGAGACATTTCTTCTACTAGCAGTGCCCTAATGGATATTTTTCTCTTCCTCTTTTTTTTTTTCCTCTGCTTCATTCTGCCAGTGCTGCTTTCTCCCCTGTGACAATCAGTTCTACAGAAAGTTTTCCTTTATTCTTTCACAAACTATCAGAGTGACAATCAGACTCAGAATTAAAAATCCAGGCTCCTCTATCTGCCTGGATAACACTGGGATGTTTGANAGGAGATTATTATTGCCATTGGAATAATTGCCAACAATTTAAGAGTTTGAAAGAATTAGCAAGTCAAAATGGAAGTCCATCTGGTCCTGCACCATGCATTCAACAATGGCTAAATGTTGATTTTATCAAGGAACACAAAATGAGTTGAAAAATATACTACTTTTACCAGAAAATCTTTTTAATTTTCAAATCTTTGCAAATCAAAGACTTCTTAAATTGGGGGTGTGGCTATGAATTTATTGATTTTCAATAAATATCACTTACAAGCACTTGTCTGTTTCTGTATGAATCTTCTTTCTGTATGAATCTTCTTTCACATGGAAGAAGATTCATACATGTGAAACACCCTACCACCTCATCTCTACTTCAGACTCTCAGAACTCTCTCATCCTGTTGTTTCTAGCAAGTCACCTGCCAGGTTTATCTGATGCCACCCAAAATCTGGTCCAGCATGACACACCAAAACCTGGCAAGGGGGGGGCGCATTTTTCCTGTGGAGTTCAGGCAGAAGTTAGATGCCTGGATGCTGAGGCCAGGTAAAGCTGTAAAAGTCTATGGCTGACACTAGAGGAGCTTCCTGGTTAAAGAAAATAAGGTGTTGTCTGAGTTACAGCCACTTCCAGAACCAGGTAGCTCTGAAGGTATAGTCAAGCAAGAGTGTAAAATTGTAGATTTCAAGTACATAAGAAATGCATGAACTTTTCCGAATCAGTTTGTGGGCCAAATTTTTACCCACAAATAAGGTCAATTGTAAAAATCCTAGAGGAGCAGAAGAATGAAGATAGTGTGGTACCATGTATCTTAATTTCATTTTCATGCCCAGTTAACACAGAAGGGAAGGTGGCTGGTTTGTAAAATGTCATTTCTCTTTCAGTTTAGAAAACATTATGCTAACACATATAAAAGTCTGTGAACTGAAGGACCAAATGAGTTACAATACCCTGTGAAAATCTTCACATATAGAACTTTACAGCTTTCTAGTTTCTGCCTTGAAAGAACAGAAATCAAGCCCAAGTATTTCTGATGGAAGAGATGCAAGTGAATGTATAAAGATTTGGAAAAGGATTGAAATATAACAGTATGAAATATCCTATTAACTCTTGCCCTAAGTTTTACATTTTTGGAAATAATTTAAGCTAAACTCTTGAAGCCTGCTGTCTATGTTGTCATTACAGATTTTTTACTTCAGTGGATTATGACTTTTGAAAATTCACCTCATCCCCGTTCAGCAGGGGATTAAACTACCACGGAATAAATTAAAGTGGGTTAAAAATGTCTAACAGAGTTTTAAGACCTCTGTATTATGGCAGTATCACAGAGTGCTGCTAACTTTGAAATGAAAGTCTAGCTAGGTAAATAAATTTTTACAAGGATCTATTGTTCTTGTTCCACATTTCTGTAAGCCTTCTTTTATTAATATTAGCTTGCCATTTTCTGCATACATGTAGAAAGCAATATTAAATAAAATTAGATTTTATATGAAAGGCCACAGAGCAACATTTTAATCAAAATTTGCACTATAGTTTGCTTTTTGTGTAACACACTGAAGAAAATAGCCATTATCATATGAGTAGCCATATCTTCTGAAGAAAGTGAAAAAGACAATAACTTGACATATCCTGGTACTATATAATGGACATGGCCACTGTGCACTATTAACATATTCTATTAATATTAATAATTTTCTACATGACGTTTCCAATCATCTGCTGTCAATGCAAAATTTAAATAAAATTAAATCCACCCAAACAGTTTATTTCTCATGTGTCTGATGCTATATTTTTTCCAGGGAAATGCATTAGAATGTTGATACAGCTGAGTCACTTTCCATATAGATATTCATGGGTGCATCCTAGAAATCTGAATTTGAACAAAGATGTCTTTTGAGGAGATTTCACTCCCATTGATGTTGGCAGAGTGCACATTGCCACACAAAGGAATTTTATATCTATATGAGATGCTTCTGGGGGGAAAAAAAAGGGCTCCCACAAGCACAAGAAATTGTATTGCAGAAATATAAATTTCTTTCATTAAAATTCCCTGTTCTTCACCTTGAAGATCAATATTACAAACAGCTGAATACTTCAGGAAGGGCATTTTAAAAACATAGAGGAGCTGTTCCAATGTTCAGAGTTTGGCATACTCTTGCTAACTTTTATGCCTTCATCTTCACCTTATGTCCTTGCTAGATACACATACAAATTTCTCAGAAGTCTTTTGTGATCTCAAAGAAGAAGGTTTTTTTCTCTTTGAATTTTAAGCAGATACAGCAATATACTGCCTTTCTAACTGTGTTGGTTTAATAGGCACTGACCATTCATTTTTTCGGTCAGTGGATATCAACATCTATTAAAATTCATTTCTGAGGAAGAAGGTGTATTTCTTTAAAGTTGCTCTGGTAAGGAAGGCAAGCATTGAGCAGCTATTCTATTGAAGTGTATTCAATTAATTCTTATTGAGATTTTCTTGATGGTTTTGTCAAGGTCTGCTAATTCTTACAGCGGTATGCTCAGCGGTAAGCAGCATGTGGGCACCAGTTCTACTAGGCAAGCCAAGTGCTGAACATTGTTTTCCTGGCTATGACATACACAAATATGTTGCAACGCTCCCAAAGTGCAAAGATGTCAAAGAAATATGGATTGGCCTGTTGGAAATCAGGAGACACCACATGTCACACATTTACAAGATCCAGGCAAAATTTAGTCTTGATCCAAATCTGAGCAGAACTCTATCATCAGTGTACATTTGCTCAGTCAGGATGCAGGGAAACCAAGTAGCCTCAGTAAAAGGCCTAGCCACGCTTGCCTACAGAGCTGGTCTTTATCTGACTGGACACTGCATTGCAAGAGACTTGTTATGCCATGAAGAGGAATAGAGCTACTGAGTACCAGAAGGGGATACCATAAACCAATTTCACTACATCCTATAAACTATTAATATTCAATCTATGTGGCACTTCCTTGTGCTGACTATCACTGAGCTTGCACTGACCTGTTTTAAGGTCTATAGTGCCTTGCTGAGCTGATCCAGACATTGTCAGGGAATTTACCACAGCCAACAAAACAGAATAGAATACTCAATAGAAAATCAACGTTGTCACTCCCTGATAGTAGTCTTGTATTTTCTCCTGCAATAGTATCACACCTAATTAAAAGTGAAAATTGATAGCCAGCAGGATTAATCAAATTCCATATGCAAATAGCTGGCTCATGAGAGCTATGGTCCAATTCCTAATACTATCACTAAGGTCATTAATTTAAATTGAGATGAGTTAAGAGTCCTTTGGGCATTGACACATAAGTTGAAGGAGGTTATTCATTGCTAAGTTTTTCACACTGTAAGAAAAAACTGAGGAAGAGAAGAGGTGAATATTGCTCCAGCATGCCAGCTTCTAGGATGAGCAGCACTGTGAACTTGTCTGTGGGGGCCATGAGTCTTCTACTGAGTGGTTCTGATCCATTATTTTAAATTCTTATTGAGATGTCCTGAAGCAAGTTAAATACAAGACAATTCAAGGTCTAGCAAACTGACATCTTTGGGATTATTTTATGCCTGCTGACTTTTGCTAAACAACTTCAAATAACAGAAAGAATCCTATTTTTTAAACAAGACTTGAGTACCAGTTTCATAAACTCTTCAGAGACTTTCCCTGCCTTCAGCCTTCATAAAAGGTCCAGACATTTCCAATTAGCAAGAAATATTAACTCAGCTCATAAAGATAAATACTGCAGCACTGGCTATTCTAATGCAAATACAGTGCATTCTCAGCTTACCAGCTCACCTCAAAACTAGTTCCAGTGTCTTGATCTATCAGTGCATTTCTAGACAGAGTGACTAGAAGAAATGTAGTTTTACAGGCAGGTTATAATATATTGCTACACACCTGTGAGTTTTCTCCAAATGCTGATGGTGAAAATACTTTAAATTGTGTAGTAAGAAAATGACTGCAGAGTAATAAAGTAGTAATGCAATTATATAATTTATCCTACATAAAGAATAAAAATATAGCATTTATTACTCTGACCTTGTATCCCAAGATCTTCTCAGATATGTAAAAAATTCAATTGGTCAATCAAAACAGGATTAGACTACAGCGAAATCTGCAAATCTTGGTTGCCAGAAGGCTTTTTCTTAATTTAAAGAGAACACTGGAGTCTGGAAAACTAAGCTGGAATACTTACAAGTTTGGGCTTCGTTACTTACTCAAGATCCTATTTTCATATTCTTAGAGTACAAAAAATTCAGGTTTCAGGGACAATCAGGCATTACTAGCCTAAAATCTGCTCAAGTTAGGAAATGAGGTGGACCAAAAAAATTGATAGACAAACACAAACTTTTCATGCCAAGTTTCAGAAAGCCTTCATTTTTTTGACTGATATGTGGAGTCCACTCTGCTTTGACCTCAGACAGTTCTAAACTATACCACCTTGACCATACGGAAATATTTGAGCCAATTCTATCTGCATTTCCACTCATGCAGGCTTCTGCATGAACAAGATTTCAGTGGAGTGATTCAGACAGGAATTAAGTGCTTTGCCTTTCATAGAATAAGCATTTCATCAAGGGCGGGTCAAGATCACCGTTACATTCATCTGCTGGCCCAGAAAAATCAAATAACTTTTTCTATTGTCTCATCCTTCTATATCTTTGTGGCTGAGTAGCAGTACAAAACAATTTAACATTAGCAAGCAAATTTCATTTGTTATGTGCCAAATGCTGATACAAAAGATAAATATGAAAAAGCAATAATATCCTCATTCTAAGGCAAGGTAACATGTCTTTGCTATAATATACTTGCTAAATAACATTCAGTGAACTCATAAAAGCATTTAATTTAAATTTAAATGCTTAGCAGTTGCATTTTTCAGGGAGTAAATGACAGTCCTGCTTGTGTTTCTCTTAAATGTATTTTCAGAATAGACATCCTTTCATAATCTACAGTTAGTGTTATATATTATTACTATTACTGCAATGCTCTCAAACCTCCCTGTGGTCAGGGTTAAGGTGTACTAGAAGCTAAACATATATAGTCACTGACCTAGAAAGATTTCTCACTGAAATAGATTTGACAAAGGCTAAGCTAAAAGAAGAAATATTAGCGATGTCCTAACTCAATTGCAGAGCTAAGACTTAGTACAAATCTCTGGACTTCTCTTTCCCATGTCACATCCAGCATGTACCGATAAAAAGGTCAATTCCAATAATTGCTTATACATCATGCCACTAGCTGTTTTAAAAAGAATATGAGCTCAAGGAAACAAAGTCAGCTTAGAAGTGAGTTGTGTCAACAAGAAGCCTGAAAATCATTTGTAGACCATTAGGTGGTCCCAGTTTTCTACAGGAGAAGGAAAAACTGCCCTTGTTAATAAGAAATATTTGATTTGTTCCTCTGCCAAAGAATGATAGTGAAAATAAACATACTCATGTCTAGTATGAATATTGTGTTTCAATGTTGTTATAAGACAACAACAAAGAGAAATAAAATTGGATTCACAGTTTGGAAGACATTACAAATGTCTTTCAAAATGTGAATCCCTCTGGTCCCCTTTTATCTTTCAGCGGTCAGTCAACACCAGCTCTGGGTAGTACATAAGCTACCTAGTGAATAACAAGAGTGTTATCGTTGTTTCGAATTTACTATATAGAAATCTAATGATTTAATTTTTAGAAACTTAGAGGAAACCAGAAGAATCTTACCTTATTCAAGTTACTAGCTTTTTTAGTGTTTCCTCTCTTAGTTTGTTCTATAGATAACTAAGACAAGAGACCATAAAACAGCAAGAAACGTCCAGCTGGTACTTCTTACAAGATACTTTAAGCATTTTATTCATCTATTGTAATCCAGCAGTATTCCTAGATGAATTAATAGAATAGATTTCGTGATAATATTAGAACAGCTTTTCCATGGAGAACAGCATACAGACAGATTTGGTCTAAAATATACCACATTTACAAGAAAGACATTCTATCACTCATGAGTTACAGGAGTATGAGAATACAAAGCTTTGGAATTTAAAGTTTTGCTATATCATGGTAGTAACCCTAGGCAAATGCCTGAATCCTAAGCCCCAGCCCCAAACCCTTACCCATTCTAAGCCCCTAACATACAACCTCTCACCTAATCCTAAACTGGTTGATGGCAAGAAGAAGAAATGCAGGCCTTGTATGTGTCATACACATAATTTTGCTATGCTTTTTCTAAAACTACTTGTGCACCTTAAATATGATTGTGTACTTTGAGTAATGCAGCATCAGATTTTGTTCCAGGTTCACCGACAACTACTCAACTAATTTTTCAGCAGATCCATGTCAGATTAATCCAGCTGAAGATCAACCACATACATTTAAAATTATCAAATAAAACATTCCAGAGTTCAAGTGCAGTTGATTCTGCATTCAGAGACCTTTAAATAATTTTCAGCTTTATTTTAGGCCCAAAATATGATTTTATATTACTCAGGGTAGAAGATTTCCAAACAGAATACAAAAATCTCAGACAGAAAGACTGAAACTTTCAGCTTGTCCTTGAGACCGAAAATTGCAGTAATTTTGGTTATGGCAGTAGAAGCTGCATGGCAATTCTCAGTGCCTGTTCAATTACTGTCCATTCTAATCAAATTGCTAACAAGGGATCATTAGGAGTTTGGTGTCTATGATGTAAAATATCTACTAGGAATTGGATTTTGATCATCACTTCATTTTACATCTGTTTCCCACTAACCAATGGAACAAAGATTGTTAATCACTCTTGACCTTTCCTGGACTCGAACTAGTAATTTAATTGCTAATCCTTACCAAGGGACTCCGAAGTACACTATAGAGCCCCCGAAGCATGCAGCTTGACCCGCTCAGTTCAACACTGGTTTTAACCAACAACATCATCAAGAATATACTCAGATTTGACAATGTTAATTGCAGCTTTGGCCACAGTTTTCAGATGAAGCAGCAGAAACTGTCTAACCAGAAACATTAAAAAAATCTGCTGAGCTCTAGGTGATTCTACATGAATCAAAAAAAGTCTCTCCAGCCAAGAAGACCTTGCAGCCAAGACAAATCTTGCAGACTCACACTACTGCACTGTCAATTTGCTCCTCAGAAATGCCCAACTCCTGGCAATTAGAATTCTTAAGGGGCTGGAGAAAATCTGTTAGTTTTGGCTTGTTTCAAAATCTTCCCCCAGATGGTAATATAATTCCAAACCAGCTGAGATTCACTTTGTGTTGAATTTCATTCTAAAAAAGGATCATACAGATAAAAAGAGGAACAAAAGCTTTTCCCCTCCTCAAATTTCAGTTACAACATGGAGAACATTTTCTTTGAATAATTCTTCTGAGTAGGATTAGGTTATTCTAAATTCTGTATCTCAAAATCTAAACTTTTTCCTCGATTATTTTCAAATCCACATTCAATTATATTTCAGACTAACCTTTGCTAACTGAGAGAGAAGAGACATAAAGGCAGTATGGTCTATCATGTACTCAGGTCTTATTGCAAAGCTTAAAATCAGAAGAACACAAGCTTCTACCTGCACATTTTCTTCCAGATGAAAATCACATTAAATTGATAGTAATTTTCCTGTAAATACCAGTGCCTAATACTGTTACGGTTTGTCACACAGTTTCATGCTTCTTACATGTGTTTGTCAATATATATTGGTTTTTTACAGGATTTAGGGTCATATTTGTAACTAAGATGAGAAGCATATTTCTGGTTTAAATCTGACTGTTGAAGATTTCTGTACTGCATTATGTTTACTTTTTTGTAATACTTAGAGCTGGTTGCCATTTCAAACTGGAATGCAATGTCTACTGTCCTGAGATTGTACTGATTAATATCTCAGACAGAAATACTAGCAAGGTCCCTCAAAGCAGACAAACTGTGTAGACATGAAGTTGTGCAGCAGCTAATTATATTATTATATAAGCACCTATTAGTAGACCTTAACTGGGGCATTGTGCTTGCACAGAGGACTGCACTGAATTTTTTGTAGTGTCAGAGCCCCATTCTCTTCATTTTTACCCATTGAAAAATGTAGATCTTCCAAAGTAAATAAAAATAACTGTGGTTGTTTACTGGAGGGAGCCATTTCCCATGTAAACTTAGTTCAGGCTTCACAGAGGAACACATTAAAGGTACCTCTCAGTTTGATGGCCTAACAGCCACTTGGGTTGCACCTCAAGGGACAAAAAGAGAATGCTGGTTTTCTAGTATAAAAATAGAATCATTGACTGCAATTTACGGGAGTTACTCCTGAACTATGCTGTCATAAACAGAAATTCTAATCTGTTCCACACAGTTACTGAATAGCCCAGTCAATGGCAACTTATTAAACGAGTCATTGATGTTTGTCAGGATTGAGAACACTTCACATTTTCTGCTGTCTTGATCATACTAAGACAGGCTTACAGAGGTAACAAAAATTATTTTTAAATAAATATTTTGGGCAGTTTAAGCCAAAAATTAAAAAACTCCCTCTGCCCTAAGATCTTGGCAAGAGACACATGTAAGCCCTCACAGGAAGCTGACTGTTGTGTCAAAAATATTTCTTTGACTAAGAATTTACAAACTTTCATTTAGCAAATCACACACCAACTTTCTTCAGCATTTCAGTGAACCAGCAAAACACAACAAGAGCCATGAAAAGACTCAGGACTTCTGAAGCATTCCCAGCCCTCTTTCTGTTGCTGCAGCTCCTCCAGGAAGACAGCTTGCCAGCTTCCACAAACAAATCCCCAGCACAAGGGTACTGAGGTATTGGATGGCGGCAGTCAACAGGAACTTGTGGCCAGTGTGCCAGGCCACCTGTTCTAGGGGGGATCAAGCCATGGAGAAGGGTTGAATTCAATTTCCTTAGCAATTCTCTTTACACAGCTTCCCAGCATTTATCAAATCTCTGCCACCTGGAGAAACTCTCTTTATGTCTGGCAGAGAGAGGGAACAATGAAACAGACTGTGTTTTCCCCATCCCCATAACAGATTGACACTGGAAACCCCTAAGTAAATACTACAGATATTACAATGGAAATACTCATTTTTCCTTTAAAGAATGAAGAAATTTCTGGCAAAGACAAAAAAATTAGCAAAAAGTACTCATTAATTTCTGTGAAAATTAATTAAAATTTCAGGGGGTTGAATTAGTGAATCAGATGCAGTCCAGAGAGAAGTTTCTATCCATTGTTGTCTTATGTTATTTACCACGCTAAAGCTCAAAAGTTTGCATGAACTTAAAATTATTCACCACAAATTTAGTATTCTTCTTCTTAGTACTATTATAGTCCAAAGTCACTGATCTCAGCAACAAATCAACAGCAAATCATAGCATGGACAAATATACATATGAAAATCGCTTTTTTCCTTTACTTCACAGCATAGAGAACAATAAATATGTTATCCATACTTGAGAAAAATATTTAAGTTATTCAATGCTGGTATTGACCATTTATAAAATGTTACTAAAGTTAACTACATGAATCTTATTATCTGTGGGAACACAATATAAAAATAATATTCTTTTGAAATCCTGACCTGTTCCTAAAGGTGTCTAAGAACTTTACAACAGAAGCAAGCCTGTCAACTACATCAGAATTATCAAAGTATTGAAAGTCACATAATTTTCTCATGGCAACCCAAAATTTTTCTGAATGTTGATTCAACTACAAAATTGTAGAATTGCAAAAAGAATCCAAGAAGAATCAAGGACAGTTGCATTGGATTTTCAGTGAGAGTAGTAATTCAAATGTGGTCCTGGGAGAAAAGAACAGGCAATAGAATTTTTTTTTAAAGTAGAATCAACTTGAAGTTAATAAGTATCTGCTACAATTAGAAATTCAGGAAATAATTGCAAGATTAAAAATAGAAAGTGCATATTTTGAAAGGAAATGTGTACATTTAAATACAAATTACTTTTTTGCCCCACTACACTACTGAATTTGGCAAAATGAAAAATGAAACAAGAGAGACAAGAATACAAAGCTTCCCAGGGCTAGTCCATCACTGGCAAAGTCACAGAGAGGAATGAAGGTTTATACTTGGTGTGGACCCGTGTGACATTTTCTGGAGAAGCAAGCTTTTTATTCAGAAAAGGAACAGATGTTTTGGCAGATAGCATAGAAAGAACCCTGTCAGAGACTATAAACTAGGCTTGAAGAGGAAAAAAAGAGTCTGGAAAAAATGTGAAGTATAAAACAAAAGAACCAAAATGACATGGATAAAATAGAAATGCAGGAAAAAAGACAAGGGCTTTGTTAAAATTGAAAAGAGAAAGTAAATGTGCTCAACTCTTTGTAACTTTGGAAGAAGTTTTAAGGCAAAAAAAATGAAACTTATCTCTCTTCCACTGACACAGCTCATTGCAGCATGACACTGGGAGATTAATTTTATAGCTCCAGACAGAAATCAAATAAAAGGAAGAGTCAATGCCCTTTTTAAGCATCAGTAGAGAAAGATCACAAGTACACAGCCAATATTAAAATGCAGCCAAGGTTTATGGCCAACATTTAAGTAGATTTGTACTGGAAGAACAAAAAATAACCAACTGTGTAAATGGAGATGGGCATACTACAACCTCACTTGCTCTGCACCCAGAAGTTTTCCTCTCATTTCTTGGCAGTAAAGTAGCTCCTTCTGAACCAAACAAATACGTTTAAGAAGACTTGAAACTCAAATTCACCAAGCCATTTCCTGTCAATACTTTCAGTCTTCATAAAAAGAGCTTTGTAAGGAAATTCTCAGCCTACTCCATTCTGAAATCTGCAACTGCTGGACAGCATTTTAAAAAATCCTCTTTAACCTCAAGAATAGGCTTTTCTGAAAAAATATACACTGTTATCAAGATATCCAAGCCAATTATGCACAGCTCTGTCCCGCCATCTGCTAAGAATGAAATACCAGCCAAGAATACCAAGGCACATCTTGATACAGACATCCAAATGGGAAAAAATGTGGCTGTACGTAAGTTGCACTCCCAGCTAGCTGTGTACCTACTGTGATGACACTGATACCTGAACAGGTAATCACAAAAGATTCAGGTATTGTATGTAAGCTGTTTCACAGTTAGAGCCCACACACCTATCCTTACCATGATGGAAATCCAAGGCAGTTCAAGACCACTTGGGAATAAACAACAACAAAAATGTTATCACATGAAAAACTCAAGAGCACAGATTTTTTTAATTCAACTCAAGTTTACATTTCAAATTCTACTCCAATAAGCTTCCAGCATCCAAAAATTATACTACCTGGCCTGGAGAGAGGCAGCTAAATGTGCAGTCCCTGAAAATATCTTAAAGACTAAATTTGATGTTTGGATGTTGTCCTGAATCACTGTTTCTATAAGGAAAGACCCATACAGTAGCACTGACTAGAGTAAGAATTAGAAATTTAATATTGCAATGAAAGTTACATACTTATGTCTTTTGGATTGTAACCCCTATATTAAGTCATTAAAATTTCTCACACAGCAAGACATAGAATATGTCTGTAAAAATAAGAAACCATGAAGAAATTCACAGTTAGAAAAATATACAAGGAAAAAACTGCAAAGAAATTTAATACAAAGTCCCAGTAAAACTGACAGGAAGAAATAAGAAGGTTCATCTTGATAGAAAATTGACCGTATAAACACTTCTTTGCATTCCTTATATATTTCCATCAGAGGTTTTCATTTAAAATGTTCTCAGTCTGCAGTCAAAACCAGATTTTCCTGTCTGATGGACATGAAAGCTCAAATTCACCTCTGCAAATTAACTATGTTCTTTCCACTTCATACATCATCTATTATGTGCAACATTATTTCTGGAATTGTATCTTAGCTTACAATTTGATGATTATGGTACATCAGGGAGAAGAGAATGCACCTTGCTCTGCCACAGCTACATTTTTATTGACTCCACAGTACTGAATTGGGAAATTTCTTTTTGTCAGCAAACTAAGCAGGTCTGACTTGGAAGATTTAAAGGCTGCAGAGTTGGCATCTGTGATCAGTTGATGCTTGCAATGACAATGGGATGGCAAAAAGAATCTGCTTTAGTCTAGGAGGTTACTGCAACTATTTGCATCTGAAACACTAAGGGATAATAGTGTACCAGACTTTTGCCATCATTTTCTCTAGGCAGAATGTGTTTATTAGTGAAAGGGGAGACTTTCTGCACTCTCACCTCCAACCCACCTCAGCATTTGCAGACTGTTTTCATTACTAACCAACAAGACAAAGTAATCTCCCCAGTGGTTCCCAGTGAGTCCGTAGATTTTGGGTTTTGTGATACATGATCCATCCTCCTTGGTAAAGTCTATCCTCACAGTTTAGACCTTCAAACTCCAGAACCATGAAACATAATATTAAGATCTCTGAGCTTGCTCTCTCACAAATTCTCTGAGGCCTCTAGCAAGTTCTTTCCTTGTTCACCCCTAGACTTCTCAAAATCTTCTTTGACTCTGAAAACTTTGTTTTTCTCTCCTGAGAACCAAATTCCTTGCTGGTGACGTCTCATTAAAAGTAGATCTCTTGTTATGTAAAGAGGAAACAACAGAAACCATTTCCTACTGAAGGAAAAGCCACAAGTCCAAAATAACAGAGGACAGAGGGATTGATCAGAATGACAATGAAGACTTTCAATTAACTTTGATAGACTTTGGTCTTAGGGCATCAATCAGCAGTGTTAAGAACTGTGGATCTCGTAAGAGGCATTGTACTGGAAAAACAGAGAAAAAATACAATCTTGACATTTCCACTAGACAAGAAAAACTCAGGGAATGTACTCACAGCCATACCACAGTTGCTAGATTATAATAACCAGCTTTATATTTAAATAGAGCAGGTCAATGACAAATTAAGTATGGCACTAATGGCATTTTGTTCATCACTAAGTTTTATGACTGATTGTTGCTATAACTGTTGGCATACACATTTTTATTTTTATTTTAGAAATAAGTGCTCTGGCTAAAATAAACACAGATTCCTATGTTTTCCGTCCCAGAATTATATATCAAGATATAAGTAGAAGATTTAAAATTACACAGACAATAGAAATTTTGGTATCACAGATTGTGATTTTTTTTATAGCAGGTTAAAATAATTTATATTCAATGCAGTATTTATTGAACTTAAATGTTCCTTGGGGTTTTTGTGTTATTACATAAGCAATTATGTAAAAAATATAGTTATACGCTTATAATTCCTTCATCTAGATCATCCTCCTGATTAATGTTAATTTGCTTGTGACTTTGGGGTATTTTCTTTTTCTTGTTCCTCCTACAATTCTCTTACATTTTTTCACCCAGTATGTACAAACGAGTTCACTGAACTTGCTTCCTGAGCTATCCCAAGTAAGTGTGAATTACTTTGCTTGCTTGTATCAAAATGCCAAATTCTACACAAATTCTACTTTTCGCTGTTTTACCCACTTATGCCCCCCCGTTTGTGCTGCTGTCGTAAGTGAAAATTGGCATTATGCTGATCCTTACAAAATGGCTGAAGTAATTTGCTTTCATTTGTGGTTTTTATTACCTGATAACTGCAGAACTCTTTCATGTCCTGAAGATAGCCACCTCCCCTTGTCCAAATAAGATGAAGGTCTCAGTGGTTGCTGCAGCTGCCCCTGACCAATATTTAACCCAACCTGTCACCAACTCTGCTGTGGATCTGACACATGCAGAGCCCTTCAGGTACCACTGAACCCTCAGAACACTGCAAGGAACCACCAGCTCTGAAAAGGAAGTCCCAAGAACATGAAAAGTGATGCTGGCTGGCTAGAAAAGTTTTTGAAAATCTGGCCTGTCTTTTCAACTGCGCTACAAACAAAGCTTCTTAAAATCATCAGCACTTACATTCTACTCTCTCCCTCCCTACTTAACTTTTAATGAGACCACTACTTAAAACAATTAAATGTCTTCCCTTTCTGAGTTTTGCCTGTAAACAAACACCTTTCTGAAAATTAATGTTTAGCTGTCACTGTCCTCAAGAGCAGAAGTGATCCCTAAATATTAATTTCATGTCTCTCAGTTTCTACTCACCACTTTTACGTCTACCAATACTTTTTATTATAACATGATGTTGCCTCTACTTGCATAGGTTCTTGGGTTTTTCATCTCTGGGACAGACTCCATCTGCCCCTGGAGTTTTGCTAATCTTTAGACATTCTAATATCCTGATCATCTGTTCAGGTATGGTCTTGATTTCCCTCAGCAGTTCTTCTTCCTCTCGTAGGAAATTTACAGCCATTTCCAGCATCTGTCACCTACTCACTTGTGAATGTTAAAGCAAATCATTAATTTAATGTTTAGAAATTCTGTCCATTAGTTATATTAGCTTCTTACTCCATCTACCTTTACGGACTTCCCATGCAAAGTACTTAAAAATTCCTTCACAAAACAGCTCAGCATGTCTTTTCTCATGTTGACTTTTCTATAGGATTAGGCTTCCCACAAAGAATATGTATTTGCTTTCCTCTTCTATAAAAGCTAAAATAGAAATCTATTGTGTGCACTAGTTTTTTTTCAAATCACCCATTAACTACCTGGTCTCAACTGTGGCATGTACTAATTGCTTTGATCATCTGTATTAAACCCCTGATTTTCACGGAACCTAACCTTTTTTTCTGCAAGAATTTTAATATAATCACTGCTGAAACTGAACTTTTAATTGTGAGGATTATATTAAAAATCAAAGTAACCAGACCTGAAGCTTTTGAAAAAATGTAAGGGGACAGTATGTCTTCAAGAAAACCAAACAGAAGTTTCTGTTGCTATGACTGTTCATGCTGTATTTTTGTATGTATTTTTTTTTAACTCTCTTTATTGCCTTCATTCAGACAAAAGATTTTTAGCTTTCCATACTAGAAAAGAGGAACAATCTACACACTGACACATCCTTCTTTCATCACCAGACAGGGCTTCCCTTTTAAATATAAAACTTATCACATGTTCCTCTACAAAGTTAGATCACATCATCTGCTTCATAAACAAGTCAATGTCCAACGCAATACTCTTGAGCCTAAATTTTTTGGTTATTTCTGCATAGCACCTTTAATGAATTCCCATTGATGTTCACCCCCAAAGGTTTTGTCCACACTGTCATAATCCACTTCAAATCTCTACTATCATAACATCTGTTCCTCTGTTTAACTCTGATCCGCTCACACAGAATCTAATGGAACCAAAGTGCCAACCTTTTTGACCAATCCCTGTTTATGATTTTCTAAATAATGAGATATAAGATATTCATCTTCAAGGCTTCATCTTCAAATTCTTCTTCATTTTCATCCTACCTATCATCTCCAATGAGCTCTGTCTTCAGTTAGACCATAACGTTGGCTCCCATTACCCATTTGTCAGATATTTTTAAACAAGCTCCTCAGTGATTTTTTCCAAGCATCTGCCACACAACCTCATTATCTTCCTTCAAATCCCTCATTAAAACTCTCTTGCTGTGATGCCTACAAAAAAACATGAGAAAATGTTTAGCTAATAATGCAGTGAGACGCTTTCTCTCATACTGACCAACATTGCCTCATTGTTTCCTTGTGCTCCTTCAGCTGTCTCAATACATGTGTTGTCTCTTACATTTGAGTCATAACCTCCCCATGTGGTCCTGGTTTATGACTTAGAGCTCTTTGGTGTTGATAATATAAATAAGAATTAGAAGAAAAGGCTTTTCCCCTCATTATACTTTGCTAGCCCTGCAAACATGTTCACGCTTCTCTTTTGTGTTAGTTTCTAGCAAGTAATTATAAAAAGCATCTCTAATATAATCTCAAAGTCCTCTCTCCCCTTTCAGAGGGGAACACCCAACTGAAGGACTAATTCATTCTCTATTAAAAAAAAAATATGAAAAGGGGAACTATGGGTAAGAAGGAAAAGCTAGTGTTTCAGCACACTTTTTTCCATAAAGGATAGAGAAGTTCAACCCCATTTTCTCTCCATCTTGTTCCTGCCCCTTAGAACAGTACAAAAAGGATTCACTTCAAGGGAAGGATGAGAACTTTCCTGGAGATTAGCAATTTCCTTTTTCCCTTCCTTGACTGCCATTGTTTGCTGGGCATAGTCCAAGTCCTGCTAATTTGAAGGCACGGGCTCCTGCTCCAGCGCTTCTCATGGAAAGGATCTTCCTCCAGGATGGGAAAGAATTCTTTTTCCACAGATAATGGAGAACAGAATGAAAAGTGAATATTTTTCTCATCACATATTTCACAGTCTCTCAGTTCAGCATTATTTCCATTCTCAGATCTTAAAGTTATTTGTAATCTTCCCTAATACACGCACCAAAGGCGGCTCTGCATCTGCACTAGAAGGATGTCTTTCGAAGAACTGAAGCTCCTCTGCATGGATCTCAGAGTTACAGTGAGGGCTGATGTTTCCACTTCAGCTTTTAAATCCTCTGTGCATATCCTATGTATCCTATATCCTTAGTCAGTGATTTTTTTTTTGCCTTTGCATCTTGTCTCTTTTTGTCCCTTTTGCCAGATTAATATAACACTCATAGAAATGACCCCTGTTCACAAGGACAGTTATTTCCCTGGTCTGACACATTATAATTGCAAATACTGCGCAGAGGTGTAGAAATTTGTTTTAGACAGATACAATTCATTAACGTGCTCAGCAGATATCTATCAGTTGGAGAACTTTAGCACCTTTCTAACAAGAGATACACAGGCAAGAAAAGTATATAAATTTATACACCTACCAAATTTCCCTCAGACATCAGTTAATCATACAGAAATTGCTGATTTTGAGATGTAAGCAGTCAATTTTGACATCTGTATATTCCATACAAAATCATGGGGTTTGTATTGTTCCAATGGCTTAGGACTTAGGGAAAGCTTGATACTAAATTTTTCCTGTGTTTCCATTTTGTTAACAAAAATCACCAACAATGCAAGCTATGAAATTGTATCAGTTATATTCATGAATGACACGACTCTGCATCATATCCTTTTATTCAATCTGAGTTATGGGAAAATGATTTAATTATGAAAATTTAATCAGTCATAGAGTTCATTAATCCCATAGCACATCCACGGGAGATAAGCATGGAAATGCAGTGCAAGTACTGGGCAGAGCCAGAGGCTATTCTAGCACATAAACAATTTGGAGGCAACATGGAGCAGGTGTAATCTTCACCTCTTCAGGAAGCATTTCAGAATTGCAGCCGTGGAGTTTCTTTGTGCTCCTAGGGGAGTAAGAAAGCTCCATGCTGTTAGCATAATCTCACTCTACAAAGGCAGCAAATGCAAATGTACTGTCCCTCCTTTGATTTCATGTTGACAACATTGTGTCATGGCTGATCAACCAGTCTCCATTTAATTGTAATTTCTTATCTCAAGAGAAATTCAACTCTTTACAACTTGCACATCAGAAGCCTATTGGAAAAATAAAAATAAAAAATGCAGCTGAACAGGAAAGTCTGTTTTGTATAGTTAGCACCTGCTAGTGCCTTACTAGCAGCTACACAACTCCAATGGACACAAAAGAATGGACTTTCTCTCCATGCAACAAATACGTTTGCTTGTTATAAACACAGCAGAAGCTCAGCTTTGAGAACTCACAGCATAAGGACTTTTTCTTCCTCATGAACATGAGTAGCAGACTGCTTGTCTTAGCACAAGAGAAAGCTACCCAAAGCAAACAGTTTCATCTTAAAATGCTGAACTACTTTAAGAAACTCAAATACTTTTGGGGGAAAAACATCTAAAAAGCCAAATCAAACCAAACCAACAAAAAACAAAACAAAGCTAAACCAAAACAAAAAAAAAATCCCAAAAAAACCACAACAACAAAAAAATCTAAGTACAAAATCTTCCAGAATTTCTTTTCTTTTTTCTGGGTTTATTCAGTGGGTTTTGATCACTTTTCTAATATCACTTCTGACACAACTCATACCAATATCAACTTTTATTGGTCTCCAACTTCAAGAAGACATCTTTACCTGAAATCATGCTTTGATTTAGCAAGAAATGACCTTGCAAGACAGCATGATGGGCAATTGAAGTGAGCTGAGGAAGTGTTAATTAACAAGAGATTAAGATATTAGAACCTGGTTTAGATTATCTGTGTAATACTCTGAATAAAAAAAAAAACTTAATCAAAATGGAAAAGCAATAATGTGATCATGTAACAAATGAAATTAAGGAGGAGAATCAATTACCTGATCTACAGTCTATGGATCCAATTTGAAGTTATGCACCATTTACAAAGATCTTCTGAATAATTCACCCAGGGGGAAAAAGTTCAAAAAGTGCTGTCCAATAAAGCACAGAGCTTTACAGTTCATTTAAGGTATGTTTCTTTATGCACAAGTACCCATATCTCCATTATGCATCCAAGGGTGCACAATCACAAAACAAGGTGGACTGTGACAGAAAGGGACATGACCTGTTCCAGCACACAGTGCTCATTTAGTTGAGGAAAAGTAAAATAGGTATAAAATGTCACACTGCCTGATGTACCCTAACTTAAAATAAATGCTCATTACCTTTGATGGTTTTATTGAGTTTTGCTGCAATAGAAATAAAGGATGAAAAGGATAAGAAAAAATGTGACCACTTAGAGAAATTTCAGAAGAAAATATATTTATGCTGAAGCTGAGACATACATGCAATTTGCAGGTTTTGTGGCCGCACATATCTTACCAACATCTTTTACTGATCTGCAAGGTAACATAAATGATCGCCAGTAAAGGCTTTTGATCACTCAAATTTCTAAGGAAGTATTAGCTAGCAAACCTATAGATAATTAGGCCATACAGATCCAACAGGGCAGTGTAGTAAGTCCGGCAAAAGCATCAGAAGGTATTTTTTAAAGCCTTCCAAAATTTTATGAACAAGGAATTGTCAGAATCTTACACCAACCCATGATCAACACCTCCTGAAACCGCTGGATGAAGAGAAGACTGAGTCAGTTGAAAGTTCCCATCACTCTGGCATCTTTAAAAATTTTTAGTAAAAAGAAAATTTCATGGAAAAATATAGTAAAGTGTTATTTTGTATATTCGACAATGGCCTAAGGACTGTGAGAACACTGCCTACAATTTCAAGAGAAATGCTGATAAATTGTACTCAGTTGACAGAAGAACCTTCAGCACGCTTAGCAGATCAGAAGACCTGCTCATAGCTAAATAATCCAAGAGCTCAATGCTTTTACAGAAGATTAAGGAATGATTTCATCTACAGCTCAAAAGAACGTTATGGGAATCAGAAATTTAGTAATGGCTTCTGTGATCTACAGCAAAGAACAATTTTAAGGAGTCATCACCAAAACATAAAAAAACCCCATGAATAACAACATGAATAAAAGCCTTCAGCTTTGGAAAAAAATGGGAATTAGAAATGTGGAGCATCTGATCTCACATAGGCCAAAAGTTCCCCAAAGTCATATAGCACAAGCAAAGCAGAATTGTGCACACATCACGGACTTCTCAGATATAAGATACGTAGAAATGGAGAAGGATCTACATTCACAATGAAAGAAAGACTACAAGTCATGAAATGCGAACAGTTAAAATACATTATCAACAGAAATACCTCTGAGGCCATTAGTGGACAAACATTCAATTAAGATTAAAAGGAGATAGCTCAGTATTGACTTCAGCAATATATCTACTTTCACTGAAGAAAATAAAGATTATTAGATGATGAATGCAGTGAATATCTTCAACAGCTGTAAAACAGCTTACAGTTTCTACAGTTTTAGTACTAGAAAGGAAGAAGTTTAAAAAAATGGAAATAATATAAGTGCTTTATGATATTGAAACTAGATTACTTTGAACAGATTTTTAAAGTGCCTTTACAGAGTACTGCATTTTCTGCTACAACTACTCACTGACATTGGTGAAGAGCACAGATGGAGTTACTATTAGCTAGACTGATCATGCACTTAGTCAAGACAGAAATCTTTGCTCTTGGCATCAAAAATCTAGGGGGAGGTAAGAGTAACTCATATAACTGTCTCATAAGAGTGTCATGAGAAAAAAAACTACCTAGTACAGAAAATACAAAAGATATGACCACATATAGAAGACATTGTCTTTAGACAATTCAAATTATGCACATAAATAGGAAGTATTGATTCAGGAAGAAAAATTCTGGAGTCCGCTATATTAAATCGCAGATCAGTTGATAGCAAAAAGGAAGCCATTAGGAAACCAAAGGAAAGCACAAAAGCAGAGCTCCCAGAAATACATCCAAACGTAAATGAACAACTTTGACCTAATATGGAACATGGCCAGCATGGTAGTGTAATCAATACAACCAGAAACTACAGAATGTGAAAAGGCTGAAGGAAAAAACTGCAAGTCTACAAAGAAAATACAAAACTTCAGTGAAAAAATGAATCAGAATAAATTTACTAAAAACATGAGTATCCTTCATGACTTCAGGACACATTTAACTGCACAAAAATGCTAGGTTCACTCTCAGATCCTTGGTACAGGGTCCAACCAGCTGGAGGCAATCCCCTGGAGTGCCATGAAAATGTCTAAGGTGCAAAAGCAGATGACATATGCAACTGGGTTCAGTCTAGAAAAGTGTGTGAGGAAGGACATTATTGTCACATTTCTACTACCTAAAAGGGAGATATAGAGAAGATGGAGACAGGCTTTCCTAGGAAATTTTGTACGAAAGTAAGACATAAAGAGAAATTCCTGTTGAATATGGTGAGAACATGAGTGTGATCAAACATGGTGTCCTGGGTTGACGGTGCCCCTAATCCCAATCGTGCAGTTGCTGGAGAGACTGTAACACATTTATTTACAACACTGGACTAAACACAGCCCTGATCAATCTGATTGCCTTGAAACTTAGCTTTGCTATGAAGAGCATATTGAGGTAAATTACTTCCAGAAGGCAAAAACAAAATACAAAACTGGCTTATGTAAGCCCTCTCCCAGATCAAAATGAGTAACAGAATTCAATGTTAAAGACAGACTGAAAACATTGAAAAATCAGTTCCAAAACCTGAGAAAGAAGAGCTAATTGATAGTGAGAAGAAGTTTAATAAGACTTTAGGTGAAAAGTTGAGAGGCAGAGGTAATTATTAGCTGATTATTAGCAGAGAAATACAAGGAGGTTGGTGTAAGAAGACTGACCATTACTGTTCCCTGAAGTCTGTAGCTACAAGGCCTAGCCTTTTGGTATCCAGTGGCATAAGAAATTTTGCTTTCCAAGCTTTTCTTTTAAAGCTATTTCATACCTTTACTGCATAAGGCCTGAAAGTTCAGAGAGAGAAGGAATATTTTGTGAAAAGCATTCCCCCAATGGAAAATGGATTTTTATAGCCATTACTGGGTTTTTTTAGGGGTTCATTCTAGTGTGAATTTGTTGTTTAATTATACTAGTTCCTATCTCTGGTTTCCTTAAGGGTTTTGGGTGTGTTTGGTGAAATACATTATATTGTGGGAAATTCAAATACAAAATTCAGAGCTTTCAGTGGTTCCTTTGAAGGAGATACTTAGTACGGTGTGATGGGGAGTATTGGCAAGTTGTACATTTGTTCCTCAGGCAAGAGTGGACCTTTTCAGAGGATTATAGTTTGTAGAGGATTTGCTTCTGATGACTGAGTTTAAGGAGTCTGAGATGGTTCAAAAATTTTACAGGGGTATCAATGCATGAAGAAAAGAATAGCAATAATAAGAAAGTCAGATAAAATATAAAAATGAAAAAAATCTTATAACCAGGAATGGAAGTAGAGAAATATGGTAGGAGTGCTTAGGCAAACCCAATAAAGAAAATGAAAAGGCTAACAACAAATGGCCACCTTCCAGGCAGCTGAGCCAAATTTTAAAGATTCAAGAGGCAATCAGGACCCTTAGGAATAACAAGCACCAGGTGTCAACAGTGTTGATGCTGAAATGTTAAAAACAAGAAGCTGCAATCTTAGAGACCTTATCTAATATTTTTTTATATGGAGGTCTGTGAAAAATCTAAGGGAACTGAAGAAAGCAGACATTTTTCTAATTTCAAAAAGGAAGACAAAATGTAAAGAGACAGTCTGCTTTCTCTACTTATTATGATTCATAGAATCCTAGCTTTAACACTTTTATATAGACTTTGCCCTTAGAGGGAACAAACAATAGGAGAATGCAAGTGTTTCCAGGCATATATAACATTTCAAAAATCTCATCTCTATGTATCAGACGTTTTCAATGCTTCAGTGGCAAAAAAAATTGTAGTATGATCAGCATACATATTTAAATAGATTTTAAGGTCTGCATTCTCCAACATGGTCTTTGTACTGCAGTGAAAGAAATGCCTAATAAAATAATTAGGATAGCCCAGTTGTGTTTACATGACTGAAATTTAGACTATGGCATAGGAAATTCCTATGCAATTTGTCAAAAATATAAGATTATGAAAGGCCTAACGGTGGAAAAAATCTGGCATGAATCTCTAGGAAGATTATCCCATAGGGTAGAAAAAATATTAGGGCTCAAGAAAATTCACTGGCAGATCATAAAGTCAGAATTCTAGGAAAATATCCCAGTTAAAAATTTCAATATACTGTTCTTATACCACTATTGGATAAACACACAAAATGCTGACCAATGAGGAAGCAGAAAAATATGACGAGTGTTACTAAGAATCTGTAATGTCAAGGTGATGAAAAAGAAGAAATGAGAATCTGAACTTAGTTCATCAAAGTGATGTAACAGTTCACCTTCTTCACTGAAGTTGATAGTTTTGTGAGTACAATTTCAAGAGACACTCAGGATGAGTATAAACTCAGTAGTGAGTTGTGTTTACTCATTGAGCAAGAGATTCCTTTGTTATAGTGGGTATTTATGGCCTGTCCTTGTCCATAACTTGTTGAAGGTAAATTTCTGAATTATTGTTAGACTTGACTTGATACTGTTACATTAAAATTTTCCCGATGCCCAATTTTAATATTCAAATGCAAAACACAATAGTATTTTATCTCTATTTTGTTTGAATTTAATAAAAGTTACCTACCTCAATAATTTCTGCTCTCTCTTTTGCTTTCAGTGACCATTTCATGCCCTTCTTCTTTATCTAATAATTATCGCTCCAGGCAACTGCTAGATCCAGTTACAGTGAGTTCATTACTAAGTTTGACTTGAAGATTCACATTGTTTTCCAAAAACATCAGCAGAAGAATCACCTTATGTCTCATTGGAGATTAGCATATTTTGCTACAGAATACATCTTATCCTTGTCCCTTTTAAATATACAATTCCTAATAGGAATAAAACTGCATATTGGCATCTCTGAGCCAAAAGAAGGATGAATAGGTCATTGACTTTGGAAACAAATCACATGCAGAATTCAGGGCTATCATGTAGCATTTCATCATTGTGAGATTTTATTCAAGAGGCAAAGTTTGCCCCCGCTCTCTTTTCACGGATCATTAATAGCTTTTTAATCAAGAAAAATTAGCTGAAGATAGTGTCATTTAGCTAGACCTATATAATGATATTTATAAATGTCTCCTGAATAGAGAGTCAAAGCCAAAAGATCTCCCCAACAGTTCTTTTATTTATTTATTTATTTCTGTCTACTTTAATGTTTGACTACTGTGTTATGAAGATTACAACTGACTATTACAGCTGAGGAAAGAACTGATATATCTTTTGAAATAAGAGAATAAAACTCACCTTCTTCTAGTTCTTTCTTAAAACAAATACTGAATGTATAGATCAACTTATAGAATGCCATAAAATTCAACAAATCATTTTTACTGGGCCCAAATGAAGAAATAAACTCAGAATCCAATTGTGTTGCCAGTAAGATTTTTCTAATCCTTCAGGATTCAATTCAGAAATTATTCAATTAAATCTCTTCTTTTAAAACTATGTACTTTCAGAAATTTTGTTTCAAATTCACATCTAAAAACATAAATTATATTACATTGACAGAAATAGACTGTAACTGCAAATGAAGAGGGCCATTTATGTACAAAGATTAAATGTATTTCTTGCAAAAATCAACCCAGAGGCAACAGGATTTTCTATTTAAATTAGCTATTTCTGAACAAAAGTATGATTTGGCGGATTTTTTTTTCACCCAGAGTATAGTAATGATAATATAGTAAGACAGAAGGCGTTTAAAGCTTGAAACAAAATTCCTCTGTTCATCCAAACACTTGTTTTGTTTTAATTTAGAGACTAAAATTTTCCCTCCACCCAAATTTTGAAAATTCAAAGGTGTGATCCAAATTCATAAACAAACACAATATAAATTATGCAGATGTACTGTTAGATCACCTAAATAAATAACATCATCACTGCACTATTAGTCTAATCTGAATTTTAGGAAAGATTACCTAATTTTCACAGCATCTGGCACTGACCACTTAAATTTAAAAAAAACCCAAAACATAGTGATACTATAATATATGTAGAATTTTTGCATGTACTTTTACGACAGCACCTTCTTTGGTTTGGTGACGTAACTTTGTAATTTCACTATATTGACAAATATTTGTGCTTTAGTAGTACCTCTAGTTGTACCTAGTAACAATTCTACCTGAATTGTGAAGAGTAACCATTTGTCTGTCACAGTTTGATTTTTAAGATACTCCAATATGCTTCACAATAAGCTTCTCTGTGTCTCTTAGTTGTTGTCTGTATTCTTTATTTGTACCTATTTTTTACTTGTATCTCAACATCTTAAGATCAGATCACCTGAAATTATGACTTCCCCAAAGACAGAGAAGAAGATATCTCATTAATGTATTTGCATAACAATGTACACACACCTATGCATATACAGACCAAATGAAATAAGTATAATGAAGAGTATAATTTGGTAAGAAATATTTCACCTAGTGTCAAACAAATACACCCAAAAAGAAATAATATCACTGGTTTGGTCACCACATGTAACAGGCTCTGCATTTTAGGGAGATTGAGAAATTGGGATAGGGTCACCTGCTTTGGAAAGGCTCCAAAGGCGCTCTACTATGAAGTGATCTATCAGGGCACAACTCTTCTCTACTTCTGAACCTGATATGGATGTCCTGATATAGAGGTTAAATTTGTTGCACATCACACATGCGTGAAGTTATTCAGAGATTTATCTAGTACTGATTGCAACTAAACTCTAATATTCAATGTGGGTGTCCCTCTGCATGGTGTAGAGAAACCAAAACCTTCTGTGTATTTATAGCTGGGAATGAAGGGATAAGTTTTTGAGGCTATTGAGACATCTAAAGAGGCAGGTTCTAGGTCCCCAGAACTTTTCAAAAGTTCACTAAGGTACAACAAAGATGTGAATTCAGAAAGAAAGAAAATAGGCACCTACACATCTGATAATCCTGCTATACATAACCATATCATTAAGCACATGAAAGCCTATCTGATTTTAGTTCTAAGTCATTTGTTCAAGACTTCGTGGAAGGACATGATCACTAAGCAAAAGATACAATATGGGGTATCTTGTATGACTTGTTGTTTTTCTGAGTTTTCCATACAAAGGCAAGTTCACTCAGGATCTCTTTAACCAGGAATTCAGAACTTACTGAAGGTTGTCAAATGTATTTGAAAGACTACAAAAGCACCAAATCTACATTATGTGTTTAAACATAGCCATCTAGTGCAATTTTAGATACACTAAGTTATCCCAGTTATCAGACAACCTAAGCCAATCTGTATAAAACCAAATTTTAGAAAGAGGAATCTATCTCAGGGTGACTACCAATACAACAGTCTCCATTTATCCCCACAGTCTGGTTGATCCAGTCATTTTATAATCTCCTGGATTCTGCCTCAATTGTAAATCAATTGTAAATGGATCTCTATCAGTTTGTGGCACCAGACAGCAGCACACACTTCAACTTCCAGCTTGCAACTTTGCAACCACACAGTTCACCTGGTAGAAACCACATCAGAAAAAAAAAAAAAAGAGAGTACTAGCAAAGGTCTGACTATCTGAATATATCTGAATATATAGCTACCAAGAATGTATCTATGTTATGAAATCAAAAAAGGTTTTCCCTAGATGATATCAACATCAAACTCCAGAGTGGAACATATTATAGCTAAAGGTAAATCACAGTAGTGTGTTGAACTAATTTGGGTTTGCACAGAGCGAGTGCACAAGAGTAATATAAACAAAAGACTCTAACCTTGGGGTTAATGCTGTTATCACTTAGCTTGTTAACTCACCCTGAAGAAGCAGTACAGAAAAGGCTTGAAGGTATGTTCTGCATAACTCAATCAGTGCATAGTGCAAAGTAACCCCCACAGACCTATTATTAAAGGTAAGATGTTCTTTTCTGAAACAAGGAGAAGGTGTTTGAATTGCTGTCTAGATTAGAGAAGATCTTGGTCAATGGCAGCTCCCAGAAAGCATTCAGCACTGGCACAGCCTACCTTGGATCTCAGAGGACCTAAACAAAGGTGGTACCTGAACTGAAGGGTCTCAGGTTTTAAAACTGCAGCCTTTGTGAAAGGAAAGGCCTATTGTCATTAACTGGAAATAACTGGAGTAAAGATAGATTGAAATTTCACATCAATGTATAAACTAAGAGGAAATGATGGAGGAAATTCAGAAGATTCATGTTATGGCAGAGCTACTCTACCCAGAATTCTTCTCCCCTCACCACACTTTACAGCTGAGTGACACTGGCCCAAGGAGAAGGGACTCCCTGCAGAGCACTGCTCTCACCTGGGTAGACTCACTTGAGTTCCCCATGCAGGCTTTCTGCACCCACTTGCTTTTTTGCCCTAAAGCTCTTCATTAGTTCAGATGCCTGTAGCAGTAATTCGTAAAATTCCTTTTGAGTTTGGAACATACACAAGAAACGGATTGCTGAGTACATTATCCAATACATGGATTTGCCTCCTTCTTAGGTGTATTAACTTGCTGGCTATTTTATTCCATGTCCTGTTTTGATCAGGAACTAAAGACCAGCAACAACAACAACAACAACAAAAACCCAAACAAAAAAAAACCCCAGACAATACAGCTTATTCTTCTAATGGATTATCTACAGTGTATTTTCTGTAAAACATGAATACCAAATTTACCTGACTCACTATTCCCCATGTACTCATACAGGATCAAGATCACCTGGGTAGATGGGTAGATCACCAGTCTGCAGAAAACCAGGGTGACAGCAAGATACAACGGGAAATTCAGTAGAAGAGGGAAGGTATAAAGAGTGATCAAAATAAGTGAGAAATATCAAGAAATCTAAAGCAAACTGACTGTCCTATATAACAGTGCTTTCTGAGTGTGGCTAGAGGGACCATCTCAAAGGAAATGAAGACTGCTGTCACATCTTACACAGAGGAACAGTGTAAGGGCTTGATAGCGGGTGTCAGAGGTTGGTTGTTGTACTGAGAGGTGGGCTGGAAGTCAAAAGGGTCAGATAAGACAGGAAGAGCCTTGCTCCAGGTAAAGCTCCAGGGTGGCTTTGAAGAGACCTACCTGATCATAGACCTAACTCTGCTGCTAACTTTGTGCCCTCAGGCAATTAATTTTGTTTCTTTGAGATTCTGGGTTTTTTCTTGTCTTCCCTGTCATCTATTTTGAACTGAATGTTGTTTAGGACAGCAGCTGTTCTTACACGGTTCCTTGAGTAATGGGGGTCTGATCTCACAGGAATCATCTAGATGCTCCTAGAATACAAATAATAAGTAATCTTAATTTAGCAAATATTTATTGAGCTCTCTCAGGTATTTAAACTAATTACTGCCACTTTCCCTTAAAGAAATAATCCATCACTCTGCTGATGATAAAAGAGCTTTTTGAACAATGGATTTAAAATCTATCCATTCAGATAAATAATTTGTTCTTATTTCTTTCCTATCGCTTTATGCAAATTGTTTGCTTCCCTGTGGGACAACTCTAAACTCTCTAAATAGTGTGAACTAAACAAGTATTGAGCAGGTTCACATTCTGCACAATGTAAAGAGTGAACTAAACAAGTATTGAGCAGGTTCACATTCTGTACAATGTAAAGATGCAAAGAGATAATTTCTATTTCTTTGGAAATAGAAACTGTGTACATACAAAACTTACATTCCACTCATGAGTTAATAGAAGAGCTGAGCTATGTGGGAGATGACTGCATAACCATTTAATTTGATAATTATATATTAAAAGTAGAATTTTTCTATTTATTAGATTTGTGATTACACTATAATAATTCTAAATAATCCATTTTTACCCAGACTATCTTATAGTAGTGGGCCATACAGCTTTACTACACCTGTGGTAGGCACATTTTCAGGAGCAGACATTACTTTTATATGGATCAGTTTCAGAGCTTAAATTCAGGTATTCAAAGACTTCTTTTCAGAATGAAATGAGACCTCACAGTCCACTCTCGAGAAAAAGACAGAAATTTCAAAAGTTTGACATCCTGCATGGAAGGTTTGCCTACCTAGAGATTGTTTACTTCTGCTATTTAGAAAGGGCTTGCTCTAGTTACTGCTGGAAATATTCCCATGAATTTCAGCAGAACTCACCACAGGGAGATGGCTAAAAAGTAGAAAATCTCATTTCTAGTAGAACAAGGAAAAATGTTTTATATTTTGTCTACATATATCAAATATGGAATGCATCAAAACAAAACCACAAAAACTCATCTTAAGTTTCAGCTCAATAAATGTAACGTGATATAACTGAAAAAGAAATGCTGTAAATAATATTCTTTCATTACTAATTAATTTTGTGGTGGTTGGAAATCCCATTCTACCTATATGCAACAATTTGAGTTGACATTAAGCTGCTGGTTTCCCTGTTGTAACTGGAATGAAAATTTTGGCTCATTTTCCTAAATTTTTTGAGGATAAAGGTTTCAGGAAAAGCCTCACTATAAAAAAGGCTAATGCCATTTCTAACTGGAATTTTAGAATTTTATCTACCTTTAAAAGAGAACTCTATTATGGTCCCAGATGGTAAACCAGATCAATCTAGAGAGGATGCTAAAAAGAGAAAGATATTGATAAGATAAATTAAGTAGTTCTTCATGTACCCTATTCCATAGGTATCATTAATCTCAGGGAGAAAAACTGGATACTAATCTAGTGACAGGAGATTAAAAAAAACCCATTACATGAGATATACTATGGTGAGCGTGAGCCATGGGCCAAGTGATACGTGGTATCACTGATTGTTTCAGTCCCTGGACTATCAAGCAACTGATGGTCCCTAAAGCTATATCCATTCATCCCACCAAACAGTATTCCTGGTGTTCAAGGCACAGCCTAGCAGTGAACTGAATTTCAAGAATTAGAAGGCTAATTCAAATTTGGCTACTTTGAGGTGTATAACCATACTCATTTCATTGTGTGACTGACTTTTCCCTTTGGTGCCTATACTGTTTAAGCTTGAAGTGTTGTGTGGCAGGTACTTTCTCTTACTATTTATGTGCACAGCTCCTAGTACAAGATGGCCTCAACCTCATTCAAAATCCCTGGGTACTTCTAAAACTAAAAACAGAATCAGAAGCTCCATCGAAGCAGCTGACAATACCTCCAGAGGCATATACACACACAGACCTGGGGACCTCATTTTCTTCCCAAGTCCATGTGGAGGTGAAGCCCCAAAAATGTGTTTAAAGATCATCCAACCAATGGAAGAAAACTCTGGTTTGGTCAAAACTTTTTCTCAGCACTGATACAGACATGAAAAAGATTAAAGGAAGAAAAAAGAAACTGGAAAAACAAAGACAAAGGGCATGGAGACTGGAGAGATCAGGCAGTGGAGATCTTTCACTGTCAAGAACTATGGGCGCTGGAAGGATGGCACATGATTTTTCTTGATAAACAAGTGCAAGCAACATCACCACAAAATAGCAGGGTCACAATACTGCTCATGTGTCCTAGGGTGACGATGATGCCTGTATCACCAATCGTCTGTTCTGTCTGTGACGATGATGCCTGTATCACCAATCGTCTGTTCTGTCTGTGCTGTGTGTGTGTTCTGTACCTTTAAGACTGATCCTGAGAGGAGCAGAGAAGAAGATGCGCGTAGTTTGTTTTGGGAAAACAGTTTTCACTCCTACTCCTTCGTCATCGTCCTTGGGGGTTGGTGTTCATCGGATGCACGGACAGCAGCAGGAGTTTTTTTTTCCTTGGCTTTGGAGTTAGTCTAGCTAGCTGAGGCAAAAAAGTTTCCTGGACTGTTTTTTTTTCCTTTTTCTTTTTCCTTTCTTGGGACTGTTTAAATCTGTTCGGGACTGAAAACCCAGGGGAGCACCAGGAACTGCACCTGTGGCCCACCCCGGGCCTGGGTCTGAGGATTTTCCAGCGCTGAAGGGGACCCAGACTGATCAGAGACTGAGAGAGCTGAGCTAACACACGGCAAGGACTTCCCTCAGTTTTGCCATCTCTTTTCAGACCAGCGAGAGGTTTTATTGTTTCATATTATTCATTCCTATGCTTGTGGGCAGCTTGTTTGTTAAATAAATAGTTTTTTCCACTTTTCTCTGAGGAAGTTCTTTCCCCGGACCAACTGGGGGAGGGGCCATTTAGGTTTTTCTCTCCTGAGGAACCCCCATTTGGAGGTTTCCTCCCAAATTTGCCCTAAACCAGGACATCATGCAAGGCTTTCTTTGGCTTCATGAGATATCTGACAGCCCAGACTTCTGCACTTTAATCATGCCTTAGGAAGATGTTCTTATGCACTGCCTCAGTATTGGTTTGCTTTCTACTGATAAGTTTCTGAAATAAGCTCAAAATCAAATTGCATCAAATTAACCAGTTCCACAACGGTGCTCCAATCTCCTGGATGCCTGTTGATTATGGAGAATCTGCAAGCTTCAAACCAGGACTTAGACCTTTTAATCACCTCTGAGATTCTATGCTGATTCCTCTCTATGAGTTTAGTGTGGTTCTCACATACTCACTGTGAAGATAAATTTAATTTTATCCTATTCAAAAATACAAATTGAAAGAACAGAAATAGATTTTCACTTTCAGCCATTGGCTTCCAGTATCAGCACAACCATCACTTGTGCTTTTAATTTTGTGCCTGCTATTAGAGAAACTTGCAATCATGTTAATCTATTAAAACTTAGAACCAATGGTCAGCAAGTTTTCCATAATAATAGTAATATTAAAGTTTGTATAGATTTAAAATTCTTATGTATCTTTCCAAGTAGCACAAAGCCATTAAGTTTTACAACAACAATAACTGATACCAATAGATACTTAGTAACCTAATGATCATTTTTAATTCATTTTAGGCCTGTACAGTATAAAACTGTGTTTCTAAAGTCATGCAAGACAAGCAGAGCATGAAATAAACAAACCAAAAAACCCCCACAAAAATAACCCCTACCATTTGAGCAAGAAGTTTGCGTAAAATGTCCTTTTCTCTCATTTGTAAAAAAGCTGTCACCAGATGGAAAGCATTCTCGACTGCAATGCTCAAAGGTACTCATTAAGTCCAGGAAATAAATATATTTTAGATGAAATTTGTACATAACCTTTGCCCACAACACTTTTGAGGTTCAGACCTATTCCAATATGTTGGGAGTAGTGTTTGTTTGAATGGCTGGCTGGTGTTTTTGTGACTGCACCGTGTCAGGTTGTCCAGGAGAATGGCTCTTTGTTTAACACAGACCACAGTCCCTTAGTAGTCAAGCAGTTTGCAATCATTTGTTTGTCCTCAGAACATTTTAAAATTACAGGAGTGTCATTCATGCTATTGCACAGCTAGAGGACAGAGGCAGACACAACTCAACTCTAACTTGTTTTTGGTACAGACTTACAACTTTTTATTGCCACTGAGTGCAGGATCACAGAGCATCATCTTTGGGACCACCCAAATTGAGTAAAGGTGGCAGAATTGCATCCCGATTATTAAGATTATTATGATCAAAACTTGGAATGTAGATTTCCACTGTATTTTAAAGGAAGAAAGAACCTTCATCATAACCTTGAGTGAACTGCTTCAAGTAAGCAGATAAAGGCCACTCACTAAAACCCCTTCAGACCTGGTCTAGTTGAGTGTTTGTATCACTGTTCTGCAACAGGTATACAAATTTTCCCATTAGCAAAATATTTCTCTGTCCCCCCCTGAAGCAGACAGGGTGGTGGGCAGGGCCTGTGAGAAGCCAGTCTGTGCTTCTAATGCAGAGCATCTCATCCTGGATTGATGCAGGCACTTAAAATTATCATCTAGAACAAAATTAATCTTCTCGGTGTACAAGGAACATCACAGAAACAAAGTCAAAACCCCTGAGTCCCAATCCTGAACCTTTGGCTATGATATCATCTTTCCTGATTGGCTGTAAATCAGTTTGAAAGGCTAATGTCAGATGATGTCCAGCTTAATTCTTCAGGCAGCTCAAAATTAAAGGAATCTGATCTAAGATGCACTGCAAACACTGCGAGTGATTTCCTAAAGATATCAGTGGCCTTGATATTGCAGATCAAGTATGCAAACACAGCCTGCTTGCAAAAAAGGGAGATCTTTCCAGATCTATGTTCTCCATATGCCTTTCAAGGATGCAGAGTTAAAAAAAAAATAGAATAGAACCACAGGAAAAAAGGAAGGAAAAAAAAAAGCCAAAACACCAACCTCTCTCATTTTATTAGGACATTTGTAAAAGTCTTGTTATAATTTCAATTTCCCAGTCAGGTTGATTTATGGATTTTCCCCCTTGTTTATGGCTTTTTCAATGTTTCAATGCTCCATTTCATAGAAGCCATGAATACATCAGGATTTGCAACAAGGACCTCAAATAAGCAGCTCAACATCAGCTGATAAAGCAGCGGACTGATTTAATAAGATTTTTTTGCTCCAGGTTCTCTCAATCTGCTTTGCACCAATTACAGGAGGTAGGGTCAGAAAGAAGGCTTAACCTAGAATTTTTTTCAGAGATTTTCGCAATGCTATGTTCAGAACTGTTTTCCTGATCCCTATTATGTTGTTAGCCCAGCAGAGGGAAGAAACATGTCACAGTAGGAGCTGTCTTAATATTAAGTATTAGATCACAGATGGTAGGTGTGAAATATTCTGCCTTTGATTTAGTGTGGGAAGGCTTGTACAGAATTGCTAAATAAAGGAATGTGATTTTACTTTCTTTTTCTTTTTTTAGAAAAATAACATGAAGGAATCACTGCATGACTCTGTTAATACAAATTGAGCCTGTGAATATATCATGACTATAGATGCTGTAATAAATAGCTCAGACAAAGACCTGCTTTGCTGGACTTTTTTAAAATTGGGTCAGAGTAGGTCACTCCTAAATCTCCTGGAAACCAAAAAGAACTATTTTTTCCCAAATGCAAAATAGTTCTATGAATATTCAAATATGATCTAATTAATTTTCTAAAAGCTGGTCTTTTTTCTGCCAGAACATAGATTATCATAATTTTATGCTTCAAATTTGAGAAAGAAAAATAATAAAATTCTAAATATTATTTTAAACCTTCAAATTATTATATGGAAGTTCCCTATGCACAGGATAATAACAAACAGTTCACAGGTTTCTTAAGATGGAGGAAGGAAAATACCTTTAACCTTATAAAACTTCAAGGTATAATCATTTAATGCTTTTATTTACATAAATTGGTATGATTTTTATCAGGACTAATCAGACAAGCTTGTGATTTTTTAAAATTCTTTAGGCTTCCACAGCAAATCTTTTCTGGTTTTTCTTTGATCTTCATGTTGAAATTTTTGAAAAATAATATATCACTATATATGTGATACTAATATACAGAGATATCAGCAATATAGAATAATTTCCCTTCCTACAAAAAATGCCAATTTCTATGTTTTGTTCCTGGCTACTACAGAAGGGAAAATGCTAGCCTTGCATATGACAGCAAACAGTGTGACTTCCAGTCCTCAGCAATAAATATACCTGGAATATGGACAACAGTGGCATGCAGCCTGAACATCCATCACCATTTTAGGAGTTTGAAGTGCATCTGGTCCTTCGGAGTATATTTCCTGTGATTACCCAGTTCAAGTCTTTCCCCACTATTGTATGTGTCATCAAATGACAGTAATGAAAATAACTGCAGCCATTATTATAGGCTTTAGGACTTTGCCATCTGTTGAATATTAGCCTCTGGCTTCCCCCGACTGGCATGCTGTTATGCCAAAATTGACACAAAATCAGCACTGTCACCACAGTACGTTTGTATACATTTCTATAGTTCTTTTGTTTACACATATCCCACAGAATTCCACAAAGCACTGTTAATAGAGGCCATAATCACCAATAAAAGAGGTCAGATAGAACAAGCACTGGCACCCAAACACCACGGTGTGGAGAAGCAGAGACTGCAGCTGCGATTCCCCATTGCAAGATATGCACACTTAAGAAGCTAATACAACAAGCATATGTTAAGATCTGGTAGTCCCAAACCCTGATCCCAATAGATTTTTTACTTTGCAATCAGCACCTGTAAAGAGTCTTAGGTGGAAGGGAATATAAGGACTAACATAATACCCTAGAAAACAATTAATATATTCATAGAGCTCTCCTGACAAGGTTTGTTGTCATGTACAACAAAGCCTTGGAAGTATCCTAGCAGAAGAATGCCAGAAATGACTGTCCAGGCTTTAGGCCATAAAAATTTCTCTTGTATTCTGAAGACTCAAGTCTTTCAAAAATAAAATTGGATATAAGTAGTCTGATATCACAAATTCCCTGAGTTTAGAGAGTTCACCAGTCACGAGACTGCCTCATCATTAACAATATATACATTCAGGTTGCACCTGCAAGAGACCATTCTAAGCAAAATCCTCACAGTTGCATTTATACTTGCTACATCACAGATAACTAATATGACTGATAAAACTCACATGCTACTTGCTGGCAAATGCTGGATTTTAATTGTGACTACTTCAAAGACAGTATGTCACCATTAGCTGGAGAAAAAAGGTCAAGATAAAGCAATTCACTGAATAATTTCAACAGGAAATACAGACAGTCCAAAAGAACTATAGTAGATATACAACACCAAAAACCCTATGAGGATTCATTGTGTTGACTAGAAATGTAAATTAAGAAATAAAGAGTGTTATATGAAGATGGAAAGTTCTTAGGGAACATCCATACTAATCATACCCTTCATGTTTTTATGCCTGGAATGTACCATCTCGATTACATTTTTGTTCAGAGGTTATTATTTTAGAAAAGTTGTGACACTATGGTTTCATTCTCCAACCCACAGAAACAAGCTGAACAGAGGAAACTATCTCAATCTGTTGTCTTCAGCCATGGAAGATAAGGAAGTAAGAGTGTCTCAATAGTGAATTTGACTGAAGAATTAACACAATCAACGGTGAAGGAAGTTCTTGCAAATTTTTTAATAGTCAAAGCTGTTCTCACTTCTGAAAATTCATGTGAGTCATGTATATGTGTAGCAAAAAAAGTACTACCTACAACAACAAAAAATACCAAGAAAAACAAACAGAATTTTTTAATCTCCAGACAGACTGCAGTACAGAAAATGCAGCTGGTATTTCCTGACAAACTACCTCCAGTTCCATACTCATCTAATCAGAGTTGTTGGTAATAAAATAAAATTGTAGTAGCTTAGAATTCACAGCTTTATCAAGAACCTACTAGCATGGTACTTTGGCAACCGGTCTAATCATTAAACACTTAATATTACTCTTTCAGACACAAACCAAACCTTACTATCAGTGCTACAGCAAACTGTAACTGCTGTCCCTCTTTCTGGAGATTGCTGATTTAGCAGCATGAGAGCAAAGAGATTTAGAGCAACAAAAATCAGCTTCAGTAAATCTAATTAAGTTTACTTAATTCAAGACTCTAGATGACTCTCACGCCATCTTTACAACCTTAAATTCTTAAATTACATAAACTGCATAACAGAGGAAGGATGCATTAAAACATGTGGAACCGTGGCCAGAATTTTCTTGTGATTTTCCTCCCAGTTCCTTCTCAGCTTGCCAATACATCTGTACATTTCACTAGTATTTCCCCTACTATCATTACCTAACTTTCATTTTTGAAATAGATTAAAAGTAGAGAAGATGGGAGAGAGTAACTTGCTTATTTTAACCCCACCATTATTGGAACACATGATTTTCCAAATAACAGAAGGTGATTCCTCTGTCAGAGCAGTTCTAAATGAAAATGAGTGAGTACAGATCATCCAGAGGGGTTGATATATTGAGGAGTAAAGTGGTCAGCCACCAATATGGTGAGGACTCATTTTTGGTTCTTTTTCATACTCTCCCCACATTAATGCACTAAGAGATAGCAGCTCTCTTGGGTTTCAGCTCTCTCTCCGCTTATCTCACTGTTTTTAATCAGAAGTTCAACTCTTAGAGGATAGAAATCTTTTCAATTAGGCTTACTGAAATGCTTACATTACTGTGAAAAATTTTGGCTTGAGTAAATTGGTATATTTTTAAGACATACCATTTCATCAAAATATTCCTGAACAATGTAAGGCTTCAGAATCCAGTGGATCATAAAAAAATGCAAGATAAAGTCAGACCCTGTAATAAAACAGAGCCACATGCAAGTCACATTTCACCATAGCTCTGTGGGAACTGTAATCAGACTAAGTGCTGTAAAATGTAGCTGCAATTATTTGCAGATTAAAAATTCCAGCCACAGTTACTTCTTGATTCAAAATTGAGGATGAAGAATTAGAGGTCACTCTGTTAAAATAAGAACATTTTATTCTAATGTTTGTCAAGGTTGTCTTGGTTAGGTTTTTGTAGTTGCTTTTGTACTATAGTGTAAAAATAAATCCTATAAATCTGCACAAAAATTCTAAATATTCAAATGCTAAACCATGGACTATTCAAAATGCTGCCAAGCAAAATAATGCTAGAGGCCATGTTCAGTGATAGAAGCACAGCTGTATTGAGAACCTTCACTGAGATCTCCACTAGAGCATGGGAGCAGAAAGATTGGAGAAATGGCCCTGTAAATGTGCAATGGACAATCTGCTGTGATATTTAAGGACACAAAATTGGACCAAATTAGAGAAAATAATAAATCCAGACTATTTAGCCATCTCAGGAGTCAAAATGCAAAGTATTGAAGTAGACAAAAAGTCTAATAGTTTCATTAGACTGTGAAGCTGATTTACAGTTCACTATATCCCCAACCATCTGGGAATAACCTGGAGACAAAAGCCTTTGTATCATGTAGAAGGACACTAAGCTATATCATCCACAGCCCTAAGTACAGAGAGCATGTGAGGTGAAGAGGAAATGTGATAGAAGCTACAAGGATGATAAGAGAAGCCAACTAGAGGGAAGTCTGTCTGGGGAATACATGGGGGGAAAAAAGGATATTTATACTGCTGTGCTGAAGAGACACATATTTCGTGTTTTCAGGAGTACTGCATAAACATATTTACAAAATTCAGCTTAGTGTTAGTTTCAACTCTCTGCTGGCTACTAGCTGTAAGACTAATCCCTTCTTACATATACAGACTTTCTGAAGAACACAAAATAGCTCCTGTTAGCTGAGCCTGATTGACATCCAGCCCCTCATTCTGATGTGATACTGAAATATAAGTTTCTTATTTCATACCAAAACCAATTTTTAAAAAAGAAAAAAGATTAAATTATGACTTAACTATTACTTTCTGAAACTGAAACTAAGCTTCTATCAAAAAGAATTACTGTGATCCCCATGTGTTAAAGGTTAAGCAAAAGCCTGTAAAAGAAGTTACGTCCAGCAAATATGCCATACAGTAGGACTATGTGGCACAAAAAAAACCCTGAAAAGTATATAAGCACAAATCCAGTGAAATTCATTCAAAGCCAAGCATGCCTGCAGCAAAAGTTGCAAAAATCATCTGGAATTTTTAAGTAAATGCTAAAAAATGTTTTAAATATTTTTAAAAAGAGAAGTATGTTGCTTTCTTAACTATGTGAAAGATCCAGTGTCCCTAACAGACACACAGTGATTCAATCAATACATCTATATAGTCAGGAGATATGGTAGTTATCACTCATTCATTATGTAGCATTCTCTAAAGCCACATTAAAAGGAGTGAGATACTAAGAAACGGCTGGCTAGTAGATTGACACATGCCATTGTGCTGTATTCGATCAATTAAACCATCCAGATAGTCCTTTGAGGATAAATGAGTAGATGCTCAAAGAACATATCTGTGCAATCTGATGAAGACATTGAAACAGCAATTCATCATTGCTTCAACATGAATGGTAATAAAGACTAACCAAATGACAGATGTTCTATACAAAGTCAGACATTGCAGACAAATGCAAGAGATAAGACACTTTAACTCTTTCCAGTAATGACTGAAAAAACATCAAGCCAAAATTCCATGTTTATAGAAATATTCCACTAGAAAAAAATTCTCTTGCTGTTGGAATAGACCATTTTGCTCTGCCAAACTGCTGTAAGCATGCGCTCTTGACACAAATGGAGTGCAAATCAGATTGCTTTGTACCAGAAACAGATCCTGTAGTAATTCCTTAATACAAATCACCATTTGGTTGAAGAGGAATGTATTCAAGCACAAGAGATATGACACCACTAGAAAGTGGCTGGCAAGAGTGAGGAACAAACATAGCTGATCCACCAGCTCAGTTTAAAAGGTTGCTGGGAGTTAGTTTGCAGAAGTGAAAGTAGTCTCAGGTTCACACTAAGTCTACAGGTCAAAGAGACCTTAAACCACCAATGCCTGCTGAAGTACTCTTGCATTGTTTATTTTCATCACATCACATTTGTTCCTTTCTCTTCCCCAACTGCGTTCTACAACTGTAAGTCTTTTGTCTGTTGAGAGTTTAGAAATTATTTATAGGGGATCAAAATGTCTGAAGGGCTCATTGGCTCATTTCATGATGGTTTAAGCCAATCCAAGGTTCCCCTGCCGTCAAAAAGAAGGATCCTCTTTCCCATGGCCTCAGATTGCAATTTCCCCCTTTTCATCAGCTCTAACACTAAATGGAGTCATGAAATGAGTCACATCAGTTTACTGATATCTGATTTCTGGAGGGTTGGTTTCGGTGTAAGCCATCACACAATCAGAAATTTCCAGCGTGACAAGCAGGCAAGACTGGGGGAAAGGGAATGACCAACTTTTTCTTCATGCTGGCCATGGGCTAGCATAATCTGAACATAGCACAACTGCCTTAGGAGGTTTGATATTTAGCAGCAGTTCCATTCTCCACAGAGCAGGGAAGTGAAAAGCTACTGCTAATTAGTAACTGCAAGTGTCTACACTAGCCAGGGGACTACTAAATGCTCATAATTTCTGGCATAAGCTCAGATCCTCCAGGATCAAGAACATATTTACAGCATCAGCCAATAATTAGAATTGATTGCCATTCCCCAACCTCCAGGAACTGAGCTGCAGCCAAATGCCCAGATCAGACAGGTGCTGGGGAGCCCAAAAGGGTCTCAAAACTTCAGAAAGAGGTTCAAATATGGGTTCTTCCATCAGAAGAACAGCTCTTCTTTCCCCATAAAAATGCAACTTCTCCTGTAGGTTTTTGAATACTAGCAATTTTCTACTTGCAGATGGTTCTGGCAAAAGATGCTGATGGATTGCGTGTAAAGGTTTGATGATGTTTCAGCAGTCAGTGCTACCTCAGAGAAAACTTAGACAGGCTGCAGTAGCAACACTCAGAGCAATAAAAAGCATTCTGTAAGATAGAGACTATTGCACTTTCTGGCAGGGGAAAATGTGTCAGCTCTGCAATGGGCAGATATATACCTTGGATCACCATAAGGCTTTCAACCTTTTCACACAGCTACAGACTGATTTTCCACATAAAATTGCAAGGCTTCAAGGAAAATTAACATCACAGGGGTGGCAAGCAATTAGATCTTTGCAAGTTTCACTGAAGATGGCAAATTCCCAAGCCTTGACTATGGAAAAATTGTTGGTACTAAGTCAGGGAAGAAATTTAACACAATATATAAAATATATAAAATCAGTGAATGTACACACTTGAACACCACCAAGCCATTGCCAAGGAAGCTTTCAGTGTATTGGTGTTGGGATTTTCTCGTTTATGCAAAAAATTAGCATCTTCCAAAGCAAACTTGCCTTCTACTCGCAAAAGAACATGAAAATGTTTCTCTCCCTTAATTATCCTAGTAATTCAAAGATAGAATAATGAAATAAACTAGAGAATATTTTGTGCTTTCTCTTTTTCCAAATATTTACTTATTTCTCACTTGTTTACCTCTTTTTTCTTGGACATGTAGGCTAATTCTTCAAAGGTACTCATCAGCAAAGACCCTTTCAAGAGCCAAGGTTTTAGAAATTTTATTTCCCAGAAACATGGTAGGTATGCATTGTAACACTTGCCAGTATCATCTTAGATGAGAATTTTTATAAAGATGGACCTTAATTAATATTTAAATGGAGTATTACATGGTGAAGGTGTTGATTTTAGCCTACAAAGCATTCTGCAACAGTTGGGTTTTACCAGAGAGTAATTACATTTAAATAGCCAAGCCAGGAGCTGACATTTCCATGTTCCAGATTTCTCCTAACTGTGAGCTGTGCTGGCAGGAGGACAGACTAACTATAGAACTATCATCAACATAGAATACAAAAGGACAGTCAGCTTGATATGCTAAAAAGACAACCAATGGAAAGAAATAAAAGCAATTAATTTTGGAGTGTGCTGTTGGTTAAATATAAAATTATTGTGCTTTTCTTCTTTTCAAAAACTGATTGCTTATGGAAGGTCTCTGTAACTGTTGTTAGTCTATTTATCTTTAGCATATATAACAGCAGTGATGATGTGAATTTCAGAATTTTCATTATATTAAATCTCATTGCATACAAAATTAATATCTTTGAAGTCACATTTTTGTTCAATTGGTCATCATTCCTATTATCCATCAGGAAGATTAAACCCCCTGGCTTGTCCTGCCTCTGTCCATGTATCATACCAGTATCATTCTGCATCCTCAGCCACAAGCAGTCCTTGAGCTGTAAATTATTGGAGGCTGAAAATGCATGATGAAGCCCTGCTTTCCTGGACATAGCTGAAAATCTGCCTGTCCAAAAAGTGAAGAAGTGGTGAACTAATTCCCTGTATTGCTCTGCTTGTGTGTGTAGCTTTTGCATTGCCTGTTAAACTATCTTTACCTCAACCCACGAGGTGTCTCAGTTTACCATGCCAATTCTCTGCCCATCCCAGCACGGGAAGGGGTGTAAGCAAGTGGCTGTGTGGGCTTGGTTAAACCAGGACAAAGAGGAAGGTTGTTCTGTGTCTCCAGTCTGAAGTGCTACAGAGAAATTCTCCACAAAGCTTTCTTTCTTGTATTTTACATTGGGATAACTGCCACATTTTTATTTCTGCTCACCATGAGTTGACTTCAAAAGTATTTCATAAATGAGAAGATTCTGACAGTCAAAACATCTATTCTTTTTGTGATCTGTTTTTATTTGCTGGAAGATTTTCTTATGAAAACACTATTTCAAGATTTTCTTACATTCCCAGTTTTGTAAATGTGAAAAGAAAAGCATACACAGAATATTAATCAAGTCCTAATTCTGTCTTTAAGGTCAAACAGAATTTTTGAAGTTGATATATCTGACAAAGGATTATGACTACAAGAGTCATATCTGCATCTTAAAAGCAGATTTGAGAAATGCCAAAAGATTCCAGTTCTAACTGCAAAGCCAAAAGAAAACACCTTTTCACAGAACATTTCAGCTGTTTTGACTAATTTACTCAAGTATTAGCTTTCCAGGGTAGACAGCAAATATACAATGGATATACCAGTTTCAACAATGTCACAAATTTTGTGTTACCATAAATTAGGTCACCTACTAGACAGCAACATCTGAGACTGTACAGAAGATTACCAGCAAAGACTAACAAAGATGATTTTCTATCATCCCTCAACACAACATATGAAAACAATAACCTTTCTCACCTTCATGCACCCTTCAGCAGCTTAGGAGTTATATCACAGTGTGGTAGTGTTCCACTATCTCTTTATGGTTTCATACAGGGTGATAAGAGTTAGGGGTGTAGGGTAGAGGGGCAGAAACATGCATGGGTTTACTACCCTGTATTTTATTGCTACAGATGTACTTTGCATGGCTGCACAGCATCAGGTTGTCCTCCTTCAGGGTAGGAGAGCCAGCTCATCAAAGAAGAATATCACTGAACAGCCTTTTAATCTTGCATGTTGAAGTCACCTCGGAAACAAGAGTGTCCAACAACAACTGACACTTGGAACTATGAATAAAGAACACTATGTCTTCTCTAATGATCCCTAGAGAAACAGTTCAAAAAAATGTCGTGGCTGACCCTCACTTGAGAAATTAAACCATTATGGCTTGCAGTGTATCGGTGTAGGTTATGTGGCAAATTTCTGTGTTCCTTATTGAGACTATTGTCTTGGAGAGCAAAGAATAGACTTGTTTTTCTCTGAGTCCAGGTGATGGCATGGTACCATACTGTTTAGTCAAGAAAGAAATCGTGTTTGGTCCTGCTGTTGGCTTATTTTAGGGAGAGGATGCATTAGTAATAATGCACTAATCTCCTCTGGAAAGGAAACTCAAGATAAGAGCCTCCTCCCAAGGAGAAAATATTGAAAAGGTCAAATTTTTATAGCAAACTGAAGAGAAAATATAAGCATAGAGGCAATTTTGTGCCAAATCCTATTTTGAGAGCTTCTTTTTTGTTTTTCAGAAGCAAAAATATCGTCTGAACTGATATTTTTCATTTTTGTGCTCAGTCTGCAGTTTACCACCTTTCATGATGAATAAAGTAAAATGTGGCTATTTTTCATTAAAAACTGCCTTTTGTACTTCAAAGAAAATGTCCTTGTCATTTTTTGCATACTGCTTAGTCCAGAAAAGAGTTATCTGGCAAGTTTCAAATGCTGTATATGTATATAGTCAAAGGGGAAGATTTCATACTTGACTGAGTTTGGAAGTAGCAGATTAGAAACAAATGCTTTAACACATAAAAAACAACATATTCTAGAACATCTATTGGCCTTTGTAGAGCAGGATATTTATAACAATCCTGACTCAATGCTCCAATGCAAATGGATTACAAGTATGCTTAAGGTACTATAAGGTCAAGGCTTCAGGTACTGATCCAGTTCTTTAAAGTCAAAAAGGAGTCTCTGGGTATTGCATTGGATATTAAACACATAGAAAATGCATCCTGCCATCCTGGGAAGTGTTGAAATGCATATAACATAATCAAAACAATTTCCTTGTCTGTTCAGCACTTCGGACCATATGTTGCCATTATGCAAACCCAGATATTGTTAGGCTACTGATTACATGGTCAACTAGTTGTTGAAAAACTTTGACACCATGCCATTTTCTTTACCATACTACACATCATAATTTAATATTTCTTCTTTTTACATGTCTACATTTTTAAAGGATGGAAAGCACACTCACTCTTTAAAAGGAAAAAAAAAAAGTCCTTTAAAATAATATTTTGTCGCATTAGGTTAAGAAATTCACACTCATCAAAATGTCAAGCAAATCAAAGTTACGATTTCCAGGACAAACACAACACCACACTGCATGTAGACCTAGAAATAGCTGCCAAAGAAAGTGATAGAAAACTCTCTGCTAGGTAGAAAAGGACTAAGTTAAAATTCCTGTGAGAATCATCACTTCAAATTTCTTGACTCTTCAGTGCATGTACATTCTTATCATGACATTGCACAGACACACTTTTTTGCATTTCATACTACACTTCCACGACATTTGTAACACCAGAATATTTCACTGTGAATATTAAGTACTGGGATTCTAATACCTTGTTCTTACGGAAAAGGCTTACCAGAGCAGAAGCTGAGTTGTATTAATTTATTGTCATGATGAAAGGGATAGTGAGAATCAGAACTGACACTAACTCTCTCTATTTTCTCTGCTACTTTTTGATTGCAATCATTGTGGTCTCCACGGATATCATATCCATAACAGGCACACCAGTATTTGAAGCAGTTTACTGAGGCTGGAAAACAATTCTGATAAAAATGTGCTACTGCCAGAACTTCGCATATTAGAGTGTCTGAAAAGATTGCCAAGGTTGGCATTTTGCCTCTGTTGCCCAGGGCCATAGAAGATTGACACAAACTAAAAATAGTTGTAAAGATCAAATGTGTGTGGTTTTATGAAGCGCTTTTCTTTTATTTTAAAACACAACTTGCCTGACAGACCACAAGCACCTCATACAACAATGTGCTGATGGTTTCAGGAATGGTGCTGGAGATCATATAAGCTTTGTTTTGTTTGAGACCACTCTACAGAACCAGATCTACAGCACATGTTAATGTGCAAAAAAATGTGCAAGGTCGAATCTTTAAAAAGCCAAAGGAGTCAGAAAAGCAAATGTCAGTAAAAATCATGCAAATCATGTAAAGTTGGTGGACAAAACTAAAAACAAATAGGGGATTAGTATTTGATCAACTTTTTGATCAGGCATTAAGTTCTGTGACCTTTCTATGCCCACAGAAAATTCAAACCTCAAGACACACACAATCTGAGTAATAGTACATGGTACACGATTCTTCCTGGTTTTGCAACACCCTCCTTAGATTTTTGAAAACCTGAAATTTTGCCCCATTTCTTACAGAACCATTTGGACGGATGCAGACACATATACACAAAATTATTTCCTTTTGATTTTTTACATAATTTTGCATCTTTTTTTTTTTTTNTTTTTTTTTTTTGTGCTTTTCCTCTGTAAGTCATCATGAAGAGAAGTTGTACAGGCAAAACTGTGTGCAGCATACCAATTTCCAAATCAATTATCATTGACTAATAGGTCAGATGTAACAGCCTCACAGCCAATATTCAACTTCTACAGAGGATTTTCCAGAATGTAAAGATTACATTTTTAATTGATTATTCTAGGATATGAAGGAAAGATAAGCATGGGACAGCATTATATTGAACATTTTATAAATAGAAAAATATGTTCACTAAGTTCAAGTAATTACTAATTGTGAACTATTTACAAACTTTCAAACTTCTTGCAGTCTTGGAGAAAAAACAGCATAAGACCAGACTGGATATGACTCTGACCAACCTGATCTAGTAGGTGGGATCCCAGTCCATGTTAGTGGGGCTGTAACTACATGACCTTTGAGGTTTTTTCCAGTTCAAACCATTCCATGTCTCTATTGTAGACTGTACACAGAAAGCAATAGGCTGGAGAATTTTCCAACACTTACTGCCTCTGCTTGACCAGACTTTTACTTGAATTCCTTTAAAACAGGAGAACTTTGTAATATATAAATTTGTATTGCATAACTGCAAAAACTCTGGAAATTTCGGTTGCCTCTACCAGATTTTCATGAAGCTGCTAGAAGCTCCTTTCAAGTTTTGTACATACAAATGGTATAAATAATTCACACTAAAATCTCTGGCACCGGAAGGAACTAAAAGGATGGCAAACCTTTCCATGGGTTTAGAGAGGTAGAACCAAGACCAAATTTCCATTCAATTCAAGTAATTTCACATTAATACAAAATGAGGTCTGTTTACTACACAATCTGCCTCTGTGGAATGATATTGTGTTTCTCTCACTAGAAAGCTGTTTCTAGCAACTAGTTACAACAGGAGCAGTAATGTATCTGAGGAGCATTATGACTTTCAAAGACACTGTCATTCAACTACAGAAGATTGTGGGTTCAATTTCTTCTTGGATATTATAAAAAATACTTAGTTTCTCAAGACAAGTAAATAAGAAAAATAATGTGGCATGATGAATTTCTCTGAAGAGCTAATAAAACTTCTTTCCACAAACTTCTCTCCACAAACTTCTCTCAAATGCTGATCATTTCTAGTTACTGCCTGTTGGGTGGCTGCCGAGTCATCAGAATGACTGACATACTTTTGACATTAAAAAATTCTTACTTGGTGCATCAGTAGCAGTTTTCAATACACTGGTTGCTTTGCCCTGCAGACCTCTGAGTGGAATTAGACTGTCCTGGCCCACAGAGACAGATTCTCCAATTATAATTTCTGCAATATCGTCTCTCCCTGACACTTCAAAAACAACAATGGTGAACGCTACAATGTACAGACTCCATTGGACTTTCACACTTTCAGCTCACTTCCATGCTACTTAGAGTTATTGTGACACAAATCAATAATAAATACTGCCTCTTAATACTGTAGCACAAATACTTCACCAAAACTCCTCATTCACTTAGCCTTCTTTCTTTTCCCTTTTCTCATAGGAAGGAATAGGTGTTTCTCTGAGGAACACATTTGATATGTTCACCAAGTTTGCTTCTTCATTATGCCACTAGTAGTAGAGCTTGTCTCTGTTGGTGGCTGAGATTGCATCTGCATGTTATTGGCCTATTACCTATAAAGATTGAGGGCATGTGTGGATGAATTTCACTACTAGAAGTTTCATACGGAAAGTTGGCCATATGGGAAATATCTCCACGATTACTGGGAAAGAGGTTAAAAGTGTCAATGCAATTTTGTTGTTTCCATTGAGGGATTCATGGATTGTAAATTTCCTCTTTTGTGTCTCAGTATCTATACAGCTAGAAATATATGCTAATGGAGCAGCTGTCGCCAGTCTCAAGCATTCAGAGACATCCTGATTCAATTAAATTGTCACTGACGAATTCATATTTGTAATACATTTTGGTCCTTAATTTGTACTCTGGGCAAAAAAAATATTCCTACTTTCTCTAGCCCTGCTCCATGTTTCACCAAATCTTCATAAATAAAAGCATAAAAGCACAATAAATGAATGCAATTAGTGAAACAAAGGATACAGTAGTACTTTCAACTTCTTCCAAATTATTGCGCAGATGCTACTAAAATTAGAGGTCATTTCAAGGGATCTTCATTTTCATTTTTCCTAGGCTGAAAAAAGGTATTAAAATGTTCTCTGCCATGAAAATTTGTAGTATATGCGGTTTTATACCATATCTTAAAGTATTGAAGAGTTTTCATACTGAACCAGGAGCTTTGATCAGAAAGGAACTTGAAAAACTATTTGTGTCATGTCACATTCATGAACAGCACTTACCACAAGGAGAGACCTTGAGTAATTATAAAACAGCACAATCACCAACCATTATGAAGTTCAACAAGGGACAGTGTCAGATTCTGAACCTGCGATGGGGCAACCTTATATGTACTGACAGACTGGAGAAGGAGATGCTGGAAAGCAGCATTATGGAAAGGAATGTGGGGTTGACAGAAAGTTCAATACGAGTCAGCCGTGCCATGGCAGCCAGGAGGGCCAACCCTGTCCTGGGGGCATCAGGCACACCATGGCCAGCCAGGCAAGGGAGGGGATTGTCCCACTCTGCTCTGCACTGGGGCAGCCTCACCTCGAATATTGTGAGCAGGTTTGGGTGCCACAATATAAGACATCAAGCTATTAGAGAGTGTCCAAAGGGGGGCAACAAGGATGGTGAAGGATCTGGAGTGGAAGCCGTATGAGGAGTGCCTGAGGTCACTTGGTCTGTTCAGCCTGGAGGAGATTGAAGGGAGACTTTCATTGCAGTTACAACTTTCTCATGAGGGGAAGAGGAGGGGCAGAGGAAGGTACTCACTGCACCAAGCCTGACAGAGCACAAGAAGCATTTGGATAATGCTCTCAGGTACATGGTGTGACTATTGGGGATGGTCCTCTGCAGGGCCAGATGGACCTGATGATGTTTGTGGGTCTCTTCCAACTCAGTATATTCTGTGATTCAGAGCTGAGATCTCTGATTTCAGTGGAAATACAAATAATAATGCACAGCAGATCTTCTTAGTAGTGACACATTTTCACAAGCAGCAAACTGATCTATCTGCTCTTACATGGGACAAGCATATCTACCTTTGAGTCAATTACAAAAACTCACTGAAGCAAAGGGTTCTGATCCAAAATCCACAAAAGCTTTATTAAGCTAACAGCTATCACCCGCATTATCATAACACTCAATGTGCAGACCCTAAGACTACCTCAATTCCTATATAATGACACTTAGCTTAGGCTTTCCTTTCAGTTTTAATGCAAATCTAATTTTCTTGCAACTGGACTAGATTAAAGATATATACACTTGCTGTGCCTGTTGATCAGATGACTTTTATGACTTTTGATCAGCAAAGCACATAGCATCAGGACCAGGTCCCCAGGACCCAATACAGCTTCTGAATATAACTGTTGAAGCTTTGCTATTAAATTATGTAGAAGTTAACTGAATAAGCATAATTAAGCTCAAAATTAACATGACTTCATTTTTAAAATGAAAATATTTTTTCCAGTTTGTTCTTTTGTTATATTGAAAGCAATAGCAGCTGAATTTATTTACAAAAATGTAGTGCTTATTGCCTCTGAACCTTTCAGCCACTCGAATTCAACCTAAGACCCAAAAGAGTTATAGTGTGCATGTAACTCCAAATTACATCGGGATCGGATCTTTCACGCTGAGATTCCTGCATCCTCTTGAGTTAACAATCTGTCTTTAACACTCCCACAGCACAGGCCCAGGTACTCTTTCTTCTCCATTATACTATGACTTCAAGTATGTTCTCTGAACTAACACACTGACCCACTGGAAAAGGGATTTTCAAAGGTTTTTGAGAAGATTTGAGACCCTCATAGAAAAATTTTTTGGTGTTGTTGGAAAACCTAATGTGTACTCCCACAGCTGCAGGCACTGAAGGTAAAACTTGATCTAACCATGAAAGCAATCAGGCATGTCTATTAGAACAATTTTTTTGCTGAATTCAGCATGAAAAAAGTAGTTACTTGATCTCCTGAGAGCAGTTGTTTGGTCTCTTGAGAAAGGGCCACTTTATAGAGATACTTTTCAAAGTGTTAAGCAATGCAACTCTTCTCCCTATAACTTTTTTTTTCCTGTTGCAGCAAGTTCTTAGCTCGTTGCTCTTGTAAACAATTAATACAGTCATTCATTAATGTTCTAGTTAACCAGGTTCTTTGTTAATCTCTGTTCCCTAATAGAAAAAAAAGAAAATATGAGAGCACTTTCTTGTGGCTTATTATGGCCCTTTAACAGCATTGGAAATATTCCATGAAGAAATTTTAGTCACATTATTTGCTGTAGGATGGATTAATCAAAAAAAGAAAATTCCTTTGAAGGCATTAACCTTTGCTAAAAATTGCAGATGGCTGTAATGACAATTTTTATGCCTTAGGTATTAGATGATGTACAAAGTGCCTGATCCAGCAAAAAATATTCATATCCTTATGGACCATGCAAGCACTGGATTCTGGCTCCACAGCAGGTGAGTTGACATATTCAGATGAAAGGTCAAACTGCAACAGAAAGCAAATACCTCAAGTACAAGTAGTGAATGGACTCCCTGTGTTCATCTGTCACCACCCCTGGTCTCTAGACAGTCTTCCCACCGAGTCATGTGAATTACAAGGCTCCCATTTCCCTACTCCACTTCTTTCCTCTCTCATTCCTTTCTTCTGTTCCTCAGTACTGTGAACAGCACACTGCTCCTTCCCTACTTATCTTCACAAGCACCTTCTGCTTCCTTGCTCCTTAGGCATAACCAATTATTAACAAATCCACTGGAAAAGTAATGACATGGGTTTCAAAGCCAGATCACCAACACAGAATAGTTCATGCTGATTCCTGTTTCTCCGAGCTGACAATAACTGCAAATTCCTCCACACCAAATAAGTTTTTAATGTCTGGACTTTCTGTTATCATTAATCAAATAATCAGAAGAGATCAATTTTTTAAACTGCTCACTTAAATTAACACCTTTGTGGGACAGCTGACAAAACCTTTATCCTTGTAGCACATACCCCATACAGTACCAATACCAGCTGCTTGTTCCTATAGGAGTAAAAAAGCAGGAAAACTTTGAAAAGGTTTGAAAGTAGTTCATATTGTCCAACAGAAATGCCCATTATAACCACATTCACCTGTGTGTGAATGAATAATCCAAACCTACTCTACCTATAAAAGTGGGCTGAACAGTAACATTCAGGGCACATCTTTAAGATGAATTAGATTTATTCTAAAAATTGTGCATTTCTTGTGATATTCCTGCTCTGTCCTGGGTGAAGGGAAAAAAAAAAAAAGAAGGCAGTAAAAAGTGAAGCAAAAAAGGCACAGCTCTTGAGAAATATTAAATATTTGCCCCAGGTTGTGATGCAGTTTTTGGTGGAGGTTCATATCTAGCTCTGTTTGTCAAAGCTTGATTCTTACAGGAAGGATTTCTAAAAATAGATGCAAATATATATTACTTTTCCTCTCTCTAAATGCCCACAGACATTTAAATTATGTGTTCTAACTACACGCTGTTCACGTACTTGCCTCATTATTGCAATCTGTCATATCTGTACAGGTAATATTAAAAATCTAGTCATGTACACGGGATACTTTAAATCAAACAATTAATTACTTTTAGAAGTAGGGTTCTTTTTCAAAGATGAAGGAAAATATTTTAGTTAGTCAAGATATCTTATTACTTTGCCATAATATACAGAGCTTTAGGAAAAGATTAGGTTTATTAAGTCAGATTCACAATGCAGGCTTTCAACACTGCCATTTCCAATAAGTACACATTTGTTTAATATTAAAGTTCCCTTTCAAAACAAAGTAGTTAAGCCTACCCTCACATTTATACATCTGCAGTTTGTTTGATAACTTACAACGTAATTACAGGCTGTCCTCCCACTAAATGCTGTATTCAGACTTATGAAACAAGGTGGTAAAATATGCACTGGAGTCTGAGTACTAAGCCCGTAATTTACCACAAGCACTAGGAAGAAAAGAAACAGAGGGGAACCCTGCTATTTAAACTGCTCAGTTATCACATTTTCCTCCCCCACAAATGCAGTAGCACATAACCCATTCATATTTCAATTTTACATTTCCCAAACTGTCATCTTGTGTTTCAAGTTCATTTGAGACCCAATCTGCTTATCAGAGCAGCAGTGAATGCTGTTGCAGATAGAGAGAGAGAGCTGTCACTCCCCACTAACAGATAGGTTTGTGGCACATGGGTTGGGGAAATAAAGAAGGCTTTGTAGGGTTAAGAAAAGTGCCCAGAGTGTTATGGAGGGAAGAGGCATCCAGCCCCTTTCTTACCTCCCATGTCCAAGCAATGGGAGAGTATCCTCCCTCTCTGTTGGAGTTGCAGCTAAAATAACTAAGTAAATTACCAGGTAAAACCAGGGAATGTGGAAAAATGAAAACCAAAAAACCTCATTTCAGCCCTTTCAGCCAAGTTTCTCACAGAGGGTGGGCCACCCCAGGGGAGGCACTGAAGAGGGCAGCTGCCCACTGTCCTGCAGTGCTCACTGTGGGGTACCTCATCACCCGTATCCTTTCTCCAGAGCTGCTTGCTCACATAGAAAACAAGGCTCACATGGTACTTGGGTTCTGTCCAGCCTTTCTTTCCAGCCTGGCTTTCCTTGGAGTAGGAAGCTCCTGTGCACCCCTTTCCTCAGAAACTGCAAGACATTAGCCAGAAACAATGCTTTCAGGTAATCACATTCTCTTTGTTTTTTACTTTTTGTTGTTGCTCATTTTACTCTCCCATCATATTTAAACAGCAATTGCAGGTTCTGAATTGTGATTTTCTGTAATATGTATGTAAAGCTGGTCTTGAAGCATGTTTTCAGAACAACTCTACTCTGCAAATATGCCAGTTCACTTGGTGTGGTCTAGACAGAATTTGTCTCAGACACTACCTACAACTGTAGCAAATTACCCAAGTTTTATATTTTAAAAAATGAAAGCCACATCTTCACATATACTATCCACTATCCTGTACTACAAAAAATAATAACTATGAAAGGCATTCTTATTATAAACTATTTTTTCTACCTTATTGCTGCCTCTCAAACCTGCACCATAACTATCGGTGAAAACACAGTCACTCTTGATTTCATTTTAAAATCTCTAAGCTATATTTGGCACATTTCAAGATGAAAGTAGAGTTCATTTGCTAGAATAACTTCTTAAATGTAAGTATGTGACTTTCATAACAGTGAAAGATTTATTAGGGCAAGGAAGGAGATGATATATTGAAAGCTGAGTGTTTTGGAGTCCTTTGTTTGCTAAAGCATCTCCATAATGTGATCCTGAGATCCTAGGTCCATCCCCACTCATTCTGAAGTATTTTGAAATGCCAAGAAAATTAGAAAATCACATTCCACACCATTTGCTCACTAAGCTTCCTCTTAGTTCTCATATCAGTTTCAGTCAAGGACACCTAACTCAGATTTTGTCTGGGCTTTCAAAAAAAATAAAGCATGTTTTCCTCATGCCAAAATCCATACTGGTTTTTTCAGTGTACTCAACAAGCAGATAAAACTGGTAAAGACACAAACTACCAAGAAGCTATTGAAATCTGTTCAAATTTTGTCTCCTCCGATTACATCCAAAGTTGCAGCCTTACTGGGATTCTACCTTCTATGTGAGCTAAACCAAAGTGGTATCTGACTATGTCTGAAATAGTACAGGAAACTTTAAACACAATTTGAAAAGTTTTTCTGACCTGTATGGATGCAAGATATAAAACATGGCTAGGACATGAGGCTTCCAATAGGGGTCCCTACTTCTCTACATTCCTTTAAGTTGAGCCAAGGCTGGTTAGAACATTCAAGTCCTATCACCTGCTCCATTAAAAAAAAAATTAAAAGGTGTTAGTGGAAGAGACAGATAAAGAGGAAAACCAGTTGGGTCTCCTTCAGTATTTTTGCAAGCCCTTTTTCAAACTGTGTTGAAGTGCTAAGAAATTCAGTACAACTCTTGCAATATCAGCAGAAAAAATATGGCACTACTGTAAAAGAAAGGATGTGAGGCAGAGTGTCAAGGTGTTTGATTCTTAAATAATAAATCAGACCTATGTTCGAAATAAAGTTCCTATATAAAACAAATTACAATTTCTGTTCTTATCTGTCAAAGCTGGCTACTTGCATGTCTGAGTGTCTATATAATCTGAATCATAGCAGATATAATTTATGTTTTTTTCCCTAAACCTTTCTCCAGAAAAACATTTCCTTGGACATATTTTCCAAAACTCCAGTTTGTCATTCTCTTCTTTCCCCACCTATCAGTTAGCCAGAGAATATTCTTCAATGCACTGGTGAAGCATAAGCATGGTGTGATAGGTCCACTCAGAAGGACACATCCTCTGTGATACAGATTGTTATTTGGGCATGTAAATCCTTTGGGTTTTGAATCCTTGCCTAATTAGCATCCATCTATAGTTCAAATAGTATCAATTAAAGCATGAATGTGATGATGTCCACGAGAAGAAAGAAAACCGATTATAAGTGACTTCTGAAAAGGCATTTCACATCTGTGAACTGACCCACCTGGCATGAAAATGAGAACAGGAAGGCACAAACAAGACTTTATTTTATGGTCTGCCTAATTATCCAGCTATACGTTTTGTCCCACATAATTAAGCCTGCAGTGAGGGGAGGAATGGTGCTTATGGCTGGATTCACAAAAAGGTCTACTGAAGAGTGTGCTTTGATGATGGGCAGTGCTTTTATTTTTTCTTGATTCCTGCCAGTTACAAGAATCATCTGTTGACAGATGTACCTACAATTCAGAGTTAAATTGCTAGGTGGCTGGGCTCTGGATTGCCTGTTGCTTCTCTAAAGTTCAAACAATGATCTTTGGGAGCAAAGCTCTCTTGTTCCCACAGCTAATGCACTGACCTGGGGTTTACTGACACTACTCTGTTTTGTGACAGTATCTTAAGTGCTCCATCATGGTGAGTTCCATGAAAAATTGTGATATAACAACAAAAGTGCAGCTAAATTCCTTTTGCAGCTCTTTGGTCTGGAAGCCTGAAGTGAAAGGTCTGCTCTTGCTCGAACACTCCTCACCACCCCCAGGCTAAAGCACAGGTTGTAGCACCCATTTTTGAGGCCTGGGCTTCAGTTACAGCCCTTCTCTTGGCCAGAGATGGTAACAGAATGGTAACATGATTACCACTCCGCACCCTGGGTCCAGCTCTTGAGCCAGTACAGGTTGGAAGGCTGAGCTCCCATGTGATCTCTGATGTAAGGAAAGGTTGCTGCAGCGCTGGAGAGAGACACGGGTTGAAACTATAGGCAGTCAAGGTTCAACTTAGTAATTTGCCGACACTTTTGATGCTTTAAGTTTTAGCTTTCATGTTTTTCAGATTCTGTCCTGGCTAGGTGTGTAGTTCTGAGCCTCAAATTAAGTATTAGTAAGCTCTCTTCACAGAGTAGGTAGACAAAACAACCCCTTTCCAGCTTGAGACCAAGGACAACAGTTACAAGTTTTCAGGCCCAAAAGCATAAATGACGGTGGACTGAAGTGAGAAAACAAAAAGGGTAGGACTTCATAACCTGAAGCTGTGGTAGGACAATTAACCCCAATATGCAAATGGACCAAAACTTATAAAAGTGTAAGGCCTCTTGACCAGTCGTCCATTTTGTGGCCACTTTGGGTCCATCTTGGGTGTAGCCCTGGCCAGCTCTTGTACTGCACAAGGTGTATCCTCAAAGGTGTATCCTTTTAATAAACGCCTACTTTATTCTCTTATCTGTGTCTAGTCTCTGTTCCAGGTCAGCCTTCCCAAGGCATCTCTTCGGCAAACCTTGTTCAAGCCTAGGGAAACCCCAGTGCCAGGGAAATATATATCACTTGTCCTATTTCAAGCTTTGTCTTTGGCCTTTAGGAAATATCTCCTTTTAATGTCATTATTATAAATAAATCTATAGCTCCTGCGGAGTGGGAACAAGTTAAAAAAGAAGTATTTTTGCATTGCCATTTATCAGGACACAATTGCACTAGACTAGTGACCCTATGTTATGTATTCACACTAATAAAAAGCAAAATTTTCCATGCCATCTACTATTTTGCCTGCTCCTGGAGTGCAGCTCAATAAGATTGACTTGGGTTAAGAAACATAAAATAGAAGAGTGAGTTTTAAATAATTTCAGGCTCTATCAGTTCCAGTAGAAGTCCAAACATGCTGTTAGACCCACAAATTATATTCCCAGACTACATCCAGTAGTGCTGATGTTTTCCATTCATCATATATAAGTTATGCATGAGAACAAAGTATGCTGAAGAGCTGTTAGGAAAGGTGACACTACCACAAAGTATTCATATTCAAAGCAGACTTTTAAAAGGATTGCAACAAGTATGAGATATAGTAGAACGTAGCAGTCAACAAGCCAAGGATAAAGACAGTAATCTACACCCCAAATGGTCCTTCAAAACAAGGATAATCATTGCCAATATTTAACAACCGATCTATTTCGGACATTGTTCCCAGACAGTCACTAATGCTGACTGACATGCAAAGTGAATGTGGAAATATCAAACAATAGTCCAATTCCTGAGGTTCTTACTCATACATTTAACGCAGTTGTTACTAGGGCAATTTTTTTTTTATTGAAGTCAATCCATTCTGACACCCTGCTCTGAAAGCTTGTTGGACTTGGCAATAATAATTCCTTCTGCTTCTTTTCATGTGTTATCCCTTCAGCCTTGATCCTTTCATCTGTGTCCCCTGTAGGAATGATGTGCAATCCCTACTCTATTTCCAATTATTGAGACAACTGGAGATGGGAGTAAGAAGGCATTACAACTGAAATATAACAAAGGACCCTAAATTTAAAAAGCAAATTGACCTTATAGTTGCAGAGACAAAAGACTGCTATGATTATAAACATACATTATAAACATCTGATAATCTACTCTCTATCTAAAGTATGTTTAATTCAACTGAATGCAATATCTTTTCTCATGCAGATATTTTGGATTTGAATAAAAAGAATTAAATCGTGATGAAAGATTAAAAAGATGAAAACTCAGACTTTTTTTTTGTTGAAAACAACTCTACCAGTTAAGAAACAAGTAAATGAAAATCCCAAGTCTTTACCAAACTGCTTCTGCAAAAATTTGACATCAGTTTGAAATTTCAGCCAAGTAAAAATGGCATACAAAACTACAAACTGCAGAATCCGTGTTTTTTTCTGCAAAGAAAGACTATTTTTCTGCAAAGAAAGGTTATTTTAAATCTCTTCTATAAACTGTCAATGCCATATAATTAAAAGAAACAAAGCTGGGAGATATTAGATGATGTTTAAATTCGGGATGACAAAGAAATACTGGCAACAAATATTTTGATACTTTGCATCATGGGTCATGCTGAAGACACGTTATCAACTCAGCAGAACATCAATGTTGTGTCTGCCAAACAGGCAGAATTGAGAACATTTTGTCATGCCTCCAAGGCAAACTCTCTCTAAATTAGTCTACATGCCAGATCGACTTCTACCAGCAGAATAGAATATCCTGAGTATTTATGCATTTTAGGCAACCCCTTGTAACCTCCAGCCCACCAGGTCCCACTCTACCACATGTGCTATAACATCAGTGCTACAACAAGCTTTGCGCCATTTGTCAGCCACAAGCTCATAGGCATGCCAGGCACCCTGCCTAAATTCTCAGCAATCATCTCCTTTCAGGGTGACTGATTTGAAGGTTCCTCTGTGGACAGAGAAAGCCTGTTTTATAAGCCTGTATCATGCTGTGAGACCAGCTCCCAGATTTGTGTCATGCAAACCTTAATCTCTTCACAACCTGTCTAGTTTCATCTCATTCTGGTGTGAATATCGTTTCTCTGCTGAGGGATCTGGATTGCTCATGATCTAATCATATCTCCTGTCATCTCAATACAGGTTATTTCTCCTATATGTTTATCATAGATACATACTTCCAAATGTCAGCTAAAAACAATGCGACAATACCACCAAAATGTTTTGTTTTACCAAGTACAAACCAGCCTGTTGGGTAGTCGAGCAAAATAGCACCATCTTCTTTTCTATCTTTTAATCCCAATGCTTGCCTTTTCAGTGTGACTAGTGGCTTCCTCCTTGCTTACCCTCTGAATCAGACAGTGACAGTACATTTTCATATTGTACTGCATTTTTGTAACTCATGTAACTGAAAAGTTGTTTCTGTGTTGATTTTTTTCTATCATTGACTACTTTAAATGTAAGTCTTCGTCCACTGATATTCACAAAGCATTTCTGTGAATATCTCTGAATATGCCTTCAAAAGCAATCCTTCCCTCTTGCACAGAAATGTAAGGGCCTTTTAAGTACATAACCAAAAGAGTACACGTCCTACGTGTGGGTCCTTCTCTACTTCTACTCTGTCTTTATTTCGATGTTTATTGAACTTTTTACCCTCAGATCCAAACCTATAAAAACAGAGGAGAAAACATCCTCTTGCAAGTGACAGAAAAGAAAAAGGGCAGCAAAAGCCTGTCACAATATTGGACACATAAAGGATGAGGTAGACAGCAGAAAGTTGGGTAGGAAAGTTTTATTTTAATTTTTTTTACTCTATTATATACACTTTTTACAGAAGGCAAAGGACTGGCTACACAGGTTGCCACTTCTTTGACTTCATAGGTGAACGTCACTATTAATTATATTTCTCCTCTTAGAGGAGAAATATGTAAACAAAATAGATAATTTTAAATATATATATAGCTTACATAAAACTGTGTGAGAATCTTCACTACAAAATTGCAAACACAAGGCAAGAAAGCTTAGGGAGACAAAAGCTAAAATCTGAAAGTTGAAGGAAGCATCCCAGTGAGATGATTCAGCTCTGTGTATGCAGGGCAATAAATAGGAGGGTGAGCCTTCCTTGTATTTAACCCTAGCTGTAGGAGAAGAAAGGGCAGCAAACTCACGTCTTCCCAGTAAATGAAGAACCAGAGGGAAGGAAGAACAGACAAAATCAGGCACACCACTGGGAGCAAACTGTCCCCTGAGAAATAAAATTAAAAAAAACACCTTCCTTTCCCCAAAAGGAAAGGAAGCATGCCCCAGGTCTGTTTGAGGAGGGGTGCAGCCATACAGTGTTTTCTCAGACCTTTCAAACTATCTAGTGGTGCCTTCAGTAAGACATTACTGTGAACACATTATAGCACAGCTATCAACCTAACACAACCATTCACACCCAGGCAGGTTGAGCACTTCATACATCACTCTATCTAGGGCTTTGCCTTTAAATCCTCTTATTTCGCTACCTCAAAGGCACCTCAGTGTGCCCTAGTCAAAGCAGCTGCACAATTTATCAATAACAGGAGCAGCTGCTGACACATCTTGCAGTTACTTGGAACTGTAGCAACCCACCTGTAAGGAAACAGTGAAAAAAAATCGGCATCTGAGATGTGCACGGGTAACAAAGGAAGGGCAGTGGTTTCACGAGGCCTAGAGCAGGCTCCAATATGGCAAATTTAAATGAATGTGACATTGATTTCTCCTGTAGCTCGATTCAGTAATTAAAGCTATAACCAGACTCTTTTCATTTTTCACTCAGGCAAATTCTCACTGCAGTCAAAAGAATCTATCCAATGAAAGTCCAGGAAAACCTCAGTAGTAGTCCAAAAATTTAACACTACTCACTTTATTTCTAATCACTCTCTTTTAGAAGGGTAATTAAAGCCACTTGACATGTGAGATGCTGTATACGTGCTCTGACCTAGTATGAGAAAGTAACAAGATAGCCTTCTTTGTTAGAAAATAAAAAGCATGAACCAGAAGCAATAATCTCCTCTGGGATTTCTGCAGCATGCCCTGATTAAAAAGGAAATCTTTCTCCTGTCTACAAATCGAGACAGATGAAGTCTACAGTGCAGCATCCAAACTCCAGTGGTGCAGCGTGAGGCAGCTGCAGGCAACCCCTGAGCCAAGGCTTTCCCATCCTGTCCCTGGTACCCCACCCTCACTCTTTGTTACCTGTCCTGCCCACCCACCACCTGCAGCACCCATTGGTGCTGCCTCACCTGCCTCCCCACACAGAGGCAGACCTTTCCCCCACTGCTGAGAACTGGATTGTTGCCCTCATTTATTTGGTTCCCTTTTTTCTAATCACCAGAGATGACCACATGGGGTTGTCTTTGTCACATCTTTACTGCTGCCTTTCATAATTACATGACACAGGCTTTCCTGTATATTTTCAAATGTAGTTTAAGGATTAATGCTATTACACATCCTTTTCTTCTGACAGAGCTAGACTGTTTTCTCTCTACTGCTACACATTTACAATAACCTCTTAAATTTCATCTGTGGAAGGTACACCATCAGAAGTGATCATCAATTAACAGTGTTAATATACTCTGATATCAAAGTGTTTTCTAAATAATCTTAAATGTTTAAATTTTGGGGTTTTTTTAACATTCAGAGGTTACTCAACACAGTTTAAAAATAATGGAATAGGTCACTTGGAGGCAAAACAGTTTGAAAAGTTATCCACCTCTACAGCAAAATGCTAATGCCCTTTGAAAAACAAAGGTGAGGGAGTTATTCTGTTTATTGTTTAGTGTTTTGTACATTTACAGACCAGGTCCAGAAGTATTTATCTTTCATCTCAAAATCTGATTGCTGTGCTAATGCCATTTAAAACTAAATGGAAGAAAATTACATTCTCTACAAGAATTTGATTGTTTCCTTTCTTTGGATAGAAAAGGAAATAATAGTAATTTTTATTCACATAAATTCCTGTATAGAAACCTCTGTGCATAAAGCACATTGGGCCTCCATAATTTGTTATTAGCTATTGGTTATAGCTGGGATAAATGCAGTGGAATGCTATTTATGTAATTGTAAGCAATGTCACTTTTGGATTTGGGTGTCAGGCCTCCTGTAGCTTTATACAAAGTTTTCTGTAGTTTTCTCTTTTCCTGCAAATCTTTGCATTTAAGCCAAACAGGAATACTGTTCCCAGTCACAGGAAGAGTCAAATCAGCTCTCAGAGTGAGCAGAAAACCCAAGGGAACTCACTATGCAGTTGTATCAACCATACACATAATGTTTAAAGTGGCATTTGAGGACTTAAACAGGCTGAATTATTCAAGAATTATTCAAGTTTTCAGTGACCCATATGATGCCTAAGTCAATGTCTTTACAGATTCCTTGCAGAGAAGTCCAGTGTTTTCCTGACTCCTGGCATGGTGCAGTCCAAAGGAAATGGCTTTCCACATACCATGCAAATTCTCCATTATCTTTTCCCTTCATATTCCATCTTGTGATCTTCCTTATCATACTGATAGTACGAGACATAACACAGGACAACAGAACCAACTTACTGATTCACAAGAGTGGAAGCCTTCATTTGAAAATGCTAACAGTTGGGTGGGATGCTTGGATATCACCTTCCCAGATGAGGAAGGAAAGCAGTTCAGTATAAAGATCTCATCCTTTTGTGCCCTTTCAGTGATTATTGTTAGTGCCTCTAGAAACCCACAAAGTAAATTACAATGTGTCTTTTCAGAATACCATTCAAAGAAATCATTTAAGAATATTTTAAATTTTAGCACTTTACAGAAATACAAAGCTGTACTTGCTTTGCGTGAAATGGGAGTCTACAACAATAAGTTTTATATGCATATGCAGGTACTACAAATATATATTCACATAGCTTATATGTAGACAGCAAGCTGAACACCCACTCATGAGTTAAGTTTACATGCCCCAGTTACAGATATTCTGGGTTTAAATTAGGTACTTAATTGCATACTCAAAGCCTTGACTTCTGTTTGTAAATCTGATTTTTATTGGATTTTTTCCTCTATAAATGATTCCCAAAGCACCTCTGGCACTCTGTTGCAAGTATTTTCTTTCTCTTTCCAATCTTTAACTTTTATCATAGATTCCTTAGGGAAAATACATCGTTTACTATATCAAAGTATGTTGCAGCTCACCCGCTTGTATTTGCAAAAGTACAAGAATCATTCTGTAGGTCTCCCAACTGACAGTGCAAAAAACAGACCCTCGCAGGAAAGAGGTTAGAGCCTGCCCTCATGCTCACAGTCTGTAAAGCAGGGCTTGTATTTGGAGAAAGGCTCCTTGCTCCCTCAGCTCCCTCACTTCCTGGCTATATGTGCAAACATCAGGCATAATGCAAGCTGAAGCAAATATCTTTCAAAGCTACCAATGTCCAGTCTCAGTCTGGACCACAACACAAAGTTCCCATTCTCCTCACACTAAAGAGGACAACCCCTCTCTAGACTCAATACTTTACATACTCGTTCAGATTTGGGCCCCCAGAACTAGTAATACCAAACTGTCTTACATATTTTTCCGGCTTATGATGTATGCTACAGTCCACTAGGAACAGATCTGAAATAATTATATTTCATTTCATCTCACGTCAGACAACAAATTAGCTTAGCACATTTTAATGGAGTGATGCACAGTGTCTCTTTCACTTAATGAGACCACATTTTGATGAGGGACTCTAGTGGGTTAAGAAATCATAACCATAATGAAATACAAGGTTTGGGGTTTGGTTCATTAGGCAACAAGGAGAGCTCTTCAGAATACTTGCTTCCAAAAAGAAATACTTATGCCAGGATGTTATATCCCTCTGGAGAGTTTTTCTATGAACTGTCATTACTGAAGAAATGTACTTGGAGAGAGAGTAATGGAAGAGGGATTAAAGAATTCAGCTGTGCCACAACACATTTATCCATCAAAAGAGGATAAAAAGTTGATTTCTCAGTCATGAAAAAAGAAAAATAGTTCATTAATCTGGTTTGATAATCAATCTTACACTGGAAAAAGAGCCATTTCTATTTCCAGCATACCAGTTATCTTGCATACATTCAAGGTATGTATGACAACTGGCAGTTATATGTATCTCTTTCCACCACATATACAAAAAAATACAAGCAGAAGATATGGACAACATGCAGGTCTCCAAACTCTGGCAGGTATTTTCCTAGAAGAAATTAGTATGGCAATTTCACTAGCAGTAGACAGCAAGAAAAAGGGGACAAATGAGCAATTACACACTATTTAAACCTACAGAAACTGCATTTCCACTTCACAATGAAAATAAGATCAAGCAAAAGTTGAAGGTTGCTTTTGGAACATGTGATGTCTTTTCATACCAATTCTCCTTATGATTATAATTTTCATAAACTAGCAAACATATTGATTATAGAGGAGGGAAAAGTTATGGATTACCTTGCCCAGAGATGGTCCCTCTGAAAAGGTAAGACAAAAAGTTGTACAATTTTGAGGAAGGTTGAAGAAAACCAGATAAAGAAGGGAGGAGTTTATTCTTTGGTGCATTTACATCCATGCTTGTCCCAGAAGCTAAGCCATACACATCCAGCACCAAGTAATTGTGTCCATTTTAAAATTTGAATAGAGAAAGATAAGAAAGTATTCTAAGTACTGGAAAATAATCAATATGCCTTTCATTAGTAGTAGGGGAACACTTTGAAAACTAAGCAGTGAGCTGAAAACCCTGAACATTTCTATAAAAAAACATTAAAAGTCTGAATCTGGAGACTAGAAGAAGATTTCTGGGACCTCCGTTTCTTTTTATGTGTGCATGTTCCTCTTGACATGTGCATGGCACAGACCACACAAAATCTCACAGAAAACTGTATGATAATATCCTCCATCTCTGAACTACTGAAAACAAAGTACAATGGATAGAGTAGAAGCTTTCCTTTCAAAGGTTAACATGCAGACTGTATTAGTCCTCCCAGGCATAATCATCCAGCAAAAATTATAATTAAAAGTCATAATACATACTTTTTTCCCAAATCCCACACTTGACTTTGATCATAATATCAGATTACAAGGCTCACATAATCAACAATATTGTAATTAAATCGCATGAAAGCTTGCTGACCTTTTGGTGCAATCTTTTGGGTAAAATTCACAGTACACAAACATGTTTTAATCTATGTGAAACATTTAACATGCATAAAGAAAGGTAACTTTTGACATCAACATAATTAGCCCTGGCATATTGACTCTAGATGTCAGCCCTTGGCTGTGAGCTAACTTGTGTGAGATCTTGACATAATCATGTTAAGTGCTGCCAGTTTGCGTGGCTGCCATAGATTAAACAAGAAAAATGGTATCAACGATGGAGGCGCGTGCTCTCTGCTGCATGTTAATGAAGCCATTTGCACTAAAATTGTTGATATTTAGAATTTCCTTTGTTTCAATTATGAAAACCACCAACAGTATAGAATCTTAGCACTTTTTGAAATAGGCAATTAATTAACCTATTGATTATTTTGGAGAGTGAGATAAATAATGTTCCTGAAAATGCATTCCCTTTTTCAAGGTCTTCTCTGTGCCTTCTAGGATGCTGAGATCTACTGACAGAATAATGTTGCCTTTTTACCGTATGAATAAATAGCCATAATAGCTACAGCATAATTTATAGATTATTTCAGTTCTCCTTGAACCAAGGTCTGAAAGCTGCTAAAACCACTCAATAAGGGAAACTTGCCATCAGATGAAATTTGGATTTGTATCCACAGAAAGCACTGGATTTAATTTCTCTCAACTTTATCTGGAAGTTGCATACTGAGAGCAGGGACCTCTGAAGACTTTTCAGCTTGGCCTGTCTTTGCATACTTGATATCCTGCAATCACCTTCTGAGATCTTAGAGCAGTGTCATTTCTCCTAGCAATGAGAGATAAGAGGATATATTTTGCACATTTCTTAAGCTTGATAACATTAAAATATTGTATCTTGGCAATCTTAATACATGCAAGGTTAAAACTATCCAATTTGGATCTTTGTTTATTATTTTAGGTAACACGATACTAATGCTTATTTTAGCATATGCCTTGGTGCATTGATGATCTGGGGCAAGGTAGCAAATTTTACTACATGCACAAAATAATCATGAGACCACATTTTAAGGCAGTGACAAAAATACAGTTTCAGACTTGTTTATTTATACCACACACAAAACGAAGTCTGACTTTGGAATATAGTGATTTCATAATCACAAGTTACAAGCTCAGTATCAGCAACATCCATTAGAAAAATTCAGCATTATCTTTTATTGTTAAAAATACACTTAACAAGTACTGGTCATAAAATTATATTAGGAGTTGGCCAGCTCCAGAATTTTAATTTATCCAGATTCCAGTGCATTGCAGGGTAACTGGGTTCGAATGTCTAAATCTGAACACACTCTAGGGTCCTAAGGCAGTCCTTCTGTTCAGGACCTCTTTGAAGTAAAATCATGCTTTTCCATGATTTTAGCAAAGGGGAATATAAGATCACATAAAAACAATTGTCTTCCCAGTGATTCCACCATTTAAAAAACTGGTTCTAAATCCCTTGCAGTGGGTGGGTGCTGCTATTCCAAATCCAGCTATAACCTCGATACTGACTGAACCTGTGCTCTTCTGGTTACAGACCTCACCTGGAACTAAATCCTGTTAGAGTGATTGTCTTCAGAGTCCTTTTTTGTACAAACTAAAAAACTACATCTTTATAAAGTACTCATATTAGTACATTAATTTTCTTCCTTTAAAAATAGATCTGAAAGTTAGTTAAATCTTTTAACAAAACTGGTTCTTTTTAAAAGGAGAATTGGAGCATCCTAATAACCTGGCTCTGTTCTGGAACTTTTTTATGTTCTTGATAACCTTTTATACTGATCTTTGCAGATAAAACAATATCTATTTGCCTAGAAACAAGTATTTACTGCCATTGGGACAGCCTAGGATTGCCTGTCTTGTATCCAGCTGCCACTCCAGAAGGGCATGGGTACACTGTAGGTTCTGTACCATCTGCCAAAGCCACATTGGTATCACAGATACCTCAGTGGCAGGGGTCATCTTGGTGTGGGCAACTGAACTGAGTCCCTAAGCACTGCTCCAGCCACATAGGGTAGAATTCAGCATGAAATTAAAATGTGGTTTGGGTGTCTACATACAAAGTAGGTGTCCAAGCTCCTACTATAGGCAATGGAGAGCCAGTAAAAAGAAGTGGTGGAGACAAGGGACTTCTTACCAATCTGCTCAACATATCTTAGGGTCCAGTAAATGTATTTACTGCAGATTCAATTCAGTTGCCTAAAACCAGTCCTTTCAGCTATTATGATATACGAATGTTGCAAATGTGACATAAGACATGGGAAATACGAGTCTCTCTGGATCAACAAATTGAAGCAGGAAAATCTGAGTTTCATATGGTACCAGATAACTATGCTTAAGCAACTGAATCAAGCCCTGCTGTTAGACTATAAGTTTAGACTCCCAGATGATATGCAGACCCTTATTTTTATGTGTCTGATCTGGGACTAAATCCAAAAATGGTGTCCAATGACAAATTTTCTTCTAGAGCCCAGTTTTCCTGTAACCCTCACAAGTTTGAATCAGAAACAGCACAAAATGTAAATTGAATTATTTTGATGTACAACTGAGAGCAGATCCACCTGTTTGGTTACTTTTTCCATTACAGTCCAGTAAGAATTAGATTTTACAGTTTTGCAAATCATAGGCTTAGTCTTGCCGCTCCAAGCATCAAATCAAAACCAGTTCTGGATTAAGACATGAGCATCAAAGAGATGCTTCTACTACTACTCCTCCTTCCCTCACAGTATCTTGCTCAGCCATGAAGGGAATTAACTGCACAGTCCATGTACACCAAATCAAGTATCTGCAAAGGAATTTTTCTATTCTGCTTATTCCTTAATAGAAATGAACCTTTCCAAAAGAGCTGTTGATGTGCCTTCTTATTCTGCATGCTGTTTACGAAAAGCACTTTAAAAGCAATCTTGACAGCACCAATATTTAGTGAAATGGATTTCTTTTATTTTTTGCATTGCCACATAGGTTATTGGTTCTGGAAATTTAGTTAAATTTATTTCCAAGTATGTCAGCATTTCACATGTCATTTTAGTATCCCTTTCTTTCATCATGAACACTAGACATATTAACACCTCCATGGCTCTTGATACATCTTGGACATAAAGAACAGCTATTCTGTTCTGATTATGATTCTCTTTCTGCTGCACAGAGAGAATCTAATGCTCAAAAACATTCCACTGTGAAAATTTTTATTCATCTTCTCTGCACAGAGGCTAATTTTACATACATGCACTCAGGTATAAATAAATGTTAATTGTCAGTTTTCTCTGGGGAACTGTGTTTTGTTCTGAGTGCTTAATACATCAACTGCTTTATATTCTCTGAGGGGACATGTATGTAATCCCTTGCTGTTCTTTCTCCAGTACTTCAAGGAGTCCTAGACAACACAAATAGCTGGTACCAACAACAGGTGGACACATTAAAAACAAGTTTAGGAAATCCACTGATTTTTTTTCTGGCACTATAATCTGCAGCAACATAAAAGGCATTACTATTGAGCAGAAGCTTAAAAATTCTCTTAATTTGTCAGCTCCCAAAAGAACCATTTGAGAACTGGTGCCAAAATGTACTTTACAGGATTCCTAGAACATTCAGAATTTCTCAAGCAGCAATACCTGAATCCTGTGAAATAAAATAAAATGAGAAAAATTTCCAAATGGTGTCTTACCCAATCCTCTTTTTTTTCCCCTCATTTTCACTTAATTTTGTGATGTGCACTGAGAAACGGTACCACCATTGGGAACAACATTCCAGAGCAGTACATGGTTCATATCTAGTATTCCAGATTAGTTTTTATCCCCTACCAGATTATTTTCATTTGTGACTTCAAAATATTCTTCATCAACTGCTGACTCCTTTCTCCCTACCATTGCTTTAGGTCCTTGTTTTCTTCTTTTCACAAATGTAACATGTCATGTCCAAATTATTTTTCACCTGTGCTTTGTTACCTTTCAACCACCTATAATTTCTGCTACTTTTGATCAAATACAGAGAAATGTACTACATAAAACTTCACTTCCTAGAGATCTCATCTGCACTCTGGACATCAGACTGATCAAGGAGAGTTTTGCCCATAGGGTTGATCTTTAGAAACTTGGAAAATTTTAAATGCTCTTTCCAAGTCAGTTTGCCAATACAGGCAGATGGTCTTGTGTTTGAGGCTAAACCTTGGAGTCATTGATATCATTAAGACCACAGTTTTTTCCTACAACACTGTATTTGATGCTTAATCAAAGACATTGATTAGACTGGGATGTATGCACCCAAATGTATACACTTCACATTTTTATGTATTACAAATATATGTGTATATATATTTTTACACAGCCCAATAATAACTGGCACCTTGCACATACTTATTCTGTCAAAATGATTATTCAGATATTTAAACCTTTTTTAAAAATTGGATTTTTCTCACCTTATTTATATATGCAGACTTTATGATGTTTATTATAATGTAGGTTCTACCACAACCTGAATCAGATTTGCCAGAATGTCTTGCCTTTTACACTTTCTCATGCTGACTTTGCTAAGCAAGGTGTTTCATATTGACTTAAGTATGCAAGCAATGTGTTGTGATATTACAGATTATCTTACTTCTGATACACTACCAAAAGCTTATCGAAATGCAGTAAACAGTGTGTATGGCCACATCATTATCTACAGATTCAGTAACTCACTGAAGAAGACAGAAATTTCAGGTGTTTTCCATTTCATAATCATTTCTAACCATCTTTTTAGACTGTGAATCCTTCCAAACATTTCAGCCTGCTTTCAGCATGTCTGCTACACGCTTTTGGAAGTTTATGATTAAGCCCTGCATAGCGACTGCTCCCTGTATACTCACTCACTGTCAGCAGGTTAACTGGCAGATCTTTGTTTGCCACATTTTCCCCCAAGCCCTAAAGCCCTTGTTCCCTCTGCCACGATAAACAGAGACCCTACCAGCCCCACTCTAAGTACACATGACCTTCACTTCCATTTCTGCAGGAGATTTCTGTTGACTGTTCCCTAACCACTACGTGCCGCAAAGCCACATACATCCGGCTATTATCCAGGCACTGTATGTCTCCTGAGGGGATGGAAATGCCTGGGTCTTCTTTATACTAGTTATTGTCAGAGCAAAGCCCACTGGACAAAGCACAATAATTTCACCTTGTAAAGAATAAACACTACTATTCATGCAGCGTAAGGAAATTCAGCTAAGCCCTGAATGCCTTTGGCATTCGAAATTCAGAGCAATCCTTGTACCCAAAAATTGTATCAAGTCTGAGATTTCTTATAACCAACCCCAATTTCATGAGTATTTCACTCACCTGTCACAACCTCCAGAAAACTGGAGTTTCCCTATGCTTATTTTTAGACATGGAGGGAAAGAGGATTTTATTTTTACAAGCTATAAAGAATAACTTGTGAAGCCAAAAGTAGAGATAATATGCTGAAACTTCAAAATGCTTAATGCTAAATCCTAAAAGTACTAGACAGCAAGTTTTACTATTTTAGTTACCTGAAGGCTTTATATTTGTATGAAGGTGCTATGGTCTTCATGAGCATATCACTGCAAAAGTCAGTTTCCAGCTTACCATGACATTTCACAACAGGAAATCACCTTGTTGTATATATGAAATTTGTTTACTACTTTACCCATAAATCACTGTTTCTAGAGAAAATATTATAAGATCTCCAGCACCTCAAGTTTATTTGCTTCATTATTCTGGTGGGCAGTAGAGCTTTTCATGTGCAGAAGGAATTCTGGTCTCCATTTTTTTTTATAAGTTTTTTATACATCTGAATTTATTTTCTCATTAATATTTTTTATGTTTAAAAAATCTTTTCTTTTATTCAGATCAAATTTGACTCAACCATTAATGAAAATTATACTTCTAAATCTCAATGTGTTGCAACAAGTGAAAAAATACACCTCTAAAGATAGTCTGTTTGCCAAGAGTTTTAGTGTAATTGTTTTGTATTAGTGTTAGCAAACTTAGTTCCTCAACAGAAGTCTTCAAAACTGGCTTGTTCTTTCCAGTAGATTTCCAGTGGAGGTAAGAAAGCAAGTTTCCTCTTTCTACACTGAACAGTTCATTTTTTCCCTACTGAAGAATAAAGGGAAAGTATAAAAAAAACATGGTTAGAAATGAAACTTTCAAAATTGAGTATCATTAATTTTGACATGGTCTCCAAACCCACAGACGGCATTTGTAACCACTGAAATGACTCTGAAGGTCAATCCAGGATATTTTTATATGTGATGAGTTTTAAAATTTGAATTATCATTTTTCTTTCAGCATGTGTCATTTTGCTATCTCAATAATGAAATTCCAAACTGAAGACCATTTACAATGTATCACCATATTCTACCACAATTTATTGAAACATATTACAAAGATTGAAGGTCTTTGGGAGCATATGCACAATCCGGTGTTTCCTACGAGTCTGAAGGGTTGATTTTTCAACTTTAACAATCCTTGATAAACATAATTTTTCCAGAATGCATGAAAAGAGATCCTTTTTATACCAATACCTAATGTATTCCATATAAAGATTTATATGCGTTCTTCTAAAGCAATATCTTCTTTCACACTCATAAACTAATGTTTCTCTTCCAAATAATATATGATTAGTAGATATTATGCCAAGAATAAATCTACTGCACAGTAATATAATGAATCTGTAAGTTTCAATACTTGCACAGAACTCTACCAGAATACCTTGTAACAATCAATAATACATTTCACACTACCAGTGAATAGCATAACATAGTGAAAGATGCATGGAAGTCTTTGCTATATCAAATAAATTTTGCTTCTTAGCCAGGTTTTGTTTGAGAAGAGGCTGCATTACAAACAACTCCTGGGAACTATAAGTTCAGGATCGTTTCTATAATATCTGCAGATTTATATATGTCAAATCTGAAACATAAGGTTCCAAACTGATTTGATACCTAAGTAAATTGGAACAAATGCTATATCAAAGGCATTTTTTTCATCATTAATAAACCTGACATACAGCACACCACGGAGCTATGCTAACATATATTTTCAAGGATAAGCCTAACTGCAGGTAATGGAACACATCTTGAATGTAGATGTTTTTATGCAGCCGCAACAGCAAACTTAAAGCCCACTCTATGGCATTTATACTCTCTAGCCAAGGTAGATATAACTTTTGCCAAACTTTCTCTGACTACAAGTGACAAGGTTTCTTTATAGCCCAAGTTAACAGAACGCTTGTAGCTGTACAGGTACTTCAGATAAGAAACACCACTCCTCTAAGCTATTCATACCACATCTAAGTCACCATGCCTCCCTCTCTTGAGGAGCTGTAAAACACTTCGTGTTATAAGATCCTGCTAAATTTTTTTTCAGCTGTTTCCCTCTGCTTCCAGAGGGCTATTGTATTTACAGCAGTGAAATAGGCTAGTGACAATTTAAAAAAAACAAATAAGGAAAACAGGGAAAACAAAAGCTATTTCATGGAAGAAATGTTTCAAGAGCTAATACTTCAAGAGGAAATAACCACCATTTGCCTGAACATCTGCCTACTTTTTGGCTGCTCTTCCACAGACCAAAGGAACTTTGTGAAGAGATGAAGGATGCATGTTTGAGAAACAACAGTAAGCAAAGTTGTGAAGCCCAGATTCCCATGATCTTGGTAAGTTCCATAGACAGGGAATGAATCTATGAAGACCTGGTTTTGAAGGATCTGACAGTCTTTCAGGTAAAATAGAAAAATTAATGCCTATTGTGCGTATGAGTTTTGTACTTAACGTTCATTTAGGGCTCAAACATTTAGATCTGAAAACAGCTTTAGTTTCCTTAGAGACTGAGGTGTCATCTCTCAGATTTAGTGAAAATTTGATGGAAGGGAAAGAAAGAGAAATAATGATTTAAGAAGCACAAGACAAGTGACCTTGTAAACTCTCTCAATACATAAGGATACCAATTTTCAAAATTACTGTAGTAATTCAAATAAATACCAAAAAAATCCCAACATGTGATGAAATTTACTGAAATTTCTGTTAGAAATGGACAATCCCTATGACATAAAACTGGTCATTACCTATCTATCCGCTTTTTTGGCAGCAAAACCCTGAAAATGCAAGCTGCTGCTGAAGGACAAGTGGGAAAGCATCAGGCAACAGTCGTGGTTGGAGGAAGAGGTTCCACCAACTCAGTAATTGTGACAACAAGACTGACAGACCAAGCTCTCTGTAACTCTACAGTCTCTGTGTAGTGGAACCCCTCTCATGCTCTGGCCCTTCTCCCTGATTCATTGTTCCCCTCATTCTTGCACAACAGTGGGGCAGAGCCAGAGCACCAGGACTGATGCAAAAAAAAATCTGTCTGGGTCTCTCATAACTCTGTATTCACACTCCCTTGTCATGTGTTTTTCCTGAGACACTATGTGATAGCTGGAACATGGAGTATGGGCAGATCTTCAAACTCAAAATAGAACACAGTTAAAATCTGAGTAACTCCAATCAGGAAAGCAATTGAAGACAACCCTATCTAACCCACTTAGGTGTCAGGGATATATCTCCCTGATAATTATAGATGTACTACAGAGGAAATTCTCTGGCATCTTTCTCTTTACTGAGCAGGCTGCCTAGATAAATCACCTTTCATTAGCAATTTGGAAAGATGCACTGATGTCTGAGACCTCAGAGGAGGCTAGATTTCTACCCATTCTCTGACCAAACTTAACTCAGACTGCTTTGTGTGAAAAGCTGTGGCAGATAGGAATGGCACCCACTTCTCATATCACAGCTCAGTGCTTGAAGCACTTGCCTCAAAAGCATGAGCCCAGCTTCAACAGAAAGGTCATAGAGTACTTTGATCCAAAAAGGTGGTGTTGAAGGCACTGCCTAGAATGCAAAACCCATTAGGATGATGCAAGTGCGAACTCCTATGACTCCATAACAACATAGGAATGCCGTACAATTTATAAGGTACAATCCTGAAAATGAGAGGTCAATATCTTGCCTCACAAAGATCCACAGCAGATCCAAGCTCTGATTCCTGACTTGATACAGGAGTATAGCTTGTAACTCCCCCATTTTTTGGTGCTAACCGTACCGAATAACTTTTACACATGAGCTTTTGGGACTCCCAGACTAGGTACCAAACCTGCCTCACCCTGTGTGTGGAGACCTTTGGCGTTATGAATTCAACTTGTTCAGCAAAGGTCAAGTACCAAGGGAATTTAGAAGCAAGGGCTTGTATATCAGACTTGCTTACATGGATAGAAAACTTTCATAGTCTCAGAATTGCTTGGGGCATGTAACCTATACATTGGTCTCTTGCTAGGCTGTTGAATGGAGAAAGAGCATTCCCCGACAAAAGAGAATAGCTGATAAAAGTGTTACACTGCATGTTTGCTTCTCTACCAAAAAGTAATATTTGTCTGAGCATATTTATTGTACAACTAATTCCATCTTGTTTGCACTTTATAGATACTGCCTACCAGCACAGATGTCCTATGTTGAAAAATATGACAATTTTGAAATGAAATTACTCGGCATATATAATGCCAACAGATGTTTTGGAAATATGGAAAAATGTCTCATTTCCACACAGCAGACTTCTGCTGCTTTTTCCCACAAAACACCCAAGGTAACAGAAACGTCATGAGACTAATGGTTCTGGAGCAGGCATCAGCCACCTTGGAGCATCACTGGTTGGGAATTGCTGTGGTAGGCTCAAACAGGTTCAGGGGAATCCCTTTGGCAACCAGGCTTCCCATGCCAATATCAAACCAGGCAGCCAATGCCAATATCATTTCAGATTCCAGCCACTGTTTAAAAAAACCACTCTACCATGATTGCTACAAGAATGTGTGTCCACTAAAATCCATTCAATCTCTTACCCAGGGAGGTTTGACTCATTTACATGAGGGCTCTTTATGTTAGCTTAGCAACATGGAGCAGTCATAAAATGGATGCAAATGCAAAATAAGCCCTTATCCATGCTGTGCCCATATCATCTCCTGCATAATCTCCCTAGCCTTAGTGCCCTGATGCTCCCCATCTCACTCTTTTGTTGTCCTCTTAGAGCACCCTATGTGAAAGTAAATCATTAGCTGTTTAGAGCAGGAACATGCAATTATAGGCAATGAAAGCATGCAGAGAATGCACTGAAAAAAATGTTTTCATAAGAAAAATGCTAAGAAATAAATAGGAATTTCCTCTCATTGTTAGTGGTTGGGAAAATCTTGGCTACTTTATTTCCGCTACAGTGGAAAGAATCACAGGTCCCTTTCCAAGCCCTTTTCCATCTCAGGGATGACAGTTTTCAGCATATGCAGATTACTTTTTCCCCTTTCCTCCCTCCCCTCACATATCCCCTGTCAGTTACTGTTTGTAAACTGGTTCTATCTGAAGTACAACTACGGCTTCCCCACCTCCAGATAGTTCATACCCATGTAGCAGACCCCAGTGCTTGCCACTCCACAATACCTGAGGTGGGCATGAACTCCTCTACTTTCCTCACCCTCTGAGTACCCTCACAGAGCCAAATGATGACCTACATTGATTTGATTTTGAAGTGCATTATGTGTGATTGCTGAAATAAGTTTTCAGAGTGTGAACCTAATCTGAAAGAATTGTTTTATATATATATATATATATCTCCATGAAAAAGGCAATCTGGTTTTGAATGTAGAAAATTAACATAGTCTTCTAAAAATACTTATTTAAAATGCAATCTTAACCCTAAATGTCCTTAAGAGATATGCAAATAAGCCACTGCCAGCAGGTAACCTGAAAAAGAGATTACTAGGGAATTCATCATTGGGCCCAAAAGCAGAGTAGTTAGAGCATCCTGGTGTTGCACTTGAAATGAGTCCACTTTCTGATGGACTTCTGCTGTAATCACACACTTTCCCAGCAAGTCTATATGGTTGCAGATAAGGTCACAAGCTTGGGGCATTCAAGGACAGACAGATAAGATACTAATCACATCACCTTCGTGCCTCTTATTGGTATGCTTCAACCACACCAGCCCAGCAAGCCATCCTAATCAGGAGCTTCGACCTCAAAATCTCACACAATGCTCAGATTTAGGGAAGATGGTTCAGGGCCATCATATCCTTTCTTTGTCATGTTGGCTCATTTCCCAAATAAATGACAAAATACACACAGGATTTTCTGTTTCCATTCCATCCTTCACCCATATATATACAAATGATGAAAACAGATTCAAGCATACTACTACCTATTGCTACAGTCGCTTATTTTGGGACAGACAATTATTTCCTTTTTCTAAATAAAGAAAATTATACAAAAAAAAATGTTAATTGTCCCATAATATTTTAGAAGGGTTTTTAAAATATTCCATCTACAAGATTTGAAATCTGAGATTTCAGAGAGCAGCTGGGAAGTCAAAGCACTTACTGCCACTTTTGCAATTGGTATTTTTACATCTATCTTTTCATCTCATTTCTAAAACAAATGACACAGAGATGCTCTGGTAACCTACACAGTATCCAGTGCATGAGAGAAAGTGAAAAACCAAATTAATAAGTGGTATTTTTTAAAATAACTTTCTCACAGACACTTTTTTTTTCCAGGTTGGCAAACACGCTGAGATCTGAGGGCTTAAGTTACTGATTATTTTTTTGTTTGTTGTTTCCTATTTAAAGTCCTGAGGATATTTGCATTGTCTACATAAACGCCACAGGTTAATTAAGTATTATCTTTAAATGTATTTCCTTTTGTCAGTTTTAATTGCAGAGGCTTTCAATTTCAAACCAAAGTCCTTTTTTGATGAAATCTTCAGAAAGTAAACAGAAGCTTCAGATTCAGCTTCTTATTAATATTCACTATGTTGTATACCTTCATTGTGTCTTTTTTTCTATTCTAAAATTCATTACTTCATCTCTTTCTTCAGATCAAAATTGCTTCATGCTTCTATGTTTTTGCCATGTACCTGTTGGCCTCTTCTCATTTATATGTATATGGCTTCAGCTAGAGTATGGAGTTAATAAAGTGATGGTACTATATCATTCCATTTTTTCTGTGTTACACTATTGCTCTTTGCAGATTACTGCAGAGATTTATAGTGAGCTGTCCAAAGTAGCCTCCAATACTGTACTTCCAACTCCACAGTCACTTAATAGAGAGGGCTTAATTATATCAGTGTCACATCTGGCATTTCAGCTGTTTCCAATTGGACTGTCTCGTATGTTACAAAAAGAGTATTATTTATTCATTGTAGCTTAGAGCCAGATACTCAAAGTCACCCCTTTTGGAGTCTTTAACCAGTTGATATCTTACATCTTATTGATCTCCTTTGGGTTTTTTCATGGAAAATAATTTGGTCAGGACACTGGTAATAAAATAGGTGTCATAATCTGTGAAATATATATAGTATTTCCGTTGGCATTTCCATATATTAAGAAAGTGTGCCTCTTTGAAGAATATAAAATAATTTAGGTGTAACACTACTTAATCATTCAATGACTTAAATCTACTCATTATGAATAGTCAAATCCAGTTTTTTAAACATTTTATTTCTATCTTTCATCCCTCCAAGTTATAGAAGGCTTCTTGCCACATTACCAAGTAATCAAGTTCACCTTCCTAGCCTTTTTAGCCTTTCACTAAGACATATAAGTTTTATTTAATATTTGGCTTTTTTATTTAGCTTTGTGTTCTAATATGCCATTAAGGTTTCAGGATACTCTGTGAGCAGCACCTTTTCCTTCCTCAGTTCAATTGTAATTTTCCTTATCTTGTATGACTGATGTCTTTGGCAGATGTCTTTGTCTGACCTGAATACTCTTTAGCACCTGTCAGCCTTCCCCTGCTCTTGCTTTATATAATTTCCCTAAATATTTTCAGTTCTCTGGGGTGGCATTTTTGCCCTGTCAGAAAAAGGAAGAATCACTTTCTATACAGGACTTTTTTCTGCAAAACTTCCTGCATTTCTAAGTATATTTAAATTACTTGTCTTTACTTGTGTTTTCCTCCTACAATTCTGAGACTTTGAGTACTCATCCTGTTCTGCACATGTGGTAAGCTGGCATACATTTCATGAAACTGCTGCTTAAAGAGGCATCTTTTTCCTGTTAATTTAATTTTGATTTGTAAAAGACTCATTTCCCTTCCCACTGTCAAATTCATAGGTAAAATTTCAGAATCTGGCCAGAAGGATCTCTCAGGTCTTGCCAGAACTTTATTGCTATCGCAGGAAACAATCCATCTTCACACCTGCACATACTTTCCCAACCATCACCTACCCAGTAAAAGACTTATTCAGACTGAATTTCCCACTGACAACTCCACCTCCTGGTGTTAGAGGAGTAACAATATCACCACTAGTTCTAGCCTGAACTGCTGACATCATTGAATATTTCCACAGAAAAGAAATTACAATGAATGAACAAACAAAATGTGTAAACTATTTTTCTAAAGTCTTTCTTTTGGGAAATTGCAATATATTATCACTGGCAAGGTCTGCACTTTTTTTTTTTTAATATAGAAATCATTTTTTATTCTCAGAAAACATCACAGACAAGGAACTGAATTTTAAGTGGTAGTAGCACAGTTCTCCATTGACATCCATTTTTCATATTATTTTCCCCTGTGGCAGTTTCCCTCAGGCTAGAGCACAGGCAGCTAACCATTCCAGGAACAAAACTTTGGATTAAAAGATTTCCAAGTCCATTACAGAAGTCCTAATGAAAGTGTTTACTTTCAAAGTCATATTTAACAATCAAACACAGTTCCCACTCAGGCTGTAGTCAGTCTTACAAGTAAGCCAAGGGCTGACTTTAGAATATAAAGCAAGTATCCTGCAAAAGTGTTCTGCACATTAAAACTTCAGAGTAGTTTCTCCAGTCGCAAGCCCTTGTTAAAGGCTTGCCAGCATCTTACCACCTCTCATGCATATTCATGGTGACTGTTTGGGAATATCTTTAAACAAGCAGGAAAAATGGGCAAGACAGTTCTTCTGGACTCAAAGGCACCATTAAAGACAGAATGAACTGACTTACGATTGCCATAGGTTAGGCTGACATTTTAAATTGTAATTTGGAAAAATGAGGGAAGGGATATTATTGACAGGAAAAAGGATTAAGGGAAATGAAAAAGAAAGACGGAGCAAAGTGACACTGAGAAAAAAAGACTGTGAAAAGTGAAATGAAGAGATTTCCCATTTACCAGTAATCTTCTAAAATATAAATCACTGGACTGTTTCTCTCCTGTAGAGATAATCCTGAATTTTCCCTTCCTTTGTAAAGGCCATGTAAAGATCCAATGAAAACATCTCTTACGTAAACTGAAAGTTGTTGTTTTCTTTACAGGTCATCTTTTTAAATTTTCAGTTTCTGAATCTTTTCAATTTCTGTCCATTGTAAATAGAAAAAGACCAGCTGTTATAAATATCATAGGCTAAAGAGACATCAGTTAAATGTAGTTAAAAGAAACTACCCTTTGATATCCCATAGATGTCGCTCATATGTCCTTGCACTGGTTTTTGATACTGCAGCAGAGATAAACTTGCCCTATGCATGTTGTGAAAAGCTTACACCATCATTTCAGAATTAAGTCATGAGGTTGCAAAGAGCTGAGGACCCTCTGCAGCCCACAAGAACTGAGGGTTTTCAGCATCATAAGGCACTGGCATTTTTAATTATCAAAGCTAGAGTCCTTCGGCAACATCATTTCCTAACTCAGAGCTATTATTTCCAGCAGTTCTTCTGATGAAGTATAAGCAAACAGCTCTGGAGTCTTCTACACAGTAGGAAATTTAGAAGTAGTTTCACTGCAAATGATTTCCTACAAATAAAAAGACACCAATAAACACAAAACTGTGAATTTCGATTTTCAGAAATGACCTAATGAACTGAGACAGTGAAGCTAATGTGCCCCAATTATGTCAGCAAGGAGAGAGAGGAGGAAAAAGAAATGAAAAAACAAAGAACGAATTTGGATTATAAATGGTTCTGATTTCACCCTTCTGAACACCCCATTTTAATTCGCAGTGAACCAGTCAGCAACTGAAAATAGACTGCAATTTTCTGAAGTGGAGGGTTTTAAGGTTCACAGGAGTATGCTTTGAACTCAGCATGGAAGAGCACCACAGCAAGCGTTCCTGAAGGCAGTGTCCTTGGAGCAGGTAAAAAATACAGTTGTGTCATCATCTTCCAGTCTACAGGATGCATTTCTTTTGTGAAGGGCCTGCTGTACAATGACAGACATGTCACTCAAGGTGGAATGTAGCTTCCAAGGTACCACCTCTTCTCTCAGCCCTTCCCTGAACTGTGCTCGAGACACACACTCTCATATCCACACAGAGAGTCTTGACAAAACACTCCCTTCCATTCCTCTGCATGCTCCTTTCCTGCTCTATGGCTTTAAAGACAAATTCTAGTGCTTGTTCAGCTGGAGACGTGTCACTTGACAGGACAAAATGGGGACCTCTTAGCAGACAGACTATGTTACATAGCTTGGATTGGAATTTATTGGCTTGTATTTGACTCTTCTCTACAATTTCCTCCCAGAATCTTCTCCTCTTAGCTTCATTCCCACTGTGTTGCCCTTAGCATGCTCAGTCCCCTTAGCCTCACTTCAGTGTACGCTTCCCCTACATTTTTGCATTCCATTTCTCTCATCAACACGACTAAAACGGTTTCTAGAAAGTGCCAAAAATGGACATACAGTTTGCCACCTTTCCATTATCTGCTAAAACCTTTGACTCTGTTTCTAGTTTCTTGTGTTTAAGTTACAAATTTAGCAGAGCAGGAACCATTTACTGATTCACATGAATACGGTACCTAAAACAAAAGCCCTCCTGTTGAGGAAGAAGAGTATATTTTTCCTCCCTCTTCTTTTCAATACATGTGATGGAATAAGGAACTTTATGTGAAGCATTGGAAAACACTTGCTAACAGTAGGATAAACTTTTCTTACCTTCAGGCTCCACTGTAACAAAGGAAGTTTACTTTTTCTTATCCCAAAGCATAGAGTCATGTCAGCAGAGCTGGAGCCATTGTGTCTGGCCACTCCATAAGAATACAAGCAGAGGAAAATCTGTGATCCTTTCCTGTGTTACTGCACTGAACACAGAGAGGCTCTGAGGTAGGAGACTCATTTTTCACTATTAAAAATGAACTTGGTGATTTGAAGATGTAGTTTGAAATCAATAGGCTGCAATTGTGTAAGGACAAGTGCAAGTGCTACAGCTATGTAGAGTAATCAACTGTATAAATAGAAGGTGGAAAATGAGTCTGTAGGAAACAGTTTGTAGCCTATGGGGGGTCACAAGCTGAACAGAAATAAACAGTCTCACCTCCCTGCAAAAACTACAGCAGAGTTTATCTGTATCAGGTGTAAGTTTTGCCTGTAGTTACTCCAGAATCAGTAAGCAGCTAATGTACTGTATGCACCTTTAGGCACTCTGCTTTAAAAGAGATGTGAACTTCTTGCATAAAACCAGGGAGAGAAACAAGGTGGATTAGAGGTCTGGGAAAAAAATGATCTGCAGGTAAAGATTGAACAAAACCAGAGCTGTTCAGTTTGGAGAGTGAAACACTTAAGAGGAAATGTCATAACAGACTTGAACAGTACCCTGCTGAGGAATCAGAATCAATTGTTCTCCATGTCCACAGGGATTAAAACAAGAAATAATGGAATGTGGAAACTTTAGACTAGGCATTAGAAAACCTTTCTAACTCAATGAGAGCAAAGCATTGGAACAGATTGCCTGGAAAGACTGCAAAATCCATATCATTGGATTTTTTAAGAATAGGTTCCAGACATGTTTTATCAGATTCTGTGATAACATTTGTAATAACACCTTATGTCTGTCTTCTGTGTTTTATAACAAAGAACCCCAGGGTGCAGCTACCCTCTAAGTAAACCATACAGACAGAAAAAATTTGCACTCCACTTTTTCAGACAATGAGGAAAACGTCTCAAAGTAGTTAAGTCTCCTACTTACTGAGTTGTAGCCGTGCCCTAAAAAAGGATTGTGTTGATAATTTGGGGTCTCGGCTTCAAGGTCCCATATGCTATAATGACTCCGTTGAGATTGAGTCACCTGATCATCCTACAGATGTCTATAAAGTAAACAACTATAACAACCCATCATAGTGTTTTCCCCTTGTAGTCAATGAAAGGAAGAAGATATGTTTAGGCAGGGAATCACCTGGCCTCCTAAGGTATATAACATAAGCTATATTTCATTGTTTCCCAGGCTGGGAGTGGATGCACTAGTTAGGAATCTGAGCTTTTCAACCCAGGATTTGAAATAAAGTAGTTTCTCTTTGTAACCCAGGATTTGAAATAAACTACTTTGAAGCTACATATTTGTATATAGAAAAGTTTGGGTGCGACTTGGCCATTCTCAGTACATGGCTGAGGTTACTATGGAGTAAATTCTATATTTAGGAGCAGCAACAGGAAACATTTCCCTTCTACATTTTAGCTTGTTAAGATGATGGCTCAGTTGTAAGAAGATGAACTTCCTGAACAAACTTGTATGATAGATGAAATTTGCCATAGAAATATGATCTCTTCTGCTCTCATGTGATTTTATAATTTACCACATGTTCCATCCTGAATCTATAAAGTGAAAAGGATCTCTCCAGATGTGCTAGAATAAAAGTCAATTCTAGTAACAGCTTTCATATTGCCTTTCCCCCAGAAATCAATCACCTTTCACACTAGATTTGTTTCACAAACATGAAACCTTTCTCCTGGTCTGCTTCCCAGAGGTTTCTTCCTTACTTCAAAAACATGTCTTTAGCCTCAAACGTCTCTCTCTTTCCATCTCTTTTTGCCCTCATTCCTAGCATGAGGTCATACCCTTAACTGTGTCACAAGCTTTTAGAGAGACCTGACTAATCCTGAGAAAGAATGGCTTGTTTAGGAGGCAGAATCAATATTCTCCTTGGGACCACAACACAATTCAAGAGTGTTATTAGCTAGGCATTCTAGCAGAGGTGATCAGACTGAGGACCTCTGCCCTTGGCCTCCTGTGCTACAGGTGAGGGAGTTTTCTCTGCAGCCACAGAGTGGAAGGCTGCTGTGGGCACTGGGCCCAGCAGCAGACCAAAGGGAGCTCAGCGAGAACTAGCAGTGCTTTATATGAACTCCATCACATTTGCTTCTGAACAGCTCCTACCTTAGGCTGTGCAATACCACGTGGGCTCCCTGTTAAAGGGGGTGACCCATCCAGCCAGTGCCCCACTGACTTACACACAAGGCTGAGTTACTAATTTGAAAAGCATTTTACTTCCATGGATCATGACATTTGGAGAAGGGGCTGCAGTGTCCATTTTTAATTTCACCATTGTCCTGGACTGGGATGGAGTCAGAAAAGTGGGGGGAAGCTTCCATTTTACTCATACATTTTATCTATTTAATTGCAGATCCTCCAGGACGTGGATGCAACAAAAGAAAATGTCTGAATTGGGATTCTGCTGACTGTGCCTCTTATTCTAGAAACACCAGTACAATTACAGTACTCATTTGGCTTGTTTTAGTCCTGTGGTTGGAGAACTGCCACTACTGGTCCCTTTGGCCACTTTCTGTCATCTCTTCCAAAAAAAAGCCAACTAACTTGTCTACTCTGAGGGCTAGTTTGGCAGCTCTTAACTTCCAGATTATCTTTCTTGAACACTGGCATCTGCAGCAGTGACCGGCCCTTCCTCTGGCGTCTGCCCTGGCTTTGTTCCCAGCAGCACAACAGCCTCAGGTTGGTGCAGGACCAGTCTGCTGCTGGAATCCCTTCACATCCTGGTGGCTGCTCTCCTTTGAGTCCACTTGAAAATAGAAAATATGCTTCACAGTAGCTAACTTGCTAACAAACTCAATGGGATGCATCTTGTATTCAAGACAACCACAGGCCTAATACTATTCTAAACACACCTGGAAATTTGTTGTTGCCATAACGTGGCGGAAAGAGGTGCAAAACACTTGTGTTTGAGCCTTTTCTTCATAAACAAGGCAGCGATTTTATACCTGCCTTATTTTCTGGTCCAGTTTTCACAGAAATTTCTTGTATACAGTCACACAATTGAAAGCAATAAAATTTAATTATCACCCATCAGCAGATGCATAACAACTAGCAGACTATGTCAGTACTCTAAGCCTGGATGAATCAATGTAGAGTAAGAAGGCAGCCCACATTTTTATAAAGCAGTAGAAAATTCTCTAAGTCTAGAGTCTGCATTTGAAATAGGAAATGGAAATGGATAGGACACAAATTAATATGAATAAGGATTTGGTAGACAGAGATCACAAAAGCTCAAGAAATCTTGAAAAGGACTAAATTTTACATCAAATTTGCAGCCTATGGAATTTTAAAAATAAATGCTTAAAGCAGGTTCCAGGTGCTTCTTAAATCACTAAGCTAAGTCCTGTCTGAGACCAAGATTGCAAATGAATTAGCCTTAGTATGTTTTTTTAGCAGAAGTCTAACTCCCAAAAACATGTATGAAGAAACATGGTAGGACTTGCAACCAGTGAAGCAGGCAATACGTGCTCTATGTCCATTTCACCTTGATGTAACATTTCATATGCAAATATAGGGTTAATTTTTTTTTTTGAGGTAAGTTCAAGATGCAAAGTTCATTCAAAGCCTCCCAAGAACTCCTCATTTCCTACAGAGCTACTCTGCACAGGAAGGAATCATATCAGACACCAGACTTGCAGAGGCTGCTACCCTGTCTCCTGGGACAGTTCCCAGCACCATCATTCAAATTCTTTGCCAGAATGCAACATAATAGTCAAGAAGCAGGGAAAGGGAAAGTAGAGGGACAATGACAGACCAAAACAACTTTATGTCTATCCCGTTTCTGTGAAGATTTGATATGCAATATGAGATTTAATTTCCCAGTCAGCAATTGTATTTATCTGCTCAAGATCTCTCATTGACCAGGCATTGGTCAGATGTGAAGGTTCATTTTCTGAGTGTCATGGCCCTGTAGATCACATTGAATTCCTGTAGCAACATATTGAATCTCAGTTGTAGACAAGACAGTGTGAGTGTGCCAGTGACTAGGCAGAGTCTGATGAGCTGTTGATCAAATTGAGGATACACAACATCTGTATTGTCTGATCCATTCCAGGACATTCAAGCTAGGCCAGACTTTGCTTTGGAATCACAGCTGATTTCTGCTGAACTCAGAAATGAATGAAAATTTACAGAGTAAATTTCCAAGGTATACACAGTGTGTTCAGCATTTGCTGTGCAATAATAGGGTCTTTTGCTTAGCAAACGAGAATTTACATGGGCAAGTACAGGAAATTTGGTTTCATTACAGAAGCTGAAAAAGTAGCAGAGGCAACCAGGCACCTGACAATTCTTCCATTAAATATGAAATTTCCAAACAGGATATCGCTACATACCCTCCATTCTGTCCTCTCTTACAGTCCTTGGGCAGTGTGTGTAGCAAGGAAAAAGTTGCAAAATGGCTGCATTTTGTCACACTCTGGTTCATCTAATGTTCTCAAGAGACTTCAGCTTCAAGCTATTCTAGCTGAATTTCTGGCTTCAGAAAAATCACAGATCCCTGACCCCTCTCTTAGGCCTTTACCCATGAGAGTGAGTCCATATGAATCTACTAGCCATGGTTGTAATTAGGGCATTTTAAAATCTCCTATACTCTCTACAAAGCATCATTTGCATTTTAAATGTAAAGTATTGCTACACTTAATACAGCTCTGCAATCAAACTGAAGTCACCAGCATCATATCCTTTTCAATGGGTAGATTTAGTTAATATGAGTTAAAAGGCATAGTTGCAAAAGAAGGTTCCTGATAAGCTACCACAGGCATGATATCCCATCACATCTTTCAGAAGTGATCAAAATCTGTATTAATCCTAATTAAGGTCTTCATTTAGCTCTCCCAACTGGTCAGATGCTCCAGAATCCAATTTTCTGATTGCTACAGGATTTCTAGCCGGAATTTGTGTATGGGTAACCACAGCACATTGATTCTTATGGCAACATTGCTGTTCAGCTGAAGGAAGTGTTTTTTCTTCCTTTGCACTTACCCCAGGATGTATTAAACATAACCCCTTTTTCCTAGGCCTAACAAGCCATCTTTTAGTCTCCTTTCAAAAAAAGAAAAATAGCATGGCATTTCTCAGAGTAATTTATTTCTTCCTTGAATATGAATTACTAGAATTGCACATAATTTTCCAGATAAAATACCAATAATATAATGTTCCATCTCACTAGAAGTACCTTACCTGACTTGCCTAAGGAACATTTGATCTTTTTCTTGGCTCAATCATACTATGATGTTGGTCAATCTGTGATCATTTGATTCAACCAAGCTTCCTTACTTCCTTAGTAATTTCCAAAATTTGATTTCTCCAGCTTACCAAATAAGTCCCTTTTACAAATTCCTAGATACGGTGACTGAGTTCTAAAAATGTTCACTATTCTTCCTCTCTATTTTTCAAATGAAAAGTCAAGCTCACTCATGGTGTAAGAACTTTTCAGTTGGATTTGACTGTATGGATTGGACTTCCATTCCATAACTGGGCTGGACTATCACTCTGTGTCAGGCCTTTTACTCATTATTCACATCATCTCAATGTCAAAAGCACATTTTTTTCTTAACAGAGTGGATAAAACTGGACAAAATAAATTGCAAGAAAAACAACTTTAGTCAGCAAAGAAGTTAGAAGAGTTGAATTGTTTCCCGCTGTAGTGATGGCTCTTTTATCTCTTATTGAATATACAGTCAAGCTTCATAGTCAAAGCAGTTTTGTCTCTTATCTTCAAGCAAAGACACAAAGCATCTCATAGATGGGGAAACCAATGCAGAAAGCCATGATGAGATTTTGCCCAAGCAGGTAGCACTGCTGGCTGCACAACTCACAGCTGTAATTCCTTCTTGGAGGAATGCACAAAGACACCAGCATTTGCTTCACAGAGACTGGGTTTTCATAATAATACGATTGGTAAAATAAAAAGCACTGTAAAATGCAATTCACTTTCTGGGTTTGATTTCTTAGTCTGAGTTTTGGGGGGTTTTGGTTGTTTTGGGATTTTTTCTGTATGTGTAACAAGGTTATTCATGGTTTAGTTTACTTTTCATTCAGTTGCTACTCAAGCACCACTTCAAATTTTCCAGAGCTGATGATACGAGCTTCTGTTTTGTTGAAAACCCCACCAATAAACAGATGAAGAGAAAAATGCCCCTTATCATATGTATTTCTACTTTGATTTAGTTTAGGTCAATCTGGGGCAGAAATATATTTTAGCCTTCCTTAACAGGCAATTTCTCTCTTTTTCAATAAATATTGTTTTGTAATGCCCCACCGTAATACTCAACAACTCCAATGCAATCACAAAAAACAATTAACTTCTGTCAAATCCCAAACCAGGACATTTATGTCAGGACAAGGTTGAACTATTTACTGTAATCATATAATAGGGAAGCTTACCTCCTATTCGGGTCTCTGAATTAAAGTGAATTAAAGTGAATTAAACTCTCTTGAATTCTCATTCTAGGAATACACATGGTTTTCACATATCACACAGCAAATTGCTAACATTCTTGTAGCATCTCAAGGCATGTGAACTTGGAAATAAAAACTATCCTGTCAGAGACATCACCCAACAACTCTTTATTTGAGGAATTTACCTGAGACAAGGGGCTGATACACTGAGTAACAGAGGTTTATTCTTGCTGAAGTGTTTTTTTCTCATTATTTTGCTATGCAAATATTCCCCAACACCAGAACACTGAAAGGTTTACATAAATTCCCCCCACTTTTGGCTTTATATCATTCTTGAAGGGTTTTCCTGGTGTTTCATTACTTGGATGGGTGCACTGTTCACTGTGTAATAAAGAGGCCCAGCCCAAAGAGTGGTGGTGAATGGAGTTAAATCCAGATGGCAGTAGCCACTAGTGGTGGCTCAGTGTTGGGGCCAGTCCTGTTTAATATATTTATCAAAGATCTGAGCAAGGGGACCGAGTTTGCCTCCGGACAGTTTGCAGGTGACATCAAGCTGGACACGAATGTTGATCTGCTGGAAGGCAGGAAGGCTCTGCAGTGATCTGGACAGGCTGGATTGATGTGTCAAGGACTAACAGCATGACACTCAACAAGGAAAAATTCCAGGTCCTGCACTTGGGTCACAACAACCCCATGGAGGAGCACTACAGGCTGTGGGCAGTGTGGCTTAAAAGACGCCTGAGGACTTGCTCTACAGCCAGTCAGTTCAACATGAGCCAGCAGGATGCCCCAGTGGCCAAGAAGGTCAGAGGCATTCTGGCTTCATCCTGGCTTGTAGCAGAATTAGGGCAGCCAGCAGCACCAAGGCAGTGATCATTTCCCTGTACTTGGCACTGGTGAGGCTGTACCTCGAAACCCATGTTCAGTTCTGGGCCCTGCACAACAAGAAAGACACTGAGGTGCTGGAGTGTGTCCAGAGAAGGGCAACAGAGCTGGTGAAGGATCTGGAACATAAGTGTGATGAGAGGCAAGTGAGGGAGCTGGTGGTGTTCAGTCTGGAGAGGAGAAGGCCCAGGGGAAACCTTATCACTGTCTACCTGAAAGGAGGATGTTGCCAGGTGGGGGTTGGTCTCCCAAGTAAGGAGGGACAGAACAACAGGAAATGGCCTCAGGTTGTGTCAGGGGAGGTTTATGTAGGATTTTTAGGACTTTTAGGAAAAAGCTTCTCCACTGAAAGAGTTGTCAAGCATCGGAACAGGCTGCCCAAGGAAGTGGCTATGTCACCATCCCTGGGGATATTTCAAAGATGTAGATGTGGCATTTAAGGTATGTTGTTTTGGGGATGGACTTGGCAGTGTTAAGGTAATAGTTGGATGTGATGATCTTAAAGGTCTTTCCTAACCTAAATGATTCTAGAATTCTATAATTTATATGTTAGATTGCAGGTCTCAAAACCATACAATTAAATGATTGAGTTAAATTAAATGATTGAGGTTTTTACTGTCTTGGAGAATCCCTGCTGCACTGTTTGTTCAGAATTGCTTCTCCTTCCTATACACAGCAGGAAACTAAGAAGTGGATCCCATCACAGAACGGGTGAAGGAAAACAACCACATTCCAGGTTAGAAATGATTGTAAGCCATTTAAAAAACAAAAACCAAATCTGCCTGGTCACTTCAGCTTTTTCCTATGGCTCCTTTGGTGTCGATCACAGAGACCACAGCACTTCCAAGGAACAGCAAGGAAGGGTGGGCCTCTGGAGGGGATCAGCAGGGGCAACATTCAAGAATAAAAGTTTCAGTCACAGAAAACAGTGCAGTAAGGAACAGAGTTCAAGAATTAGGTCATTATTAATCAAATTACAGATCAGTCCCAATAACCACATATTTCCTTGAGCCTGCATTCAACAGCCCTTTTGTAAGATATTCACAGAGTAGGATCAATACCTCTCTGGAGGTAAGTGGCATAAATTATGTCTCAACATATACACCACAGGAGCTTTACTGTGTGTTGTATACAGTAATTGCATTTTATAGATGACTGTGGAAGGTTTCAGCTTTCATTGATTTTTATCATAAACTAAAAGGCGGCAAGAAGAAAAGAACAGCAGTTTATATGAAGAAATCAGTCAGCTGAAGCTGCAAAAGAAAATGAAAATTTGGCAACGTACGTGCGATCAATCCATGTTTCATGCAGAAATGAATGCAGATATTTGAGACTTTCTACTCAGAGCAGCAAAAATCTTGAGTGCCACAGAAATCTCAGTTTGTCTAATAGCAGCCAATTGTGCTATCTATCAGCAGGGTTTAAGACTATAGGAAGTCTTTCTAATTACAGCACCATTAACACTTCTTATACCATTAATGCCATCTGAATCATTTATGAAACAAGGTAACAGGTTACATTTTCGTTATCACACATTCACATTCTAATCGAGGTGAGGGACATAAATTAAGATCATCATCCTATCCAACGTTTGTAACTTTCAAAAGTGTATTCTTAAAACACTGTTCTCTGATTTCCTTCTTTTTCATGTCCTTCACAGCAAGCAATTCAGAAGAGATGTTAATGCAGCATAACAACTCTTTACCCTTTTTCAAGGCCAATTTTGCAATATGGGCAAAGTGATTGGAAATGTAGTCCTGAAAAAGCTTAAACCATCTGTCAGGGACTCAGTTAAGAAGATCCACACTGTTTCACAGCCAAAGATGTGGATAAATTATGCCTGGCTAGAAATGTCCAAGGCATGTGGGTTAGCATTCAAGCTTATTAGGATGAATTGCAATTTTTTTTGTTGTTCATTACCCTGGTAACATAATCTTTTCAAATTATAATATGCAATAAACCATGCAGACTGGAGAGCAAGCAAGTGGAAAACACAGGTATTAATGATTATAAAAGCTCCATGTCCTGTTATATCAAAAAGCCATGTATGTGTATGCCCCCAAAAGCCTATTTGTTTGTCTGTTGACATAGCTTTGCCTATATTTTTGTGCTCCATATATATTTATTTATGTTACAGATCATGTTTAATCACATGCCATAAACCACTTGTCTATTTTATTCCTGAAATGTATTTCACAAAAAAAAAAATATCAATGTGGAGAATGAGAGGTTGGGATTGCTTTGGTTAAGTTTTATGACTTAGGCTGGAAGACATAAAAACAATATTAATGTTATGGTGTTGTTTTAATACTGTTATTGGTTTAATGGACAACTGCCATCCCAGCATTTCTAAACAAGGATTTTTCCAAAGTATTTCATAAACAGTCTCCATCTAAAAGCCTTTAAAAGACCATAAATACTGTATGAAGCTTTTATCAGAAATATGAAATTGATTATTACTTGAGAGAAGGCCTCTGGACAATATACAAAATAAAAATAAATTAAATTTTCCTATCTAAATTACTGTGCTATGATTTTTAAAACCCCCACAGACACTGTAAATGCTAAAAGGTGTGTGAAAATCTATGCTTATTATATATGTGAGAGTTATGAGAATTATTTGCTAAGCAATAGTCATTTTGTGCACAAAGGCCGTAACTAGTGCTTAGCTATCTGAGATTTTCTCCTCCACAGCCATTAAAAAATTCTTCCAAGTCCTAAAACTCATCCCTTACCTGGTTCAGAAATTACCACTAATTTCACCTGGGAAAATATACAATCTGTAAATCAAGCCTGTCCAACTAAATTTAACATAAACCTTAATATCTCAGCTTTCATAATTATGAGTATTTTCTCTGATTAGTCTCTTAAGGGTCAAAATAATGTAATATTTGATTTTCTCACACTACTTTCACTGTCCAGAAATGAAAGATCTGAGAAAGCCCATTGAGGAGGTGAAATCAAACAAAAAAAATTATCTGAAATGCTGATGCAAATAAAAATCTCATACTTTTCTCTTTCTTTCATCTTACCACAAAAAATTTTTGTATGTTTGAAACCAGTCCTTCTTGGGGAAAGGAAGATAGGATGAAGAGAGGCATAGGATGATCAGGGTGATGGCAGCAATTCATCACAATAAAGTGATGCAATGTACAGTGTACAGGTACCCTTACAAAACCCAGAGTGGATCCCTCATGACCACTCAAAGCAGTTAACAGGCCACATATTTTGTACAAGTGTAATCAAGCGAAAATATACAATGATCACCAATTCCAAAAATGGATGCTATGCAGCCAAATTTCCCCACAAAACCACCTTGGCATCCACACAACCTGAATGGTCTTTTTCATATTTTCTCTGGATAATAAAAGTGATGTAAAATCCATTAATACAGCAAGAAACAAACAAACAAACAAAACAAAACGAAGCAGCAGCTGGCACATTAGGTGCTGTTCAGGTGCCAACACAGCAGTCTGCAACTAACAAGATTATTTCCTGTTTGTTTTGCTGATTATATTCAGTGGAAAATAGATTGTAAGCAGGAATAGCAGCTTTATCAGTGAGGTTGACTGGAGATTCCAGTAGGTTTTCTGCAAAAAATCACCCAAACTGCTTTTTACTCACATCACTTTGATTTTTGTCTCTGTCTCCCTTTTTACACTGACAAAGCTTGTTTTTCTACTCACAGTTGCTGAGTATATGACAGTACTCCTAGTCAAGCACGTCTAATCTACAGAAGTTTGGGCCAAGTGACATCTTGGACCGAATTTGAACAGATAACCTAGATAATGGAAAACCAAATGACTTTACAGTACTCTGATAGCTAGAGCATGGGTTAGTTTCAGACATTGAAAAAAAAAAACCTAAGGAAAAACATGGTGCCCTTTCTTGATGTTATTTATTTGAGCAAATTTGTGCATCCCTGAAAGGTTATCCTCTTATGTCTTTAAGCTCCCTCCTCCACTGTAACAATGAGCCAGTTGAGCTATCATTTATCACAGCAGGCTAAAATTGTCACAGCCTTTTCTGACTGTTCAGGGAAACAGAGGAAAGAAAACTCACAAAAAGACCACAGGTTCTTGCCTGGTTCTGCTTAGAATATGAATTTCTCTGCTGTGAGAAGAGCAAGAAGGCCTCATCCAAGAAATTGGAAAAGGGGAATTAGGATATGTACAACCCATGTCCAGACATACCAAGGATATGAGAAGTAATCTTATCAGTAAAACATGGAGAAGCAACTTATCCTCTACAAAGAAATTAAATGGCGGAGGAATAGAAGAATAAAGACAGAAATCTTACTGGCAACACCTTAACACACATGCCAACGTACGCTCCACCATCTTTATGGCAAGCTTAGATTGTCCTTTGGCTGATTCCTGCAATAGGGAGGTACAGCTGTCCTGTCTATTCTCCACCACCCTGTGGCAGATCGTAAAGCCTCAATATAGAAAAGAAACCCTTCCTTTTCCTTCTGCCCTCACAGGAGTCTGAATAGTATATGTCAAATTAGATATAAGTACTACTGTGAAGGGCCTATAAAATGTCTTCTAAAGCATGGGAAAACTGTATTTGAGGTCCATTACCTTAGCTCTGTTTATCTGTTATGTAGAACAAGTTTAATTTGCTTTGAACTATACAAGTAGCAAAGCATTTTTTAAAGGAGAGCTTCTTTGAATAACCCAACACCTGCACTTCTAATATAACTTCTATTATTTTACTCTCCACTAAATGCTATTTACAATAGACTTCAGCATTTATTTCTGGAGTTTGGTTTGTTGGTTTGTTTTTTAAAAAAGAAATCAAGAATAGATGACAGAACTTCACATTCAGAGATCACCAAATGAAAGACAGAAAACATCCAGTGAGAGAAAAATTGTTAGAGGATAAAAAAAACAAAGCCCATTTTTAATTTAGCCTTTCATATAGCTGGCAGTATTTAAATGTTGACTGGTTTATGATCTCATGTTTTGAAGTTCAAAACAAATCCTGAATGCAATGCAAATGAGCTCATTATCTCACCTCTCATCTTTATGTATCTAATTTCTTGATGACCTGTTTTACTTTTCCTCTGCCATAAAAGCAAGAAATAATTCAGAGACAGAGGAATATTTTTACATTTTTTTTATGTCTCTTACCCAGATCTGATTACTAATCACAATGAATAAATCATTCTCAAATTAATACTGGGTAGACACAAATGACTGACTAGTCAGTGTTCTCAAAACAACAACGTATCTTTATGTGGAATAGAAAAATAAAATAACCCTCTGCTAAGTTCTGAGATGTTAATAAAGATAAACATCTGTAGAATTAAAATGATGCTTTCTCAGTTCACCTGACAAAATGACAAATGTTAATCAAAATAACCTTTTCATTTAATCTATATAGCAAGTTAGTTAGCAAAATGCTAGTTTTAGGCACTGAATGATGAACTTCAGAAGTCTGTGCCAATGTGAATGGATCAGCCTGCTGCTTCTCATTAAACTCTGTTCACAGTACCCATGTTCATGTCCTCATTGTGTGGGGATTTACAAATGAAATGCTTCTACTCAAAGCACTTATGTGCTGGTTTTCTGACTAATTGAAGTATGCTAAAGATGAAAGAATCTGACCATGAAACATCAAAAATATTGAAGTAGCAACCATGTTGCCAACATCTAAATGTAAGGATCTTGAATTATACACACTTACAAATTGTCAGAGGGGAAAAAAAAGCTTGAATTCCAGAACAGATTGGGAAAATCTTGCAAATGTAGGCCTACAGTCATGGCAAATCTTTTCTGGTCCTTCTTCTCTCCCTGCACAATGCACAGGCTGAAGTGAATGCTCAAGTTCACACACTGAGTAGATAGATTAAATAAATATCTGCAATAGTTTCTGGGATCTGAAGTTTAAATCAGATATGAGTGGCTTTTCACTGAAATATAAGGAATTTATATGCCACAAGGTCTGTGACTTAGCCCACTCAGATTCATTGCTGACCTGCCTGACATTCAACTGTTGTGGATCTTTTCAGAGCCAAGTACACAAGCATCAATGTGCTGTTCAAAGAGCCCTTGGGGAAAAGGAAATGTATATATATATATGGAAAAATAATGCAGCATATACATATTCACAGACTTGTTTGTGGTCATCTGGAGCAAGAAGGGCTCCTACACGCAATTGGATTCATTGGTATACTGTAGCTCAGCTGCTGCATGGTAGAACACAAGCACCCAGGGAGAAACGGTATCTCAAGCATGACTTACAAAGCCCTTTCACAATGACCAAGAACTCACCTGCAGGTCAGTGAGGTCAAATGCTGCCCTTGAATTATACAGAAACAGACTTGTAGAATCCTAAATGTCCCCAACCTACACCAGCTAGCAGAGTTCACTGGCAATGGAAGTATGCTGTACCTCCTCTGCATGTTCTTACTGGGGGTGTGGGGGACTCTCAGACTCATAATATATTTCAGCCAAAAGAACTGATGATTACATGTGAAAGAGTCCCCTCTCCTGCCCACTCCCTCATTCCAGCACTGAAATTTGTTCCATATAAACCAAGAACTGTTTATGGAGCTAAACCATTAAAAAAAAAATTCTCTTTAGCTTGTTTTCTTGAAGAATGGGGGAGAGAGTAGATAGGAAACCAGACACAGTTTCCTAATTCTTTGCTTTGGCTCTGATGTAATTCAGAGTAAACCTATATTTGTGGAAGCTTTGCATCACTTCAGTAGAGCTGTATAATCTTATCTAGTTTGAAGTACTAGCAAATACATTCTATAATCTCTATGCATAATGAATAACAAAATAAATGTAGAGACTTTGACCATAACTTTGATGGATAAATTAACATTCTGGCTTTTAAACAATAGACTAAAGCAGGAAATTAATTTCAGTAAAGAAAACTGCTAAAAAGTAGTCTAATACTGAAGATTAAATTGAATGTCTTTAGAAATGTATCAGCTGACCTTTTGATATTCAATGTTAGATACGGTTTGGCTCTCTGCACCTTAATTTACCTGTAAGTCTCATCTCTGAAAAGCCAGTAAAAGTGGTGTTTTATGACATAAGGGATATATTTCAGCGGTCTCTCAGTGGTTTTTCACATCCTAGAAACAACCACACCATCTGGAACAATAACCTCTGCACATGTAGTCAAAGAACACAACTTTGCAGCAGCTGAGCAAAACAGTATGGGAAAGGTTGCCTGACAATTTCTCAGAGCTCAAAATAAGAGCATTAGTTTCTCACATGCTGAAGCACATCATTAACATGAGTAATTGGAAATGAAATAAAAGGAAAAAACCCAAGCTACATGACAACACCACTGCTACAATGTATGAAAATACATTTACTTTTTAATTGGACTTTTACCATCAATTTGAATTGTGGATATGTGATCCAAAATAGTCACAGCATGTCTACGTGAATTGGCTAATGAGATGTCCGCTGACTGCTGAGCCCTTCAATTAATCAAATAGCTGAATACATTGAAGGTAGCTAAATATTCTTCTCTCTGGTACTGTATTAAAACTCTGCATTATGTCAGAAATTTTCACAAGAGACTAAAATCTGAGTTCATGTTGGGATAGCCTTCAAACAAAAAATGACACTCATTTAGTGATTCGAACATCTGCTTAATTATCTTTATTACCATGCTACTTCTTAGGAGTAATATACCAAGAATTTGACTTACAAAATAAATTACCTTTAAGACAAAGAATGGAACATTAGTTCTGTGTTAAGACACCTGGGAGAGAAGTGGGTTTAAATCCCAATTCTGCCATTCTTTTCTGTTTGACTTTGGCCATGACATTTAGTTTTCTAGCCTCATTATCCATATCTATTGATGTTACAAGTGATGGTTAGCTCTGCCTTCCCCACAGCAAGTCAGGAGCCATGGAATCCCTGTAAAAATGATGTTATACAATGATCAGCTAAAAGATATCCAGTACTTCAGAAATCCTGAATGAGAAGCTACTGTAAAGAAGCAACTTCTCAATATTCCTACATAAAACTTTCATTTGCACACGGAGGAATTGTTCAGGAAACTTCCCAGACTCTCTGTCTTAAGGAAGCAGAATACTATTGAGTATATGGACCTTTTTATGTCCCATCCTGTGTTTTTTTAGAGACATGGTTCATTTGCCCATTGAATCCAAGCCTAGCCTCACTCTGTAAATTGTAAGCAAAAAGAGACCAAGAGAAGGTCCTCACATACCTTCTTTTTAATTCTACTGAGATACCAAACCACCTTCCAGAAACAACTGCAAATTAGTGGCTTCTACCATTACCTTTATAACAGTGATCTCTGCAAATTCTAGTGATGAAAATAGTAAAGGGAAAGGCAGAAATATGGGGTCTTTCATAAAAGATACCATTAGCTACACTCCATATTCACTCACAGTTTGCTGCATACAACTTCAGCATTTCTCCAGCACGCAGCTAGGCTTATGCTGTGGTCCATTTCCTGGACCATTCTACAGTGGGGTCCTTCTGGAAACCTCTCCTAGGCAAATGAAAATCTTATAGCTGAGAATCTTCTTTTTCCAGCAGTAGAGGTTCCCAGTCCCTCTCTTCAGCATTACACATGGTTGAGGAAGTGATCTGTTGCAGAATACCCAAACTAAAAAGCAGAATTTAAAAATAAGAATATTCAGATAATATTGCTCACTTCTCATTCAATATTAATCAGCAATCCTAACTTAATTAGAAATTGTGATGGGATGACCCTATGCAGTAGCTAAGGTTCCACCCAGTCAGTGACTCACTCTCTCCCCAGAAGAACAAAGGACATAATCAGAAGGGCTAAAGCAAGAAAACCCTTATGGGTCACAATAAAAACTTTGTTAATAGAGTTTAAAAAAATAATAATGAATAAATCAAGTGATGCAAAGGCAAATTCTCACAACCTCCCACAAACAGACCAATCTCCAGCTAGTCTGAACAATGTCTACTTTGGAAAAACTGCCCTTCAGTTTTTTTGCTGATCATGACTTTATATGACACTGTGCAAGCACTGTTCAGCAATAGTTAAAACACTGGTATGTTATCAGCAATGTATTCATGACAAATCCAAAATTCAGCACCACACAGGCTGCTTTAAAGAAAATTAATTCTATCCCAACCATATCCAGCAGAGAAATTAAACATTCCCATGGTTTTTGGGAAGTCCCACAAAAATCACATTCTGTTTGCAGTCATACATTGCAAGTTCTCCATTATATTCCTCAGCATAATTTTCAACTATGGAACATGGCTGTTTGCTGAATATTTGAGTAATGCCGGAAACTTTTCAAAGTAACAGTTTCTCCTTAGGCACAGTCACAAAAAACTGCTTTGGTCTCAATGGCAAAACAAATAAACAAGCTTCTGCTACTCCAGCACCCTTCAGCAAGGAAATTCAGGATTCCTAAGAGAAAATTTATTCCAGCCTACAGGCTGAACACATTCCAGAACATATCCCAATTCTTAAAAATTCTAGAACCACAATAACAATTAGAATTTCTGAAAACCTTGCTTTTCTTCTTTGTCCATTCCTCAGCAAGCATGAAGTACTATTGCTTAATTAGTTAGACCTAATTAAGTCATGCTACAGTAAGTGTACTTCAGCTGGAAAACTGAACTTATCTGATTTTTCCTGCTTCAATAGCAAGTTGGACATGAAATATTGCATCACTTGTTCTGGCGTGACATCACATCCAAGACAAAGATCCCCAGTTGTTCACCTTGCCTGACAGTCTAGAGAAAATCACCAGAAGACAACAAAACAAGAAAAGCATTCCTTCCATACAAGCAATGACAAAATTAAGTGGCATGAAAGATGCTCACAAGGATCTTTCCTAATGAGAAAAATATTGAGCTAAATTTAAGTGTCTACACAAAGGTCTGTGCACATGAACCAAGCATCAAAGGTTTCATTGTGGCTGACAGAGATTTAGCCTTCAGGACCACTGGAGCCTCAAGAAATTTTTCCCGAACTGAAACAGACATAAAATTATTTGGGTAAGCCTAGTTGCTTTAGCTAAAACTCTAGAAGACAGACATATATTTCCTACTCCATGCTCCTATAATGTTCTGTTGTAAGAATATTTTAGGTTGCCAGAATGACAGAAGAGTGTAGGATTTTCCTACTGCTTCCTACCCCTGCCTCCAGATACCAGATACAAGGTAGAACCCCTCTATTGCATGGGCCACTCTGCAACAGTGTAGGAAAGACATGAGCAATAAACCTTGAAGAATGTTTGAGCAAGTGGCTAGGGAAAAGACAGAAATATAAGTTTAGGAATACAACCTGTGGTTTGGCTCAGGTTTATGAGGCAGGCTGTTCTCCTAGTTTGTCTAGTTCATCTATTTTCTATCAGTCCATTTCCTTTGATCTGTTGGTAATATTAAAGTCTTATTTTGCAGTGCTGCTTCTGAACTTGTCCATTTTTCCTTTTAAATTCCACTCTGGCAGAAAGGGCTATTGTCTTTATTTTCTTTGAAGATAGATTTGCTTGTTGTCACAGCTGATTTAGAGATTCCCATGACATTCAGTTCCCCTCTTCTTTCCCATATTGCAGATGAGGAAAGCTTTCCCCTTGGAGGCACTGACAGGTAGAGCTAATTTGCAGTTCCCAGTAATTGACCATTTCTTAAAGACTAATGATGCAGTTCACACCTAACCAGCCTTACAAAAAATGCAAGAGAGCAAAGCAAGTCAGAAGAATGTATATTTCAAATCTCATTAAAGAGCTTTCATGGGCAATTCTTCCTCAGTCTTGACAAATTTTCACTCTCTTTTATGTTGATGCTATTTGTAGACCTAAACAATTGGCTCAAACTAATGCTATTTATTAGATGCTTTAATACAAAATTAATACACTTTCTATGGATTAACAGATGTATGTTGCAAAAAAAAATTACTTTGTTAAACAGTATAAAAATTCCTTTTTTATACTGTTTCCCTTTTCTCATCACTGTAATGTAAGAAATCTATTGCTTGTACTCTTAAAATATGTGGACTCTGATAAAATTGTGTTTAATTGTGTCTTCAGTGATTACTACACATTGCATTTCTGTAATTTCCTGCACACCTTTAATGAAACCTGAGATAAAAGTCATATAGCATACAATGGCATAAGTGAGAAGGTGGGAGTAAAATAAATGGGAAAGGGTCAAACAGTGACAGAAACCAAGAAAAATACATATATATGTAACAGGAACACTACAAAAAAAAAAAAAAAGAGAGCAATAATAAACCTTGAACAGAGAAATAGTACCAAAAGAAAATTTAAATAAGGAGAAAACGTCTTGTTCTAGAGGAATAAAGTGAGATTGGAGAAGAAATTACATAAATTAGCCTAATATAATATAAAACACTGGCAAAATTCCCTGGAAATACTAATCAAATTCCAAATGAAAATGGGTGAAATGAAGGAAAAAAAGCCTAATAACAGTAAAATATTGTTGGTTTACTAATTTCTAATCTGTAAGAGGCTCATGCTATCCATCATATTTGATTTCATAGAAATTCATAAGCATACACATTCTATATACTATGTCATTAATTTTGATAGCAGTTCTGTATGTGCAGGTAGTTGTAGATATTTGCAGGATCAGTATTTCAATCTCTCCTATATTTAATGGGCCATATTCATATGGAAGAGCTATTTCTGTTGGTGTGAATTGTTCTAATAGTTTCTTATTGAGCAGGAAAAAAAATCAACACCTGTGATCCATCTTACATTGCTATGACACACACATTCCACCCCAGAATCTCATCATCTCCTGGAAGCCTTCTTGGTGACACACACATCTAAATTACATGGAAAACATTTCATCCAGCTGTATTTATCCAATGTTAGGTAGACAGTCACAACACACAGTTTCATCTGCATATAGATTTTGAACTCGTTTCAACTAACTTGATGGCATCCATTTCAAAATACAGGCACCAAGAGTTTATTTTGTTTAGCAGCTGCATAAGAATATTTACTCATTACTCCCTTCAGACTGTATATTTCTCTTTTCTTTACAAAGGAGAAAAAAGATTTTTTTTGTTAGTAGAAGGAGGGTTCTCCCATAATTCCAGATTTGACATGAAGACAGCATGTTGACTGGGTACATATTACTCATAAAATTATAATTTTAATCAAAATTACTTGTGATGTTGGCTTTGGGGTTGTCACAGGACATGTGTTAATGTTGAATATCACACCATGGTTTCCCTGATTAAAGAATTTACCTTCTATATCTGTCAGAAGAGAAACTTCTGAAGGGGAAACTTCCCAGTCATGGGGCTCTTACAGTATTAGACACCATCTATCTTTGTGTCAACAGCACTTCAGGTAGCTAAAGTATGACTTCTCCCCCTCTGATCTACTGATGGGTTACACCATAGCCTAAAAGAAGGCAACCTTCTTTACAGAAATTAATATTCCAAGAAAGTTGTTTCAGGCATGTCCTCATCAGAGGCAAGCAACCAGCAAAAATGCCACAGTTGTTGGACACCGAACACGTGATATAATACCAGCACAGAGTCATCTAAAATAAGTTTTAAAGCATTCTTAAATTAAAAGGCAAATACTTTTGAAAGCAAGTGCATACTGAATCATTTAATGTTCCATGATTTATTTATGAGGATTTTCACCATAGTAAGGAAAAAACATCATTGAAAAATAAATGAAAACCAGCATGACATTAATATGACCTGAGAGAACCTCTTGCTCTTGCCTTTGGGATATGATCAAAGAACTCATTTCTGTGAGTATAGTTCTGAAAAATAATCGTGTCTGACAGTAAGCATATGGCCCCGATCCTTAGTTGTACTGAAACAGCATTTGCCACACCATAAGTGCAAAGAAAGCCTAAAGACAACACAGCCTTCTCCTGCGGCAACCACAAAAAATGGGGAACTTCCCGAAACAAAGGAAAGCACTTTCCCTATCCTCATAGCCTAGATAAAGGAAATGCAGGGGAAAAGGACCAAGACAGAAGATGATCCCTTAACTAAACAACAAAACAATGGTTTTTGGAGGGAAGTCAAAGAACTTACAATCTCCAAAACTACAGGAGATTAGCTCTTTGAAACCACTCCCTTTTCTCCAAAGTTGTGCTGCTCATCCCAGTGACACAGCTGAAAAGCAAGGGCTTCCTCCCACAGACTATACACAGACTGCAATGAATGATTTCTGCCATGCAGAGTACAGTCTCTGTTCACAACTACTCTGTTGGAGGTCTAACCAAAGCTCATTGAAGTTCTCCCAAAGCTCATGTGACCCTTTCTTCTAGGAAAGTGAAAAGCATAGGAATACAGAGGAAGAATAAAACTGGTGAAAAAAAAAAAAAGAAAAATCAGGAAATGCACAGGTCACACACACAAATCCAGAAGCTGGGGAGTAATTCTTAGGTTTTGCAGATTTGATACAGAGTATACGAGTAGGAAATCATTATATACATTTCCATGAATGCTTCAGACCATTTGCCCTTGTTCATTGCATAGTTTTATCCTTTGCTGCTCCTCCTTGGCAAATCCTTGCATCAATTCTCCCCAACAATCAGGTCAGCACAAAGATATGTAAAAGGAAGGTCTCTGATTCAATGCCCACCATAATACACTCTTCAAAACAGTCTATCACATTCACTGTAGGTGCCTACTAGGTGCAGTTGAAGGCACATTGAAGGAAAAATCTCCTGCTCTTCTCTTACAGAACTTTTCCTCACTATAAACAAGCTCATTCAAAAACTACTTGATCATGTGAAATTACACCTCACTCTGCCTGTCCCTTCCCATTGCTGCAACAAAAATTGGTCTCCTACTCACCTTAGTAGGAGACCAACCTAACAAAAGGAAATTGCTAGATTTGGCCTCAAAATTCACATTTCTGTCTAGGACCCTGTGAAAATGTCAGAACTGTGATTTTTTTTGTCACTGAGGATAAAGACATACTTACACTATTGAACAATCTAGGTAATTCTGCATTTTACTACTCAAGATCAGTGATTCTCTCGAACAGAGTTAAATTAATGGAGAATAAATAAGTTTGTCACATCTTCAATAATTTTCATGAAGTGTTTGTACTGTAATTTATGAAAATATAATTTGCACACATTATTGAAAAAATCAATATTCCACTTCCCATATCCTTTCATTTACATATAGAAGTGGGAGAGAGAGAAAAGCTTTTCCACTTCAGCTTCTTCACCTGGGAAATGAAAAGGAAGCAACATTTATTGAGGGAAACAACACCAAAAATTTATAAATTCTTCAATCTTAAGTGAATTTACTGTATCAGTTTCCCACACACATTAGCATAGTTCTGTTTTCACCTCTGTACTCCCACACACATAAATATTGTGATTGCTCAACACGCCCTGATATCAACACATCCTGATAGCGAGTCTTGAGCATTTTTACACATACACTCTTCATGTTTTTGAAGTTCCCTTTAATAATTAGAACTGAAGAAAGCAAAAATGGATCAAATAGCTGCAACTGATACTTATGTTCACAAAGGGTGCATGCTGCAAAAATCATCACATCCAAAGATGTTATTCTGTTCACTTTTAGAGTGGTTGTAGTCCTTTTCTGTATTATTTTCAACATCATTTCCAGTACTCTATAAATGCAGAGAAATGCAAATATATGCTGCACTTAGAATTCCATACTGTGAAAAGAAAGCTTTTGTTTTTCTTTTTAAAATAAAACATTAGGGCTATTTTTTATTTGCAAGGAGTGCTAAAATACCAAAATAGACTATGAAGTTAGACATCCCTAGAGAAGCCTAGATATTAAAAGATACTTAGAGAAATGATTGTCATTTCAAAAGCACTAAACATTTATAAGTATCTGTTGTACAAAACAGGAAATACTGGATTTTCACTATCTCTTACAACTTGAACTGTTTAAACACAGACTGAAGAATCTCATTTTAGGTTCAATCATGGTGACCAAGCTGCTCCTTAGTCTTCTATCTGCAAGATAAGCACTGACCTTGATTTGTCATTCTGGGCTTCAGATAGTCACTTATTCTCACAGAAAGTAAGTGTAATACTCTAGTGTTTTTCTAATCATTGTTCTGGTCAACAAATGGATATGTCAGAATCGGTGTGAGCAGTAGAAAATTAGGTCCATCTATTTTAATGTAATTAAAGCCACACTTCAAATAAACCTGTAACACACTGTGTGGAGAAAAATAATTTGAATTCTTTCATTACATAGGTATATTATCTATTTTGTACCATTTCGTCTAAGACACGTCATCCTCTGAACATGAAAATGTAGAGTCACACGTACAGTTACACCCCGAAACTTCTACATAGACAAAACTGACTGAAACCTCAATTAAAACTTTGAAATACAGATACTATTCTATTAAAAAAAAAACCTTTAAAAATTTGAAATTAACTTTGTACATTTGAGAATGCACACAGTGATCTCAGAAACCCACAGAGATTGTAAATACCATAGAGATTTGGTAGATGAACAACATATATCAGAACTAAAAGTGGCATGAAAACAGAGTACATAACTTTATGTCAGGGAATATTCAGCAATACATATTTTATAAATATTTTTAATGAAAAGAAGCTGTCTGAACAGCAAAAGAACAACGTAAATTAAAATTAAGCCCCAATGAGCTTCTCATTTTTCAGCTGGCCAATCTCAAGTTTGTCATATAAAAATGTTAATTTTTTTAGAGTTTGCCAATTTTATTTTTTATCAGCTGAACCAGAATATTTAATCTCAGGAGTAGAGGCAGATGTTTCTTAGATAACACACCTGTTCCCTTTAATTTGGAAAGTATATTCAAATTGCATTAGATTATCCACTTGCATGTGAGTATTTTAGCTGCAGAAAAGAGAATTGTCTGCAGAGAGTTGATTATAGTTAGCTTGCAGCAGTTCAGAGACTTGTTTCCGCTTCAAGGGCCAGATTCAGCCATCAGAAGACTCGGACTCAGTTGCTGCACTCAAGTCTCATGGTGTGGCACAGAAAACCATTTTCCTTCCTCTGCCACTCACAGGAAAGTATTACCCTGTGAGTAATGCAAGCTCCCCACCACCCACAGAGGCACAGAAGAACAAACACACAGGAGGGACCAAAGGTCTGTTTTCAACACCAGTTAACAAAAGGTGCTTACTGTAGAGTACAAGAACAAGGTAAGTCTGTAATGATGTTTCCCCATAATATCCTTCCAGCATCTAACCATCCGTGTCTCAGAGAGCTCCCCAAAACACAACATATTTTTCTGGAAATCACCACCCACCACCTCACCTCAAGCAATTTAAGGTCCAGAAAACCAAAAGCTATGTCTATTTCACAAAAAAAACAAAACAAAACAAAACAAAAAAAAGGGCACATTTTAGTCCTAAAAACCTTCTTTCCTTTCCACTGGTGTAAGCCATCGGTTAGTCTATACATGTTGTACCCTTCTAAAATTACTACTGAAGGCAAATCAGGCCTAGCTATAAACCCATCTCAGTGATCATTGCAGGGGAAATTGAGCCCACCATCTCTTTTTTCCATTATAGAATTGCCAGCGTTTATGGCTAGGTAAGCAGAGGGTTCCTACAAAGCTCTCCTTTGCAAACCTTGTACTTCAATCTCTGATTCCCCTCCACAGGACTAGGGACAGCTAAACAATCCCTCTATGTGAAGAAAACCAAGAATGCCAGTTATTTTGTTCCACACTTCACATAATGGTACTATTAAAAACTATAATAGACGTGCTCCCTGTGCACAGAGAACATGCACTCTTTGTGCTGCAACACAACATATGCACTCCAGAAATCTACAAAAGAAATAACTTGACATTTTAATAATAAAGATACCAACTATTCTCCTCCAAGCCTCTATGCAGACAGAGGAAATAGTGACTATTGATAAGAGGTAAGTAATTTCCTCTGGATTCCTATTCATAAACTCCTTATGAATGTTAACATTGTAGGTCTTGCATGTGATTGAAATTAAGATTTCTGCCTGGCAATACCTGCACTCCTGTAATTCTTGGCCTACAAAGGCTTTCAAATTTTTCAAATTGTTTGCATAGAAGAAGATTCACTTTACTGTGAGCCATGGCAGCTTGGTAGGAAGATAAAATTTTACCCAAGACTGGTGTGTTAACTCCTTTAGAGTTCTGATCGCCCTGTTCATTTACTTTTTAAATAGAAGAGAGAAAAGTGGATCAGATAGAAAATGGATGAAACTGGAAATTATGCATCTATCATGCTTACTGCCTAGTGGCAATCTCCCTTTGACTTTCAAAAGAGTGACATGGGGCTCTTTCAACATTAAAAAATGTAGAAAAGTAAAATGCAAGTTCTGCTTAGTGGTGGCATTGTGAAATGATGATTATTGAAAAACAGTAAATAACAACAACCAAAAAATCCCTATCTAATGAATTGGATTTCCATGAGCCAAAGATGAAATCCTGTGCAAAACCAACAGAAATATTTCACAGATAAGGGCTAGTGTATGCACGTGGGTTTTGTCAAAAGAATTACAAAAAGATGCACTTTCCAATGGGTATTAAACATCTCCAGTCAACGGAACCACATGCAAGTGAATTACTTTTATATAATTACTTCCGTGTTCTGTAGTGACACCCTGACTATACAACAATTAAGCCTGAGAACCTCTCCATGCCATTTTCATCACTCACTTAGGTTTCCCCCACCAAGAGATACCCATACTACAGCCGTGTGATCCACATTCCTGACCACACTGTATGAACTCAAACTCCACGTCCTGACATGTCCTCAGCCCTTCAGCTGTCCTCCCAGGATTCTCTACATCTTTGACAATTGCATCCTGAGACCAACCACAACTTAACTGGCCCTGCCTGAGTCTCAGTCTTTGATTATTTTATAGCCAAAGGAAAAGGACACCAAAACCTGGACTTGTCTATCAGCTTGTCTATCAGCCTTTCACTGGGTATATGTGCATATGATATCTGGCAGCCCAAAAGGGCCGTGTGTCAAACAAGTAGCTGCTTTGTCAAGGGGCCAAGCCAGAGCACTCCAGAGGTAGTATGTCCTGCTTACATCATTTTTCTAGATTTAACTCATGATGCCATGTAGTGGAGAATTTTTTCCCCACTGAGAAGATTCCAAATCATCAGAGGTCACCAAGATTTAGAAATGCAGCACACAGGACAGAACACACAACATTGGATGCAACATTCTCAGGTTCACACGAGGAAGTAGGGAGGTAGTGGGAGAACAGAACCAAGGCCAAGGTTCTCTCCCCAAGTCATACAGATAGCAGATTAGTTACATGTTAACAAGTCATACTATTTTTAATTCTCCCAAAACCTTTGTTGCTGTTCAAGACAAAAGACTTTCATTCACCTCACTCCACATTTTACTCACTTCACAGAGAATGAATTCTGACAGCCCTGCTTCAGGGAACAGCACCCTAAATGCTTTTCTGTGTTCTTGGTTCATCCAGAAGGCAAGTACATCCCTTTTCACAAAGGACCCTGTCTTTAGCACACCCTGTAATGTTTTGAAACACTTGAGTTTGAGGGGGAGCCACGCCTCAGCTGTCCAAACCCTTAACTGAAAGCTCCATCAAAGACAAGCAGTGCTAAGAATCCTCTGCTAGTATAGACTTCCATGAAAGCAGGCCAAGTTAATTGTCATATACACATATATATATTTATATCTATAAATACGTGTTCATGTATGTCCTCTATATCCTTAACTTTGATCCAAAAAAATTGATCCTTACTCACAGGAGCCCATGCTCTGTCCTCCCTGGCAGATCTCTCAATCAAAACTCATTACCACCTGTCCAAGAAATCCTGCACAGTAACCTAGATTAAAAAAAATACAAGGCAGTCCACTTTCTAAGAAGAAAATCCTTGATAAAAAAAACAACACATGAAAAAACATTCCTTAAGGTACACAGCCTTCATTACCAGCCTTTGCACTCACCCACCATGTTCTTCCAACACTCAACACCTGAGCCACTTCACGACACACCCTGTACTTGAGACACCTTAACAGACAATCCTTTACTCTCACACTTGTTCCCAGGATAGCAATCATCTGATTTAGTAAAATTCTCTTGAATGGCTTAAGTTGTGGACAGGGTCTCTCCTCCTTCACACGTCAGTGAAAGAGAAGACAAATCTAAGGTGTCACAAAGCACCTACATATGGCAGCATAGAGTAGTAACAGATGGTTATCCAGGAAGAGCAAGCAAAAAAAAGGGTGAGAGAGCAGAACCTGGAGCAAGACAGAATCAAGGCCAAACCAAATATGTACATATCCAGTAAGGTTTCACAGATTACTGTCTTGATTTTTTAGTCCTGTCAGATGCCAGATGGATGGCCATAACCCAGGATACTGATTCAGAGAATGTGAAGCAGTAACTGAGACTGAGATAATCACAGAAGCAGAGATATGGCAGCCATCATCACAATGAACTTTCTTAATAACACAGGAAAACTTAACTGCTGGACCAAGTATGTCATGTATTTTTCCAGATATCACTCTTGTTTTGTCTTCTGCATGAGTATTTATGCTAAAGGAAACAGAATAACATAGGAATTTGTACAAATATGCATATATGGAACGTATTCAACACATCTTCTACGATACCAAATAAAACCACTTTGTATATGTAGTCCTGAAAGCCCTTGGAAAGGAGCAGAGGAACCATGTGGAGAGAGCTGGGCAGGCTTCACAGCAGGAGGGTACAGGTGAACTCCTGATTGAATTTTGCTTAAGCATGGGCACAGACTGGCAATGGACAGCACTGGTACCTGCATAAATAAAGCTGGAACCTGTTCCGCTGGTTGGCATGTGAGGTAAGAAGAGGCAGGACCAAACTGAAACAGCCACAAAATGTGGAAGTCAAAGTAATGCCATTTATGCTTATGCATGTTGCTGTAAATGTCAGGTGTCAAGGGTTTCCAAGAACTGATAGGCAAACCTGGGCTACAGTTTTCTCAACACTTGGGCTACTATTACCAGCAAAAGCATGTAAATGAGAAAGATCTGGTTTCTGTCCTAACAAAGAACTCCACCCACAACAGGTACAACCACAGGGATAAGGTAGGCCTGGCTGCACCAGATGAGAGCCTCAGATGAGACTCTGGGTGGTGTAACCAACGTCACTTCTCATCATCTCCTTCCAAGCAGTGGATAATCGTCTTTTTTCCAGAACTCAGACGGGTCATTTCACAATATGCACCAGAGATTACATTAAGAAATTAATAGCTAAACAAAACTCTGACCAAAAAGCAAGTTAAATAGACCTCTTACTTTCACCAATGTGTAATGGTAGTGGGGTTACGCAGGGCTTCATCCTCTGCCCTGTGCTCTTCAACATCTTCATAAATCACTTAGGCACAGGACTGGAAGTGATACCAAGTAAGTTCACAGACAACACAAAACTGGGAGTAGCTGTTGACCCCTCAAAGGCAGGGAGGCCCTGCAGAGAGACCCCAGCAAATTACAGAACAGGGCAATCACTAACCATATGAAATTTAACAAGGGAAAATGTCAGATTCTGCACCTGGGGTGGGGCAACCCTGGATGTACAGACAGACTGGGGAATGAGAGGCTGGAAAGCAGTGCCACAGGAAGGCACCTGGGGGTCCTGGTCAATGGTAAGCTGAACGTGATTCAGCAGTGCCCGGAGGAGGGCAGCCTGTGTCCTGGGGGCATCAGGCACAGCACTGACAGCCAGGCAAGGGAGGGGATTGTCCCGCTCTGCTCTGCACTGGGGCAGCCTCATCTCCAGTGTGGGAAGCAATGGGGGGTGCCACAATATAAAAAAGACATTGAACTATTGGAGAGTATCCAGAAGAGAGAGACAAGAATGGTAAAAGACCTTGAGGAGAAGCCGTGCGAGGAGTGCCTGAGGTCACTTGGACTGTTCAGCCTGGAGGAGAAGCGACTGAGGGGAGACCTCATTGCAGTTACAACTTCCCCGTGAGGGGAAGAGGAGGGGCAGGCACTGAATTCTCCTCTGTGGTGATCAGTGACAGGACCAGTGAGGGAATGGCCTGAAGATGTGTCAGGAGAGGTTTAGGTTGGATATTAGAAAAAGGGTTTTCACCAGAGGATGGCTGAGCACTGGAACAGGCACCTCAGGGAAATGGTCACAGCATGAAGCCTGACAGAGTTCAAGAAGCATTTGGACCATGCCCTCGGACACTCTTAGAGGATGGTCCTGTGCAGGGACAGGAGTTGGACTCGATGATCCTTGTGGGTCCCTTCCAATGCAGCATATTCTGTGATTCTGTGATATGCTTCTATTCACCAGATGATGGAAGCAAATGTTTATATATGTGAAGAGTCTCACTGCAACCTGTGTTACATATTGAGAGTTTAGAATATGTTTTCTTGTTTCACTTGACTGGCACTAACAGAGTTTCCAAATCAGAAAAAAAGTGACATCAAGTAATTCTCCTTTCATCATAGCAGTGAAAAATTTACTAACACTAAAACTCTGTCTGGATTTATTTGCAACAATACAATGGACAACTACAAATATCCTTTAGTTTATCAGCTATTATCTTCAAAATAATATAGAAAGCACATAAGTAATGTGTAAAAACTTGCATGGAGCTCAGCACAGCTATTCACCTTAGGTCAAACTAAGCAAAACATATTGTCTTCTAAAGATTGTTGCACAGCTCTGCTAATACCGAGAAAAGAGACTGTTTGCCATTCTTCTGCAAGGCCTCTCTCATTGACAATGAGCTATGAATATATTTCGAGGTATTGGATATGTTTTGTGCTTTTAAATCCTTTTCTGAGTCATATTTCTCTGCTCACGTCCTTTTATTACAGATGAGTTAGTTGCAAAAGCACATAATATCCCAAAACATCAATCTGAGATGGCATAATGAGAGCAGGATTCATGGGGTGTTTTTTGATTTTTTTAATCAATTACTGACAAATCAATATATTTTATACTATTGCTGCCTCCCAGTTTCATTATTCCATAAGGTCTGCAACTTCAATTAAAGATTAAATGTGTTGAGTTATCATACAATTAATTGTTCTGAACTGGTGAATTGTTCCTGGTTATATATGAATGTCCTTGTTTATGACAGATAGGACAATCACCTCCCACAGAGACACTGTAGCTGTGGTGTGATGTCCCACTGAGTATCCAGCATTACTGGTGCTGATGAGTGCACGTGGTTAGTCTGACTTGCTGGGAACTGCTTTGCACCTCCAACCTCCCCACCAGTGTCCTCATGGCTGGTCAGCCAGACAAGTGATGTAGCTGTTTGGAGATGAACATCTAAACCAGCCCAAGATAGGTAGGACCTTTCACTCCTCCGCACTTCTGATCTATCTTTGTTGTGAGGTTTCTTGGGGTTTTTTTTAGGGGGGAGGGGTAAGGGGAGATGAAGTGTTTGTTTGTGGGGTTTTTTTTAATTTTTAACAAAGCTCTGAAATCTTTTTTATGGAAAACTTTGTTAAACCTGTCTAGAGGTAGTGCAGAACAAATATCCAGTTGATGTAGTCTGATCTAATGCCCATTGATGGGCTTTAGATCAGACTACACCTAGCAAATATTATAGGCAAATATTACACTTTTCTTCACACATTTGCTGCTTTTTATAATATATTGAGAGTACATTTTATAACCCCTAGGGCTCTCTCCTGCTGTTACTTTTCCCAAAAAAAGATGGCATAAAAAGGTAAAAGGAAAAATAAATCAACAAAAAACCCTCAAGCTTTACTTCTCCAAAACATGTAGTAATCTTGGCTATAGTCAGCACATATTCTTAGATCTCATTGAGCTTAACAGGAGACTTCTTTTAAACACATCTATGCTGAAAAATATTCCCTCTTGGTTAACAAACAAAAGAACCATTTCCTTTAGACTCCCAGGCTTGCTTTCACTTCAAGCTGAGTTTTGCCGTGAATATTACAGATAAACATTGACCTCATATCCCTTATTTAGCCTAAAAATACCTTTGCAAGCAAAGGCTAAGTAAACTAGTCAACAGGAGGAAGAACGAGGCAATTTCTGGAAGATAGATCTTTACTCCTGTGCCTCAGTTGTAATATTCATCTTGTTCATTTATGCTGAGGCTCAGGAAAGAATTCAACAATGTATCTGTGCAGTCAGACACAGAGATTTTATTTGCCGGTATGTGAGTAATTTCCAAGATGAAGACAATTACATTTGTCCACAGCTACACACCCATGCTGACCTAAGAGGGAGGTGCTCTTTCTTTGCTCAAACACTTTGATTTCCTAACTGAGCTGCATATGTTCAGGATTAGGGACACTTCCTGCTCCCGTAGCTCAGAAGACAGCCTAGCCAAGTACCTAAGTCTTCTGCATCTGGCCCTGCATTTATGTTTTAAGAAAGAGCCCCAAGTATGTTCTCTACAATAACTCTTTACAGACATCTACTTCATGAAAGGCGCTGAGTTCCCCAGTACCAGCCATTGGCACAATTCTTTCTGTTCCTAACATAAGAACCTATATGAAATCCCATCACAGAAAACTAAGATTATATTTGTTAAAAAATTAATCCAATGTATCTTTGCTTAATACTGCAAGTCATATCTTTTTAGAGACCCATGGATATATCTAGGGGAAGTCTGGGAAGTGTGTTCCATCAAATTCTGTTGCTGTAAAGTGTTTGTATAGTCTAATAGTGGTTAGTTTTTATCAGTTCCTCTCAAATCAGTTGAGATTATTTCATAGTCATTATTCAATGTGCTCCACAGGATACAGAAACGAAGTCATGGCCAAATCAGTTCAGTTCAGTTAATCTAGTGTCCTGACCCTACCTCTGGCCAATATCAGGTGTTTCTAATGAAGGTCTAAACAATGCAGCGCATAAAATTTAAGAAAAATACACTGTTCACATTTTGGAGAAAAAAATCTATTTTTTCTACTGAGCAAATGCGGAACTAGCTGCATGTAGGAAAGTCTTATGCCAGCATTAAGCATTTAAGGGTTTGTTTCTGTTTCAAAGCTTAACAGTTTACACACTCTCAGAATAATTGTCTGCTAGCCAAGAGAGGAAGCAATAACAGAAGGTATGCATAGTCACATATGGCCAGATCAGGGGGAACCATCCAGACTTAATACTGGCTGAAGCTCTGGCCAAGAAATGTTCCAGATATCCAGAGAGAAGTCTGTGGGCACTTGGGTAGTCTGCATTGTGGCAAACAAACTTCACATTTATCCCAGATCCTGCATAGTCAGAATTAGAAAAATCCCATTTAATTAAAACTGTGGGTTTATCCATCTCTACCTCTGAACAGCATGCACAATAGCTTTTGTTTTCAATTTTAGAAGAATGCAGTTTATGCCAAAGCTGCTGCAAAGATGATCTGAGAAAATGGTGTGAGATAAGTACATAAAAGTTTAAAGTAAATCTATCACAGAGCCCTTGAACTCCTTTGCTAGGCATTCCTACTGTCTTTTATAATACTCAGTCTTATTACAAGACTGCAATACAAGATGTCCTGGTACTCTAAAATCTTCTCATTTGATACGTTGACATTCTGTAAATAAATCTGCAATGAAGTTCTTAAAGGTTTATTTCTTACTTTTTAGCAACTAGGCATAAAATGTTGGGCTATAAAGTGCTTACAAATTAGATTACTGGAAAGGAATAGAATGAAATTGTTATCTACTGAGCCAGTGATGGGTCAAATGGCACTCTGAATTCTTGTGGTGAATATGACTTCGACCTTCACATAGGCCATTGACAGAAAGCAATTTTATTTACATTTTTAAATCCACATAAAGGTGAAAGATGTACCACTACAAAATGAAACATTATTTTTTTTGTCTCAAGGCATAACTGAGATCCCCCCAAGGTCACATATAGCCTGAAATGAAGCAAGATTTTCTTAATCCTGCTACCAGTACATTTCACCCAGACCTTGTAGTACTGGTGATGTATTTTTGTTTGCTAGTCGAAAAATCTCCTAATTTTAAGATGGAGAAACAAGAAGTAATGAGAGACGGTTTCTTTGTCCCTTAACTGTTCTGCAAAAACAGATCATTAATTATGTTTAGCTGCTATAACAAGCTAGTTTCATCTGTACAGATAAAAAGGTCTACCCATAAAGAGATGGCAGGTTGAAAAAGCCTTATTCGAAAAGAAATATATCACATCCTCCTGGGCCAATAGCACTATAATGTCTATACTTTCAGAACAGAGTCTTTAGGAAATAATTAAATCTATGTATAATTGGATACAATCTGTGCATTAAAACACTTAAAGAACAGAATATTTTTCCGTGTATACCAAATGTGCCTGTCACTTTCATTAAAAATATATATATATATTTAAAAATCTATCCATTACATCACAGTATTCCCTCTGCACTTTCTAAGAACCTCAAGATGAAAAAGTTTTTACTAGAAGTCTTGTTTGTAAGCACCATACAGTTGGTAGTATTATAAAGAAACTATAAATATCAACAATAACTGCACTCTTCTAACCATTCCATTTAACCACAGAGCTACTCCAAAGTACAACATTAAAAAAGGGCAACAGTTATTCACAGAACAACACCATATTGCAAAGTACTGTCACACAGAGCACCTAGGAGCATACATATGTTAATAAAATATAGATGGTTCTGGTAGCAATGGCTATGATTAAGGCTGTCTGAAACTTCATGCAATAAGACCATTACTTTTCAGTTGCTTATAAGTTTACTGAACTCCAACTACTCGGAGCAAACTTTTTCCCTGCAAAGTATCTACCTGAGTATTTCTTTAGTCTTTGTGGTAAGATTAACACAAAATGATTTAGAGAACAAGACTACAAGAAAATATCCCTGGCTTTGGACCAAAAAAAAGCAAAACCAGTTTTTCTTTGAGAAGTCCTAATGTTGCATTTCTGGAGAAGGAAAAGCCTTTAAAATGTGTTAGGGCATGGCCTTTTTATCAGGCATATAATTTTTATGGTTCCTGGAATGCCCATTCAAAGACAGGCTAGTTTCTTGACTGTTTTCAATATCAAGCCTCAACTACTTCCTAGAATCACCTCAGTTTGTACAGCTAAGAATCGTCATTATTCTTTACATGTTTTAACACCCAGGGCTGTTTTCACAGAATGACCTATACATGTTTCAGCTCTGGAAAACAGAGTTTGCTTTCTTCAGCCCATAGAGCTAGTTGCACCAAGCAAGAACACCCTTTCAATCCTTGCTCTATATATCCTAGACAACAAAATAAGATGCTGGAGCCAAGTTCTCCGATCCTTTCCTGACAGTTCCCATAGGTGCACAGAGAATGAAAAAGCAGCTAGACATAAAGAGAGCTTGCAATCCAGTAATTTGTTATAGGTTTTTATGCATGGATGATAGATACAAATCATCAAACAAAGGAAATTATAAGCTTAAAAATAATGAATGGGGAGTGAAGGTAGTGGTCTGCAAATTGGCAACTTGTTGCAGACTAACAATATGCATCCACAGCTAACCATGAGTATGGCTCTTCACTGAAAAAAAAAGCTTTCAGGATCTTGGGCACATAAACAGCCTTCTAGAAGCTATTAGTTAGTAATTAGTCTCTGTGCTTTGACAGACTGACAGGGTTTCTTAAAATGTAATACAAGAACTGCACTTGTACGTAGCTGTGAAGATAATGGAGGTTCAGCAAGCAGATTAAAATCAGGACTGCTTCTGCTTCCTGTTAGCAACCTTGGAAGATCTTTCAGGCTTGATCCAGAAGGTGCCTATAATTACTACAGTGAAAGGCTTACTCTCTTTGTCCAAAGGACCTGGTAAAGTTCATAACCTGGAATTAGCTGCCCACACATTTCTGTTAGGAAATGTTTCCTGAAAGCATAATTCATAACTGTCCAAACTACAAAACCAGAGAAAGAAAAGGAAGTAACTTAAACATTTTCTGACATTTCTGAAGCATAAATGCTCCTAAAATTATGTACCTTATTTTGCTGTTGCTAGTATGCCCAATGAATAGAATTGGCAAGACAACATATTTTCAACTTTCTGGTTCAACAATTTCTTACACATGATAATAAAGCTTTTTTTCTTATATAGGGCTCGTGAAATCTGAAGTGCTTCCATTATGAGTGAACTCAAATACATAAGGCCAAAGAGCAAGAGAGAGAGACTTAATTACACAGATGTCTCAGAATTTACCTACAATGAGATCCTGTTTCAGATTAAAGCAGTCCCTGACTGTATTAAACCAACCAGAATAAAATGAACAAGCAAAATCAAGAAAATTCCACAGATTATTCTACCAGGCAGTGGTTAAAGCAATTACCTCAAATTGTAAGGTTTGGATTTATATTTCCTGAAGAAGTAAAGAAACTGAATCTCTTAAATCCCTAACAGAAACTTCAGTCACTGGGCTGATGAGAAAAATATGAACAAAAGAGAGAGAAAAGGAGAGTGGAAAAGTCCTGTGACCCTATCAAATCTTTTTTAAGTCTAGGGTGTTACACACCCAGCTAGAACTGCTTCCTGAAGGTCAGCACTCCCTTTTTTGGTTTGGGGGAGGCTTTTATTGGTTTGGTTTTTGGGGGTTTTGGGTGCTTGGTTGGTTTAGTTTAGGTTTTTTTGTTTTCATATGTCTATGTGATTCAACAGAATCAATATGGTATTTTAGGTTGAAGTAGTGGCATTTAACTCATCAGTCTAACTATCACAGCTGACACTACTTCTGTTGTGATAGCTGAATGTGAGGTCCAGTCGTTTCTCTGGGAGCAAAGCTTTGCTATATGTAGTTAGTTTCGTACGACTGACGAATAGGATGCTTGAAAGTGTGAATGCAGCCAATAGCTGAGCCTGGGATGGTCAGGTCTGACTTATACCAACCATGGAAAAGGTATTCTTCAATGAGGATATGCACACTGAAAAATGTCCAAATATATTCAAACTGTCATGAGACAGAGTTTCAGTGCATGGTTGATGTGAATTAATTACGGGATAATATAAAGTATTTAAACAATTAAAGCTAGAAGTTGTGATACAAGAGATGAAAAATAAAAATTATTGCATATAAGAGTAACTTTCTGCACAGTCATTTTGTTGGACATTTGAGAGTTTTTTTCCTGTGTTCAATGGCAGTAAAATTGTATGAGAAAAAAATTCCTAGGTGAGGAGTTTAGCCTTGAACCAAGCCTGTGACTGAACTCAGAGTTTCAGGTTTGTGGGTAACATTGACTCAGACACCAACAAAGCAGGATACAAACAATTCTTAAGTAGTCAAGGATGAAAAAGAGGTCCAAAGATGGAGACAGACTCTTGTAAAAACACATCAAAGGTAAGCAATTGGGACAGGATGAATCTTTATTCAGATTCTGGGTTTTTTGAGATTTTGTTTTGATTTCTAAGAAGAAATTTGTGTTGGGATTGCCTTTTGATTACTGTAGTTATTTCCATACAACTACACTGACTTATTCATATTTTAGAACTGACAATATTCCATTAAAGACTAACCTGTTTCTTCAGGAACGAGAGGCAATAACATGCATTCCCTACCATTCCCAATTAGTCTTCTAGCAAAAGTAGAGGACACTTCTATGCTGACATTTGTGCTAAGAGCTCTCTGCCTAAGCAAGTGACACATTTAACATCCTTAACTAACTTGAAATTACTTCCACTGTCCAAGAGAAATATCTCAATTTAAAAAAAAAAACAAAAACACCACCAAAACACCCCACAGTTGAGTCCATTTTCTGTCAGGCTATCTTTATGACAGCTTTTGTTTCCTAAATACATACTCAGAAGGCATTGGAAACTAGGATAAATTCATCAATGTAATTTCAGTTGTGTAGATTTTCCATCCCCACTGGGCGTATTTATTGGAATCCTACTGTAGCTGGTCACATTATTAATAGCAAACAATTTATTTGATTAATTTACCCTATACTTCTGTTCATTAAAAAGCTTCTCCCATTTTGATTTCTGCTTATTTTATTCATAAGCATTCAGTGAATGCTTTCAGCATATTTTAGTCTGGAGTTTGTTTGGAAGCTCTTTGCTTCATCTTATCACAATGAATATTTCTTTGCAGGAGATGCTGTGACTGGAAATCTTCTAGTCAGTATTGTCTTTGTTCCCCTAATTGACTTTGCCACTGTAAGTGCAGTATCAGGAACACGTCTGACATGAATAGTGAACATCTAGTATCACATTTGAAGCACTGACTTACCCAGGGATGCACAAATCCATAGGAAAACAACCTTTCGCTAAACATTCATCAGACAAAACAAGTTTACACAGGTGTATGTAATAATGAATTTAAAAAATGAGAATACAGAAAATTGAAATCTTTGGAGAAGCAAGAACTTTTATAGATGGAACCTCACACTATTATCCCAACTTATTTCAAGCCAGTCCCTTGTTGTCCTGTGATATATTTTCCCAACACAGGATGATCGTTCATTCATTCCAACCACCAATTGATCAGCTCCAGATAAATGAAGGCAAGAAAGGGCCCGTAGGAGTTGTAAGTAGTCTATGAAATGAGAATTTTAGCTTGTATGAGCAATGTGTTTGCTGTTTTTATAAATGTTATTAGTATAATTCCAATGGAACTAATTTCCTCTAAACATACTGAAGACAAAGTTATTCCAAACACCTCTACAGTCTTTGAGAATCTAACAAAAAGATAGGCCACAAAAAAATCAGTCATGCAAGCTGGACCATGCTCAAAGAGGACTAAGTGGAAATAGATCCCACCTAATTCTTCCATTAATACATGAAGCTGAGGTAAAAAAAAACAACTCCCATAGAAGCTCACTAGAACCACCACATTCCCACAAACTAACAACTGTTCTTGATGAATACATAAGCATATATGCTTCTCATTACCTGAAATGTTTTATAGGTCAAGAGGTTAAAAACTTTCCATCAGCAATGGAAATGTAGGTACAAATTTAGCAAGTGTAAAACACCTGAGCAAAATTGAGTCAGGGACCTGCTCAGGGAGATTAATTTTGGCTTGAATCAAGAGGCTAACGAAGTCACAGCTCCACCTGTTGAGCTAAAGCAAATCATCCACCTGTAGCAGCTGGCAGCACGGGTTTGTTTTTGTGCCATAGATGACTAACACTGTGCTGCTTGAACACAGTAAAACATCAAAGTTTAGGGACAAACCATGCAGTCTTTACTCCAGGTGAAGGAGTAAATGGAGCCATTCCGCCAGAGAACAAAAGGACTTGGATCTACAAGAAGGATCTCATGGCAGGCCAAAGACAGGATGACATTCTTCTGGGTAAATTTACTAAAGAATAAAACAGTGACAGAAACAATGCTAGAAATAAAAGTGTATAGAGCCTGCTCAGCTCTTTTTGACTTTACAAAAGACTAAGTTGCTCAGACCATGGGCTATGAATACCACATAGCCATACATTCACATTCTTTCATGTTCACTGGAAATGTTTACTACTTCTTTCCTCGGTTAGGTATCCATAGCCAGTTCTCACAAAGAAAATCAAGCTAAAATGTCATGAAATATCATTCTCAACCACCTTATGAAAATGGAAATATTTATCAAGCTAAAGACCCTGTTTTACAGCCAAAGAAATCAATGGCAAAGTTCTTGTGAGCCTGAGTGGTCTTGAATCAACATGCAAGTTTCTTGTGGAAGAATTAATAAGGCTATATTTTTTGCTTTACATGGTCATTATTCCAGTACATTTTTCTTCTGAAAGAAAACTAAAGAATCTGCAGCGGTCGGCAAAAAATGTACATCAATAGTGCAGTTAGACTTCAACTTTAGACCTCAAATATAGTTCTGCAAAATGGCCACACATGGCTTTCTGAGATATGCCACCATTTGCATCTCTTTGTAATTCTATACAGCAGTAAGGGTGCTGTCTGAATACTTCAAAAACACATTTACAGGAGGAAAAAAAAAAGACACATGAATTATCTATTTGAAAATTCTAACTTTAGTTTAATTCCATAGATAAAGGTATATTTTTAGACTATTTCTTCAGAAGCTGGAGCTTCTTAAGTCAGAATGAGTGATAAATTATGACTCAAAAAATTCAAAATCCATCAAAAAATAATTATTATTGCATAATTTTAGGATTTTTGACCCTTTAAATAATCATTATCCAATAATAATAAAGACAATATTTTTAGGATAAGGGATAGTAAAAAAGTATAATGCTTGGTTATAGGAAAATGCTGTAATAGATTCTAAGTAGTCTAGAGGTAAATTAAGCAGATTCTTGGCAAAAATATTACTCTAATATTTTTGATGAACATGAATGTGTTATCTTTTCCTCCATGGAAGAAGCTTTATATCCCAAAAAAAAAAAAAACAAATGCAAAAACCATACTGCATTCACTTTCTTCTAGCTCAGTAAAGCGCTGAAGCATTATGTGAGCAAGTGTCCTGACTTCAGCTGAGATTGTGTTTTGCTTCTAAAAAGTAGTTGCAAGCTATTGGCCTTCACTCTGAAGTGTCTGCTACACCACAATTTCAGAATAATCTATGAATTGTAGAGAACAAAAACAGTACCTCCTCTAATATACTTAGTCATACATTTCCATATTCATTTGGGTTGCATTACACTGGAAGACTGAACCATATCATTACAATCTGCTAATCCACACAATACTTTTCCAAGACTCACAGTCTGCTCTAGCTAGCAAATATTCAGTGCATTTAAGATGCAGACACAAGCTATATTCCAATACATTTATAATTCTGTGCTTTGGTACCTTACAGCAATGACTTGTGCTAGCAGAGAGAGCAGAGCTGTTCACAGAGGAGGGAGACAAACAGCAAGAGGTCCCACTGAGTCAGCACAGACAGAAGTAAAGATACAGATGATGATTCACACATACCACAGTCTTGTCAAGGGCCAGATAATGCCCTTTTTTACCCACTCCGAGTGGCCACTCACAGACGTGATTCCACTGAAGGTATCTGTGCACAACCCTCTGCTCGCAGCACGAACTACACTGCCACCTGCTACAAGGCAGTCAGCTAAGCAAATGTCATGGTTTGTAAAGGCAGGGAGAAGAAACAAGTAGGAATACAAAATGTGGACATTGTCAAGTAATATCCATTGCAGATGAAGGCAGCAGGATGGAGCCTATCTTTTTAAACGGTGAAGGTTTTCATGTACTATTTATTATGCGTATCTTTTATGTCACATCTCTGTAATCTTTCTTATCTTCCTGATCCTTAAAGATCTATTCACTCAGAAATTGTCCTCCACAGAGCTCCAGTATTATTGCTATGTTTTACCTGTCAATATTTCTTACAAAATCTTCTCCAGGTGCAAAGCATTCCCCACATAAACGTTAAGAAAAATCTCTGTATGTAATACAGAGTAGTTGCAGTAAGTGACAGCAGAAATTACTCTAAATTAGAGTTAAATTAGAAACTAACATTCTGACTTTAAGCACACCAATATTTTACAATACTGTTCATGACAGTAATTGTCCTCAATAAGCATGAGGGCACAGTTTTAACATTATTCTTATTTTACGTCTATCTCTTCTTTTGCAAGACCTCAAATGCCATGGATGAGGTTGTAAATATAAAAAGCAGTCCATTAATTTTATACAAGCAGCTTTATATATCTGAAGGCCTATGACAACATTTCTTTACAAAATAGCCTAGCAGAAGGACTATTTTTCTAAAGTTCAATCAAGAATCCCTTATAAACATGACTGTGCAGATAAATATTATGGTACAGGTGGTCTGAACTACTCATAACAGAAATTCCATTAGCTAAAATTTTTTAAGAGCTGCCAATTACACTTTCAATTTGAAGTGGGTTCTGAATAGTGACAAGCAATTCTCAGAAATAGAAATGGTCTACTTAATCTTCAATATAAACAGAATCTGTCCTCCTCACACAAATAAACAAACCATTGATTTACAAGGAATTCTGTCTTGTATTACACTGGACAATCAGGGCATAGGATCTGCTGCAGAGGAGTCTTTGTTTTTCCATAGTGTTCTTAATACATGGCCAGAATGTTTCTCCTTTTCTATTTTTACTTTTACCCAGTAGCTCACATGCACTTCTAAAGCAAGTGCAGGAAATATTGTGCCAGCTGAAAGTTAACTCACACATAATACAAGGCTGACATAGGGCAAGGCAAGGGGAAAGAGGATCATAAAACACACTGGTCACTAATCATTGGTAATGTTACTTCTGTTATTTCAAAGCATGTTTCAACTAGGAAGGTACGTAGCATCTTCTGTTTTTCAACTGAGGATACTGTACTGGTTAGGTTAAAGTGACTCTCTACTTTTCATTCTAAATAAATGAATATAATTATCATGTCTCATATACTACTATAAGATTAATAATTAATTAATATATTTATAAATATGTAGTATATAATTTAATTCTATGCCTTTCCAAGAACAAAGGTCATTAGATCACTTCTTTCCTAGTATTATTTTGGCTGTCAGCTCTGCTTCTAAAACAAGTCTACTGCACAGCTATCACCAAATTTTAAGTAAATATACAAAGAAATAACATAGATACATTTAAGTTATCAGTTTTCAAAAGCCCAGCAAAATAAGAGCATTCACAAGTGCTCTTGTGCACACAATAACCAGGTCACACACACAAAGAAACAACCAGGCTCTTTGTTCTTTTGGTTTTTGTGTCAAGTCTGGGTTAGAAGATGAAATTTGAGGAAAAGAGGGCACTAATATCATAATCATTTGGTAGGCCTAATTTTTCCCCCTTCAACAATTACTGTAGATTTGGAAAGAGCAGATCATCTTTGCATGCTGTAGTCAACCTGTCATCAAAGTGATCAAACAGATTAGCAGGAGAAGTGATAACCCAGAGGACACTGGCAAAACTAACTTGTGAATGGACAGGACAGAGACCAACTAGTGGACAAAACCTTTTTGAGCAGATGCAGGGGGGCGAGGAAGAAAGTATTACTAAATCTCTCCTCAGAGAGGAAAAGACAAGGCAGCGGGAGAGATGGTGCAGTATGCAAGGCAGATGAACATCCCTGAGACATTTGTCACTAGCTGGACAGTGAGACACTGACATTAATGAGGGTGGCATTTGGAAGATAAAAGCAGTATCTCTGCAGCAGACAATGCAGTTCTGAGACACCACGCACAGGGATATGGTGTAATCAAAAGGGACTGAAGAACGCTCACATCCAGCAAAAGCATCACAATAACTACTGGTATTCATGGGAGAATATGAATCAGGAATAAATGGCTTACGGTTTTGTCTGGAAGGCTGGTGGAGAATGTGGGTTATTTTACCTCTCAGCCCAGTCAATTCCCATCACATTCCTTTATTGAAGGACTCTTCATCAGTCATTCATTTACACCTGCCTTGCCAAAAGTCGCTGTTTCATTGACAAGTGCTTTTCAGGCAGCAGAGCTCTAGAGGATAGCTCTGTCAATAGTAAGTGGGGATTTACAGGGGTGGAGGTGGTTACCTGTGATTATCTCCTCGTGAAAGCAAGGGGAGAGCTGGGAGATACCCTGAGCACTGTCTGCCAGGACATAGGCAATCAATTGAAGGTATCAAGATCTGGCTGCCCCTCACAGATGCTTCAGAGTGCCACTACCCCAAAAGCTACATCAACAGTGTCTGAGAAACACTCCAGCCCCAACCCATGGGATAAAAAGTGTCATTGTTAATTAATAACTCCCTGTTCTCATGTCTTCGTGTCAGCCATGTCTCAGACCTCATTTTTTACTCCAATGCTCTTAGATATCTCGGTTCTCTCTCCAAAACCAGAGGATGCTGTGGTCCTGGGATAAAGTGAGACAAACCTGAGCATCTCAAAACAGCTTTCCTATCCCCAGATTCATTCTACCACCCCTGTTCCACCCCATACTTATGTATTGTCCCTCTGACCAGCTTTTCCTCCGAAAATAAAGCTACTATTTTGCCATTGAGAGGAAGCCAGTCAGCAGCACCAGTAAACAAATACACCGATCTGCTGGTCCACCCGTCTCATCTTCCTTCAGGAAAACTGGCACAGAGCGCCAAGCCCTAAGTCCAGAGCGTGTTGAGGATGAGGTCTAAGCAGCAAGAGTCCGAAACTTCGACCAGCCCGGGACGGGGCACCTGTGAAGGAGCCGCCCGCGGTGCGGACCGGGGCCGGGCGCTGTCCGCGGTGCTGCCCCGCCCCGGGCGCTCTCCAGGGTGCTGCTGCACGGCCCGGCCGGCCCGGCGCGAACGGGACACTCAGCGCCAGCCCCGGCCCGGCCGAGCGGGACACTCAGCGCCAGCCCCGGCCCGGCCGAGCGGGACACTCAGAACCAGCCCTGGCACGGCCGAGCGGGACACTCAGAACCAGCCCCGGCCCGGCCGAGCGGGACACTCGGAACCAGCCCCGGTCTGATGCCAGCGGGACACTCGGAGCCAGCCCTCTCTCGGCCCCATTGCCAGACCTTGCCCCCTCTCCCCGCAGCACTTGCACTCGCCGTCCGCTGTTCGAAACACTCAGCACCTCCGACAGAGGGGGGAAAACCACACTTCCAATAAATAAATAA